>CM076601.1:56427500-57677500 GCA_038502835.1 Octonoba sinensis | reverse complement strand
TCGAATGTTCAGATACCGAGTGACTCCGATAATCGAGTGTATCCCTGGAATTCACAATCGAATTATTTTAGAATCGCACAAACATCTTCATATTTCTAGGTATTTTCATATTACACTTCTGGTGTAATCGTAACAATTGTATAGTGACAAAAGTACAGTGTCGCAGTGCTTCTCATTGTTTCTACATAATTTAATTGACACTCCCGCATTTTGCTAATCGCTTTCTCATTGGCATATTTTTTCCTTAGAAATATTTTTTCATTAGAAATAATCTCACTATTAACTTGATATGCCTATTCACTATATTACGGCAGGGCTGGCAGTGGTAAGGCACTGGCCTTGTACGCCCAAGTTCACTGGATCAAACCTGACTCAAGTCGGTAAATTTTCAGAATGCAGAAAATTGCAGAAAATTACGTGTCCATGTCGTATGATTATACGACATGTTAAAGATACCTTGAGTATCTGTTTGGCTTGGATACTTTCAGCTAAACTAAATTCCTTGTGCAGTTTCTCATCGTTAGAGCCCAGGTGTTGCCCTCTAGGAGGAAACTAAGCGTCAAAATTCTCAAGTGGTAATGACATCCGCCGATAGTGGGGCCACATGAAAGGATGGATGCCAGTACCTGGGAATATACACTGGGTCAGCAAATGGTAAGGAACCAATGTGCAGCTCCATTAGACATAAATGACATAGCATGCTAATTTTGTTTCTATCACAACTGGTCTGAATTTACCATTTCTGGAACATGTTTTCCGTCGATTTTTACTTGAAACAAATGTGAGAAAAAGAGCCCAAAAATGATGTTCTTTGATAAAGTATATTTGACACGAAATTATAACTTCTTAGCGAAGAGAAGTTTCTTTCACGATGGAATGCGCAGCTCATCATTCTAGCAGTTTCGTCAATGCACTAGTTATTTAACTTGACAAACCTCAAAACAACCAACAATTTCTTCGCATGAAATTTTATTGTCTATTTACTAACAAAATACAAACAAAATTTGGAAACTTTCCCATTAAAATATTCCACGCATACTTCCGCTTTGAAAGTAAACGAAACCGTGTCTTCAATTCTATTCCATCTCGCCAGCCCCAGTATATAGCAATATAATCTGAGCCATAAATGGAATTTAAAAGCCATTACTCATCCCAATTTAAGACCTGGCGATTGGTTATTAATTCCATTCGGCGACGGTGGAAGCATTTAAATGGGATCAGCTGTGGAGAGGGAAGGGGATCTGTTCTAATCGAGCGGGTCTAACTACGACGTAGGATTTTATTTGGGATGAAATTTTAATTGCTATGGGTTAATTCCGCCCCAGGTCGTGTGTTGTATATATGGTGTGTTACTAGATCTGCATTTGGATCTGCAAGTCCCGGAGATGCACGAAATGTTTTAATAATTTAAAATGAACGATCTGAAATGTATCGTCACTTATCTTGCTGCAACGTCGTTGGGAATGTATGGCCATTAAAATTTTTGTGAAAACATTATAGACAAAGGGAGATGAAATTATTATGATAAAATCCGTTTACTATGATCAAATTGTGGATATTTTTTATTTTCTCTTGTTTACTTTCATGGGATTGAAAACACTTTTTTTATTGTGCTCCTTAATTATTTTTTTCTTTTCTTACTTAAAGTAAACGAAGTTTTTTATTCAAGAAAAATTTGCCACTCAAATTGCAATCTAAATTTTTATTTTATCACCACTGCATCAGCTCTGACTCGTTTCTTCGGGGCGTCCGTACATTTCGTACGTACGTACGCGCGTACATACGTACGGACAACGGAAATATCCATTTCGCGCATTCCTGCGTCGATTTCGTCTTTGTTGGGGGGTGAAGTGTGTGCGGACGTCCAGTTCCACGGACTTTTGACATTTTTACGCCTCTGCGCATAGCAGAAAAGAACGGAGATATTCAAGTTTTAGGCCGCGTTAGGTTTTGCCGCGTTTATTTAGTACGCAAATCAGAATGCTTGCTTCACTGTTTTATGAAAGAAACTAAATTTATAAACTGGCATAAAGCGTCAGTTTGGAAGAAATCAAGTACCCTAAACGAACTGGAACGAGATCAAAAACGGCACATTCCACATACCAGCAGTTCCTCCCTTGAACATGAATGGACTCTTCTTGGCACTCTGCCAGGCAGATTGCTCTGGCTTTGGTACACTTTCAGGAATGGAGCTCACACTCGATGACGATTCTTCAATCGTCAAGAAAATTTCGTCATTTACAACGATTCTTTCCTCGCACGATCACGTGACTTAAAAAAGTAACAACACAAATTTCGCCAATTTGACGAAAGGTTTACTCGGATCATTTTTCACGAAGCCATTTCGTCAAATACGGTGAAAGTTTTGTGAGATTTGAGCATGCGTTTGAGAACTGCATGTACGTATTTGTAAACTTCTTGCAGTACTTCATAAACAATTAGTCGTACGAGGTTCAAATTTCGTTTACAAAATGTGTGCAACGTCTAGTTTTTCACCTTCCGTTGTCCCCCTGAAATAGGTATTCAAACATTTTCCTACCTTTGTGCTTGAATAATGGTATTTTTTGCCATTTGTTTTTCTGCACGAAAGTAAGCGTTTTACTTCTTATTTTTGCCATTTGTTTTTCTGCACGAAAGTAAGCGTTTTACTTCTTATATTTTGCCGTTTGTTTTTCTGCACGAAAGTAAGCGTTTTACTTCTTATTTTTTGCCATTTGTTTTTCTGATCGAAAGTAAGCGTTTTACTTCTTATTTTTTGCCGTTTGTTTTTCTGCACAAAAGTAAGCGTTTTACTTCTTATTTTTGGCTTAAAGGGGCCTGTTATTATATTTTCATTCTTTATGTTTCAGAGCTCATTAGCTCCTTTATAACTGATGTTTAGATACAGAAGTTCAGAACGTTAATAAAAAATAAGCAAAAGTAAGAAAGATGTAACATGTAAATCGCATACCAAACATGGGAGAGCTATGGAATGGAAGCAGGATTAAATATTACAAAAATAGGTCGATTCGTCGGAATATTCTGATTTGTATAAATAATTGCTTTTATTTGTACCTAGGCATGATTCAAGAAAGGAATGATTAACAAAAGAATTCATCGTTTCTCTGAAAAAGCTCTGTAAACTAGCTAAGGTGATTTATTCAAACGAAACCTAGTTAATATCGTAACATAAGACATTGATTCGAAAGAATACGTCAATAAAAGCAATTAAAGTTTAGAAACCTGGTACTAAGGAATTTGTTTAAGGTTAAATTTAAAACAAAATGTTTCTGATAGTTTATTTATTAACTTATTGAAGCATAACCTTTATTTTCATTTCTCCTACATTACATTTTCCCATAGTTTATTTAGTTTAAAGTAAGACTTACAGTAAGTGTGCTTATCGATATGAAGCAAGTATCGATTTAAAGCGAACATCACTGATTCGATTTTAAAAAAATAATTTAAAACTACATTTTGAAATTTCCAAATTAATTAAAAATCCTGCAATGAATTCGTTTTAACGCAGCTCAATGCTAATCAAAGTAACAAAGTAACGCTATAACATCGGCAATCCGACCAGGGGTGATTCTGATCCGAAATTCTCCGACATTACCGAAAATTTTCAAGGGCCTGTTCCGAAAATGTAAAAAAAAAAAAAATTGGTTTTCCGAAAAATTTTCAACTTATTAATCTTAAGATTTCTTTGGGGAGTAATATCTTTTCTTTTCTTTATGCCTTCAGACAAGCAAAATATTGTGTACTACTTTAAAAAACTTTCAGTACAATATAATAATGATTCCGGGGGAAAACAGAGACTTTTGGTATTAATATTAGACCTTTCATTTAATTATTACTTAAATCATTTTTTTGAGATTATATATAAATATATGCACGTATGTATAATTGTGTGAGGGAGGGAGCATGTTCACCGAAATACGTATATAATCTTTATTTCAAATTAACGGTGCATACTTTTCCGAACATTTTGTGTAAAGTTCCGAAAATTTCTTTTCGCTGAGAATCACCTATGAATCCGACTTTAAATGTACTCTGCAACGTAGTGATCCTGAAACTGTTTTCGCAGCGACCGCACCCCTCCCCCTTGGTCGATAATTAAACAATTCGCAATCCCATATATGTACACACATGTACTCAAACAAATCGAAAATGTATAAATTCCAATGGCGTCCAAATCTGTACTGGCCTAAAAACGACTAGGATTCAAAAATGGCTAATAGTCTATCTCACTGAAGTCATTATTCTAAAAATACCTCTGATCAGGTATTTGTGTAACATAAAAAGTATAGCAATAGTAAGTACTAGTTACTTTACAGATGGCGCAAATAAAATCTTGAATTCTTTATTCTTGATACTTTTTCGTCATCTATAAATTAAATATGATATGATATCCTGAATGCCACTAATAGAATGTTTTTAATAATATAAACGCTATTTTAGGTCTTTGGAACAACTATTTCAATTTATAAAAAAGAAAATTTAAAGATCATTGAGATGCGAAGAAAAATGTAATGTATACTAAAAAGTCTACCATTGTCTAGAGCTCATTTGACTACCAGTCAAATACATAAAAATACTGTTATATATATGAATACACATGATTGGGTTATTAATCTTGGTTGTTAGCTAGTAAACTAATTCTCTCCAAATTTCCTGTTCAAATCAATATTTCACGCCGAGAACTCCTTTCAATAAGCTTGCAATAGGAACTTGGCTCTTGTGCCCAGAGTTTACAGAATTTGCTTCAATTTTGTCCATAGGCGCTAATGTTAAAATTTTTTGAACTGTTCAAAATTGAACAAAAAATTGTTCAAATCAAAAAGTAAAATATAGAAATGAGATGTCCTCGCCGAGATCTTTCGAATGCAAAAAGAATTTTTCCAATCGGACAATTCGTTCAAAAGTTATTAGGGGGGGACAGACCGACAGACAGACAGACCGACAGACACACTTTTTCCCCATCTCAATACCCTACTTTCAAATTTTTTATTTTTCAATCCGTATTTAATTACTTCACTTATTTTTGACTTTTCTTGATTTTTAACGATATTTTCACGATACATTAAGCCTTCTTTCATGCTTTATTATTATTTTTTTTTACTTTTACGGGAAAGTAGGCTAAAAAAGAAAGAAATTCTGTAAGCTTCATTTATTTTGATTTGAAAAACACGCTTTTACTTATTTTCCTTGCGAAGTTTTTGATCAAATCCTCATAATCAGTCCCACGCAATCTAGTTGTATATATAATAGACATAAAGCTTCCAACCTGCCTTGTTGCCTACTTCATTTAGCGGGATTTTTAATGCACAATAAAGCAGTAAAAAATAAAACTCAAATCCTCCAAGCCCATTACACAAGAATTTGAAAAAAAGACTAATTTTATGTTTTTGTTATGAACATTACCTGTCATTAAATGAGAAACAGTTTTTAGAAGCTACAATTGTGCAGAAAAAAAACTTATCCACATAAAAAAAATGCTTTTTTCCCTGTTGTTTCTTTTTGGTTCTGTTGGTTGAAAACTATGAGCACCATTAAAATAATTCCCTCACTATCGCTGTTTCAAACATGCAAAACAAAAACAAACCAGACGTGTACTTAATTTTTGTAGTATAAACATGATGACTCTTTAGCTACGTTGTCCTTCATTTTTTAAAAATAAATAGAAATTTATTCGATGCATTTTTGGGGGGTTTCATTATTGTTATAAAGTGTTTGAGGTGCCCCGTGTTTCCCCGATGCCCTTAAGCACGTGCTTATTTTGCTTGCGGGCTAATCCACCACTGAATAGGCACGATATATCTCAGTCAGACTGGTGGATAAGTTGTCTTATTCAAGGAGATGTAAGGTTAAAAACCTCTCAAACTTTATTGGAAAAAAGAAAAACTCATTGCGCTACTCTGTGACAACTCTGCAAAAGCTATTGTTAAAAACTAAAATTATCGTTCAGGCTCAGTATTTACAACTGAATATTCTGTTCTATGATATAAAAAAAGGAGAAAGTCACTAAGGTTTTCTATCTTTTGCACAACGGATCTATGTGATAGGGTACTATTTTAATACTTACTTAAAAATAAATATAGAAACACATTAGTTGCAGAACCTGATCTAAGGCTGACATTTTCTGACATTAAGTCAAACTTTGAATTTCTGTGTTCCATCAAACAGTCCAAATATTCATTAAGTGTTCCTTTTCTTCAAATGTGACATTTAGTTATTAAAAGCGAATTAATTTTGTGTTCCGTGTTCATTTTCTTAAAGCTACGGTTTTTTGTTTTTTTAACATTTGTATTTAGATGTGAAAAAATTTATATTTTCGTTTCTTAATGTAAACTTTTGCATGACATGAATGTTAGATGTTCTACTGAATGTAACTGTTGCAAACTTGTTCACAAACGGTTCACCGGGTCATGGCTGCCTGCGATCATATAGCGGCTGTCCAAACGGGCGAAAAAGTGCGTGGAAACAGAACTTACATTTTCTGCCACTTCAGTCAATTGGTGCTGTTAGCATGTACTTCAAAGCGAGGATTTAAAGGTCTAACCTTCTGCAATATCATCGCGTTAAAGGCTTGAATTTCAAGAAAGATATACATTTAAGTGTTGAGGGCAAAAGTAACTATCAAAATAGGTTGCAGGGTTATGTATTTGGCATTAAAACGTTTTTAATACGGAGGAAAAAATAAAAACATCGTTTTTTTGGTAGTAACTTATGCAGACTTTGAAGCTGCTCTTTAAGATACAACTTTTCATACATACGTATACTTTTATATATAATGAACACAGAGAAAATTTTCTTCGAAATTGGCTGATCATATTATGCTTTCAGATTAATTTTTATTTTGAACGACAATAATTACGCATAATTTTCTGAAATGCATTTATCCTTTCACATTGTGTAGCACAAATAAATTGGCTAGCAGGCTTTTGAAAGCCGTATTGAATAGTCATTAAATGGTTATTAATTACTTTATTCATGTTAATACTATTAAATAACAGCAGTTAAAGGAAAAATGACATAGATTATGATTAATAAAGTTATTTTTAATATTTGTGTTAATTGAATTATTTCAATTCCATTTATTGTAAATTTAAATATAATAGAAAAGTGGAACAGTTAGGTTGTGAAGTGACTTAACAAATAAAGATTAGTTGAACATTTATGTAATTAAGTAAATGATTAATGCAAAAATTTTTTATTGTTATTGACAGACTAATAGCATAATACTAATAACTAATATTGCATTGTATAGTATAGCTGACTTCAGTTAAATTCAACAGATAGATTATCATATAAGAGTGGCTACTTTTTTTGCTGGTCTCATCTAAAGCAATTACACTAGTTAAATATTTAGAATAAAATCCTAAAATATTAAGTAAGAAAGGTCAAAGATTAGGCCTTTGTAAAAGAAAACGATTCAATAAAATAAACAATCAAGGGGAAATATTTTCAAATATTACAATTAAGTACAATAAATGAGAAATTAAAAATAATTACTTAAAACGCTTTATTATATGCGGTTCAGAGTTAACAAGATTATTTTTAAAACTTGTAACTGACAATACATGGGTGCCAACCCCCTAAGCAAGATGGTGCATACATTAGTATGCACCATCCAAAGTACGAAGTCCCCCAAAAAAGACAACCATCCAAAAGGGCTAAAACTCGATGAAAACTTGCCCCCTTGTCCAGGGGTTATCAAAAATTTCATCAAAAAATTTAATGGCGCAGTCTACGCCATGAACTTCCCTCGTGGACACCCCTGGATAAGAGCAATTTTTCTTTAAATATCCCTTTAAACCTTTTATTTAGATGACATACTCCTCGACAACAAAAAGCAATGAGTATTCTCAGTCGGGGGGGGGGGGGGGACCGTCCGAAAACTTTTTATTTTACACGATCGTCCCTCCACTTTTCAAAAGCCCCCTCCCCCCACCACTATTTCAGTACAATAACTTATGCCCTTATCTGTAAGCTACCGCCCTCTCACCTCTGTTTTCTTTTTTTCTGGACTACACTGAATATTCTCAATTTTTAATACCAAGACTTTGCAACCGGCACTTCTTCGATGAAATCTACCAAAAGCTTTCGAATTCTCTGATTTTCTGTAACCTGATTTTCCTTAAATACTTTCTTAAATTAATGTTTACCCACTTTTAAATTAGAAATCAGAAATACGCTTTAGGGGGCATTCTTAAATGATGTCACGCTTCGATGGGGGAGGGAGGGTTCGTGAAATTGTGACAAAGTGTGATAAGGGGGAGGGGGTAACAAGAAGTGTGACATCAAGCTTTTCAACATAGCGTGACATGTGACAAAGGGGGGAAGGGTCAAACATATCGGAAAAGAGCTTGACATCATTTATGAACGGTCCCTTAGATAGTTTATTTACTTTTCTATGTTTTAAGACTCTATGGTGTACAAAATGGGTGTACTCATGAACGCGTATAGAATCAACAACAAATCTTAGAGGGAAATCTCCTTTCCTTTTAGGTATTTCAATTGTAACCCTTGTTCATGTGGCGCGAGTTTAATTTTAAAAAGGTACATTACTAGATTTATAATATAGATTATCACTCACTCATTCCACTTTTAACTTTATCATTTTATACAAGTATAAGAAATTTAAACTTCTCAGAACAAAAAAAAAAAAAAAAGCATAATCAAGACATAATATGAAGTTCAAAGTTTACTTTTGAGTGGAAAAAAATTAATGAGCGGACCAACGTTCTTATAGCGCAAGTTACAAAAATTACTCCATGCACATGTTTTGGAATTAAAAGGAACCCCTTTATCAATGCGTAAAGATTTGACCTAAAAAATGTAAGTAATCCAAGTGAGTGTAAATCACTCGAATTACTTGCATCCGGATGCGTACAACTCTATTCATTGATAAAAGGATTCCTCTTGTCCCGAAATATGTTTTCTGAAATTTGGGCTATAATGACGTTTGTTTTCTTATTAATAACCTGAAGTACAAATTAATAAAACCAATGCATAAATAAATAAAACCAGTAAAGTTCGAGACATAAGGGGAAAATGCAAATGTCACCCCTCACTGGATAAAAATATCATCTAATGCATCAAACTCACGATTTCTATTTGCAGAATAATTGAATAGGTGACATGGAGTGAAAAAACAAATAAAATATATGCATATAAACCAAACGTGAATTTAGTAAATCCCTAAAATTATAAACTGTATGCATTCACTAATTTAATGCTTAGAAGAAACACTCTACTGTTTTCTGTCGTTTTATTTCATTTAAGATGAACAATTTCTTTAAAATAAATATATATAGGTTAGACACAATTAAACATCGGGAGACATATTTTCGATCGGTAATGCATGAACTGAAAATTTACCAAAAAGAAATCTTCATGATGCATGCTGCAAACCCGGCAAAAACAATACTTTCGTAATGTATTTTCATACGAAACTAGTACATGCTTGCAGCGCACCAGTGAGGAAAAAAATAACTATCCTTTGAACGCTTATTCCTTTGTTCTGGCTCCGCGTCTGGACAGCCACTATATGATCGCAGGCAGCCATGACCGGGTTCTTTCAACTTTTAGAAAGAAACAAAGATTGGGAAACGCTGGTTTAGAACACCACCTCGGTTTTAAGATCATAAATACCACGAACCCTCAAATTTCGATGTGACCGAAGTTGACTATATATGTTTTGACTATATATATATATATATATATAAGTTTGGCTGTGCGGCCCATCAAGACCACACAAACTATGCACAAACGTTCTCATTGCTATTCCTTAGAACATATATAATATCGAACGACTCATAATTTTTGAAAAATATGGTATAAAAAATGTTATTTAGGAGGTGAATAAAACTTAACCCTCAACTGGCAGGGTTGGCTCAGAATAAAAGTGAAATGTCAGAAAAATTAACTATCATTATACTGTCCTACCTCATTGAAGCTTCAAAGATCAAGTAGAAAAAGTTCCAGGTAGAAAACTTTCGGAGCTATATTGCAACAGCCGTTTCAAATAATGCTCTGGGTTAAGATGACCCCACCCTACCAATTGAGGGTTCGCTTACATAGTCCTAAATTATGTCCTTTTTTTTTCTTTATTATTAGTGGAATAATTAATTTTAATTGATTTATTATTAATATTTGTTAAAGGAATCGGATGTTTAGAATGCTATGTTAAAAAGGGAAAAAGAAAGAAAACAATAAAAATGGTTTTCTGACTATAATGGTTTGTTTGCTAATAACATGGATGCATCATAGTTGTTTACCATCTGAAATAACTTTAACTTTCAAGGTAAGAGCACTGGACTGGTGACAACAACCCGTGTCACACATGCCACGCCGGCCGCCATGTACGGACACTCGGCCAGTCGTTATTGGGAAAGTGACGACAAAATTCCACAGGATGATCGCCAAAATTGCAAAGACATCGCCCGCCAACTGGTCGAAAATGATCCAGGAAGGAACATTAACGTAAGTTTTTTTTTTCTTTTTTTTTCATTACGTGAGGTTTTTTCCTTGCGTTTAAATTCCGTTCTATATCCATAGTATGGAATTGGAGACAATAGTCATAAATTAGTATTTTTCGCAGCTTTTATTAGGAAATACATTCGACACCAGTTACGAAGCGCGTGAGATATTATATATAACCATTTGTAACGCACTCAAAGGTTTGACTTTTACTGAAGTAATTATAGTTGAATGATTTTCATCTTCTGGTCCGGGGAACTATGCAAAATCCTTGCTTTGTTCATAATGCACTTTGTATACTTGAACGAAAAGCGAAATATCGATTTTAGTTTTTGTTTTCGGCTGCTAAATAAAGAAATTTTCTAGAAAAATGATCCTAATAATCTTTTTGAGCAGAAGGATCATGCATTCTCAATGGATTTGAAGTAGTTGATGCCATCGGTCACTGTCCGATGTCTCTGGTAATTATTGTGAAAATAGAATTACCTTTTCAGAAACACCTTAGAAAGACTTCTACAAAACTTTCTTTTCTTTCTCGTAGAATCTTCGCATGATTTTTCTTTACAACAAACGTTTTGTCTACTTAGTAGCGAAAATAAAATTATTAAATGAATACATGTATGTCAACTCGTTACCACTCCGTTCATAGACGTATTGCGTTGTTTCCTGTAAGATAATAAAGTGCCGAATTTTTGGTCCCGTGACAAACCACAATGTGACTAGATTTTCTATTATTATTTTTTTATTATAAAATCGAATTTTCTTTTATTTCACAGGTAATTTTGCTTCAAATGCTTTATTTGATGAAAATATTTTAAGGGTTTACTTAAATTAAGAATATTAAGACAAAATGTATTCCCTGCCATATAAGCTGTTAGTACGGAAAAAAAATTGATAGCATTTTTTGCAATAAAACTTTTTGTCAGAGAAACTAGCTCTGCAGTTTCAAGAAACAAAAACCGTTCAAATTTTAAGATAAATACTATTTTAGGAAATATTATAAGTAGTAATTTATGCATGGATTAATATCCAATACATTTTCCCTCAACTATGCTGGATTATCACATATAATTTTATATTGGTGATTCAAAAATTTTTGTTTGCTTTTTCGTTCCAGGTAATCCTTGGTGGTGGCCGTAGACACTTCCTCTCACGTGGATCTGGACAACAGACGGACATGGGACGACGCGAGGACGGACGGAACCTTATCGAGGAGTGGCTGAAGGACAAGAAATCACGTGATTTAGACTACGAGTATGTGTACCGGAAAGAAGACTTTGACAAAGTGGATCCGGAAAAAACTGATTTTCTTCTTGGTACGTGATTTTTTTCCCTCCTTTCTTTTATATATATATATATATATCTATATATTTATATTTATATATTGTGAACTATTTTCCACGAGTTACACTCTAACAGTTGATGTGGTAACATAATCCAAAGAATTTTTTTTTCTTGTAGTTAATAAATCCGATATTTAACCAATTCAACACGTTTGTAGTAATTCATTTCAGACTGTCGTAACGGATATTATATAATAATTTATTTAATAACACGTTTAAAAATATATTTCAAAAAGTCATAAATGTGATCTTTCAACAAATCCTGTGATAACACGACGTTCGCTGAAAGTTACTTCAAATAGCCATCAATGTGAATTTATGACAAACAACTCATGGGATTACACCCCGTTTGCAAATATCTATTTCAAACATACTTTAAAGATGATATAACGGCTAATGTAGTTATTCGCCAAAATTTCTTTCAGATAATCCCATCTGGGGTTTTCCATCAACTCCAATTATGATACATTGACAAAAACTATTTTATACGTGAAACTATATCTATCCCGGGGATCACATGCTCATTTTTACAATCTCCAAATATGTACTCCAATTATGATACATTGACAAAAAATGTTTTATACGTGAAATTATATCTATCCCGGGGATCCCATGCTAATTGTTTTTTCAAATAAAATTCAGCTCTACTTCCTGCTCAGATCTACTGTAGTCACACGCTCTCTAGTGCGCATGCTTCAGTAACAATACCTAGAGCACAGGCAACGCATGCGGTCAAAAGTAACTTTAAGTGAGCCTCAAAAGTAACTTTTTTGACCGAGGACGTCGTAAGTAAAGGATAGAAAATGCGGGAATAAATTGTGAGGAACCAACTTCGTAAGGCACAAATTGCAAAATATATTACATACACGTGTTCCGAGATCACAAGAAACTTCTTTTCCAATGTACAAATTTTTAGAGCTTCAGGTTGCTAAGCAACAGCCACATGAGCAGCTCTGTACTAATATTCGATGCTCTTATTGATTACTTCAAGCAACAAAAAGTATTGAATAATTGGATAATTTTAGCCTGAGAAATATGCACAGAATCACTTAATGAGAGGCTATTGACAAGGAAAAACATACAAAGTGATCATCTTACACCAAGCACTACTGCATAAACTAAACCTTAACTTTTTAAACACTACACTTACTCATTTAGTTTCGTATACGCAACGACTCAAGCGGAATTTTTCATTTTTCACTAACTTTTCACTCACTATTCTTTCTAATCGAGAGTTTACTGTATTCAACTAAAAAAATCACTTCTTTTTGATCAAAATATTCAGGCATTACCTTTCCTTCTTTATTTTGTAATTTGAACCGCGATTAATGCTTGAAATAAGAAAGTGTAAGTTGTATTAACTGCATTTTTTTTGTTTTGTACCTAGGGTTGTTTAACCATGGACATATGGCGTACGAAGTGGACCGTGATTCTGGACCAGAAGGAGAGCCATCTCTTGCTGAAATGACTAGAAAGGCCATTGAAATACTCAGAAAAAATCCTCGTGGTTATTTCCTTATGGTCGAAGGTGAGATGTCATTTTTCTCATTTCTCAACTCGTAGATGTAGACTTTCAAACTCAAGAAGATCATGAAGAATACTTACCGTACTGCGTTCATATATTTGAAGAATTACCTGCTAAAACGTAATGCAATATCTAGTGATACAGCCAGAAATACGGATACGTATTCGAGGAAAAAGGGGATAATATTGGAGGATAAATAAATGATGAGTGACAATGTGCTAAATGTGACATATATGCGTCGGTTCAGGTTCAACGAACAATTTGTATCATGCATGCATCATGATTTGAAAATGTTCGGAAACAGCTTTGATACTGCGCAATAAGAAGGGCTAATATCTACTGTGAAATTCGGCTGTCAAATTCCCTTCTGCGTGCCAGAAAATCGCATCTTCGAAATACTTCCTTTCTTGTGGTATCATCTATCGCGTGGCGGAAGAATAGCTCCTGTTTAGAACAAAATCTCTGAACATCGTAGGCAAATTTCATGTGAAACAGGGCAACATCGGTCTTTGCAACTTTTAGATGTGTTTTTAGCCTTCTGCCTACCTTCTGACCTTTAGCCACCAAAACGTATGACAAGCAAGGAAGCTTACGCTCGAGTGTGCATTAGGTTTCTGCGCGCAAAACACAAAGCAACCAGTAAATGCGCAAGGAAAATCGGTAAGATTTTAACTTCTCTTGGTTTCGGCAAATGACGTCAATCGTTTTATGTGTAGGCCCCTTTAGGTTTGCCATGCGTTGCGACATAGATTTGGGAAATGTTGTCAGTATGTTTTCCTTACCACTAGTGGCAGAGCTACAAAGTTATACAGAGAAGATCATGTATAACTTTGGTAGCTCATATTACATCTGGTGGCTCATGGTGGCTAATATTACGAATAAGTGATATTCTATTTTATTCCGTGTATAGTTAAACCTCAATTTGGCCTCTCGCATCTAACAAAGTAATTCAAACAGAACAGTATAAACGAATGCGGGTCAGCGTAGAACAATACGATACCCTTAAATCGTTAAAACAAGACGTAACATATGGGAAAACGATGGGTAGAGATTATGGTCTATTTGAAAAAAAAAGGAAAAATTATCTGACACGCAGTATCTGCGATTCGCTGCTTGAGTTCTACAGTTGGACAAGTAGTCTTATAAATAAGGCTTTGATGCAACTCCACGAAAAAATCCAGGGGATTAAATACCGTGATCAGATTGACCACGGAATTGAATGACCAACAAATGAATTTGTTGTGGCAACTTTCTAGATTTTTAAGTTTTGTGTCAAGTCGGTCCTTGCGTAATTCTTTCCTCGCTGGCGAATTCTCGCTTCTTTCAGCGCTTGCAATCAGATATATGCAATTTATATTTTTATATGCTCGGAGTAACGCCTCTTTTTTGGCATAATTTCACTGAACTATTAGCTCATACACTCGGAATCGTCATGCTTTGCGGAACGCACGAGTGCTTGGAAAGAGCAAATTATGCAGGAAATCATGAATAAGTAACGACGTATTACTATTTTTATTTTCTCTACACTGCTAAAATAACGCCAACCAAGATCAGCTATGAATCTTGTCACGGTCTTCCTTTGCATTCTTCAGAAAAGAGGTTTACGTATATTTTTCAAGGAGTCTTCAGAAATACAACTGGAAATTGTGATCATCTTTACAGAAACACAAAAATATTAGACGAAAATGTAGTAATTTTTCATGATACAAAATGTATATTGTAGAATTTAGAGGCTGCTGCATTATGCTTACTGTAAATCGCTTTCCAGTGAAAGACAGTGATTCTGAATTCCAACCGAACCAGTTTCTAACTATCACTGAATGAACTGAATGCAAGGCACGTGTCAATTCTCCTTAAATCACTTCAATTCACTCTAGTCTCTTCTACAGAGTTGGTTGATAAACGCGACATTCGTAATTAAGTGTGCTCCTTTGCATTAGAGCAGACAAGGGGTGTGTTTGTTACTCTGTGAATGGACACTAGTGGAATTTCGTTCCTTATAATGCACCGCGGTGATTGAAGCTCATGTATGCTCGTTGTGCAATTCCGTAGCATACAAAACATTATCACAGAACCTTGGTGAATTAATAGGCAGTAAAAAATTCACATTGAAAAAGTACAAAATGAGCGCCCATTATTATGTTTTGTATGTGCTTTTCTCTCGTTAGCTGAAATTTTTGCGCAATAAGGTTTGCTTGTTGTTTTCAATGTATTGATTGATACTGCTGATCTGATTTCCGAAGATTTTCCTCACAGCGCCTTAAAATAGGAAGAATCGGTTTTTCCTGACTGTTGCCAGAAAACGGAGCACTATGTTATCGAACCCCGCACATCCTGTGGTACAGCGAAGTGTTACTTTTACCAACGCGGCCAAAAAGAACTTCACACGAACTGGGAATGTTGGATAGTTGTGTAGTTCGCAGTGTTGCATCCATTTTGTGCGTAAAATATGCTGAATAAGTTGCAAATGGTCTGCATTAAAATTAAGTACATTAATGATTGTTTTTCGTCTCAATAACAAGTGACGGGATTTATTCCTTTAGAGGTTATTGTTGAAGTTTTGCATTTCAATGGTTATAAGATGTAAAATATTGAAAAAAATTCAATTTTTTATTTGTCAATTTTGTACACAGTAAAATATTATTTCGTTGCAGGTATGATATTAAGCTCAGGCATCAGGATTTCCCCTGTTAGTTATACACTGTTTTAATTACTCAAGTAACACCTAACTAAGTAACGGTATTTCATTGAATGACATTTTTGAATTAATTTGAACAGTATGAAATTATGACAACAGATAAAACGAAATATTCGCAACAAATTTACGTGAACCTCACTTCTAGAACAGTAAAAACCTTTATTGCGCTCCTTATAATTATCACGCAGTCATTGAGAGCTTCATCTTGCGCAACTTTAAGAGATTTCAAAATCACATATATTTTTTTGTTTTTGCTTTTTTTACATTTTAGTTATTCGTTTATACTTTATTTATTTGGGAATTATTGTTTGCTTTTATTTTATTATGAACATGTGAAAATTATGTTTAAAATAAAAATATAACGATTATTTGAATTGAAATTGAGAATATCACATCAAGGTCTATTTTACCAAATGTAACCTGCTCCAAAATAGTTTTGTTGGAAATTTCGTAAAAATCTACTAAGTACTTTTCAGTCCTGCGTGAAATACTGACTGATAGAGATGCGTACCTTTGCGCAACTAGCGAAAATACTTGCAAAATATAGCTTCGTGGGTTTTTTTTTTTTTTTTTTTTTTTGAGGTCATGACATTTTTTTCTGGACTTAGCCTTGGAACACTTAGCGACCAGTGTGAAGAATGGAGTTAATGAAAAAGAAAAGCATTCGTACTTTCTGCAGGCATCTTTAAAGAGTCGCCTGAGCAGATAATTCATTATACTAAATGTTTAACATAGTTGTAATAATGGTGATGAATGTTTAAGTCATTACAAAATAATTAATCGTTTCATTTTAAATAGCTTACTGTTTATCAGAGCAATATTCGTTTAAGTTATGTAAAAAAAGTTTTTAATACTTGACGTAAAAATTACATACTTAAACTGAGAAAGCTAAATTCTAGCTGTCTTCCCTTGTTGCCAAACAAAGCGCAAAAAGTCTGATAGTGAGAAAGTTTAATTAACTTCCTCCGTAATTGCATTTTTTTTCCAACGGCTTAATTCTTTTCTAGAGTAACACTTACAATCTGATGTGAATAATAAATATCCCACAAGATTTCTAAACCTTTTTTCCTTTGCTTAATCGTTCTAGATATGGAATACAAATGTAGTGTGTCCTGTATCTGAAATTCATTGAGCATGTTTCTGGATACTTAATTATTGACTTATACACGACGAATTTTAAATAAGGATTTGAGTTGTTTTAATAGTGAAATCAAGACATAGAAGTCGATGGAAGCAATTTGTATAAATAAGCAATGAGATAAAAATATATGCGTTCAGAACTCGTGCAATTGTTCAACAGTTCTGCGATTGCGGATTGCAAGATGTACGTAACTTACGTTTTACGTAACCTACAAAAAAGTAGCACAAAACAGTAACATGGAAGTACCATTCTATCAATAAACAGTACGTATCAGAATATCGCAATTCTATTAACTAATTACACAAAAATACACGAAATCGATAATTTTTAGAACTAATAACTCATTAAATCAGCATGATATTAATTTATTAAAATATAAAAGTAACAGAAAATTAGGGTTAAAAACGTCAGCTAAATAACAGGTGAACATTTCACGAAGTTTTTATATCATTTTATAATTTAATAAAGTAAAATTATCACGAAATCAGCATTCTACTAAGAACAAAATGCAATAAGCAGTCGACCGGGTGGCGTAGTGGTAAAGCGCATGTCTTGTACGCCCAAGATCGCATGTTAAAACCTGGCCCAAGTCAGTGGATTGTCAAGATGTCCATGTCGCATGATTATGCATCCCTTGCGTATCCGTTTGGCGTGGATACTCTCTGTTAAATTAAATTCCTAGTGCAATCTGCTTCAAATGAGAGTTCAGGTGACGCCATCTAAGGGAAACTGAGCATACAAATTCTCAGTGGCAATGGCATCCACCGACAGTGGTGCTACTTGGAAAAATGAATGCCGATTACCGGAGGACGCACTAGGTCTGCAAAGGTTAGTGACCATACGCAGCCCCATTAAAAAGAAAGAAAAAAGAATAAAATGCAACAAGCTATTTTTCTATAATTGCCGGCAGGGTGTCGTAGTTGTAAGGCGCAGGCCTCGTACGTCCAAGATCGCAGGATCAAACCTGGCCCAAGTCGGTGGATTTTCAAGATGCAGAAAATCGACAGCGCCTATGTCGTATGATTATGCGGCATATAAAGGATCCCTTGAGTATCCGTTTGGCGTGGAAACTCTCGGCTAATTAAATTCCAAGTGCAGTTTGCATCAATTAGATTTCCCGTTCCGCCATCTAGGGGGAATTGAGCGTCAAAAATTGCGGCAATGACACCACACTCATTGTGGTGCCGCTGAAAGAGTTTGTACCAATCTCTTGAGAACGCACTAGGTCTACAATGGTTAAGAACCAAAATGGCGCAGCCCATTAGAAAAAAATTCTATAATAGATAGCACTAATAGAGATTCCGATTCTATAGTAATAATTAGCCAGTAAAATTAGCACTAGCAGACAATCACGATAGAAATTTTTTAAAAAGTGAGGGGGGTGGGGAATTCCAAGCACACACTATTTAAAGGTAAATAATTTTTGTAATTTTCCTTCAGGTGGGAGAATCGACCATTCTCATCATTTCAATAACGCCCACCGCGCCCTAGTGGACACTCTGGCTCTGGAGGATGCGGTGAATGTGGCACTGGAAATGACACGCGAAGACGATACCTTGCTAGTAGTCACTTCAGACCATTCGCATGTGTTCGCTTTTGGTGGCTATCCCAAGAGGGGAAATCCAATATTAGGTAAGTTCGAGAAGAATCCTTATTTTTTTATATCTTTATTTATTTATTTATTTATTTGGTGCTAAGTAGCTGGAACACATGCGCACATTTATAACTGAGCTATGTAACCAACTGCAGTGCTAACTTTCGAAGCATTATCACTGTTTGTTCGGCGGAAAGAACAGGATATTGCCAACTCGAATTCGATTCGATTTCGAATCGAATTCAACTGGTCCGAACACTCCGAGCAGTTCATTAAGTGCAAACTTGAAGATAAGTTTAATTAATGAATTTTTAGTAAAATTAATTATGATCAATTAAAGGGGGCTGCATGTTCTTACACAAACAGTTAGATACAGAACAATATGGTTTAATTTTTCAAAATGCGTTGCCTAATTTGATAAAGATGTCTCGTTACACTTTACTTCAATGTTACACTTTCATTTGCATATGACTTTGGTGCAGAATTTTATGAAAAACTTTTCCGTTAATATTACTATTATTTTATATGCACACAAGAGTACGCATGTACTTAAGTTAAAACGTAACTAAATTGGGCATTTGATGGTAAAGGCGAAGATTTTTCTTCGCTGTCATTTCATTCTAATAGGCGATGACGGAACCCTCAGATAGCAATTCAATATCAACAGTTAATTATGTGGCTTAGCATGTTACAAATATACACCAGCCAAAGGCAAGTTAACCAGTGGTTATCTAGTGTGTTGGATTGATATTCGTGGTACTTCAAGTTGCTGCCAGGAAGATTGCTACAAGTATTAATTTTAAGAACACATTAAACAAATGATTGAAGAATTATTTTTTGAGAAATAGAGTAACGAATAAAAAAGATTGATTGTCAATAATTTTTGCGTAGCATGAAGTGTCGTTATTATGCGTAAAAATTGCACTAAATTGATATTTTATTTCTTATCCTATTCTTTAGTTTCAGATATCTTTCATTACTTTCCAGTATTTCAGTTTTTCGAGTCATTACTGATGAATTTGTTAAATCAATGAACAGTCTTCATTGTTCACTGATTAATGCCATTACCAAACTCACACTACGACGCAAAGATTTATCACCTTTTCTTTTAATTTTTTCTTTAATACTTTGTTTTCACTAACAACTTTAAACCCGTTCGATATTTTTTTAGGACTGGATGATAAAACTTCGGATGTAGACAGCATGCCTTATACAACGCTTCTGTATGCGAATGGACCGGGATACAACCACAACTTCCCGACGGGCAGAGAAAATCTAACAGGAATGAACACGGGTAAGCTCTTTGTACTCTCTGACGAGTTTTTCACGGATAATCGCTAATAAATGCTTAGAGAAAGATCAATCTGTTCGTACTGGTAAGTTTACTGAATGGCAACCATGCACACAGTAATAGCTTCTTAAGGCTTCTTAATCGAAATATAATAATTGTGAAGAATGAAAAATCAAAAGTACAAAGGTAGCCTTATATATAGATATTTGAAATCCATTCTTTTGTTACGTATTACATAAAATACGTTATGCCAGTGTTATGGTAAAAGAGTTACTATCAAAAACCCATCCTTTCCGGCTTCTAGAGTTTCTTAGAGAAAGTATGTGTAAGGAAATCATAACTGTTCAACTTCAGTCCTTGTGTAAGCAGAAAGGACAAACCTATCCGGAGAGAGTGCATAGTCTCCTTGGTTTAATGGAGCAGCAGTCACTACCGTTAGCGGGATAAAAGGTATACTCTGATTTTGTAATGTTGCAAAAGCACGGGGAGTATTTCTTCATCCTCGTACTGCATTTTGGTTGTCAATTGACGCTGAATTTGCAATGGGTGGGCATCCTGAATTTAGCAGTGATAGTGAATTGCGCTACTACACCTTTGAATTTAAATAAAACATTTTATTGAGCTTTTCTTGTTGTACTTGATGACACTCTTTTCAACGCATATTTGTCTTCCTTGCCCGTGATTTTTTTGTATTGCATTTTGCTGGATGATCTCATTCTGCCATACGTTATAGATTTTTTTTTCAAACTGTCTGATAATGGAAAAAGACATCTTGACATCACATCGAAAAAGAAAACTATTGTTGGAATGACACCAGAAACAAAGCTCATGAAGTAAGCCTACTAAAAAAATTTCTTCCTTTTCCAGAGGACAAGAATTATGTACAACAAAGTGCAGTGCCTAGACGCTGGGATACTCACGGAGGCGAGGACGTCCCTGTTTATGCTAGAGGACCAATGGCTCATCTCTTCAGAGGCGTACTTGAGCAAACTTACATACCCCATGCTATGGCCTATGCGGCCTGCATTGGGCCACAAAGAGATGACTGCGAGCGAAGAAGGAGACGTGCCTTTCAGCACAAGCAACTCATCGAATGCCCTTCTCCCATGATGGACGATTCAGCAATTGCCAGTAGGGCGGGGTTTCTAACAGTTGTTCTACCCTTAGCATGGACTTGGGCGTGGTTTATGCTCCAGGTAACAACGTGACAAAAATACCATCAGTTAGAACCGACGGTTAGCCTTACACAGATCGTTGAGAAATGTTGCGCGAATTACTGACGTGTTCGTTTGTTATTTGTTGAGAGTTTAGAGACATACATTCGTAGTGAAAATCCAGTCTCGGGCAATGAGACTGATGATTTTAATAATCCTTTAAGTGAAAAGGATCAACTTGAGTGATATTCTTTTTAACTGATGAAAGATGTAACTCACATTTGAACGCTAAAAGGAACTTGAGTACAGCAAGAGGGAAAACTTTCCTCAAAATATGCTTCCGTAGATTTTAAAAATATATATACAAAGAAAAGAAACTCTGAAATGTTTAAATATTTAACTGGGGTGTGATTAGGTCATGTGCAGAACTTTCCAGAGCAAGGAATAGCATGGTGATCTCACAAAATCGCTGGATGTGGCAAAGAGTGATCTCAAATTTTAAAAATTTGTCATTAATGTACATCAATGACAGAGTTGTTTGAAGTAACTTTCTATGACTAATATCAATCATAATGAAATGCAACGTAATCCTTTTTATAACGAAAATCCTAACATGAAGGAAATTTTTTTTCTTAGTGAAATTCGTAAATTACATTGACAACAATAACTATGATAATTCAAAAAAGAAAAAAAATCTTATTTAACAAAAATTTTAATTTAAACACATCTTTTTTTGTAAATAAATACATATTTTTTAACTTTATATGACTTTCTAAAGAAGTCAATTTCTGAATCAAGTAGCGAAAATCAGTGATGATGACTTTCTGAAAAAAAAAAGTATTGACAAGCTCAAGCGATATTTTCATTAGACATTATCCCAATTTTTACGTTTTTTTCTTTTTCAAGAAACAGTTATTAATCATCAGTCATCAGTCGTAAAAAATATTCTCTTGATCTAAACTCCCTCGCATTGTAAAAAACTCTTAGTTAAAACAACAAAATTAATGCTGCAACAAAAATTTTATTTCAGCAGATTTATGACTGAATTCGTCCATCAATTTGGCAATGATCTTAATTTTGAATCATTGATTATTTTCAAAACGCGATTTAAGTATTTTCTGTACTAAATATAGTTTTATAGTTTAATGCATCATGGAAAAAACTTTAGCTGTTTGCTTCAACTGCTAACTACTTCCAATTGTATATATGTAAAAAAAGTCACACTCGGGATATTTTTTTGTCGCAAATTAAGAATTTTATCACACAGAAAATTTTGCTACACATATAAATGCTTAAAAAAATATTGTCAAATAAAATTTGTTATAAATTGAATCCATTGCAAGTCATATGACAAGGAGGAATCTCATTGTTTGAATTCTTGTTATACATCAAATTATTCGTAAAGTTGTTTTATTATTATTTCCATGTTTTCGAAACTTCAGTTTTAAAGAAATTTAATGCAGATTAATAGGTAATAAACTAAAAAACATTCATATATTGTTTAACAAATGGTAAAACATATGTACTTTGTGATGAATGGTTTTACCACTTCATAAGGTTGTCATATGGTTGTAACGTGCAAAAGAGAAAAAAATTAATGTATAACGAAACGTTTTGCGACGCTTTTTTCATTCAGTTATTTTAAAACGAATGATTGATTTTCTGCAGTATATTCTATATGAAAACAACCTCGACAAGGTAAGACCTCGACAATCAGGCAAAATCAAGCATCTCCGGTGTGTTTCTCTTAATCGAATGAAGATGGAGTTTTTGCTTGACTGTGGGATGGAGAAACCAGTAAAAATAATAATAAAAAAAGCTCATGTGTTTTACATATTTTAATGTAAAAGTAACATAGTTTAAGTGGGAGCCATAAATCTGTACGTTTATTTTTTCGAATAATATTAGAAACTTACCTATGAATTGTTCCATTTGTGGAACGCTTAAATATCAATGATTAAAAACAATCTCTCTTAAAATGTAAGGCCTGTCTTGGTAGAAAATTAATTGCCAAGGCAACATTGGATGGATAAAAGATTGATTTTTAAGTTTGTATGACAATTTTAAAAACACCATGAACCTACCACAAAAACTTCATATGAAGTTCATATCCCTATACGTATCATTATATAACTATCACAAATTAAACCTCTATTTGTGTCGTAAATTAAATACATATCTTGTAGAATTCATTTCTAGTGCTGTATTTTATTACTTGCATATAAAAATCAAAATAGTTTTTATCAGAATTTATTATTCATTATTGTCTGAAAGAGTTTCTGCTACATATATAAAGCAAAATAATTCAGTTATTTATGTTCTAATTATTGATTATGAAAGACGCTGACGTATTTATGTTTTTGTCAGCAAAATGTCATAACTTTTTTGATTGTACACATATTGTTCATCCAATATTCAGTCAATATTGAAATTTAGTACTGTATGTTTATGTTATTGTCATGAAATGTGAAACTTTAGTAAATATTATTTTAGTTATTATTTTCTTATTTAATGTTTCAAATCTTATTGAAACATATGTGCTTGGTTTGATCGAACGAATGCAATGGGTAGAGTTCACACTAGCAAAAGTTGGAGAAAAGTAAATAACGTTAAAGCTCACAGGAAAAATGTCTCACTGCCTATGTAATGGGAAAAAATTGAACACACTGACAGGGAGACACATTTAACAACTTTAAGTTACATTTGTGAAACTCGAGTCTCGTCGAGTGAATTTCGAAGGCACAGAGGCTACCTTGGGTGTGGTAAAAAAACGCTTATGCTGCAAAGAACAAAATACTACATTAAACAGCATTATTTTTTTTATTATTGATGATTTATTGGATACTTATTAAGACGTTTTATATTTTTCCTTCCGTTGAAAAATGGGGAAATACGCAAAATACTTTATGAAAAATTCATTAATAAAGAACCAAAATTTTATAACTAACTGCAAAGACAATGTTTAAATTCCATGGTTAAAAATTTTGAGCTAAAATACATTTCAATACGTTTAGCTAAAAAGCTTTAGCCTTTAATCCAATTTTTAGTTTTTAATGCAGAGAAATATTTAAAGGAATCGTTTGACCAGCGCAGACAAATGATATTTTGAACAGAGCGATGATCAGTTAATTGTAAGTTTGGAAGAAAGTAGTAGCTCGGGAAGGTCGTTTAGTCGAAAATTGGGTGACTGCTTAGGTGTTTGTTTAGTTTGTCTTAAAGGGAGTAATAATAAAATGTTTCTCACCAAAACACGCGATATAGTTTGATGGAAAATTATTTAAAATGTTGTTAAATACTACATTTGAGTTTAATAAAGGTGATTGAGAATTGTGGTATCTGCATTGAGTGGTGAATGTTTAGTTTTTAAAAGAGTTGGAAATGAAGTTGCATCTTCAAAAGAGAAGAAAAGTTAACAAAGAGGATATTAAGAAAAGATATGGATAGTTTAGTTTCTGTAAGAGACAAAATTAGCATCTTCAAAGCATGAAGTAAACTTGAAAATCACTTGATTTTTAATGATGTTATTTCAAACGAAAAAAAAAAGAGAAGAAGAAGAAGAAAATGATACTTATCGGTTTTCTCCCTACCTTGGCGACGGTTTTATAAATGTCGCCAACATGAATTTAACAATGATTACGAGTACTTTATGCTGTTGAATAAAAATGTATTGTTTTGTTCATATTTCATTTGGCGAGCAAAAAAAAGGTAGGGCGCATAGCCGATAAGTACCAAGAAAATAGAAGAAGAAAGGAAAGCGCAATACACACTTTTCTCTTTTCTTTTCGTTTTCCTTTTTTTTTTTTTTTTCTCCAAAAGGGTGAATACAAAATGTAGCTCTGACGTTGTTTGTTTCTAAAAGATAAAACACTGAAATTTACGAAAGGAAAACAACAAATTACAAAGAGCATAACATGTTTTCTCAATTTGAGAAACACTGATTGTTACCTGTAAAAAAATGCTAATAAAAATATTTAATTTTTACAAGGAGGTCATGAAAAACATAGTTCATTAAGAAGTGATGACTGTTTAGCTCTTGAAAACATATGCTGTAACACAACTCAGATCTTCAATGAAAAATAATACGTTTTGAACGAAATTCATCTAAGTTATATCATGTGACGTGCTCTCTGCCTATTTAGTTCGTTGATTGAACCATCATATTGTTTCACGGTACTGATTAGAAAGCTATTCAAAGTGTGAAAAATTTTTCGCAGCATGCTGGCATGCTATTTAAAAATACATGTCTGTGATATTATGCACGAATAAAGACGTTTAAAAATGTGTATATATATATATATATATATCTAAACTTTATCAAACATATCTCAAATAAAATATAAAAATAATGCAATGCCCTTTTTTGCTCAGGAGGATAACGTTTAAAGAAGTGCACTTTCGTTGCACGCAAAAACGTAGAATCCCAATCTTTCTTGGATTTTTTTTTCTTTTTAGGATAATTTATTACCAATATAATTACAGACATACTTAGAAACATATTGTTCCAAACAAACATATTATATTTAGCTCCATCTAAATAATGGAAATATCAATTGTGTGGTTGTTTAAAAGGTTCCAAAAATTGTTACAAGCATAAATTGCAACATTGACCCTAAGTCATGTCCCATAATGAAATCAATGTTGTCCCTATGTGCCCCATGCTTGTGTGCTTTCTTTTCCCCCCACCTTTTCTTTTTACCCTAGTAGCATGTTGATTAAATATTTGAAAATAACAAACAGTTTTGCATTCCAAATAAAATAAACTTTCAATTATAAAAAAAGTTTAGTTAAGTTTGAAAATGGAGTTTAAAAAAATGTGTCCTCTTTTTCCGTCTTGCATTCTATTCCACTTAATTTTGTTGTATTTTATTTTATTAATTTATTCATTTATGTTTTGTTTTATTTTTATATATTTGTTAATTTTTATTCATTTATTTATGTTTTGTCTTATTTATATTTTATTATTATTTATTTATTTATGTTTTGTTTCATTTTTATTTTTATTTATTCATTTATTTATTTATTATAATTTATTATCTTTTTTTTTTGCATCACAATATCTTTTAATGTCATTTAATATTTAGAAAAAAAATGTGTGCATCTTTGATAGACTATCAGTTCAGGACAATGTCACTTTTGGGAAAACAACATAAGAAGCACATACAAGCTAGGCACTTAATTTTTCCAATTGAGATGCTTCCTATTAAAATTGGCGTCTGATTGTAATATTGTATGACTAAAAGTTTGGCATCTACTGCATTAGCAAGCATTATTATTTCTCTGTTAATTTATCAATTGTTTTGAAATGCGTAACGCCATTATGACATTGAACAACAAATCGACTCACCGAAAAACCACGCAAAAAGTTTCAAATGTAAGCGTTGTACAAGTAAAAAGTCATTTTGTTGAAAAAAGAACTCTTTCCTTTTATCCCAAGGGACCCCCCATGAAGCAGAAATGGCTGCTCTGTTATTATAAACGTTCAACAAAAGTATTTATATTTTTCGTCTGCGCTTTTAATCTGCTGAAGTTGTGTGAGCTAAATGGAATTCTTAATTCTAAGTGTAAAATTCATATTAAAGAAAAAGCTCACGGTTATTCAAAAATCATTTAGTAAAATTACAATAAAAATATTATTACACCATGAAATTATTTATTATTGTGACTCAGTGACATTACGGTAATAAATATTTTAATGGCTTTCTATAAAAAAGAACCATTAAATTTAGGAAATGATTTTTTCTTTCGGGACCTATCATTGCCATCACACTCTAATGAATTTCAGGAGCAATAAAAACAGCAGAATTTCATTTTCGGACCCACGGTTACTGGCAATTAATGATTATTTTTTCTCATTTCTTCATTAGTGACAAATCTGTTCAAAAATCATATACCATTACCTTAAATTTTTATTATTTCGAAAAAGCTATTAAAATGAAGTCATAATCTTTTCGAAACTATGCAGTATTTATCTGTTCATTTTATCATATCGTATTTATAGATATTCATGACAAAATGCAAAATGGAAAGATTAAAAAAAATTTCATTTCGGCATTTCAACTTAGTTAATATATAAATACGCCTTATATAGAGTAACTTATGTACTTTCTGGACTTCCAAGTTTGAAAATTATTAGAAATTAGTCATTAGCATTCATATTAATTTAATCTAAATGTAAATTAATATTTTAGGTAAAAATTTGTTAAAAACTAAAACTGTAACTGTATCTAACGCTATATCGTCAAGGAACATTCGCGAGGTAAAACTCTGGACTGTGTGGAATAGATTCAGAAGCACATATTTTTGGAAAAGTTCAGTTATTTTTTGATTGAAATTATTGTGTATCAGTTGATAATCCACCTACTTCTTACCGAAAAAGACGCTACATTGTAATCAGTGAGTAATTAATATTGAACTTCACATTTATGTCATCCTTAGCATCCATATCTGCTTTTATTGAAGTACGTAATTTTTTCCATAGAAATTCACAATAAGGTATAAATTATTTTTTCTTAAGATTTATGCTCTTATATTATCTATGCCAGCGGTTCCCAATCTTTTTTTCTTTTTGCGTACCACCATTTTTCTTGCAACCAATTTGCGTACCACTGAGAATATAATTTTATTACAGTGAAACCTCGGTAGCTCGACACACGGATAAGTCGACTACATCGGTAAGTCGACATTTCCCTTCCCTAATGGTCCCCCCAATGCTAATTTCAATGAGCGAAAAACTCTCTAACTTGACACACAATTTCCAGGAACCCCTGTAAGTCGACCTCAATATTGTATTCTTATTAACTTTTTCTTCCTGTGTTTTATCACGGTGTTTCTTCGTCAATAAATCAATTCTTTTCTGGAAGATTCCCCTATTCCACTTGTACCCTGGATTTTTACTCATGAGGTATTCTGATTTGATTGACTAAGTTTATACATACATTTATTTATTTGTAAACTATAATTTTTCAAAATAATAATAATAGCTAAATAATAAACGGGGATAATTTCATTCGCTGGAACTGGCTTTCATAACTTCAATGGTAAGTAAATAACAATACAGATCAATATTATTAATTGAAATTACGGAACCTCGGTAACTTGACATTCTTATCTAGACATGTTTTCGTGTTCCCTTGGGGTGTCAAGTTATCGAGGTTTCACTGTACATAAAATAAAATACTAATAGATTTTATAGAAAAATACTAGGACGACTAGGTAATATAAATTACACCATTTTTTGATAGTTAGTAATGTAGAGAAAATGGTTTATTAAATTAAAGCTGTATATATAAAATGAAATATATAAAATATTTTTTTTTAATACGTACTTCCAAAGCAGGAGCTTAAATGGCTGAGGCCTTAGCTGCCAACTGCTGTTTATGAATCCTGCAATGAACAAACGTGCAGTTTTCTGTCAAAGATTTTATTTTGGCAAAAACTCCTCCCTGTCATTGCCCGAGCACCATCGAACATCAATGCTTCCAGCCTAGTCTATCTCTCCTTTTTTTTTTGACTGCACGCGTACCATCTGGAGAGGCTTCACGTACCACAATTTGGGAACCGCTGATCTAGGCTTCATTGAAGAACAAAGCTCGAATTTATTAGTCCAACAATGGAGCCAATTCAAGCAACGTCATTGGTCACGTGGCACCGATGAAAACAATGTTAACAAAGGAAGCCGTGGCATCGCTTTACTTCAACTTCGAGAAATCTAATTCAAAATTAGGCCTAAATAAAGTAATTCTTCATTACATAAAATCAACACTAAATACAACACTATAACTATTGAATAATTAATAAAATTCTTTTATAATGATTAAATTAAATGTAAATACTGGGTAAAAATCAGAAAAAGCTGTGAAAATAGTCTAATTAATTTTAAGATAACTAATTTTGCCCCGTATAACTCAATTGAAAATCTTAGTAAACAAAGAGCGGCTATCACGTGGCAACAATGATCGCTCATGAGTCCCTTTAGCTGTGAATTGTCTCCACTGTCGTGAGGCATAAACATTAGTCTGATTCAAAACAGTAAATTCACAATTCAAAGTAATGTTCTTTTATCCAACAAAAAATTGCTTCTTGTGTCGATTCCGGGGGGGGGGGGGTATGAATGAATTTCTGAAATCTAGCGAGAGAGTTTTATAAGTTGGATAGTTTTGTCTTTTTGAACAGAAGTAAGTGAAAGTTTATGAATTTTGTCCAGAATTTTAACGAACCATACTGATTATCACCAAAAGGTAAAATTCTCTACAAATTTGGCTCATACTCGCGAAGTATCTAAAATTTAAACGAGAGAGTCATTCATTCATATTGAAAGATCTCACAACCTCACTTGTTTGAGTTGATGTTATTTTTTCTCGGTGAATATGACATTTCTAAAAAAAATCCGATGGATATGCACGTCAACTGAGCCAAACTCGGTTGCGAAAACACATATGTACACATGCCCCATTGTCGGGTAATAATTCTGATGCAAAATTCGGAAAATTAGAAGTAAAAGTAATTTCATTTAACTGAATGTATTTTCTCTGAATTTTACTAAAAAAGATCATTTAAAAGAAATTAATGGCATAAATTCTGGAATTATTTTTGATGCAATAAAAAATGAGTGATAAGTAAGAAGTTTCAAAGAGCATTTACATATGATACTATGTATACATAAAGTTCGCGTTAGACACAACGTCTGTTCTCATACATTCCTATAACTGTTTAATGTGTTCTTAACAGCATATTCTAAAGCATGAAATTTGTATAACGAAAGATAATTCTTGCATTGTATGATAGTTTTTAAAAAGAGAGCGAACACTTTATTGTCCTCCGAAGTAGTATCGTAAATATTTTCATAAAAAATAGAATAATTTCATATTTAAAATTTTAACCGAGCTGTATGGAAAAAAACTTGAGGAAAAAAACCTTTTCCTTTACCATTTATCCTTGGGGTGGTAAGGCTTTTGCGTCAGATTTTATTTGTCTTCTTCCACGAATGTCATACCATCAAAAAAGGATTGAAACATGGATATCTGTTGATTTATGACTTTCGTAACCGAAAATATTTTAGGAATTTATGTGGTAACAATGTTAAAGAAAGTTTTCATTTCTAAGGCTAGATTCTAAATTTGACTTAGAACAAACTTCTTCTGGAATAAATTATGTACCTTCCCGGGCGTAAGTGTTTAAAAGTGGCTCTTATGCTTCAATATTCGGATATATAAGACTGCTAATATAAAAGTGGGAAAAAAAAACAAAAAAAAAAACCATTTTCACTGGTGGTTTATAGTTTGTTGATGATACCGAATGAGAACAAATTTCTCTTTATTTATTCCTTGTCGTGCTAGTCAATATTATAACCACTCAGATATCACCTATTCTTGCTGGTTTTATTATTTTACTCACTTAAGTATTCAACTCCCTACGATTGATCAGAATAATATATATGCAACGCAACAAATTTGACCGCAACAGTCCTCTTACATTGAATACTTAGGAAACACATGCTAAATATATAGCACATGTTCATTTATGACACATTTAAATGACACATTTAGGACAGAATTACCCATACATTCGCTCAGTTGATCGAAATAGAATATACACATATAGCCAAATGTGCCAGTAACACACAAATATGTGTAGCCACATGTGTCAACATAACATATGAAGTTCATATGTGCCAGAAGTGGCAAATATACATATGCTAAATTCTCATCAAAATGCGTGTGATAAATTCCATGTTTTCGACTTCAAAATTTTGTAATAAATGTTCCTGAGCGATTTTAATAATTTATCCATTTACTCGCGAACACACTCTTTCTTTTGGCCTGGTTAAAATCACCGCAAAAGATTATTAACAGATGTTGGAAAAAAATCAGGCGAAGAAAAAACAGTAAGTTCCTTATGTATATAAAAACTAAACTCAGTGGCATTCCAGCCCATTGGGGGCCATGGCCTACTGTGCCCATCCCAGCTTTCGAGACCGAGGGCCCTGGGGTGCAGAAGCAGGTGTTCCGCTCAAGTAGTCGGCCTGACGCGGAACCCCCAGTGTTTAGTTCCAAAACATGCTTGGTTCTCATTTTATCGACCCCAATGAAGGGATGAAAGGCTGAGTCGACACTGCCCAGCCCGGGAATCGAACACAGGACCTGTGGCATAGTAGCACGGAAGGCTACCACTCAGCCACTGGGCTTCTCTTTATGTATATAAATATGTATAAAAATATCTTCATTTAAGCACGTTTTTCACAGACCTATGATTTAAAACACACACCCACAGAAAAGCTTAAGCATCAAAAACTTACATTCTAAAACACATTTCACATATATTCACAACTATTCTATAAGGCAAAGAAATTGGCGTATTCATGTGATCAAAGATATTTTTCCATGTGTACATAGAAATCTTAACTAAAGAACGATTATTACCATGTAAAAAATCCATTTTGTAATAACTGAAAAATAAAATTAATTCTTGTAATTTTTGAAACTTTATCATTTCGAACTCCGTTCAGTAAAACTCTTTGTAGCAAATTAAATAAAAAGCAATAAAATAATTTTTTTCCCAGCAAGAAATCTACGGAACAAAAAACACACCCCCTCACATATCTATGTATTACATTATAATATTAGGCAGAAGGCCTTGAAAAATAGTAGTAAACATTTCAGATTTTCAAGGCGATTTTCAGGGCGGCAATGAAAATAAAGCTGTTTGGTCAAAAAATATTGAAACTCTTTGCATGTATCATATTTATTAATGCTACGTTATGGACTGCTATTGATTGAATGCTACGTTATTGAATATATTCATCAATTTTTTCCCTCTTTTTTTTCCTTGGAGTACCGCGGAGCCCCTTTATCTACAGGCCCCTTTGCCACGGCAATGGTTGCCCCGTCTATGTGGGGGGCCCTGATTTTGACTAAGGGGTCATTCACAAATGATGTAACGCTTCGTGGAGGGGGTTTGAGAAATTGTGACAGTTTGTGACAAAGGGGAGAGGAGGGGGTAAGAAGAAGTGTGACTTCACACATTTTGCTTTCTATAAAAACATTTCAAAAGCACCAAATTATTTTTATTCTTAAATTTCTTTTGTTTTGTAACCTCACTGGTTTCAATTTTATGTCGAAAAACTCCGATGCTGAGTAATGTTTAAATTTACTTCCAGTTAAAAGTTGTAAATCATCTGAGGAATTTACAGGAAAATAGGGTGACATGTGACAAGGGGAGGGGTGTAGGGGGTATGTTAAAGTGTGACATTTTGTGATAGAGTGGGAGGGAGGGTGTCAAAAATATTGAAAAAAATCTAACCGCTTAATGGTTGATAGTACAAGACCTTAATTTTCATATCATGGATGCCCTTTCATTAAACAAAGTTTATATCGTTTAAATTGTTTATTTGTTACATTAAGTATGGGCTGAAGTTGTACTAGATTGTGCACCAGTGTTCCAAGCCAATACCTGGTTACGGGCCTGTAGTATATATACTTAATTACGAAAATTTAAAAGAAAATCAGAAATAGTTGGTAACTAATTGAATGCAGTGTGCCCTGAAATACTTAAAAGCTCATTTACATTTTCAGTAATGATGTTGTTGCGAAGAAATTCTCCATAAGGTACGTGTATCAAGCAATGTAATAGTTACAAATGATTGTGGATGAAGAATTAATGACAGTTTGAACTGGAATTTAAGATTCGGAAATGAATAAAAATGCAAGTAGAACTGATGAATCATCATTATCACACCCAGCGCGGAAACGAAATTTTGATAACGAAGACGAAAAATTTTCATTATTATTAATGCGTTCTTTACCCGCCGCCATTTTAGTCACCCACAATAAGAAACTTATCGCGCAGAATAACAGAACCCAACTAAGCAATTAACGAAATCGAGGATCTAAGTGCTGAAGAGGAAAAAAAATCAAACGAAAAAAAAAACAGGCAATGTATTTCGTATTAAAATAACATTAAAGATGTCGCTGTCTTTAATAAAGATCAGAACCCTAATAATAGAGGAAGCTTCAAAATAAAAAATCTTTCTTGTCTGAAATTCGCGCGCTTTTGCCAGCTACTCTTTTTGCAGTGAGTTCGTTGTATTTTATTTCTTTTTTATTTTGGGTGTGCTTTTGTTTTTAAGATGTTTCCTCTTCCCGAAATTAATCATTTTACAGATGCGGTAGACAAGAATAGAATCATTTTTGAGCCCCGCTTTTCTCTAATGATGCAAAAGCACTTGGCAGCACTTTTAGAAGAACGATGTATTTATAAATTTATTGTTGGCATTGGAGATGTTTCATTTTGAAAAACCATATTTTTTCTTTTAGAAGAAGAGAAAGAAATTTTGCACTCGAAAATGGTATGAGACAATGCCCTTTATCAAAACAACTTACAAATGCATTTCAAATGCAATTGTTTATTTAATCTACTTAGTTAATTGCGTCTTTACTTTTTAAATTTGTGTGAAACTCAAGAATTTAGAAATTTATCCTATCAGAATATAAGGTGTGTTAGTTGGCTTTATGTTTAAAAAGAAGAAAAGTAACCTATCTTTTTGTACAAGAAAATCAAAACAGCAAAACCTTTCGAGACAGACTGTCGATGAAAAAATATTCGGCAGCACCTGAAAGCGTTAACTAATTATGTATGAAACACATTTTTGATTTTTCCATAAAAAAGGAAATTCGCAGTTACCCCCCCAATTAGATTTTTATCTTTTTCAGCACATAATTACGTTTTCAAAAATAAGTCTGAATTTAAAATTTTAATTTTCGAAACTTCTTGTTGCTTTTTTTTTCAGAGTTCTACGATAAAAAAGCCTACTCCAAAAACCAAATTCTAAGTGAAGTTGTTCTGTCATTCAAAATATCCTTGTTGTCACCGCACTTCTTTTATTCTATCCTAGAAAAAATCGTGCTAAAAATAAAATATTCGTAATTTTTATAAATAATGGTAAATGCAATAACAATTACGATAAGAAAATTTGGGCCTTCTTTTATCGTGCGTAATTTGTAATCTTTTGCTGGCGTAGTTCTACCATCAACCAAAGCAAGCCGGCTGGCAGATTGCCAAGAAGAATCCATTAATGTTCAAGGGAGGAACTGCAGGTAAAAAGAATGTGCCTCCATCTTCTCGTTCGGTTCGTTCAGTACACTTGATTTTTTTTCGAAATAATGCTATATGCTACTTTATACATTTAGTTACTTTCAACAAACAGAAAAGCAAACATTCTGATTCGCATACTAAATAAACGCACCAGCATAGCAAACTTCCCTAAAACTCGAATGGATCCGTTCTTTTCAGCTATGCGCAGAAGCGCCCAACAATCAAAATTCCGTAGTCGAACTGTATCAGTTTTATTTTATTTATTACGGCAGCATTAAAAAAGGGGCTGTGCTCAGAACTGAACTGTCCCTTAAAGGTCGTGCAAATAAAGGAATGGAAATTTAAACTACTAATAGGCTGCTGTCAAACCTAGTAAGTTTATTTTATTTATTTTGTTATTTATTTAGTTGGCTGCATAAGTTGAAACGGCGAATATGACTTTATTTGTATTGTTGTTGCCGTATCCTCGCGCGTGGCGAGGAAGAATGGGTACGCTGCTCCTGAGTCTAACGTTGCCCTTATAGTGAAGAGTCCGATTTCCGCCCCTTTGTAAAGTATCTTAATTTTTTGAACCAGCTCCCAGATGAGAGACCGTCACCTGGGATTGGCACCCCCAGAGGTATCGTTTCACTTGGAGGACATTGGAGCCACAACCTATTTATTATGCACCAGCTCCCATTAGCGTACACGGCCCTACAGGAACCAGCCGCGAGGGGTTGTAACCCTCCCAAACACTGACCAAAGTCGACGTTGCTTCACTTTCGGTGTTCTGCGGGAACCGAGCTTCTACCGACTGGTCCACTGCCGGACTTTATTTGTATTATGTAGTATGATTATTGTCAACTGAAAAAAAAAATTAAGATTTTACTAAGCATGTTTATTCCTTTCAATTTGAAAATTATACGACACAACTTTATTGTATTTCTTGTTTGTAAAGACAATTTAGCTGCTCTTGAATATTATTATATTGTTGTGAAGCTATTTGTTTCTTCATTTATATTTTCATTACAATCGTACTTTCTTTTATCTTGATAAACATTCCCTTACTGTGAAATGAAAATTTTCGAATGTTCTCATCTTAAATTTTCAACCTACATAACGTATAATTCAAAATGGCAACGAAGTTCCTGTTGATGGATCTTAGATTTCTTTAAATCGCTTTTGACGGCAATAAAAATATATCTGTTGAGTATCATTTTATTCGTTCTCTTTCTTGTCAAGCCGTTATGTGGCGGGATCTTTTATCTTTTTCTAATTTTTACGGGAAAGTGGTCTAAAACAGGTATAATATTTTCCTTCAGAATTGTTACTCAGCTTTTTTTTTTTTTTTTTTACCCTCGTTAGTTTGCAAAGCGTAAAATACTAAAGTACGTCAAACGAGGAGTACTTCAGCTATTGAGTAATGATATTTTATAGAGCTAGTTAGGGATCATTCATAAATGATGTCACGCTTCGAGGGGGGAGGGGTAACAAGAAGTGTGACATCATGCATTATGCAACATAGCGTGACGCGTGACAAAGGGGGGGGGAGGGGGGTCCGCTGAAGTGTGACATATTGTGACAAAGGGGGGGAGGGGGGTCAAATATATGGGAAAAAAGCGTGACGTCATTTATGAACGGCTCCTTAGGGAATAAAAGAAAAATCTTTAAAATGTGAATCACGATGTTTAGTTGAAGTATCTTATATCTAACCGGCTTAAGTGTCTGTCGATAGCTTATTGGTTGCTTGCGTAAATGTAATGCAGTTGCCATTGTTGTAACACATGTCAAATATACTAATAATCAAAACATTTCTCTAGCATTTTGAGTGAGGCATCGCTAGATTTGGAATCTCCGTTAAAAATTAATGTAAACACGAATTTAATTTAATTCTTCTTTCTTTGTTTTAATTTATTTATCGTCTGCGTTTTTTATATATATTAAAGTGATAGCGCTCTTTTTTCCAGTTTCGTTAAAACTAATGTTTTGACGATGATTATGTTGGATATAAATAAATATTTTTCACAAACAATTTAATTATATAGTAAATAATACTTTTATTTTACAGATTATTATAATTTAGATGTTTTCTTCGGTAAGAATATTTTTTCCGAAATCATTACATGTTTATTATTTATTCATTTAACTTAACTACCTGATAAATATCTCTTTGATTTAATGTGCATTTCCGGTTACTGGGAGAATTGTATATTTATAATGTCTAGAACAGCGATCATTTCGTATGACCGCCGGACTTACTAGTTGTTATTATATACAGGGTTACTTTGTTATTATACAGGGTGGTTCACGAAAAACTAGCCTCGGTAAACAAAGACGTAAAAAAATGATCCTCACTTTTTTTGAATGAAATATATAACTTTAAAGGGCAAGTTATGTCCATTATGTTATTGTACATAGTGTACAATACGCATGCATACAGCCTGATTCTTGTACCCCTCGGATAAGTTTTCAACCCGGACTATAGTTCGACTACGGAATTTTGATAGTTGGACGCTTCTGCGCATGTCAGAAAAGAACGAATCCATTAGAGTTTTAGGGAAGATTGTTTTGCAGGTGCGTTTATTTAGTACGCGAATCAGAATGTTTGTTTCTCTGTTTTTTAAACGCAACTAAATTGATAAACTGGCATATAACATCAGTTCGGAAGAAATAAAGTATGCAAAAGGAATTAAAACGAGAAGAAAAAGGGCACATTCTTTATTCCAGCAGTTCCTTCCTTGAACATGTATGGAATCTTCTTGGCACTCTGCCAGGCAGCTTGCTTTGGTTGATAGTAGAACTGTAAGTTGATATCTGAATAGAGAATCGAATGGGATTTGATCACGTGACTGATCGAAAACGATAGCGAAACTAATCCGAAGCTGATGGTTGTAGTTGATACGCACGTATTTACAGAAAAAGTAACAAGAATCCAATTGTTTGAACTCAATATGATGTTTTTTTTTTTAATTGCTTTCATTTCTTTTATTTATCATTTGTAACACATAATAAACATTGCAAAAAACATTAAATTTAAATTTTAACATTAATTAGTTTTATAGTTGCTTTACATTTCTAATATACGGCAGAAAAGTTGATTATCGACTTATTATTTGTGTTACATTACTTAACAAGAAATGACTGCTAGGATTATTTTTCAACAAACGCCATAAATTGTTCAAGCATAACCACCAAAAGAAGAAAGTTGTTTTCATTCTAAATGACCACTTTCACTTAAATTAAGCACGGATATAATTTTTCTATTCATTTTAGAACTTTATTAATAATAGAAAGAAAATTAATTCTCCAAATTAATGCTTCTCATAAAATGCCTGATTTAGCTTTTTTTTTTTTTTGAGCTGAAGCATTTATGGATTCCGGGTTTTTCAAACCCATCAAGGGATGATTAAAATAATTATCGGTACAAACATAAAAGCTGTCTTTGATGTCAATATTAAAGTTTCTTTACTTGTTTTTCATTTTGATTTACAAGTCGCTGCTTTGGAGGCATGTCGTTATTTTCATGATTTTTTTTTTCAATCTTTTACTCTAGAATTTTTAAAAACAACCCTTGGACACTTAAAAGTTAATCAGTTTCTTTGCAGAAATAAATAAAAGCTTTCCAAATTAAAATAACTCATCTTAGTTTATGTTCTCCATTAAAGTAATGATTTTTGCTGTTCTTGTTAAACCAATATTTAATACAGCTTCTTCTTTCATTTATTTATTTTTTTTTCCTCTTTTAAAAATAATATTCCAATTCAAGGTTCAGATGTTAAATATTACCAAGTATGAGATACAAATTACCAGCATCTGAGATAATTCCACTATTCCATTTCGCAGTTTTCTTTTATTTTGGCGAAGCTGGATTTTAGAAGGTTACATTGAGTTTTGGTTGCAAACGATAAATATTCTACTTCTAGGAAACACTATAGTTGTAAATTCGAAAATAAAAACCAGTCACCCCCCCCCCCCCCCCACACACACACACACATACTCACACACATACACTCAGCAGCGCATTTTTCGAAAATTTTCTAAGTGCTAGAGCTGATGTTCTCTAACAATTTAGTTACGGGAGCAGCTTTGAAATTGAGAATTCAACTCGATTAATTCAAACGCACTAAATTTTATCTTGCAGCTACATACCGTATTTAACGAATCGAAAGATTGACTAGCATTGACGATGCAAGCTAGTTTCCTCATTTAAGCTTACAGTGCACATTTTACCGTTTATTTCATTTATTTATTCTTTTTAATTGCTTTTTTGCCTGCTTTAATTCTTTATTGCAGACAGAAAGAATTATTTTAATTTTAAGCTCGAACTTAATAAAATATATATTAAATGTTAAATTAAATGTTAAACATGTCCTTTGCGGGAGCACTAAATGGTCCACAGAGCACACTGAGAAGTTCTTAAAGATTCAAATTTAATAATTGTTTTTAATTCTATGCTATTTTTTGAAAGGTCATAACATAAATAATCATTAGCAAAGAAACGGAGTGCAGAAAAAATTACGAGTCATCCACAATAGGAACGAAAATTTTCGGGTGAAAGAGACAAAAATATTTTAAAAGGTAATAAGTTTGGGGAAATAATGTTTTTTGAAAATAACGAAGATTTTCAGTAATAGGATTTTGAATTGTTGCGAATTGACTGTAAATATTCATGGTTAAGTCCTCAGGGAAAAAAATACGAAGCGTTCCAAAATGTTCGCATCGTATGGACCGTAATTTAAGCAAGTATCATCGAAACCATTAAAGTTTTTTTTAACTTATTGAAATAGAATTTGGATAAGGTTCGCATTTTTCACAACATAAATGAATTCTGTGAGCTTAGTTTATTTTGATACTAAAATTTTGATTTCATTTTTATTATTAGAACAGAAGATATTCGATAAAGGTGTTTTAGATAAAGATTTTCTAGAAAGGTGTCTTAGGGAACGCCGTTATGTTTAACAAGCTGCTTTAAAAACAGCAGTTTATGAAGAAATGAAACGGAAGTCAAATAATTTTGAAAGAAATAGACATATTACTCGTTATAATGCATGACGTTCAATAACTTCTTAAGAAAAACGTTTTTTTTTAAAAACTATTTACTTTCACCAAACAGGTAAACTTGCAAATAAGTTAAAAATATTTATAAATTTCAATTCAAGTAGGAATAAGATTCCGCCATTTTTCTTAAAAAACTAATGAGGAGCACATGGGGTGATTCTAAGCGAAAATAACTTTAGGAACTTCACGCAAAATTTTCGGAAAAAGTATGTGCCATCAATCTATATAAATAAAAATGTAAGTGTTCGTTTGTGCGAGCCGCAAATCTCCGAAAGTATTTGACCGATTGGTTTGAAATTTTGCCAGTAGAAAGAGTGATTCAAGTGGATGGTTTATAGACCCGTTAGAAAAAAATCCGACAGGTAGTTCCTTTTTTATTCCAATTTAAGGCAAAATTTCTACATTAATTTCCTATTATGGGGTGAAAAAAACCTTGCACATATTAATATAATATATCGATCGAACGCGCTGATTTTTCTGCATAAAATGGAATTTGTTTGAAGTTTCTAAGTCAAATAGAACGCCAGTTATAAGTTTTTTAGTTCGATTTCTTAAGGCTTACCTTGATCCAAAAATAATAATTAGCAGTTTCCTCAACATCGGGTAATATAAGCTATATAAATAAAAATGTAAGTGTTTGTTTGTTCATACAAGGCTGAACGTGACCCAGTTTACGGTTACGATCAAGTTCAGCCTTGGTTCCTGACCTCAAATCTCCGTAAATACTTCGATTGCTTTGAAATTTTATCAGAACATGTGTTTTAATATATCGCTTTTAATTTATTTCAACTTTGATTTAAATATTTCGATTTTTAATGTTTTATTAAGGAGAATGAGCCACTGCAACTATTGGCAGGGTACAGCTATTTTCATTTTGATTTAATAATTTTTTCTGCTTGTATTGAAGTATTTGTTAGTATTTTTGCACTCGAAGATTAAGGAGAACTTTAAAACACAGACTACTTATTTTGAATAGCAACAGTTTAATTCAGCTATTTTCATTTTGATTTAAAAAATTTTTAACCGACTTCACAAAGGAAGGAGGTTATACACTCATATTGTATGTATGTCGTTTTTTTTTTTTTTTTTTTTTTTTGTTCACTCATAACTTCTTACTGGATGAACCGATTTTCATGAATTTTTTATTTTTTTTTTAATCGATCGAGGGTGGTTTCCCATAGGTCCCATACCTTGGTTTGACCATATTCGATAATTAGAAAAAAAGTAAGGGACTGAAATGTGGTAATTTTCTGCTTTTTCATCCATAACTTTTGACTAAATGAACCGATTTTGATTATTTTTTTCTTTGATCGATAGAGGGTCGTCTAACTCAAATATCGCGCATTAGTTTGACTACATCTGTTTTTTTAGAAAAAACGTTATGGGTGAATAAAGTAATTTTTATAAAAAAACAGAACCGACTTCAAATTATAAATTACGCTAAAAAGTGAAAAATAAATTCATTCTTTAAACAACATCGATGTGACTTTTAAACATAGTTTTAGAAGTCGTTGCAAAATTATGAGTCTAATTACCATTACACCATTCGCTACTTCATATTGAAACTGTTGCTAATTCAGCGAAAATATATATATTTGTAATTGGATTCATGATTACAAAAGATTTTATCTATCCTCATTTTGCACCGACTTCTAAAACTATGTTTAAAAGTCACATCGATGTTGTTTAAAGAATGAATTTATTTTTCACTTTTTAGCGCAATTTATAATTTGAAGTCGGTTCTGTTTTTTTATAAAAATTACTTTATTTTATTCTTTTTAGTGTAAATACATTCTGTATATAAATACTCTATTTTTAAAAAAAATCTATAAAGGGGCAAAACTTCTTTGAATTAATGGCACTGAAAACTAATTATTTGTATGATAAATTCCGTTTATATTTATTAATAGATTTCCCAACAAAGAAAAATCAAGCCAAGCCTTTCCAATTAAACTAAAAAATACTTATTTTTCACCCGTAACGTTTTTTCTAAAAAACAAACGTAGTCAAATTGATTTGCATTATTTGAGTTAGGCGACCCTCTATCGGTTAAAGAAAAAATCATCAAAATCGGTTCATTTAGTCAAAAGTTATGGATGAAAAAACAACAAAAATACTACATTTCTGCCCATAACTTTTTTTCGAATTATCGAATATGGTCAAACGAAGGTACGGGACCTATGGGAAACCACCCTCGATCAATTAAAAAAAGAATCATGAAAATCTGTTCATCCGGTGAGAAGTTATGAGTGGACAAACAAACAAAAAAAAAAACGACATACATACAGTATGAATGTATAACCTCCTTCCTTTGTGAAGTCGGTTAAAAATATGTATTTTTTCATTTTAATTGGAAAGACTAGGCTCAATTTGTTTTTGTTGGGAAAGTTGTTAATAAAAATGAAACTCATTGTTACATTAAAAGCAATTATAACAAGAAATAGACTGAAGGCTTCTCTGAAGAAGAAATTAAATCCAATCAGTTTGCTTGCTCCAGTTCCCCTTTAAAATCGGTTTTAAAACGAAATTTATCTTACAAACGGTTAGTTTTTAGTGTCATTCCCTCAAATGTTTCCCCTTTGATATATATGTTTTAAAAATAGAGTATTTATATAAAAATGTATTTACACTAAAAATAATAAAATAATTTTTGGAAAAAATAGAACCGACTTCAAACTATAAATTGCGCTGAAAAGTAAAAAATAATATTATTCTTTAAACAACTTCGACACGACTTTTAAATATAATTTTTGAAGTCGGTGCAGAATTATAATGGATTTTGATGCATGATTCCTTTTGTAACTATGGACCAATTACAAATATAAATAGCGTAGAGTTTGAAACAGTTTCAGTGTAAAATAACGCGGGGTGTAATTATAATTAGACTGTCATAATTTTGCACCGACTTCAAAAATTATATGTAAAAGTAGTATCGAAGTTGTTTAAAGAATAATGTTATTTTTTACTTTTCAGCGCAATTTATAGTTTGAAGTCGGTTCTATTTTTTCCAAAAATTATTTTATTGTTTTTTCCGTTTGTATTGAAGTATTTGTTAGTATTTTTGCACTCAAAAATTAAATGGAACTTTAAAACACAGATTATTTATTTTGAACTGCATTTTTTTAATTTAGAATTTTTGTGTTTGTGTTTCTTCTGTTTGGATAAGGCTTATGTTGGAATTTTTCAATGTGCTGAGCCAGACAACATCAAAATCTTTACCGACAATGGAACAAAAAAAAAAAAAAAGTTGCCCGCAATCATTGTGAAAAAAAAATAAAGCTCAAGACTAATCAATCAAATTGAGCAGTTTAGATTTCCTCATGTGTACAGTTATAAATTGCGTGTTGTAGAATGGGTAAACCAGACAATCTATATTTTCAAACAATGAAACAACAAGCATTGTCAAATGAAACATATATGTGCTTTTTCTTGCTTTTCCATCAAACCATACTGAGCCACAACAACGCGTGGCCGGGTACAGCTAGTTTAATATAAATAAATTATATACTTAGGTTAACACGCCTCCCCCCTTCCTCAACAGATAATACATATATATGTTTATATATATATATATATATATATATATATATATATATATCCTCCAAGTAGTTAAATGAAAGGTCTAATATATTAATACCAGATGTCTTTTTTTCCAGAAAAAGTGAAAAAGTCATTGCATTGAAAGTTTTTTAAAGTAGTGCAAAATATTTTGCTTGTCTGAAGGTAGAAAGAAAAACACAGATATTAATTGTCAAAGAAATGTTAAGATTAATACATTTTCACAGAACCTTTTTTCTTTTTAATTTTCGTAACAGGTGCTCGAAAATTTTCGGAACTGTCGGTGAATTTAGGATCAGATTTGTGATTTTTTGCACTCATTGAGATATGTGAATTAAAGCCGCAATAACTATACAATATATACAGTGGTCATATATTTGTATAGCGTTCAAAGCTGATTGTATTATAGTGAATACAATCAATAGAAATGACTATAATATCTCAAAATGACAAGAAAAAAAAAAAAAGATTTTAAAAAATGATTAAAAAAAAAGGAAATGAATAAAAGGGACCGTTCATAAATGATGTCACGCTTTTTTCCCTCATATTCGACACCCCTCCCCCTTTTGTCACAAAATGTCACACTTCAACGAACCCTTCTCCCCCGTTCGTCACATGTCACGTTATGTTGCATAAGCAGGGATGTCACACTTCTTGTTACCCCCCCCTCCCTTTGTCACAATTTCACGAGCCCCCCCTCCCCCCTCGAAGCGTGACATCATTTATGAATGATCCCAACTAAGTAAATGAATCAATGTCAGACAATAGGGTTGATCTTTTTTTTTCCAATATCAAAATCTAACTATACGAAAAAGGAATTCTATGACATGCAGGTGAATGAGAAAATGAAAAAAAAAATTTTTTTTAGGTTAACTCCTGTGAAAGGGGGGTTGTGTTTAGGTATTAACCGAAACTACAGCCTTATTATAGTAAAAATTCAAAGTCACTTCCAGATCGGTAAAACTTAATCTAGTATGAAAACTAATGAGTATCCTCAAAGTAGAAATGAGGCTTTGATGATTCCATTATCAAAAGAAATTTGATAATCGCTACTCCAGAGAACATGCTACGTAAGCAACGGCATTAAATTTAATTTTATTACTATTAGTTTCATTTTCCCCACTTTGACGGAGCATCCTGCGTGCAACCGTGCAAGAAATGGTATTTATTCCATTAACCCACCCACACACCCAAGACCACGCTCTAAAGCTCAAAAACGTAAAAAAATCACAAATTGTCAGAACAAATAACGCGAATAGCTATTTCGAGGCTACAATGAAGCCTCTTCAACAGTGCAAAAAATAAGTGCTCAACACATAACTAGAAAGTGATAGTAGCAAAATAGTTATTTCTTCTTAAATTTGTGCTTTTTGACGTTGTTTTTCCTTAGTTTCATATTTTGGCACAAAGCATTTTTGATCATTTGTCTTCAAAAATGCATTGTTTATATAAGAGACGTTCTATGAAACACAGCCACATCTGTTTTTCCAGTGTTTCTGAAGTTTACTTTTATTTCGTAGTCGTAAAGAATAATCATACAAAAGAAATACTTTGGTTATTAAAAACATTAACGCGTGAGTAATATTCAAAATATATTTCATTAAACGCAGAAAAATATCAACTTGTTTTCTGCCCTTCTGATACGTTAATTAATGTGTCTTTCACCGCACTAATTGGAACGCAATAAAATCATTGTAGGACAAAACACTTGACTCAAAAAAAATCTGTTTGCTCGATTAAACACGGTAATTATGCACCCAAAACTATTTTTGTTTTCCAAACCAATTCTGGCATTCATGTTTTAAACCATAAAATCAAAATGAAAACCTTCTTGCAATTAATTCTTCATATGAAATACACTCTCTCTTTCTCCCCCCCCCCCCCCCACCTCTCTCAGTTGATTAAAATAGCTTTTTTTTCCCATCGAATACTTTGTAAAACACTATATTTACCCTCGACAAAAGATTATTATAAACACAAATATGGATTTCCTTTTGAAGTAAGCCTCTAAAACATTTTATTTTCGTGAATTTATTTTAATTTTTTTGTTTTAAATAAAACACATCTTTTTAGATTAACAGAGAGATTTTTTTTTTATTTCTATACATTCCTTTCGCTATTTAAAAGCTTATTAATTCCAATGCAGTCGAAAAGAAACGCTAGTAGAATTTTAGTTTTGATGCTTAATTTATGTTTTCAATTGAAAACTTTTTTTCTTTTCGTGTTCATACTGAAGTGTGGATGATTAATGTCCAACTCAACTATAGTACGGTCAAAGAATTATTTTCTCACCAGCCAGCATAGTGAAACTAGAAAGCTCTAAATAAACTGATTATCTAAGAGAGGCGCAATTAAACCTGTTCAACAAATAAACTTTGTAACGTACGCACTAAAAAAGTTTTGTTTGGAACATTGTCAAATCAAGTTTAGTCCGAAATCGAAGCACATTTATAAAATCAAAAAAGCGGGTTCGTCATCAAAGCAGATTTTCCTTTACGGGAATCAAAAGTTTTAGAAACTGAAACTAACTCACATTTTGATAGAAACCCTTCTCTTGGAAAACATTATGAAGTTAACTCAGGTGTCAAACAATAAATAATATAAGTTAAGCTAAACATTTTTCATTTATTTTCAGTTCCTTTGCTCATTTTTAATTCTCAATTAGGGACCGTTCATAAATAATGTAACGCTTTTTTCCGATATATTTGACCCCTCCTCCCTTTGTCACAAAATGTCACACTTCAACGGACCCCCTCCCCTTCCCTTTGTCACATTTCACGCAATGTTGTATAAGCCGGATGTCACACTTCTTGTTACCCTCTCGCCTCCCCTTGTCACACTTTGTCAAAAAATTTTGTCACAACTTCGAGGGGGGTCACCCCCCTCGAAGCGTGACATCATTTATGAATGATCCCATATTAATGAAGGAATTCAAGAGAATTTCCCTTTTTCCCATTGTTAATGGGTACCTTTAGTGGCGTTTTACTTATTTTATTATTTTCGTACTTGCCGAAATATTACAGCAGTACTTTTAAAATAATGAAGCTTATTAGCTTTTAGTTAAATCGAGTGAATATACATTTTTTTTATACCAAATCATTTGTTAATTAATGTTTATATCGTCGCCCTAACTGTAAGACATATTAAAACTGCTGTTCTGAGATAAAAGCATTTAAACATTTATTTTCCGGCCTGTGATTCAGGAAATGTAGGGGAATCGTAGGCAAAGTGAAGCAGTTACGAGAAAATACATTCTTTCAAAATGAACACAAATTGGAAACTTATTTTGGAAATAACAGTATCTAAAGAGAGACCTATGGTATTTTATAATAGATCATTCGTTGAAAAGTTATATTTTATTTATATATATAAATTTTTACGCAACCCAATGCATAGGGAAGTGAAAATTTTATTGATAATTTTGTTGAAACTGAGCTTAATTTGCATGGGAGATCTAGAGAACTCAGGTTTTTTTTTTTTTTTTTTTTTTCAATTTTATGTACATTTTTACATATTAGACATAATTTAGATTAGTTACGCATTAAAAAAAGTTTTGAAGACTGCAGGGTTCCCACATTTTTCCCGTTAGAAATTAAGCGTTCGTGGCAACTGAAACTACCGACTACTTCATGCCCTTATATTTGATAGGCTAAACATAAAAACATTGTGCGCAAAATACTGTTACGACTTATGCCCGGAAGTACAATCACTTTTCTGTATAAAACCCGAAATGATTTTCAAAATTTATTTTGCTTGCACATGTGGGAGGAGCTTTAGTGTAAATTTTCTTCGCACTGAAAAAAGAATTCTCCGTGAGTTAGAGCAAGGAATGCTAAACTTTCAGGATAAAAATGTGGAAGCGAGCACAGCCACCGGGAAACACATTCGCCGAACATGGAAGGCAACCACTATTGCACAGAACTGTGCCAATTTATTGCACATCCCCGACAGTTAGGCTCACTCGAGTCGCAGTTTCACAGGGACCCATCACCGAACTTTGTAGCACAGTTTCATTTTACTTTCCAGTCGTCTGGTTTGACCCCCGGATACCTTACAATCTGCGTTTCGAACCCACATTCCTCAGGTCGCACCGGCCTCCTGCCTCCGAGGCTGGATTACAGGAACGCACCACCGTCCCCAGCGAACGGCGACGTTTTTGATATTAATATAAAGCATCCAGTTGCATTCATATGGCTTTCCGTCAAGAAAGAACTTCTTCTTTTTTAAGTGTATCCTCTAAAGCGGTTGGAGACGTCTGAAGGTAAAACCAAATGGAACCGTAAAAACTCCAAGTAGTTGCATAAAATGTAGTCCTAGACCTTGGAACTATCTTGTAGTCGAAACGGTAGCATGGAACATCATGAATGGACCACAACATATATACCGATAAATGCTAAGATTAAAATTAAAAGAGTCGAACATTATAGAAAAGTAGTATATGAGTTAAACTGTGGAAACATATGAAAATACTTTTGGATCTGTAAAACATTTTCACAATTAAACTCAGAATCTCAATTTTAAATGATGAATGTTTACCTGGGGGATTGAGTGCTGAGTGGTCCACTGGTTAGGACCAGTGTTTTACCACCTAATGGACCCGGGATCGATTCCAGATTGGGATAAACATTTTTAACACGCTTAGAAAGTTGTGTATCTTACGGGGTAAACAAGAATTTCGCGTCCAGACTTGGCCGTATGTACTAACCCCAAATTTGTTGTTTTAAATTTTAGCTTAAGTTATCCATTTCTGCTTCCAACAGCGCCAGGAAGTTTTACCAAATTATTGTGAATTTTTCCACTACATAAATAATTTTGTCTGCATATGTGTCAGGAGCTTTAGTTGTAAATTTTCTTTGCTCTGGGAAAAAAAATTCTCCGTGAGTTAGAGCAAGGAATGTTAAACTTTCAGGAGAAAAATATGGAAACGAGCACGACCGCTTAAAAAGTTAACACGCTTAGAAAGTTGTGTATCTTACGGGGTAAACAAGAATTTCGCGTCCAGACTTGGCCGTATGTACTAACCCCGAATTTGTAGTTTTACATTTTAGCTTCAGTTATCCATTTCTGAGATAGGAGATTATCATAGTTTTACTTATTCTTTTTTTTTTTTTTTCACTTCTAAGATAATCTTGCTTCGAACAGTGCCAGGAAGTTTTACTGATTATTGTGAATTTTTCCACTACTTAAATAATTTTGCCTGCACATGTGTGAGGAGCTTTAGTTGTAAATTTTTTTCGCGCTGGGAAAAAAAATTCTCCGTGTGTTAGAGCATGGAATGTTAAACTTTCAGGATAAAAATATGGAAGCGAGAACGACCGCCGGGAAACACAGAATGCGTACATTCGCCGAATACGGAAGGTAACCACTATTGCACAGAACTGTGCCAATTTATTGCACATTCCCGACAGCAAGGCTCACTCGGGTCCCAGTTTCACAGGGATCCATCACCGAATTTTATTGCACATCCCCGACAGTAAGGCTCACTCGGGTCGCAGTTTCACAGGGATCTATCACCGAACTTTGTGGCACAGTTTCACAGGGTTATTTTACTTTCCAGTTGTTTGGGTTGCCTTCCGCGATACCCTCCAATCTGGGCTTCGAACCCGCATCCCTCAGGTCGCACCGGCCTCCTGCCTCCGAGGCTGGATTACAGGAACGCACCACCGTTCCCAGCGAAAAGTGACGTTTTTGATATTAATATAAGGCATCCAGTTGCATTCATATGGCTTTCCGTCAAGAAAGAGCTTCTTCTTTTTTAATTATATCCTCTAAAGCGGTCGGAGACGTCTGAAGGTAAAACACAATGTAACCGTAAAAACTCCTAGTAGCTGCATAAAATGTAGTCCTAGACCTTGTAACTATCTTGTAGTCGACACGTTACCATGGAACATCATGAATGGACCACAACATATATACCGATAAATGCTAAGATTAAAATTAAAAGAGTCGAACATTATAGAAAAGTAATATATGAGGTAAACTGTAGGAACATATGAAAATACTTTTTGATCTGTAAAACATTTTCACAATTAAACTCAGAATCTCAATTTTAAATGATGAATGTTTACCTGGGGATTGAGTGCTGAGTGGTCCACTGCTTAGGACCAGTGCTTTACCACCTAATGGACCCGGGATCGATTCCAGACTGGGATAAACATTTTTAACACGCTTAGAAAGTTGTGTATTTTACGGGGTAAACAAGAATTTTGCGTCCAGACTTTGATGTATGACCCCGAATAAGTAATAAAACCCCGAATTTGTAGTTTTCTATTTTAGCTTAAGTTATCCATTTCTGAAATAGGAGATTATCATAGTTTTACTTATTCTTTTTTTTTTTTTTTTTTCACTTCTAAGATAATCTTGCTTCGAAAAGTGCCAGGAAGTTTTACTGATTATTGTGAATTTTTCCACTACTTAAATAATTTTGCCTGCACATGTGTGAGGAGCTTTAGTTGTAAATTTTTTTCGCGCTGGTAAAAAATATTCTCCGTGTGTTAGAGCATGGAATGTTAAACTTTCAGGATAAAAATATGGAAGCGAGAACGACCGCCGGGAAACACAGAATGCGTACATTCGCCGAATACGGAAGGTAACCACTATTGCCCAGAACTGTGCCAATTTATTGCACATTCCCGACAGTAAGGCTCACTCGGGTCCCAGTTTCACAGGGATCCATCACCGAATTTTATTGCACATCCCCGACAGTAAGGCTCACTCGGGTCGCAGTTTCACAGGGATCCATCACCGAACTTTGCGGCACAGTTTGACACTGTTATTTTACTTTCCAGTCGTCTGGGTTGACTCCCGGGATACCTTCCAATCTGGGTTTCGAACCCGCATTCCTCAGGTCGCACCGGCCTCCTGCCTCCCAGGCTTGATTACAGGAACGCACCACCGTTCCCAGCGAACGGGGACGTTTTTGATATCAATATAAAGCATCCAGTTGCATTCATACGGCTTTCCATCAAGAAAGAACTTCTTCTTTTATAATTATACCCTGTAAAGCGGTTGGAGACGTCTGAAGGTAAAACCAAATGTTAGCTTAAAAACTCCAAGTAGTTGCATAAAATGTAGTGCTAAACCTTCGAACTATCTTGTAGTCGACACGGTAGCATGGAACATCATGAATGGACCACAACATTTATACCGATAATTGCTAAGATTAAAATTATAAAATTCGAACATTATAGAAACGTAATATATGAGGTAAACTGTAGGAACATATGAAAATACGTTTTTATCTGTAAAACATTTTAACAATTAAACTCAGAATCTCAATTTTAAATGATGCATGTTTACCTGGGGGATTGAGTGCTGAGTGGTCTTCTGGTTAGGATCAGTGCTTTCTCGCCTAAGCGCCCCGGGATCGTTTCCAGACTGGGATGAACTTTTTTTAACACGCTTAAAAAGTTGTGTATCTTACGGGGTAAACAAGAATTTCGCGTCCAGGCTTTGCCGTATGTACTAACCTCGAATTTGTAAATCTAGATTTCCATTTTTGCTTAAATGATTCCATTTCGGAGATAGGAGCATATCATAGTTTTACTTATTCTTGTTTTTTTTTCACGTCTAAGATAATCTTGCTTCCAACAATGCCAGAAAGTTGTACTAATTATTGGGATTTTTTCCACTACTTAAATAATTTTGCCTGCACATGTGTGAGGATCTTTAGTTGTAAATTTTCTTCGTTATGGGAAAAAAATTCTACGTGAGTTAGAGCAGGGAATGCAACTTAAAATTTTAAATGAAGCAAAACTGGAAAATTACAGAGTAACTCTACCCGTGTAAGGAATCTTTTTAAGTGTACGCTCTCTATCGCATATCTATTTTACAGAAAACCCTATATGCACATCTGTCAGAAATAGGGCTTATTCCTGTCCTTAAGATCCTTTCACCCAGATTTATTTAAAATCTTGCACTATCAAGTGCGATGTATGATATTAGCTTTGCTAAAACTGTGCATGAATTATTACAGATACAATTTTTTTGTAGTATGGGCACCCGAACAGTATTCTTTATTTATATATATTCTTTATTTTTCTTTGTAAGGTCCAATATAAAATAGTATATTTTTTAAAATATTTTTTCCTTAAAATTCTAAGGTTAGAATTTTAAGGGTAAAATATTTAAATCTAATACTTGGTGATTATTCATAATTTATCGTATTAAAAGCAAAAAAAAAAAGAAAGCTAATCCGGTTTTCTTTCTTCTCAATCTGATGTACTAATTAGCACTAATTGGAACAGAAGAAAGTTGTTGTTGAACAAAGCGCTTGGCTAAAAAAAATTACATTCACATCGCGCGATTAAGCACTGTAATGACGCACCAATTTTTTTTTTTTTTTTTTTTTTTTTTTTTTTTGTACCTGAGTATTATTTTTACATTAATCATTTAAAACAGTAAGTTTTTAAAAAAATCAAAATCATATGAACAATTTTTCTGTGGACATATCTATGTGTCTCTCTTTCTTTCAAACACTTGGTTGGATCATCACTTTTTCCGTAGGATAAATGACACATTATAATGTTCGCTTTTAAAAACAGATTATTAATAACTGATATTCATTAAATGCAAATACGGAAAATCTTTTGAGTAAGCCTGTGATGCATGTTTTTTCATTGAACTTTTTTTTTCGTTTTTGAAATTCATCTTTATCCTATAGTAATAAAATCACCCAATGTTGCCCCGACCTAATAATAACCAATTTCTGAATTGACAGAGTAGACAGTTATCTATGTAGACAAAGTTTTCTTTTCAACACTTTTTTACTCCACTCAGGAGTACATATCGCGTCCACTTTTCGCATTCACTCAGGAATATGTATCATTTCTATCTGCCTACTTACTCTGCTTACTCGCCGGAGGGCGCTGCAGTCGGTGCTGAAATAGTAGCTCCCACATATATACATATAAGTGAGAGCAGATATATATTGTATGTGGGAGTGTGTAGAGATAAGTATGTGTATGTGGGAGCGTATATATATATATTTCTTAATACGAACACGGTTAATACGAAATCAAGGCTAAAACGAACTTTTTGTTCGTTAAGTTTTGGTATGCTATTTAATCATACTAATATTTCACGTATATTACGAAGGCTAAAATACAAATTTCGGCTAAGACGAACAACATTTTTGACCCATTCACGAAAAATTTTCTCAATTGCTATATAATTTATTTTATTTTTTGAGTCATTGCAAACCACCAAGTACGCATATGATAAGATTTAATGCACCTAAAAAAAACAACTAACCGTTAAGGGGTTTTTTTTTTTCAAAATTTTTAAATTTTAAAAGGTAAGTTGACTTTTTCTCCGTGTACAAGTAAGATTTAAAAGTATATGTTGGTAAAAATAAATCATTTGTTTTCACTACTTATTTTGCTTTTTATTATAAATAGTAGTAATTATTTTTAAAATATAAACATGCATTTCCAATAGTTTTTTTTACACGATTTTACGTATTCACGGTTGTTACGAAAACGGCTTATACGAACAAATTCGCGAAATTTTGGCATTTCGTATTAAGCGAGTTCAACTGTATATATTATATCTAAAATTGCGTGTGTGTACATTTTCATTTTCTAAAATGATAACTTTTTAGAAATTATTATCATTACTTGATATTTATTGCAGCTCTATCATCATATCATTAAAGTTACAAGAAAAATATAAAAAGCATATATTTTTCAGCCGTGTAATAATCCTCTTAAAGTACCAAAAAAGGCGGGAGGGGATTAAAAATTTTCGAATATATTTAATGATCAAATGGTTAGTTAATTAAAATAAGAATCATCGTTAATGTTGTTGTTTTTCTAAATTTTACTTACCTAATGAACTGTTTTCTAAATAAAGAATATATTACTTTGCAGTGCTAAATAAAATTCTTTGAATAAACATAATGTCTTATAAAATTGAAATAATTTTTCGCATTTGATTGTTTGATTTCGCCCATTTTGTATTGCAAGTGTAGTATATTAAACACGATAATAAAATTACAACAAAGGAAATTAAACGCATTATGAACAAATTTTTAAATCATTTGTAGGTAAAGTGACCCATTTCTTTTTACAAATCTCAAATTGACTTAGACTTTTGTTTTTTGTTCTTCTCCCTCAAATTTACTTTTACAAAAAAGAGAGAAAGAAGTTGTTAATCCTCTTTAAGTTCCATTGAAAATAAAATAATAACTTTGACTTAATTTAAATTTTAGAACCTTCTATAAATAGAAGATTAAATCCACTTAAATTCAGCCATTACAACTTCTTTTTTCTTAGTTTTTGTGCATCACAATATAAAGCATGGTGGATGTTACTTTATTCATAAGATCAGGCTCGTTTTATTTTTTGTGCTCTTTTATAATCATTATTAATTCGAAAAAAAAATTTCACGTTTTTCCAAACTTACGATTTGGTTTACCGAATTTCATAGATAGAAAGGTTTAGAATTTCGTAAGTATAGGAGGGTGAATACAAATAGTAAAACGATAGATTGTATTACACGCTTTAATGTTTTTCAAATTATCAAACACTGACTTATTAAATATAAAATTTTAAAACTCCTGAATATCCTTTTTTTAAAGTAACAAATAAATTCACGGCAATATTCTACAACTTTTTTTTCGCCATTCTTCCTCAAGCAGAAATTAATTATCACTGCTTCCGAGAACAAGTATTCATTCTTTTATTAGAATACTGCATGACAATCCAAACTGGAAGGTTTCAAAAATAGAAAATTAACTACGAAGTCTCTCTTGACATAACAAATGTGGGGACAACAACCCCCTTTTTTTTCCTTCCACCCCCGAGACGAACCTTTTAAGGGACCAGACATCAAGCGAAAGCTTTTCCCTTTGAGTTGAATTAGGGGAATCGCTGACAGGAGTTACGTGAAAAGCGAAGAAGACTCCCACAGAAAAAAAAGAAAAGAAAAATATATCTAGCTGTTTGGAAGCACAATATGAAATAGTTGGCTGTTCGCCGATTTTGCTTGCGTATTATGATAGCGTGAAAGAAAAGTTGTAGTACTGAATGAAAAAAAAAATGACGAAACATTTTGAATTGTATCTGTAGCTTTCTTTTAGTGTTTCTTTCACTGAATTTCTCTCTGCCCGATTTTGAACATAAAACAAGGCATCTCGTCAGCCTTGATTTAAAAAATGTAATTCTTCATTTTGTCAAAAAAGTTGTGCATTAGATCCATTGAAGACTTTTAGTTGACCACTTTTGGTGCAGCAATTGAGCAGTAAACTTATAAAGGGAGATGAGTTTTTCCTTTCTTTCTTTCTCTCTTTCTTTTCTTACTACACGCATTAATTTTTACAAACAAGTAAAATGCTTTCTAATACAGCTTAATTGTTCAATGCTACTGTAAAATCGTTATTAAATTTCTTTAACAATTATCCAGAATATCTTCAGATATCATTACCAGAATGACTTATAATACGTCATACAAATTTTAAATTAAGATAATTAGTTAAAAATAAATATACATATCATATTAGTTAAGCAAGTTATTTATTTTACATGAATGACAAGTGGTCAAAATGTAGGGAGGGTCAAATTAAAGGTTTCCCTTCATAAAAATAGAATTTGTTCAGTACCTGACAAAAGCGGTCAACTTAGATAAGTGATCCACTTACTAGGGGAATCAACTTTACAGGTTTTTCTGTTCCCTGTTTTTATAAGTTAAAATTTGTAATTTGATAGTCGTCTTTTAACAACTAAGTTTTGTTATTGCCCCTTTTTCTGAAACGAAACTTTGTCATCAACTCCCATTAAAAGCCTAACTTATTGCTGATTTTTTTAATTTGCTCATTGACATTGAATAATAACAACAGCTTCCAGTTTAAAAATTAAAGTTAATAATCACAATCTTTCAGTAACAATGCTTCGCCATATCCCCCATTTCAATACCAAAACTTTATGAGTATCCCTTTTTAACACTATGTGGTCCGGTCGCCTATTAGTGCGTCATTCGCTTACAAAGTAATAGCTTTTTTAAACATCGATGACAGAAAAACAAGAGTTGAATTAAACAAGATTTGTTTTTGAAAAATGGCAACAACTTGTGGTCCAGGGCAATAAAAGGAAAGCGGAGAAACACTGTTCAGCAGGAACGTGGAGCAAGGAGAAGAGGAGCAACAAGACTATGTTGGAAGCTGGAGAGTAGAACCGGAGCAACTAAATTTGATGAGCTCTGATTCTTTTTTTTTTTTTTTAAATTTCATTCAAAAACTTAAAAATAAATTATTTTTACCTTGTCGCCTCTACTCTCAACCCTTCTTTTGGGGGATTTTTTTTTCACAACACAGTGCATAAAGAGTAATATATGTTTATTGATTAAACCTATAAAGGCTTTTTTTAATTAGCCGAATGAAAGCGATAAATATTAAATCCTGCCAAAACTATCTGCAGACCGGAACGGAGTTGGAGCAAATACAGTTCTGGTTCTACCATCAACCAAAGTGATCTGCCAGGCCAAAGTGCCCAAGAAGAATCCACTCATATTCAAGGGAGGAACTGCTGGTATTAGAAATGTGCCGTTTTTGTTCTATTTCTAGTTTTTTTTTAGAATACTTGACATCTTCCAAACTGATGCTATAAATTTAGTTGTTTTCAACAAACATTCTGATTCATGTTCTAAATAAACGTACCTGAAAAACGAACTTCCCTAAAACTCGAATGGATTCGTTGTTATCTGCCAGGCAAAGAAAATTAAAATATAATAAATGAAGTATGAAAATGAAACAGAAAAAAATACAAGCAGTTATTATTTAAAAGGGTGAGTCAGGTCATACCACGGCTAACTAGATTAACAGCTAGATCGGCCACGTGACACATTCCGTCCACTAAATTAACGTAAATGCAGGGGGGGGGGGGAATTCAGAATTGATTTCTTTCTCGCTCAAAGAGACGGATAAAGCCACGTGATTACGCAGTTATTGGGCCTATTTGGACACAGTCATGGCGAGTCGGATGTAATCAGATACATTCGTTGATGAAGAACGTAATTTGTCCCGCAGTGGACCAAGCGGTAGAAGCTCGGTTCCCGCAGAGCACCGAAAGTGAAGCAACATCGACTTAGGTCAGTGTTTGGCAGGGGGACAACCTCTCGCGGCTGGTTCCTGTGGGCCGTGTACGCTAAAGGGAGCTGGTGCACGTTAAATAGGTCGTGACTCCAAAGTCCTCCAAGTGAAACGATACCTCTGTGTGTGCCAATCCCAGGGGACGGTCTCTCATCTGGGATCTGGTTCAAAATCAAGGTACCACAAAATTTGAGGTCAAGTCAGTCTTCAGCCCTCGCGTTTCCTCGCTCTTAAACGAAGCTGCGTATCACCCGAAGCCAGGGGATTTGATCTTCTGAACCTGGTAGAAAGGCTTTCCTATGCCAGGGAGATTAGTAACTGAACAGAACGTAATTTAAAAGATAAAAATTCTGAAATCGTTTAACTTTCATCCTTCAGACACCATTTGAATGAGAGTCATGGCTAAAGGAAGATGATGCGGCAAAAACAATTTAAAACATGTAGAAAAATTGGCGTGAAAAGAAATGAAAACTAATTACATCGAATGATTTTTTAAACACATTACTAAAACCTTTTTATGTGTGTCCGAAAGTAAAAAGAAAAACGATTCATCGGGGGGGGGGGGGGATGAACAACAAACGTATCTTCAATTTTGTATTTATCAGAAATGTACTCAAAAAAATATTCTGATAATTAAATAAAAGACTTAAGCCGAAATAATAGTAATAAAAATAATGAACAATTCAGGATATCACTTTCTCTCGCCAAGGGGAGATAAAAGCAGAAATCTTTTATTTAATATTACTTTTAAGAGGGAATGAAAAATACTTTGAATTATTATCTTTCTTTTAAAATATGTTTAACTCGCAACAAAAATAATTTATTTATATATTCTTTTATTTTTTTTTTATTTTTTTAAACCTGGTTTTAAAGTAATCCTCCTAAAGGAGGAAGAGGCCAGGATTGAATTTCCGCATAAGAAAGGATAAATTTAATTCGAGATTGTAAGGGGAAGTAATAAACACAAAAGAGGAAAATAAATTTTATGCATCGCTTAACTGTTAACTATTTTCCTCTTCCGATGATGTTTTTATAATAATTAAATATTCAAAAAGCTTTTTATTTTTCGTTTTTGTGATCGCAACAATCATATGACAAATACCTGTGATAATTCCAATCGAATAACTTTATAAGTTAGTATTAACCGACTATTGCTAAAAGTAACATTTTTTCCCCGAACATAAGCACACAGTCTTTTTTTATATATATTAAATGTATAGATTATATTTTACTTTTAAAGAATTTGATAAAGACCTTGCTGATATCCCAAAATAGATACTTGCTTTCGTTTTTCTTTCTTTATTTTTGAACCTGTCAGTTTTTCGCGTCACTGCGAAAGCAATAGGTTAATTCAAATTGCAATCTTTACAGTAATTAGTGACAATTTTAATTAAAACAGGGACAGGAAAGAAAATAAATTTGCACATTTAATGCGAATGTTATTCCCCCCCTCAAAAAACGTGAGTTTTTCTTATTTTCTAGGAAGCTTCTAGTTCGCATTTAATAAATTGCACGTTCATGAAACATAATTTAAAAGGTATTTCTGCATAATGTATTGGGCAAACCTTGGGTGATTCTACAAACGGGAAAGTTTGGGGTCTGCCTTTTTCAAAAAACTTTATTTACTTTACAATACTTTACATAGTTAAAATAAGACATCAGAACTTAACTATTTGTATTTTATTGTACTTTTGCATGGGTTTTTTTCGTGCGGCGTGTGAAGGACATAACAGAATCGTCGGTAATTTAATAGTCATGTTAATGATTTTTTTTAACATTTTAATTGGGACGTTGATTTATAAATGATGTACATACATTATTATTATGCAATTGATAAGTTGGAATAATAAATTAATAAATCGAATAATGGAGTTTACACATAACAGAAAAGAGCCAATAATGATTAATCACAGCTTAGAGTGATCATAAATAATCATCATTACTTCACTTTACATTGTATAAAATAGATGATTACTGAAATAGAATGTAATAGCACCAACATGGAATTAGTCAACTAATCTTGATCATCAGATATTTAATGAAATGCATGTAGATGACGTAAGATGAAGGGCAAGTGGATGACGTACGATAAAGGGCATGTGAATGACGTACTACAAAGGGGCATGTGGATGATGAAATCACAATTAATATTTTCTAATCAAGTTACTTGTGAAGCTTTGTCGGATTAATTTTTAGCAGGAGCTTAGAACTGCAAGATTTAGCACTATGCATTATCAGAACTTGTTTATATTTACATTTTAGTTGCTGTCTAGAGCTCATATTATGACGGGGATTAAAAGCACGCACCTTGGAAATAAAGTTAAAATTGTTACAAATAAAAAAACACTTGAAGAAAGGAAAAATGCAACCTCAATCCAAATTAACAAACTAAACGTCATCTTTTATAGTTGTGTTGTCATTTTTTTAAACAAATTTTCTGAAGAAAGAAAAATATTTAGTTTTCAGCCATGTGGATAAGCTAAGGTCTTGGAACAATATTTACTTTATTTTTTGAGAAGATATTTTCACATTTTTTATCAGAAATGTTCGGATCATTTATATTTATTTAATCATAGAAAAAAATAGAACTGCAATCACTAACAATTTAATGTCCGGAATTTTTAGAATTAAAAAACTACAGTTACGGTTCAGGGCATGCAGACGAAGTTACACTGAAAAAAAAAATATTTTCAGTATAATAAAAATGTAAACTTTGACCATATATATATATATATATATATATATATATATGTAGAGAGAGAGAGATGTTTCATTTCATTTTTTATTATAATACTGCTTTTTGACAAAAATTTCATTTACATAAAATGTATTGTTTTTGTGATAATATTCGTTTCTGAGAGTGATCAGTCATGAGCTTTTATTTCGATATATAACGATTATGATTATACGGCATAGTTATATTAGCACTTACCTATTCATAATATGTCATATAAGAGAACTTTTTTATATGTGCCTATTTACACGTTCTTTTCCTAGCATAGCAAATATCTTTCAACTTGATTTAGCGATATGAGAACGAAACCTTCGCGGCAAATTAAGCATAATTTACAAACACCCAAAAGGGTTCCATTAAATAAGCAAAAATGCAAAAGCTGTATTAAAAATAACCCCTAGCAGTATTTTTTATCTCTTATATCTAGGTCAACCATTCTACCACGGAAAATTATCGTTATTAATAACAGCTCATGAGACTACAAGGATACAGATATAATGCACTGGCTAATAATTTCAGAATATCTTTCCACTTTTTCTTAAACCATCAATTACCTCAAGACAAGAGAGACTACTAGAAATTAAAGAAAAAAGGTGACAATTTTTGTGTCAATGCCAAAAACTTCCGCGCCGTTATAACTGCACTGATTGTATAAGAGAGTGTGGAATTGAACGAGAACTGAAAAAAAGAAGCGGTCTGTGAATAAAATAGAAATTTTTGAAATTATTCTTCCAGCGTGAGGCCTTTTTTTTTCTTTCGTGATTGTTGCCAGCTGAGAAGCTAAATATAATCACATTTTGAAAGTTGTTTTTATTGAAATAAGCGCGTTGCTAAAGGAACTGAAGAGAAGAAAATTATTTAACATGTGTCAGTGGTGAAAGAAATTGGGTTTTAGTGGCGTTATTTTGAACAAAAGCTTGAAGATTTGAAGGTTATGAAACCCTGTTAACTGTTCTAAAACTAGATATTAAGCAGAGAGGCTTGTCTTAAGAAAAGAAAAATTACTTTGTATAGTTATCAAATTACGACGTATATTTTGCTTTAAATTAAATGTTTGATTTTAATTTACATAAGTGATGATAATATTCTAAATTATAAGTTTTGAAACGTGAATATTGCATTTTCATATCTTGTTATTTCAATTTTTAGAATGCAAAGTTACGTTTCTCACTTTACTCATAGTTTAACGATTTGTTTAATTTCATTTTATTATTTTTTAAGGTTCTCAAAGTTAAAAAAACTTTAAAGTAGTGATCGGCATAAAATCGCGAAAGTTTTAAAAAAATCAATTGGGAAGTTTTTTGGAAGCTGGCAAGTTCTCGAGTGATTCCTTCAATTCTGAAATCACATCTTCATTCGATTATGGGATAATTCGAGAAGTACAAACACTTCTGAAATCACTAGAGATGTTTTTTCGATTATGGGATCATTCCTTTGTGTTTCACTCAATTTTGAAATCACTAGAAACCTTCAATGCATCATGGGATCATTCGAGAGATTCGGCCAATTACTGATCTTGATTATCATAATCACTCGATGCAAAACTCTCCATTATGCCCATGACTACGTTACAGCTCAGTTCTACGCAGTTCACTCAATTGTTCAATGGGAGCTAAATCTGACCTGATTTTAGAAGCTTTCAGGGGATAAAGAAACGAGACGATACAAAGTCAGCAATCGTAGACATGTTTATAAAATCTAGCAAAGAAGCCTTTTATTTTGAAAGTGTAAGTGAGCAGGGTCAGTTGGGGTAATTGTAAACATGGGATAATTGTAAACAAGCTTCATAACTACACTTGTCGTGGTTTTGAAAACGTAACTGCTTGTGAGTGATAAACTGGCAGCATAGGGAAGACATTGAAACAGTTTCGTAAGTTTCGAGACAACTGTGGAGGCGTCACTATTATTTGAAAATGGCACTGAAAAAAGTTGTTTTAACAAAATTTAGTGATCTTACACTTTCCTCTCCAGCTCATCTACAAAAGCGATGTAAGCGGTTTCAACCATTTTTATTCGTCATATGGAATGCTGCTTAAAACATTTAGTTATGAATTTAATCCTCCCTGTTATTTTTCATGAGCAAGTGGTGTTTACAATTACCCCATATATTTCGTACTCTGGGGTAATTGCAAACACTTAAACTATCCTATTTCCAATATTTGGGGGGGGGGGGACACTAAGTATTATATTTTGATGTAAATTACACTTTTGTGTCTATTTTACATAATTGTTGTTGTTGTTGCTAATGCCATTTGGAATTCCAAGCCCCCCTTACAGGGCGACCATGAATTAAGGAAGCTCCTACTGATTACACTGCAACAAATTTGAACTTTTTTTGTCTTTTAGATGAAACTATGTGATTCTATATAAACAAAAGGTGCTTAATTCAAATATCCAAACCAAAATGGTCCATCATGTACCGTTTTTGCTGGAGAACCACTTCTCATATTTATACAATTTGGTTACAGAAGAACGTAACTGCGGCTTACTTATTGAAAACACAAACACAAAAAAGATTTTTTTTTTGCCGTTTCATCTTGTGGGCGGCTGTTGGTGTGCCCTGATAACAGATTAGCAATATTCAATTCGTATACTTCCATTCTATCGACCGCTGAAACGCTTTTAAAACGCAGATATCCTGATGAGACTTTTCCCCATTCTTTATAATTAATTACGACAAGGTTTTGAGGAAAGAAGTCCATATGAGAGTAAAAAAAGTGTAGTTTTAATGAAATATAGCAACCTAATAATACAAAAGCATTTTATCATATCACCAACAAGATTTTCGTAATTTTCAGCTTTCTCATTTCCAAGGAAACGTGAGCACACTGATTTAAAGGCCATCCAGGCAGATTTTTTAGCTTCTCACTGTTTGTTTTCATGCTCTTCATCATGAAAGGACTTCCTTAAGTTGTGGGCCAATAAAAATCCTTTCTTTTAGTTTTGCCTCACTTAATTTTTTTAATTTTTTTCCTGAAATGCAAGATTTACTACTTCTCTGTCCAGAGCTTTTACAAATATTTCGATAAACCAAGTTTGATGAGCAATTGTGGAAAAAAGGCACATTGTAGATTTACAAGTGGCTCATTTGATATGCTTTTGCCATTCAAAATTTTGAAATTTAATTTGTGTTTGCAGAATATGCTACAGGAATGAATAGGAAAACAATACTTAGATGGAAGAGCACTGATCAACAAGCGCCCCTCTGCTGAATTGTGCTCATGTCCTAATGCTTGAAACATTACATTCACATCACAGCAGCGTACTATTTTTTCTCTCTCCGCAAAATAGTCTACAAAATGTTTTTGTCGTCTTGTAAAAAACTCGAAACTTCGAGAAGTAGATAAAGCTTTTGTTGCCAAAAAATGTCGCTAAAATAACCCAAGTTTATTAAAAAGTTCTCTAGAATGGCAACGATTTCACTGTCAATGAGAAAGATATAATTTATGATAAATTAAGTCGATAAATTACGAAAATATGCGCATTTATCCAGAAAATACCTAAAAAGCTAAAATGTGGAATTTTGGGAAAATGGTACGTGATAGGCAAAAAATAATTGCAGATTCGTAATTCTCGGCCAAAAATAAATAAGAAACAGACATTTTCATCCAACGGACGTTTTTCGTGTTGCACAGTGTTATTAATGAGCTCCGCTAGAATGAAGTACACTTGGCTCAGAGGGGCTTAATGATTTTGAGCCAGCTCCCAGATGAGAGATCGTCACCTAGGTTGGTCCCTCAGCGTAAATTATTTCTAACTCGGTGGACATTTGAAGCGACGATGTATTTTACGAGCACAGCTCCCTCCTTTAGCGCACTCGGTCTCAGAGTAATCAGTCATGGTAGGTGGTCACCTTCTCAAGCGTTAACCACGGCCAATTGTACTTCACTTTCGGTGTTCTGTGGGACCGAAGCTTAACCGACTGATCCACTGCTTGACAAATTTTACATGAATTTATAGCATTACTTAATTTTTTGCAATATATTTCTCGTTAAACGATCTCTGCCGACTCATTAACATAGCCGCAGATTGAGAACCATTGCTCCGGAACTTCTTAAGCCTTCAAGCAGACTGTGTATGAAACAATTTTCCATTTGCATCAACCTTATTCGAAACTAAATCACTGTTTACAATTACCCTAGATCTCTGGGGTAATTGTAAACACGTGCGCATTCGCTACTAAATAGTCATAAAGTCAAAATTTTTGCACACATTTACTCACAAGAAGTACAGTAGTGGCTACAGTGCTCACAATTTTATCTCATTTTTTTAATCAATTTTATTCATTCAAGAGGTAGGGAAGGATCAAAAGTTAAAACATTGAAAAAGCGTTTACAATTACCCCAACTGACCCTCCTTCAGTAGGTGTAGCTCTAGAAACAAATTTCGCTCGATGTCGGTCTTGAACAGCGGCAAACTTAATAAAATATCTATTTTAATTTGAAAAAATTCCAAATTTTATTTCAATAGCTTTAATCGTGAAATATTTCGATGGAACCCATTTTATCACTTCTTCATTGTCAATCATGAAGCAATTTTAAGTCCTTTATAAGTATTATATACTTCCAAATAGTCAGGAAATAATTAAGTACATAAGTTTTTATAATAAATGAGATTACATTTCAATTGCTTGTAAGCATTTGCAAATGCTTAAAAATGAGAGGAAAAAATATTTTGTAGGTACTAATTTCTCCTCGCTCTTTTAACACTGTAGGAAACATAAACCTTGCGCAACTACGTATTACTTTTGTAAATGGTTTTAAAGTAAAATAAAATTAAATAGCGCATTTTAGAACCCTCCCGAAATAGATTTTTTTAATTGCACTTCTTAAAATAATCAAAATACTTGAGGTGGGAAAGTTCTGGAAAAACTTTAATAGCTCCTAATGCGTTTCGAAAACGATTTATAGAAATATCTTAGAAAATTCCCTCTTGAAATAAGAACATGAAACTGCGTATGTCAACATTCCTAGGAAAATATTACTTCACGAATTAATTTTTACATCATAAATCAAAATATTATGAGGCAATTAAAATTGCAACTAAAAATGTTTTACGTAGTTAAAGTTGGAAAATAAAAACGGCCTTTGAAATTGTCTGCATTTTATTGTATCAAACATGTATATATCAACAAAACATAAACACACACGCACATGTATGCACGCACACACACACGCATACACACATTTTTGATAGATCTTGCAGGATAAATAAAAATTCTGGTGGCTGGTAAGTTGTATACAATACACACATATGGTGTTATAAAAAATACAGCCACTGTGGCATTTCTTTCTGCACGTAAAAAAGGTGGGGTGGGACATAATTTGTGTATTCTAGAATACAAAAGTAAAATGTGTGCACTTTCTTGACAAAAACTGCTTTTTTATAGGAAGTTTGGTTTTCGTAATGACGGAAAGAGAGTTTAACACACGTATGCCAATTTGTCTAGGGATCATTCATAAATGACGTCACACTTCGAGGGGGGGAGGGGAGTTTTGTGAAATTGTGATAAAGTGTGACAATGGGAGGGGAGGGGGTAACAAGAAGTGTGACATCATGCATTATGCAACATAGCGTGACGCGTTACAAAGGGGGGGAGGGGGTCAAATATATGGGGGAAAAGCGTGACGTCATTTACGAACGGTCCCCTATCAGGTTATCATTGAGTAGGTTACTTTGTTAACGAGCTTTTGACAGCTGTGGAGTGTTTTGTGGAGACATACAGGAAGCAACTCGTTTGCCTATGGTTCTACGAATGGGTTAGCTTCATGTTAAAGATGGCCATGCCATTTTTATGGTTATTTTCTCTTGGTCAAAAAAGAAATCTTCCAACAACTCAGTGTCATGTGGTTGCAATTATCAGAATGGACTGTTAATCGAGACTCGTCACAGAAGAGAATATTACTCTTCATTTGACATGTTCTATTAAGTACTCTTTGCGGGGACGACTGAGACGTGCTTTTACTAAACTCATACTATAGGACTACTAGCATATACAGCTCACATGTGGTGTCGATTTCGGAAGAATTTGTTCGAAAGTTCGCTGGCAATAGCTAACAATGATGTGTTTAGAGGAGAAGTGGTGTTCATATTCATAGCTCTATTTTCTTCTTCTTTTTTTGGTCCGTCATTAGTAGGGATGTAACAAATAGTGATTTGGCCGAATAGCCGAATACCGAATATTCGGCCATTTCTTCCAGGCCGAAGCCGAATATTCGGTCCTTTCTTCAAGGTCGAATAGGCCGAAGCCGAATATTCGGCGGCCGAATATTAAAATTTCTAGAAAATCGTTGTAATCGAAAGTCTTTGTCAAATTTAAAATTATTCACAAAGTCAAACACCAATTACACACAATCTATGATGTATGATTTAATTCTGTTTGTTAAGAATTTAGAACGATTTAAAATTAATCTATTTTCAGCATTGTTTTGAATGTAATAAAACTAAGAATTTCACCCACAAGCTAAACGGAAATGACAGGGTTTACGGTAGTAAGCAATAGCATTATTTTACTAATTATTTAATTGCAATGAAAGAAATACTAGTGCTTAGTGAACTTTTACCTTGCTTAAAACTGTTTTATGAAGACATTTTAAAAGTTATAAACGTTAATATTTTTATTTTATGGGGGTTTTTTACATACCTATTTTTAAAAGATCTATTAAAACTTAATGCACTTAACTGGAATATGTTTTTATTTTCAAAAACCCCAATAACTTATGCTATCTAAATATTCATGATATATTCTGGGCTTTTCAGATTTCTCTCTAACCCAATTTTCACAATAAATCAGTTTACCCAAACAAAGTCTGGCTTCCACTTTGTTAATAATAACAAAATGAATTTATCATATTATTTATTATAATTAACTATTGGCAGCTTTTGGGAGCAAATGCTAAATATAAAATACAATATTACAACTTTGAAATTTGTTTTTGCTCAGTAGAGCCTAAAACAAGATTAAAAAAGGTAGGTATTCTAAATTATTTTTATTTCTTAAAACTATAGTGGACTAATGTATTCTTTTGCAATAATTATAATACAATTTTGAATGTTTAAAATCTTCTAATTTCTTTATTTTTACTTTTTTACTGCAACAGAGCTATTCGGCCGAATAGTCCATCAGTATTCGGCCAGGCCGAATATTCGGCTGGGTGATGAAATAAGTATTCGGCCAGGCCGAATACTCGGCCAAAGGGCCGAATACCGAATAGTGGCCGAATATTCGTTACATCCCTAGTCATTAGTAAGTATAAGTTCTCAGTTGGCGTGTACTCGTCTGCAACTTACACATTATCTTCAGTCTATGTATAAAAATTAAAATCAAGTGACATCAGTTTCCGACGAAATAAAAGCAACAACATGAAAAAGCAATAACATACAACAGTAATAAGCAATGCATGAGAAAGGAAATATCCCGCAGTAGACTAGTTGGTAAAAGCTCGGTTCAAAGCCGAAGTCAGTTTTTGGGAGGGTGACCACCTCTCGCGACTGGTTTGGACCGCGTACGTTAATGGGAGATGGTGCACGTAAAATCCGTCGTGTCTACTATGTCCTCCAAGAGAAACGATACCTTTGGAGGTGCCAACCAGGTGACAGTCCCTCATCTGGGAGCTGGTTCAAAATAAGGAGATCCAATAGAGGCAAAGCGCATCGTACGCAGACCTCTTAATATGACGCAAGAAACATCTGGAATAGAATAGATTAGAATAGAAAGGAAATAAAAAATTACTATTCTAAGAAAAAGTTTGATAAAATGTCAAATCTGGCAATGGTTAAAAACACTCATTTTACCTATTGTTGTTGCCTTGGTTCTACCTATTGTCTTTGCTGCGAAAAAATGGCGTATGTGTTTGGGGTAGAGTGTGAGTTTCATAATAGGATTCATAAGTGATTAGATGGTGATGTGGAGATTGTAGGAAAAGTTTCCAAAGCATGCGTAGCAGATACGGGAAGTAATTGGAATATGTGAAATACGTGAGTAATGATTAGATTACACTATATTTGTGAATGTTTTGCTGCAAATTATTGAAGTTTATCCTTAATCACCGTTTGATTTATTGCAATTTAAATTATGTTATGAACGTTAAACAATGTAAGTACAATCATAAAAGCTGTAAAAAAACTAGCTTGGTTTTCTTTAATTTACTAACAGTGGGAATGTTTACTTTTGTTGTTTAGACATGTTATTTATTTATTTATATGGTACCGCAAATTCTAAGGCGCATAATCTTAACAGATCAGTATTCAGTAGTCGGTCTTATTGTAGATTTCGTTGAAGAAACACTGCTTGAGAAATGTGTTTTGAATCTTTGGCGTGTTTTCCACACCAATCTCCAAACAATTTTGTAAACTTTTTTGAAGGAATCCGTATATCGTTAGAGAAATCTTGCGTTAATCATTGAAATGATTCATTTAAATCGGGCGTTCCGGTAAGTACTTCTACGTTACTTCAGATAGCCAATTCTGATGATGTGGTTGCGTACCTGATGTTTAATTTTAATATTCATAAGAGATACCAACTTTCGCAGGTATGATATTAACCTTAGAATAGCACTCAACAGTTTGACTGTTCCTAACTTTCATTAAACGAAACACTGTATCTTTTTTGTGATGTTTTCCTTTAATTACTGAATCTAATTTAGTGGTGAATTTAGTATGTGCCCCCCTCGCCATAAGATCGTGTTCAATTCAGTTGCCTTCGTTAAAATAAATTTCAGAAACATTTTTTGCTCGAAATTATTGTTACAATATAATGTTACTAATCTTAAACTGAATTGCCACTTTAGTTAGTAGCATACTATTTTGACGGTTAATTTAAGATATGTTTAATTTTAATTCATGAGGTTGACCAAATTTAGCAGTATGATCTTAACTTTAGATTAGTGCTCAATAGTCTGGCTATTCATAACTTTCGGAGTTTGAGTTGGCTGACAAATAATCTTTGTGTGTTATTTCAATTTATTTAATCCAATCTATCAAAGTGATGAATTTCGTACGTTTTTTTTTTCTTTTTCATAAAATCGTGCTTATTAAAGTTTTATTAATAAAAATAAGTTTCAATCGTATTTATTAACAGAAACTGTTTTTCAAAGAATATTACTGAGCTCCGATCAAATTCTGCACATATATCTTAATCTTGTATATAAGAGGCTTGTTCTGTCTGTCTGTCTGTCTTCTGTCTGTCCGCTATAGAATCCCAGGCCGTTTTACCGATCGGGACGACATTCGGCACGGTTTGTTTACGGCCCGAGAAACTCATCGCTGCAAAAATAAAAGTTGTGACTCAATTAGTTTTTTTTTTTTTTTTTAATTTTTCAATGCGTTTTTTGACTCGTTTTATTTTATTTTTGCATTGTTGCCGTCGTTTCCAACAGTATAGTTACAGTTGCCGTGTGAACAAACAAATCAATGCAGTTTGCCATTGTTATTGTAACAACTGTAACAAATATCCTAATAATAATCAAAACGTTTATCTAGCATATTGAGTGAGGCTTCTCTGTATTTGCAATCTCCGTTAAAAAATAATGTATACGCGAATTTAATTTAACCCTTTCTTTCTTTTTAATTTATTTATTTATCGTCTGCCCTTTTTATATTTTTCTTATTAGAGTAGCAGCGCTCTTTTTCCCAGTTTCGTTAAAACTTCTGTTTTGAAAAGCATAATAAAATTTTCAATAAGTTCCTTTTATGGTAAATATATATTTTTCACAAACAATTTGATTACATAGTAAATAAGAACATAGTGTGGGGCAGTAAGCGAAGAGCGTCCTCGCCGCCTGATCTGGGTAATTCAGTTTGAATTAGCAGACACCTTTGCACAAATCATTTTAATTACAATTTATAATATCTAGAACAGAGGTCATTTCGTATGACCGCCGGACTTACTAGTCTATTATAAAAGTACTCAACCGCCTGAAAGTTTATAGCACTTGCCCAATTTTTAAAAAAGGCTCATATGGTTGTTTCATCAATTAATTTATCTGAACTGTTGCCGTCCTCATCTAGTTTGTTTATACTCTCACGATACTTATTGGTAATCCGCCATTTCTATAACAATGATGTCCCCAATTAGAAAATACTTGGTGCTTAGGTCTTCCTTTTTTTTGTTGCTTATGTTGCCTTTTATATGCTATTAGCTTTAGTTTTGTGTTCAACTCCTACATTTCAGTTTCATATTTACTTCATACTTTTTATTATTTCGTGTGATTTGAAATGATCGTTCTAAAACTCGATCTGTACGAACAAGCGTTAGTATTCGGGTAGTGAAGCTGGATATACTAAAAGAAATTTATGAATACACTTAACTAAAAGGATTAGGTGCTAATTATTTTAAGACAACAATTAAATTTTTAAAAAAAATTTCACACTTTTTTTTTCTGCGTCTCGGCTTAATTATTTTGTTCAATGGTAAGAGATATTCCTCTTGTATATTTTTGCTGTGCTGTGCCTGAATTTTGTTTGTATTCAGTGACTTGATTCCAGTAAAAGCGTTTTTGTGTTTATTCTGCTCGTTTAAAACGGTTTGAAAGAATCCATTGTTAACTGAGCTCGTAATAAATGCCTAGCCTTTTATTTCTACTGAATGATGTTACGTTCATTGAAATTTAACTCATTATTATGAAGTATATTGCAAATGAGGGATGTTTTTCACTGATCACGTGTAGAGTTCAACGGGTGGTTGTCCCGCATTTGCGTATTGTATGGGAGAGAATCGGGAAAATTAATACATCAGGCAACTTGATGAAGGTTAGACAACGTATCACAACGTAACTTCCACATTTCCTCAAAGCAGTGACTGCAACACTGAGAGGAGGAACCAAAATCTTTTGCTTCCAAACCAAATGTATTACCGCTTTTTAGCCTACTTCCCGTAAAAGTAAAGAAAAAAATAAGGAAGGCTTAATGTATCGTAAAAATATCGTTAAAAATAAGAAAAAGGCAAAAATTAGTTTAGTTGTTAAATACATATTAAAAAAATTAAAAATTTGAAAGCAGGGTTTTGAGAGGGGGGGGGGGGGTTGCATTAACTCAAATAAAGAAATTTTATCTCAATGAAGAAATTTTAAGTTATTCCCAATCGGGAACACATTTTCGATATTTCCCATAAATAGTGTTGCCAGGTGAGTAGACTGCCATTTTCATATTCAGCTCACTATTTTCGTTTTCCGAAAAAAAGCTGACGTAGTGAAAATATTATCATTTTTTTCTTTTTTCATATTCAGTTCACTATTTTCGTTTTCCGAAAAATAGTTGACGTGAAAATATTATTATATTTTTGCTTTTTCTTCCAGCCACCCACATTTAGCTTGACCGCTATTTTAAAAGAACACCTGCAACATAAAATTGGATTTTTCTGATATAACTTAATGAGTGGAATAAGTTTTGGGTGCTGCTTACTTATTTTAATCAGCTGTCTTTCATTCAGATTACCAAAACGGTGAATGAGAAATCATTCTGCATTAATCGGCCATTTTCGAGGGAGAAAAATCATTCATTCCTTTCCTAATTTATTGTTCGTGACTCCAAGACACGAAGACGGTAGAACTGGCATTAAAATTATTTCACTTTTAAAAGAGAAAACTTATTAAACGCTCCACCAGAGGGATAATTAATTTCACTAAGAAATGAAGAATGGTCGCACATTTTTCCGGTGAAATGCGAGACGTTGAGTAAGTGCAGAAGATAACGCAATTAAGTAAAAGCATCATTTCTATGTCTTCTAAGGGACCATTTAAAATATGGAATAAATGAAGAAGACGAATGGCTGAAATTTAAGCTCTGGGAACGGGAATGAATCTCGATTGCATATGAAATATGTATGGTGAGAAAGTAGGAATTGTTTCATAATTTTTAGCATATATTTATCTTTCGTCATTCTTCACCTCTTTTATACTCTTGTTTCGGTTCTACGTGAGTTTTCAAAAATCTTGAAAAAGTATAGAAAAAACAATGTATTTTTACTTCTATTTATACGTCGTTGATTCAGAAGTATCTCAATTAAGCGTCAGTAAGAAATCCACATTACTTTTCTCCCCACCCCCTCCTATTCTTTTCAAAACTTTGGTTTCTTTAATTTTCAAATTGATGGTGCATCTGATTAAACGAATGCTTATACAGTCGAGCCCACTTAATGGAATAGCCAAGTTGCTACGAAAGATTCTTCTAATCAGCGGGATATTCTATTATTTGGGATCACAGAAACTATGTAATACGGTTTGGTACATTGAAAATTTATTTCAATAAGCGGGATATTCTATTATTCGTGATCACAGAAATAATGTAATACAGTTTGATACATTGAAAATTTATTACATTAAGCGGGATATTCTATTATTCGGGATCACAGAAACAATGTAATACGGTTTGGCACATTGAAAATTTATTACATTAAGCGGGATATTCTATTATTCGGGATCACAGAAACAATGTAATACGGTTTGGTACATTGAAAATGTATTACATTTTGAGGGATATTCTATTATTCGAGATCACAGGAACAATGTAATACGGTGCGGAATTACACTAGAAATTTAATTTAGCACCGTAAGGTATGAAACTTTCCACTTTCTTTTTCTTTTATTTCCGCTGAGAATAAGATCGTTTCTGACCTGCAACCAATTCATTAAAATGAAACTGCTATTCCATCTGCATTTTCTCAGCTGTTTATTTGTCCTTAAGCTTAATTTGATCTAAAATATCGCAGAATTTCACTTGTACGTTTTCTTTCACATATATGCGGGTTTCTTTCTTTTTCTTTTTTTTTTTTTTTGTCTCTTCCTCGCGCTGCTGACATATAAGTGATGGGTTCCGTTATTAAATGTACCAATTCACTGTTAAACCCTGAAAAGAATTTTCGAAATTAACCAAGTTGGCGCACACAGTTTGTTTCAGGGCATTGGGAAGTGGGAGGAGAATTGTTGCAGCTTTTAACTGCAGCAAATTCAGAAGAATGGAAAACATTCCTGTTCGATTGCTTGGTTTAATGTAGGAAAAAGGGATATACTGAGAAATGCAATATTTTTACTTTCGAGATTTCAAATTAAAAATTTTGGGAGACAAAGAAAAAGCGCGATATATCCGAATGAGCGATATAACGAGGGGTTATTGCGTTATCATTTTTCTTACATTATTTATTTGTTTTACTTCTTCGAAATAAATTTTTAGTTAATGTTCAGTACCTTAAAATTGTAATGAATAAAAAAAATCAGTGACCTTTAAGCTGCTGAAACCGTGGTTCAGCAGCAGGGGTGCCCATCAGGGGGGAGGGGTCATGGCCCAGACTGCGCCATTGAAATTTTTAAGGGGGTTGTTTTCATAGGGTTTTTTCAGATGTTATAACATAGGGTTTAAAAAAATGACCCCCAATTTTTAGCGGGTTCATCGTTTTTTGGGGGGTTTGGTAGCATTTAAGGGGGTGTGCCGTCACTCCGAGAGGTGGTGGGCAGCCCTGTATAAGGCAAGAGTACGTGACACCTGGAGCGTTTTACAATTTTTACGGTGAAATTTGTAACACAATACTTCTGTTATTTTTTTACGTAAGTTACCTTCATTATATTAATCCACTTTAATTGTTAAGTTACCTTCTTCTGAACGTAAAATGCGTTTTGAAAATTTTTAAAGCTGAATTCCTCAAAATATTTCATTAAAAAATCAAAAAGTTGCATTTGTAATAATTCCAAGTAAAGAAAAAAAAAGTCTTGCTTAATTTCTTTAAACAAATCTTAAATCTACACAAGATGTTCTTACCCAAAAATAAAACTGGGTATATATACAAAGTATAAATATATCTAAGCTTAAAAAAGAGCAATGATTTTTAAAATATTAAGAGCAAAAGCTTCAAGAAAGTATAAAGCGTGAATAATGAGCAAGTGGATTAAAAATAATGAGTCTCGAATAAACTGCTAATTCCTTACTAATTAACAACTTTTTCCGTTTGACTTGTACAGCCACAAGTAAAAAAAAGCTTCTTAAAAGAATAACACACATAGAAATTGAAAATAACAGAAATGGTATCACTTCGTCACCATTTTTAAATGGCTCTAATAATGACTTAAAGCTAAACAAAATAATTAGGAAGTTAAAGTAAAAATAATTCTATATGATCTCGCAGAACGACTTCCCAGGATCAATATTTCTTTTTATACATCTTCAGATATGCATTGCGGGAATTTTTATTAAAAGATCAAGTCTTTGATATTGTGTCTACAATTCGCGTAAGGCTTTCGTTCGTCTATCCTGAAACTTAACAACAATATTTTTTTTACAAGAAGCAGTTTTCTGTGTTTCGTGCTGTACTGCCCCACGATAATGCCTCAGCCCGGGTTAGAATTAAGGCTGCAATATCGGAGCCGGGCTGCCTTACAGCCTTATTCACCAGCCGATTAGAACCTTCGAACTTCAGATCAAAGGCTTCCTCAACCAATCAGAAAGCTCAAATCGGTAGTTCCAGTGTTTGACTGAGGTTCGCATCGCTTGGTGAATAAGGCTGTTAAAGGTAGAGTAGTCGGGGTCGCTTAAAATGTGTCTACTACCGAATACCGAACAGTGGCCGAATATTCGTTACATCTCTAATGCATATTTCTAAAGGAGTTGTTTTAAATTTCTAGGAGCCAGAGTCAGGAGTCGTTGTTTTAAACTTCTAGGAGTCGGAGTCAGGAGTCAGTTTTAAAATTCTAAGAGTCGTAGTCAGGAGTCACAGTTTTAAATTTCTAGGAGTCGGAGTCAGGAGTCACAGTTTAAAAATTCTAAGAGTCAGAATCAGGAGTCACAATTTTAAAATTCTAGGAGTTGGAGTCAGGAGTCACAGGTTAAAAATTCTAGGAATCGGAGTCAGGAGTCACTGTTTTAAAATTCTAGCAGTCGGAGTCAGCAGTTTCAAAATTCTAAAATTAGGAGTCAGGAGTCACAGTTAGTCACTTCTAGGAGCCGGAGTCTGTCCCAATCGACTCCGCATCCTTGGTTTGAATACAGTATGGGCGATGTTATTGATCGGTATACACCTAAATTATACTGTATTATCTGTAGGTTGTATCCGAATGTAAGCTCAAAAGAGGGTCAGTTCTTGGTTATAACAGAAGAATCAATAAAAACCTTATTTTTGCTAACTAATTGTCAAAACGTGAATAATTCATAGGAAATGATATACTGTTGTAAATACAATGACAGTAATTTAAAGGAACAAAATTATGAAAATGGACAATAATAATATAAATTCAGTACTGATTCTTAGCATATCCTGTCTGATTTTACAGCTGTTGAGTGTACAGTGCATATCGTACGGTTTTAAATCGAATTCATGAGTTTCACCCACACTGTGTATAAAATTTTCAGATGCAGAACACTCATATGCACAAATGCATTGGGTACGCATTGCGAGTACCCGCCGCACATATTAACAACTCATCATCCTCACAAGATCATCTTTACTGCAAAGGCAAAATTAGATAAACACTTTCATCGCGCACCCCAGCATCGATGTAATTACTCGATTAATTATTTTATTGCCCCTGCAGCTGTTTAGAGACATTTTTGCGGTGGGAGAATTAATTTCGAGGCACATTGCAATTTTGTAATTTCACGGGTTGCGGATCACCACTCATAGAGCAGCTCTCCCCCCTGTGCCTCAGGGGGAAGAAAACAAAAAGACGCCAAAGTTAAATTAATTTTTTCGTAAAGGGCGGAAAAAACTATGATTTTCGTGCAATTAACTTTGAACTGCATCTTTTTGTTTCTTCGGCTTTATTTAATGCTTTGTGTTTTGGAGTAATTTATAATTTTTCACTTAAGTAATCTTTAATTTTTGGTGCTTCACGAAATGTATCACTTAAGAAACATTTACAGTGCAACATAAATTGCTTAACAGCTTAAAATGTAAAAATCTCAACTTCCGATGAGCTTTATTTTTAATTATTGTTTCATTTTCAATTTATCTTAATCTTCAGAAAGGAAAAAAATGCTTGTATAGTAAAACCTTGATTTCGTGGATCAAATTTTGAAATTTTTTGACCCGTGTATAACCTTACATTCTAAATTTCGAGTCGAATTTTCTCTGCAAAAAAGTGAGCTTATGCAGGAGTATATACAGTAATAATTCGATAGCTCATGTACGAACTTCACAAAAATAAAACAAGTCAAATTGGTTAAGGGGTTTAAGAGGGAAATTTCGGTTGAAATTTGAGTAAGAAACTTTTAGTGAATACAATATAGTTCTACCATCAAAAAAGACCTCTGACTGGCAGAGTGCCAAAAAGAATCCATTCATGTTAACTGCTGGTATAAGGAATGTGCTGTATTCTGTTCTCGTTTTAGCTCGTTTCCCCCTAGATGGCGGCACTTGAGCTCTAATTGACGCAAACCGCACTAGGAATTTAATTTCGCCGAGATTTTTAAGTTATTAATGTTATTATTTCATCATGTAAAAAATAAGTAAGCATTAGTAATTAAAATTTTCTAACAGAAATAACATTTATTTACCGTTCGACTTACCAACTAAAGCCACTCTTCCCTACTTTTCTATCACCTACGTAACTTTTCTGACTGATATCGCGCGAACATATAAATAAGAGATTACTGTATATGCTTTATTTAGATACAATGACCTGAATATTTTATATTACAAATTGATTTATTTTATTGCTTGAGAGGGGGACTAAGCCATTATTTACTCAGTTACAGCATTATACTCACGATGAAAATCGGACGGTAAAGGCTATTGAAATTTAAAATTAATGAAATAGTAGAGGACTTGCCTCATTGTTGATCTGATAAAAGTGTACAATCTTTTAATGCACATGTGAACCAAGTAAAAATCAGTAACCATGGCATTCCTTCGATAAAAGGAAAATAAAATCATATATTTGAATTGAAGTCTTTTAATCTTTAAGTAAATTGAAGTAGCAAATAGTTGAACATTCTTCTTCAAAGTAAAATTTTTTTGACATTGGTAACGAAGGTAAAAATATTTAATTACTTTCTTAAAATCGTCGTATTGGTGGAGAAGTGAGCTAAGCCACACAACTACTGTTCAGAGGAAAGAGGCAATAAAGCTTTGTGTTTTGATTTCAAAACAATAATTCATTCATATATGTTTATTTATTTACCTAACAATAATGAAATTTGGTTCTGATGTAATAATTCCTTTATTTTAAAATTGAGTTTTCGAAACATGTGAAAAAAATTTTTTACCCAAAAGGGGACTTAACTCATTTTCCCACCAGCACGACGAAATTATGTATCCTGTTAAAAATGTATTTAACACGTTCGCTGCCGGTCGCTTTAAGGACGAACCTTTACATTATGTAATAGCAGGAGACACACCAAACATACAATGTGGATTGAAGCAGATTGAAACAAAGGCGAAGCCTTCCCTCCCGCGAACTGGTGGATGGTTACTGAGACATCACTCGCACCACGCTAAAGCCTCTAACGCTCGCTGACGGTCACTTAGTGATGAATCTTTACGCAGTAAACACACTTCAAATGCTCACTGCAGCAGAGAGCAATTGAAGATGCGCAGCTTTTTTCGCAGAACTTGTGGCTCGCTAACGGAGACATCACCTAACACAACGCTGTAAAGCCGCGTTTACACGATGCCAGGTGAAGAGATAATTGTCAGGGCCAATTGTCTCTGGACAGTTGGTGGAATGTCATGGCCAGGCCAGTTGGAAGATAACCTGTTCACACTGTAAAAGTATTGGCATGGCAGTTGACGAAAAATGGCTGAGAGACTTGACTGATATGAGGGAATTGGCACAACACAAAGCAAATCAACTGGCTGCAACGTTCACACGGCGCCAACTGGCTCGACAACTGTGATTCAGAATGGTGGGGGGCCTAAATGGGCATAGTTAATTGTTCTCTGTCTACTCCTCGAGTCAACTGAATTTCAGGACAACTGTCGAGGCAGTTGGCTCTCCAGTTGGCCTGAATTGTTCACACGTAGCCAATAACTTTATGCCAATAAGCTGTCTCAAGACAATTGTCTCTTCAACCGGCATTGTGTAATGCCGCGTTTTCACGATGCCAGTTGAAGAGACAATTGTCTGGAGACAGCTTATTGGCATAAAGTTATTGACTGCGTGTGAACAATTCAGGCCAATTGGTGAACCAACTACCTCGACAGTTTCCCTGAAATTCAGCTGGCTCGAGGAGTAGACAGAGGACAATGAACTGTCCAGAGACAATCACGCGCTGGCACGTGGTCGGCAGCGAACGTGTTAAACTGCAAAGATATGATTCTAAATATTTGAATATTCCCTTCTGTTATCATTCTAATGACCGTGCTTGCATTAGAAAGTTAATTGTGAATTGGTTGAGAGGATGGAATGTTGTTTTTCTGTATGGCTTCGCAGGTGTGGTAGTGGTATGTTAACTTAATTGATGACCACTTGAATAATTCTGTTGTTTTTTAGTTGAGGTTTCTTTACAAATATTTGTAGTTTTGTAACACTGATACTTCCACATGCAATTTCGTCCATTGTTCATTCACAATTAATTAGGATAAGTTGGCGTGAGCGCGTACCGAAATCTTCAAAGATCACATTCAGAAAGTTGTTGCTCTGTTAGAAAAATATTCATGATGGTCACATTTTTAAGTTTCATACTTAGGTTCTTCATGAAGGTTTTTCAAGCATTTACCAGCTCTATAATCAAAAGCAGAAGCTGTAAGAATCGCTGACGTAGAGCAAATCATTGTCTTCAAAAGATAAAATTGAAGTGGGACAACAGTACAAGAGTGCCAAAAGTAGAAATTGATTAAAAAATTGAATATTCTAGTTTCCTTTATAAAAATCATTATCTATTTCAGAAAAGAAAAATCGGGAATAAAGAAAGGACTTTCTTTGTTTTTGAAATTTTAAAGTAAAGAATTATAATTGTAATACTAGTGCTGTCCTAGAATACTGAAAATATTACATTGTTGTAAACTTGCATTAGAAAATGTAAATGTTTAATGACCAATAGTTTAGAAGGGACTATAACTTTTCTTTTATGCGTCGTTTTACATTAGTCATTTGAAAAGCGTATAAACGGTGCTTTACTGTGTGTGTGTGTATATACATACACATATGTATATATATGTGGGTGTGTGTCTATATATATGTATGACCCGGTTTTGAAGGGTTATAAAAGAAAACTAATACAACTTGCCACTTAAAACTTTTTTGATCTGGATCTAATACCAATTCTTACATTAAGTTTAGAATACCAGTTCAGCAAGATGACGGCCTTCAGCACCAATACACTGATGCAGCCCATTTCTGAAGTTTTGTGAAACTTTTCTGCCCTATTCAAGGGGTATGGCGGATATTTCCTCAATAATTCGGTCCTTCAGCTCTTCTAACGTATGCGGGTGATGTTTCCAAACTTTCTCTTTCAAATAACCCCACAAAACAAAAAAAAAAGCTTAGGGACCGTAGAATTACGCGGGATATTGAAATGCACACAAAGATGCAGTCTATTCTCTCTACGTGGAAAAATAGACTGCATTAGTGTAGTGCTGCAGAAGGCCGCCATCTTGCTGAAGTAGTATTCAAAACTTAATGTTTAAAAATGGTATTAGATACAGATCAAAATATAAAAAGCTTTAAACTCAAACTGTATTAGTTTATTTTTTATAACCCTTCAAAACCGGATCATTACCTTTGCCCCACCCTGTATGTGTGTGTTTGTATGTACACGTATGTATGTGTACGTATGTATATCCTCTTCAATACTCAAAACTAAGCACAAACAATTTTGACTTAATTTTTTGGCTCTCCGATTTAAAAAATGATTACAAAGCAAAATAACTGCAAAAAAAGTTTTTTTTTAAATTTTAATTAGTAATTAGTTTAAATAATAATTAATGCCCAATTGCCATGTTTTCCCATGTTTAAAACGAAGTAAACTCTCTGTCGATTAACTTCAAAAACAATTGGGTGTTTTAGCTTTGAAATTGCACAAACAGTAGTTAATAAACAGTATTTTAAAATATCCCCAATTGGGTACACTTGGAATGAAGAGGATATATATGATATGTATGTGTATGTAGGTACATATGGTATGTGTGTAGGTATGTGTGTGTATATATATAAAGTGTATAATTCAGTTATATCATAGAATAACTAGTTAATTTTTTTTAATAATTTCTATTATTAAAATAGTGCTATTTAGAAAGTACATATGCTGGGCGTTTGATTCTAAGAGTATTTTCACACCAAAGGTGACAAAGACAAAAAACTTGTCTCTCCTCATCTGCGCAAGCGCAGAGTACATTTTTAAAGGCAAAAATATGCTCTGCGCTTGCGTAGATTGAGAAAAGACGTGAATATTGTCTTTGTCTCCTTTGACGTGAAAGCATCCAAACCTCTTCTTGCCACCATTTTCTTTCTCGTTTCTTAATATGCTTCCAATCATATCGTCAGATACTATTCTAATTAGAATGTTTCAACTTTGGCTTCACAGTTCAGCACTGTAAGATATTCTTCCCCCTGTCTACATGGGCTAAACATTTGACAAATCGATTTTCGATTAATATAAATTCCAAGACGTAAAATCCTGCTGCACTTACTTAACTTTAGATTAAAACATTTAAGTTCAAAGAAATCAGCCACGTCTTTTGTTTGAAAAAAAATTACACTTCGAAATTAAGTATTTCAAAATGATTATGTGTTAACTGCAAAATGCGAATCGTTCTGACAGAATTCGATTTAAAAGAAGTAAGTTTATTCGTTAAAGTTTGCGAAAAAATGGCATGATTTAATTAAATGCTAAACAAAATTAAAAGATTGACAAAAATAATTCAATAAAATTGAGAAGATAATACATTCAAAGCATCTCTTATAAAATGAAAAATATTTCGCCTTCTAAAATACCGGACGGCGGAATAAGAAAAACAATTTAACTCGGAAAAATTGTTTGCTCTCCGTCATTTGCCTTTTTGATAGAAAATATTTCGCGAGTTGAACAGAAAGTACGGAAAAAAATTGAATTCAATTATCACGAGCAGAAAATTAATTTAAAAAGTGTTTCTAAGAAGAAAATGTCAAATTAAAGATGCCATTTTCAAAAGAAATGGAAGAAAATTACAAAGTAAAATGCTTAAAGTGACAAGTCGACGTATACAGCTTAGCACTTTTATATGTGTTTGTGCCATATATATATGACATATATATATAATATATATTGTGTAAATCTAGTAAACGATGGTAATAAGGAACCATGTTTTGTTTGTCCCATATAATATATATATATATGTTTATATATAGTGTGTAATCTAGTAAACGATGGTACTAAGGAACCATATTTTGTTTTCTGTAAGTTCAAACAAAAGTATCAGCTGACTTTAATAGTTAACACTTGCTCATTTTCTTCTATTTCTTGTAACCTAGTGATAATTGCGATCTTGGGCGTAGAACCTGGTCTGTTCTACCCCGAAGATCGCAGGTTCGAACCTGGCCCAAGTCGGTGGCTTTTCACATGTCACATGATAGTGCGGCACGTTAAGATTCCTTGAATATCCGTTTGGCTTGGATACTCTCGGCTAAATTATCGGGACGCTATTAATTTGGTCCGATTAACCGGCTGGTCCGATTACACGAATATGACCTGTGTAACAAGACCGGACGTATTATACGTTATACAAATTCCTAGTGCAATTCGTATCAAATGAGAGCTCATGTGCCGCCATCTAGGGGAAACTGAGCGTCCAAATTCTAAGTGGCAATGGCATCCATCCACAGCGGTGCTACTTGAAAAAATGGATGCCGATTACCGGGTACGCTTTAGGTCTGAAAAGGTTCATGACCATTCGCAGCCATATTAGAAAGAGAGAGAAAAAAAGTGATATCTGTTTGATTTATCATAATAATTATTATTGCTACCGTTTATTTTCAATTTTTTAAAGTAAATAAATAAAAAATCGCCTAGTGATAACTTGCTGCAATGCAGTCAGCCGTACCAATAATACACACTTTTCAGAAAACAAATCTTTTTTTTAATTTTAATTATGTATTTTTTTAATGTTTTTCTTTACTTTCTTTAGAAAAATCCTAACATTGAAATCAAGCCGAAGTGAAATTAGTAAAGCAAAATAACCCTTTCCCCTTGTGGGATTCCGATTGGAATCACTGAATCTGATGAAGTGATTTCAATCGAAACTATGTGAGAATCATAGTGTTCAATTGACGCCAAACGGAATAAGTTTTTTTATTTACTTAATTACTTTATTTATTTCTTTATTGTTTTATTTATTTTGTTTTAAATTTTAATTTTATTTCATTTATTTTTATTTTATGTTATATTACCTTGCCCCCTGAACAATTGTACAATTCAAGCTAAAGTTTTCTATATGATCTATCTTTCCATTAGCATTTCTTTCAAATCTTTTTATTTCTAATTTTATTAAATTTGAGTGTATTTTAACCATCTTGAAGATTTAACATTACCGTCTAAGGAAAAGTTATATTAATTAATTTCTCTAAAGGATCTTATAGCTTAAGACTAGACAAATTTTATTGTAAAAATCACATGATAGAAGATATGTTGCTAAAAGTGTTTTTTTTTCTTCGAAATTTTTTCCAGACAATTTTTGATTATTCTATAAGTAATTAATAATAGCATGTACGCTTAGTGTTGATTTCAGTGCATTTTCTAAACGGAATGAGTACTTTTACACACCTATTTTCCAGCGAAAGAAAAAAAAAATGAAAGTAGGCGTAATGTATTGTGAAAATATCGTTAAAAATAAGTCAAAAATAAGTGAAGTAATTACATAAAGATTGAAAAATAAAAAAACTTGAAAGTATGGTTGTTATACGAGGAAAATGTGTCTGTACCATAACGTTTGAGAGAGCTGTCCAATTCGAAAGATTTTTTTTTTTTTTTGCATTCGCAAGATCTCGGCGAGAACATCGCATTTCCGTATTTTATTTTTTGAGTTCAACTATTTTTCGTTCAAATTTCCACAGTTCAAATAATTTTAACATTAGCGCCTATGGGGAAATTCGAAGCAAATTAAATGAAACCTGGACATAAGATCCAAGGTCCTTTGAACATGCGTATTGGAAGTAGCTCTCGACCTGAATTTTTTTTATTTGAACCATTTTTGTTCAATTTTGAACAGTTCAAAAAAAAAAATTAACATTACTGCCTACGGCGCAATTTCAATCCTCTATAAATACTGGTCTAACAGACAAAGAAAAAAAAAAAAACAGTAAAGCCTCTCTATAGCGGACACCAGCGGGACAAAAATATTAGTCCGTAACAGAGGGGTGTCTTCAATAAAGGTTTTTTTTTTGTAAGCTTGATGCCTTGCTGGCGGAGAATCAAAAACTGTCCGATTAAGAGGGGTGTCCGTTGGGAGGAGTTTTACTGCAATGAAATTGCGTAAAATAAGTGAGAAATTGAACGAAATGTCGTGGGGAGTAATGAGTAATGCTTGGTTGCTCGCAAACCAAACCAAAATATTTAGGCACTAATATGCGTCATCTATTGACAACACTAGAGACATCTATTGGTGTCTTAAATGAGTGAAACGTAAAGGAATTTACGCCGTGAAAGAAATGTTCAACAACTGATGTTCCAACAGCTGCAAAACTTTTCTTCTCTCTTTTATTATTCATACTTAGTGAATTCAACATTGATTTTGGCATCACTCTGGGATAAACAACTTAGAAAAAATCCAATGTTTCCCCACCAGTACCTAAATATTTCTACCAGTTTTGTTTTTATTAAAGTTTAATATACGTGTTTAATGTTAGCGTCATGTCATGCATTATTCGTAGGTAGAATTTTTCGGTTAAATGATAACCTCCTTATTGTAAGGAGGTTAAAAGGCTCGGTTCTTGATGTAAATGGTCCAATATTCTCTCCTCTGTACTGCCCACGCTACATGGGTACTTTTTCTTTATCGATAAAAAACATTATATTCCAAAACAATCAAAAATGAGTTCTTAGAAGAATTAAATATTGGTAAAGAAAACTGCTTGCTGGAAAACTGATAATGTTCTGAAAATACTGTCAGTAAATTGAGATACAGTGAGAATGTACAAAGGCAACTTCGGTACTAACGGTGGGATTCTGATTACTAGTTTCAAATCGGTTTTGCTATTTCTGCTAAATACAGTAAAACCCTGTTATACCGCGCCTCAGTATACCGCGGTAACTATCATGTCCCCCGATGTTTAAACCACCCTTTATCATTGCCATTTTTAGCCTACTTTCCCGTAAAAGTAAAAAAAAATAATAATAAAGCATGAAAGAAGGCTTAATGTATCGTGAAAATATCGTTAAAAATCAAGAAAAGTCAAAAATAAGTGAAGTAATTAAATAAAGATTGAAAAATAAAAAATTTGAAAGTAGGGTATTGAGATGGGGAAAAAGTGTGTCTGTCGGTCTGTCGGTCTGTCGTCTGTCTGTCTGTCTGTCTGTCGGTCGGTCTGTCGGTCTGTCTGTCGGTCTGTCTGTCGGTCTGTCTGTCTGTCGGTCTGTCGGTCTGTCCCCCCCTAATAACTTTTGAACGAATTGTCCGATTGGAAAAATTCTTTTTGCATTCGAAAGATCTCGGCGAGGACATCTCATTTCTATATTTTACTTTTTGATTTGAACAATTTTTTGTTCAATTTTGAACAGTTCAAAAAATTTTAACATTAGCGCCTATGGACAAAATTGAAGCAAATTCTGTAAACTCTGGGCACAAGAGCCAAGTTCCTATTGAAAGCTTATTGAAAGGAGTTCTCGGCGTGAAATATTGATTTGAACAGTTTTTGTTCATTTTTGAACAGTTCAAAAAATTAACACAGATCTTACGGGGAAATTTCAACCCTATATAAATCCTGATCTAACGGACCGATTTGCTTGGAACAAACTTTATCGGAAAGCTCTTATAACGTAGAACATGTAGAAATAGAAAGTTTATCCAGAACGTACGAGCCTATTTTGCTATGAAATTTTTTGATCGGGATTTTCAAGGATATTTCTCAGTGACTCAATGAGTGAAATAATGAATGAATGAATAAATGAAAGAGTGAAAGAATAAATCAATGAATAAATGAATGAGGAAAAGAATGAATGAATAAATTATTGAATAAATGAAAATATAAATAAATGAGTGAATAAATACATGAATGCGTAAATGAATGAATAAACACTTGAATGAGGTAACGAATGAATGAATAAATGCATGGCTGAATAAATGAAAGAATGAATGAGTGAGTGAATGAATATGTATTATCCGTTGAAAAAGGTATATTTTCAATAATTAGAACTAAAGATAAATAATAAAGAGAGAGAAAGAGATAGCTAGATTATAAATTTGAATTTGGTGTATACGGGAAAGTAGGCTCGTATAGTTCTAGACGGAACTTCTTGTTAATAATTTACCATTGTAAATAAAGCCAGCCCAAGCACACAAATATTCTAGCCAAAGAGCTCCCAGCCCCCCCCCCCCCCCGCCAGACATACTAACCAGTGGCGTACGCAAGGGGGGTTTAGGGGTTTAACCCCCCTTGAGCCCGAAAGGAAAGTGCTTTATTACATACTCGAATTTCTTTTAGTAGTTTCAGAACATTATGAACCCCCCCCCCCTTGAAAAAATTCTGCGTACGCCACTCATACTAACAGACAAAGCCCTATTGTGATAGGCGTGATGTACACCTTTTTCATGCTTTTTCTGTCTTTCAACCTAGAACATATAGCTTGATTCCAAATTCGGGTGCAATCGTCTTGACTAGCTTCTCTTAGCATGGGCAAAGCTCAATTTGTCAGGGACTTTTTTCAATGTTAAACTATTCCATTTTCAGAAGTCTAGTTATGCGTGTGTATAACCTATCGCTTGATATACTGCTTGCGCAGCTGAGATGTGTGCTTCTTGCACAGCAATTACAGTGAATAAAATGGCAGCAAAGAAGAAAAGAAAAAAATATACTATAGGGGAAAGAAAAGTGACGAGTAATTGATAAAGTTAAAAATGATGCAACAAGAGTATTATTTCGTGAATATGGTTCCACGGTATAGTTTCACTACACGCGGCTATGTTATAATGCGGGTGTCCAACATGTCCCCCGACACCAGCGTTTTAACGGGGTTTTACTGTATTTCTATTCCCATGCACTGAATCAGCAGTTCGGCATTACTTTTTGGATTAGAAAACGCCGAAAAAAGTTCCCGCATTTTACAAAAATGATCAAAACATGTCCAATACTATAAAGCGCATAAATCAGTCAAAATTCGAAAATTTCGATTTTTACGAATTTAATACTGTGTGTATTTTTGATAAAGAAACAGTTGAAAATACGTGGATTGATTGCAGTTATGTTACTGTTTAATCAATGAAGTATTTCGCCACCAATCAAGGTAATAACTAAATTAAACAAGCGATCATATGACAACGTGCTAGAGCAATTCTTTTTTTTTTTGTAAACTAAATTGAATGTTAATATGTTTACTGGCATATTAGTCGCAAAATAATTTTGAAGCATAAAATTCATTAAAATACATTCGCTCCATAAAAATTACAGCCCTTTTCTTTCTGGGTAGTTGCTAAAATTACTACGAGTTCGATCTTATACACCGTGCTGCTGCGCCTCTCAACTCGTTCAAAAGAATTCTCGGGTGCCGGCAATTATAAAAGTAGACTGGTACTCAACATACGCTTTGCTGATTGATTCACATTCAAATATGGAATCGAACCCTACCAATTAGTGAGTCAGAAATTTGTAAATTGTATTATAACAATTGCAAGTTTTTGTACACCAAAAGAGTTCCTCATATAATTATCACAGCTAGTTTCATGCAGAACACAAAGGGGCGACTTATACCGGGGGATCAAACAAGAGGGCGGGTCAGCTCCTTCCATAATTTCTTCTTGGTTTAAAGCAATATTTCCAATCCTAGTATGGTAATATATACACATGTGTGGGATGTCTGCACCCCCTCCCCCTGCAGGAGAAAATTCTGATTGCGTCACTGACTCATATGCTAGTAAACTTGGTGGTTCATACGGGTATACAGAAGATGTAATCATTCAATTTTGCTTCGTGCTATCAAATTACTCATCTTTATCATCAAATTGATGAACAAAATAGAGCTCGGTACTTGCAAACAATTTTAAACCAGTGGTTCGCCTTAATTATTGTCAAAAACTAAGGATTTCTAATTATTTTTTTATGGCGAAAGACATTTCTGTTCTATATTGTGATATTTACATTTAATAATTTCAAAATACTTCGAGCTGCAAATACTGACACATATTTACAGAAAGAACAACTAATTTTTAAGTGACACATATGCGCAATGCTTGACAATAAGGTTTAAGAGGAAATCTAAATTTGATCAAAATTTAAGCAAAAAATTAATTGATATCCCATTTTCCCGACAGAACAGGAATATTTGAAGCAGAATTTAATACTTCACGGTATTATGCAATTTCACGGCTAGTGATTCAGAGATGCAAATCTTCCTCTTTCTGAGCAAAAAAATAAAAAGGAAATACCATATTATCTTCTTAATTTAATCACATGTAAAAGGAAATGTCACTTTCCCATGCAAGAAAACACAATTCTGCCTTCCAATTTTTATTAAAAATGCGTGGCTTGCTGCTATTCAGTGGTCAAATGCAGATGTCTTTTTACTTGTTACTGAGCTAGTCGAATTTAATGTAGCGTATGCTTCTAACATAAAAAGACATTAATATGGCACATTCAAATATTTAAATACAGTTGAAGAATTTAAGTCCCTTTTCCTGGATGAAATGAACTGTTCATTTAGTTTACTACTGTAAAGAATGTCACGAAGTTTGGACCATAGATAAGACCATGGTTTATTATTATCCAAAGTAGTATTTCGGTGAATCGCTTCCTCAACACGTGGCACTCCGGCAAGAAAAGTGACACAATTTTAAAAACGAAACACTTTTGCCAAATTTGGATTTGTTGTTTCTCTAGATTTCATATTTTTCTATCGAAAAGTGACATACAAGTCTGTATAATATACAGAGCTATCAGTCGTTTTTCGATTGAAGAATATGGAAACTGTAAAAAAAAAATCCCGTTTTGCGAAGGTGTTTCGTTTTTGGATTGTGTCACTTTTCTTGCGGGTGTGCGATGTGGTGGGTTGAGTCTCAAGTTATTTGTTGAGCCTTCTTATTAAAGGATTGTTTGGAATTTTACTAAAATTTTTCAAGTTATAATTGAAAAAAAAATTGTCTACTTTCTTAGAAACGACTATAGCGACCCTTCCGTAATAGTAGCCTGCTCATTATGCAACATAAATGTTAACATAAAACCTGTTAAATGTGAACAGGCTTCTCTTCAAGGAAATGAAAAATAATAATTGATTTCTTAGATTAAGAGGTAAATGCGATATTTTGTAAGTGTGTAACGTAAACAAATGTAACTGCATAACCATACCGAATATGCCCTAAATTAATATTACTCTCAAAAGAAGAAAACATTTTGCGTAATTTCTAAACAAATCAGTTTTTTCAATGCTAACTTTTACAAATAATAACAGTATGAATAAAACGTGAGACAATAAACCTCGTAATTTTAGAACGAGCCATATTTAGTATGCTAGACTTAACTTTCGTACATAAACTAATGCCTCATTTAACTTTGACGAAAAAAAAAGGGAACCTAATAAATATTCGCTAAAGAATATCTGCTATATTACGGGATAATACAACAAACAACAACTGCTATATAACGGCACCGCCCTTCCCCTGGATTTCCGGTATCCGACCTATTTTTTTAAGTATCCAGAACCCGATCCGGCCACTGCACGAACGATCCAATTATCCGGCATAACAGATTTGATTTTTTAAATTTAATAATTAGCATAATTTTTAAATGTATGTAAATTAGAATCTTACTACGTATTTGAAACCGCTAAGGTGTTTAAAATATGTATGAATTACCGGTCTCAAACACCGGAGCCAGATATCCGGTACGAATAAGTCACACAAGAGACACGGTATATCCGGTATCCGGGAAAATCATTTATCCGTTAAATCATTTATCCCTTATCCAGACCTTGATATCCCCTCCCCCGCCAAAGCCTGAGGGCGCCACTGTCTGCGAATGTAGTCGATTCCGGTTAATCGGACCACATCGAGTCATTTTGATCATTTTAACCGGCTGGTCCGATTACGCGAATATGAAGCATGATATAAATTAGTTATTTTTCAATGAAATAATTTTAGTAAAATAATAATCTTATTTTATTATACATACTGACTGCTCAGCCGACTAAATTCTAAAATTTGAACTTTGACTACTGCATCAATAGTACCGCTATCTACTACTTTGAAATTTGTTAAACATCTCTCTTGTGAATATCGTTGGATTTGATTGAAAGTTACAGGAGTTGTAATTAAAGTTTAATAAATTAATTCTTGTGTTCATTGACCCGCTTTAAATCCGTTCTACGCAAGCATCTTATGGCTCCTGTTTTATGTTCGCTTTCATTTCTCTGATCCGATTAAACGGATTTTTGACCCCAATAAGCGAATAATATTAGGTTTATGTTATTGGAAATGATTTTGGTTCTTTAGAGTTTGGTCCGAATAAGCGGCTGGTCTGATTATTCGGTAGTCCACTTAAGTGGATTCCACTGCATATACATTTCTCGAAAAACATTTATTTTTGTTTGTTTAATTTATGTGTGAATGTTCGAAAAATGCTATTCATGGTCTAGGCCAGGGGTCTCCAAACTACGGCCCGAGGGCCACATCCGGCCCGCGGACAGATTTTGTCCGGCCCGCGGAGAGCTAGCATACTTGAAAGAAAACTCCTTCTAGAGAACATATTTATTTTTTATAGCAAATTAAATTAAGTTTACTGAAGTAATCTATTTTTATGTTGAATAATTATTAATATGACATCTACATTGATATGGTCATGGGCTAACTACTCATAACATTGTTGTAGGTTATTATTTACTAACTAACAAATTATTGAAATGAATCCAACTAACATTTTATACATTTTAAATGAAAAGATAACTTATAACAAGCATAACGACATATGAAATACTAATGAGATTTATGTAATTGAGATTTTCCACTGACAATAGTTTGTAGTTGTGGACTAATTTTACTTGTACCAATTATTAAAAGAGATTTAAGATGCTCATCAGTTAATTTAGATCTGTAAACATTTTTAGTGTACTTCATTTTGGAAAAGGTCTTCTCACACAAATAAGTAGTACCAAAAACAGAAAACAGCCCACGAGCAAATTTATGCAAATTATCAAATTGTGTCAGTGGAAGACACTTATAAAATTCCAACAAAGATAAGTTTTGATATTTGTTCTTAATTATATCACTGCACTGTAGATCAATCATTTCCATTTGAAGTTCCGGGGCTAGGGTTTCAATGTCAGTATCAAAAGGATTCTGAAAAATCTTAATTTGATTCGCAATGGCATCAAAGTCCGAGAAACGAGTATCAAAATTTATTTTCAAAGCACTCAAAGTTTCGATTGCAAAATCGATAGGAAACTCGGTCTCAGTGGTGTGGCTAAATATTTCACATGTTTTAAAATGTGAAAAACATTTACTTCGTAGTTGTGATTGAAACAGTATCAATTTCTTCCGGAATGATTTGATATTATTGTATAAATCAGGAAGATGCTGGTTTTCTCCTTGCAATCTCAAATTCAGTTCGTTCACATGTTTTGTCAAATCAACATAGAATGCTAACTTCCACAGCCATGCGTTGTTTTGCAATTCAGTAAGAGGGCGATGCTTTTCATTCAAAAAAAATTCGATCACTGCTCGAAGTTCAAAAAAGCGCTGAAGGACTTTCCCACAACTAAGCCAACGTACGGCAGTATGATAAGGTAAGTCATTTTCTCCAATCTCTTTAATAAATTGTACGAATTGTCGGTGATTCAGCCCAAAAGATCTGATAAAATTAACAGTTGATATGACTGGTTTCAGAACTTCAGACATATCCAAACATTTTCCGCACAAAGACTGTTGATGAATGATACAATGTAAGACTATTGGTTTTGAACCACCGTCATTTTCTACAGCCTTTGACACAAGAGCGACCACTCCTTTATCTTTCCCACTCATGTTTTTGCCTCCATCAGTTGTAATACATTTCAAGTTTTTCCATCGAAGGTTCTTTTGCTTAATGGCCATTTCAACTCCTTTAAAAATATCTGAACCAGTAGTTGTGCCATGAATACTATACATATCAAGAAGTTCTTCATGCACTTCATAGCTTTTATCTACTCCTCGAATATAAATCAACACCTGAGCAGTATCTGACACATCCGTTGACTCATCCAAGGCCAAAGAAAACCACTCAACATGTCCATTTTTGTTGAACAGTTGAGAGGATATATTTTCAGCGATGTCTTCTACCCTTCGAGCCACAGTGTTTGCTGACATACTGACAGTTTTTAATAAATTTACCTTTTCAGGGCACATTTCTTCGGCTACTGCGATTATGCATTCTTTGACCATTTCTCCATCGGTGAATGGTTTTCCACGTTTTGCAATTTCAAGAGCCACACGAAAGCTGGCACGAGTTGCAGCCTCTTGTTCAGTTTTGAGTTTTGTAAATAAAGATTTCTGCGATTTCAATCCGCGCTTCATAGCTTCGAATTTTTCTGTCCGCAAACTTCCTGTATATTTTGAGTAATTTTGAAAATGTTTTGCTTCATAATGACGTTTAATGTTATATTCTTTGAGAACGGCTATGATTTCATTGCAAATCAAACATAGCGCCTTGTTACTGGACTCAATTACGAAATACTGAATGTTCCACTGATCTTTGAATTTTCTGCATTCATTATCAATTTTTCGCTTCTTTTCCATTCTACTAAATCACACACAAAAGCAACAATTCAAATAAAAATATTGTTACAAAGATGTCTTAAACTTAAACACGCACAAACACGTTTTAAGGAGGTACGCACTATTTTATTTCACAGCAGTGTCATAGGAACTGACTTGTGGTTGCGCCACTAGCCTTCTTATATATTTCACTTACTGCCATCTAGAAGTGAGTGGAAGACACCAGAACTTTATCGAACCAACGAGATTATTCTGTAAGTGCTATTAGCGCCATCTGTTAGGGATAGAAGGTACTACCTATTTCTGCTTGTGTCCACCAGATGTCCTGTCACGTTACTCCTCATGGCTCGCTCGTACTCTACGACTAATCTAGAAATTACAGATAATGACAGGAAAATTAATAATATGCAGTGTTGCCGTTTTGCGGACTTTAGTTCGATTTGCAGCCTTTTTTAAACGTGGCGTACTTTTTCGGACTTTTTTTTTCATGTAAAAAAATACTCATTCGTTACTTGAGTACTCGTTAGGAACCGAAGTAACGATTACTGAAGGAAAAAGTAATCAATGATTACTTGTGTATTTCATTACTTTTGTAATCAATGATTACTATGGCGATACGATGCGGGTACCCCATTATAACGGATACCCATACGATACAGAAAATACATCAGCTTCCCCGTCGCTAATGGCATCTGGCAAAAAAGTAATCATATTTTACACCACTAGTGGACTGATTCAACTTTTTACCACCGGCAACAATTAATGATAATATGGTTTTGGCCCTTGGAATTTACTGGAGTAATCAATATGGCCCTAAGGCTGGAAAGTTTGGAGACCCCTGGTCTAGGCGAACTGCATATATCGTTACTCAGTTCCTAGATGGCGCGAGTGAAATGCATTTTAATCATGGTTTCCTTAGTGCTATTTGGAAACAAATAGGGTATTCAAACTGAATGCTTCTCAATACGTAACTGACAAAAAAAAGTTTTGACACTATTCGAATGAAAAAGTTTATTTTTCTTCTAATTGGACCATTTTTATCAAAGTACTTTTGTTTCTTAAAGCACATTTCATAACTTACTCCAAAATTTTTAATCCTCTCATAGCTGTTGATTGTTAATTTCTACCAGTTTCTGTTACAACAGAATAGATATAATAATAAAAAACTTTTACACATGCACCACTTCATGACCTTCTCTTAGGTACTTACAGGCTGCTGGTATGAACAATTATTTCACACCAGCAATGCGTTTATTTATAGCCTTGCATTTTTGATCGAATGCTGAGATTTAATCGTCAGTACGAATGCATTCTGTATTATAGTTTTTACCTTTGCGCGTCAAAAGTGCAATTTTTTATTTCTATCTGTCTCCGCATAAATTACCGAGCCTTTATGAATACATGAAATATTGACACTTTGATATTTAAACTATTGTACTAAAATTTTTTTAAAACATTTAATTTTACTTCGAGTTTCATAAAAACATTTGTGTGAATGAAATTGTTTATCTTTTTACTTCAATAAAGTACTTCATAGTAATAAGATACATGTACATTTCATCAACAAACTATCATATTTTTCATTCGTAGCAAATGAAAAAAATTACCGATATATCTCGTAATTCACACTAGAATAAATTTTTATTTAATAATATAATTAGGATTAATGCTGGATTAACTTCCCGAACTAATTAGGATTAAGTTCCTGAACTATACCTTAGAGCAGGGGTCTCCAAACTTTCCAGCCTTAGGGCCATATTGATTACTCCAGTAAATTCCAAGGGCCAAAACCATATTATCATTAATTGTTGCCGGTGGTAAAAAGTTGAATCAGTCCACTAGTGGTGTAAAATATGATTACTTTTTTGCCAGATGCCATTAGCGACGGGGAAGCTGATGTATTTTCTGTATCGTATGGGTATCCGTTATAATGGGGTACCCGCATCGTATCGCCATAGTAATCATTGATTACAAAAGTAATGAAATACACAAGTAATCATTGATTACTTTTTCCTTCAGTAATCGTTACTTCGGTTCCTAACGAGTACTCAAGTAACGAATGAGTATTTTTTTACATGAAAAAAAAAGTCCGAAAAAGTACGCCACGTTTAAAAAAGGCTGCAAATCGAACTAAAGTCCGCAAAACGGCAACACTGCATATTATTAATTTTCCTGTCATTATCTGTAATTTCTAGATTAGTCGTAGAGTACGAGCGAGCCATGAGGAGTAACGTGACAGGACATCTGGTGGACACAAGCAGAAATAGGTAGTACCTTCTATCCCTAACAGATGGCGCTAATAGCACTTACAGAATAATCTCGTTGGTTCGATAAAGTTCTGGTGTCTTCCACTCACTTCTAGATGGCAGTAAGTGAAATATATAAGAAGGCTAGTGGCGCAACCACAAGTCAGTTCCTATGACACTGCTGTGAAATAAAATAGTGCGTACCTCCTTAAAACGTGTTTGTGCGTGTTTAAGTTTAAGACATCTTTGTAACAATATTTTTATTTGAATTGTTGCTTTTGTGTGTGATTTAGTAGAATGGAAAAGAAGCGAAAAATTGATAATGAATGCAGAAAATTCAAAGATCAGTGGAACATTCAGTATTTCGTAATTGAGTCCAGTAACAAGGCGCTATGTTTGATTTGCAATGAAATCATAGCCGTTCTCAAAGAATATAACATTAAACGTCATTATGAAGCAAAACATTTTCAAAATTACTCAAAATATACAGGAAGTTTGCGGACAGAAAAATTCGAAGCTATGAAGCGCGGATTGAAATCGCAGAAATCTTTATTTACAAAACTCAAAACTGAACAAGAGGCTGCAACTCGTGCCAGCTTTCGTGTGGCTCTTGAAATTGCAAAACGTGGAAAACCATTCACCGATGGAGAAATGGTCAAAGAATGCATAATCGCAGTAGCCGAAGAAATGTGCCCTGAAAAGGTAAATTTATTAAAAACTGTCAGTATGTCAGCAAACACTGTGGCTCGAAGGGTAGAAGACATCGCTGAAAATATATCCTCTCAACTGTTCAACAAAAATGGACATGTTGAGTGGTTTTCTTTGGCCTTGGATGAGTCAACGGATGTGTCAGATACTGCTCAGGTGTTGATTTATATTCGAGGAGTAGATAAAAGCTATGAAGTGCATGAAGAACTTCTTGATATGTATAGTATTCATGGCACAACTACTGGTTCAGATATTTTTAAAGGAGTTGAAATGGCCATTAAGCAAAAGAACCTTCGATGGAAAAACTTGAAATGTATTACAACTGATGGAGGCAAAAACATGAGTGGGAAAGATAAAGGAGTGGTCGCTCTTGTGTCAAAGGCTGTAGAAAATGACGGTGGTTCAAAACCAATAGTCTTACATTGTAATCATTCATCAACAGTCTTTGTGCGGAAAATGTTTGGATATGTCTGAAGTTCTGAAACCAGTCATATCAACTGTTAATTTTATCAGATCTTTTGGGCTGAATCACCGACAATTCGTACAATTTATTAAAGAGATTGGAGAAAATGACTTACCTTATCATACTGCCGTACGTTGGCTTAGTTGTGGGAAAGTCCTTCAGCGCTTTTTTGAACTTCGAGCAGTGATCGAATTTTTTTTGAATGAAAAGCATCGCCCTCTTACTGAATTGCAAAACAACGCATGGCTGTGGAAGTTAGCATTCTATGTTGATTTGACAAAACATGTGAACGAACTGAATTTGAGATTGCAAGGAGAAAACCAGCATCTTCCTGATTTATACAATAATATCAAATCATTCCGGAAGAAATTGATACTGTTTCAATCACAACTACGAAGTAAATGTTTTTCACATTTTAAAACATGTGAAATATTTAGCCACACCACTGAGACCGAGTTTCCTATCGATTTTGCAATCGAAACTTTGAGTGCTTTGAAAATAAATTTTGATACTCGTTTCTCGGACTTTGATGCCATTGCGAATCAAATTAAGATTTTTCAGAATCCTTTTGATACTGACATTGAAACCCTAGCCCCGGAACTTCAAATGGAAATGATTGATCTACAGTGCAGTGATATAATTAAGAACAAATATCAAAACTTATCTTTGTTGGAATTTTATAAGTGTCTTCCACTGACACAATTTGATAATTTGCATAAATTTGCTCGTGGGCTGTTTTCTGTTTTTGGTACTACTTATTTGTGTGAGAAGACCTTTTCCAAAATGAAGTACACTAAAAATGTTTACAGATCTAAATTAACTGATGAGCATCTTAAATCTCTTTTAATAATTGGTACAAGTAAAATTAGTCCACAACTACAAACTATTGTCAGTGGAAAATCTCAATTACATAAATCTCATTAGTATTTCATATGTCGTTATGCTTGTTATAAGTTATCTTTTCATTTAAAATGTATAAAATGTTAGTTGGATTCATTTCAATAATTTGTTAGTTAGTAAATAATAACCTACAACAATGTTATGAGTAGTTAGCCCATGACCATATCAATGTAGATGTCATATTAATAATTATTCAACATAAAAATAGATTACTTCAGTAAACTTAATTTAATTTGCTATAAAAAATAAATATGTTCTCTAGAAGGAGTTTTCTTTCAAGTATGCTAGCTCTCCGCGGGCCGGACAAAATCTGTCCGCGGGCCGGATGTGGCCCTCGGGCCGTAGTTTGGAGACCCCTGCCTTAGAGTGTCTTTTAGCTAAATGTTGATTGACACCCAGCTCTTTCAAACCGATTAAACGTTCAATGTCCATGTCATAAGTGCTTAGTCTTGTGAACGACGAATTTGTGAAGAAATAACGTTGTGAAACATATTCATGCACGTGTTTTCGGATTTCAAGGAACCCCTTTATCAATGCAAAAAAAAATTTGAGCTTCTAAACTTTGTGCAGTAGTCACAATGTGAAATCTTTGCATAGCTGAACTTACAATTTTTAATATAACATATGGGTTTTTTTCTCGCAATATAAGATGCAAATTTTTTCTGCACATAGATAAATGTTTGCTTATTGAATATTCATACTTTAGCAAAAGATTTTTTGCTAAAATTCATTTCAATTTTCTAATTTTATTTCAATTGTTCTTTTTTTTTTCATTTCTTCAAATTTTTTTCCTGTTTCTTTTAATTTTCCGAATATTTACATTGTAGAGTGGAATTAATTCTTGATTTGAGAATTATACATAACTCTATGAAATGTAAAAAGAACCGAACAATGATTTGGTGACAACAGTTACCACATTTGCATCATAAGCTCAGCTCCCATATTCGAATTCCGATATTTGAGTGATGTAAATAGGAATCAGGGTTTTGTATTCAGCGCAGTGGGGATTGCAGTGGAAATCAGTGTGCTGCTATTTCACATTTTAATCACATTTCTGTTTTCGAGCACAACTTTTTTAACTTGTGACCTTGAAACTAATCAAATATATTGCATGGGCAACAATTTTGTCTAAATTTTATTTCTCTTAACGTATGCAATTTAATCGGAGTTTCAAAAAAAAAATGTAAATAATCCGTTTTTATTCATTTATTTATTTATCATTACAGTAAAGCCGCGGTTATCCGAGCCCCGACTAACCGAGTTCCAGTTTAACTGAGGTACATAAAGTTCTTGAAAAAAGCGACTTTAGCACGGGACTTTTTTTTTTTTTTTGGCATGCCAATGGTGCCCCTGCCAAACAGAAAATTCTTATTAACTTCCAAGAAATAACTTTTCAAGAAATAACTTTTTAAACTGGAACATGTGCTCTACGTCTGTATGTATGTACAATAACAAATTTGTAGGTATGTAACGTCAGTTTTTCATTTTATAATATGTACAGTAAATGCCTTTTTTCACCTCTTTGACGACACTTTCACTCATTTTACCAGTTTACCCACGTTTCCGTCTAGAGTCCGTCTTATCCGAGTTTTCGATTATCCGAGGTACCCTCGGTCCACATTACCTCGTATAATCGATGTTCTACTCTACTTTAATTTAATTAATTTTTTGTATATTGTTCTTTTTATTTATTATTAATTTTTTTATTATTTTTTTAATTTTCATTTATTTTTCCATTCATTTATTTGTTATTATTATGATTATCACTTTCTTTTCAATGTATTAAATGAAATGTAATAATGTAAAAAAAATGTGTGAATGTAAAAAAAAAAATAAAACAATGTCCTATGCAGTTGTAAAAGACTTAATGTTTACTAAATTTTAAAAATAAATGAAAAATAAAATTTTTCAACTCACTAAATTCCTTGAAATGATGTGTCTTTACCAGCTCTTATTACTGGTTTAAAACATGAACCAACAATTCAAAATCTATTAAAAAATAACAACCGTTTATTATTCTTTAGTGTAATTCCACATATTTACAGCAAAACGCAAATATCAAAGTTAATAGCATGAATAAGAGATTTAAAATCTGCTAAATCATAACAGCTGTTTGTTATTTTTTTAGTATAATTATGTATGTTTACAGCAAAAACAAAAATATTACATTTTTTTAAGCATTATCTTCAAATATTTCCCGTTTTAATATAGTTTTGTCAGATTTCCTTCGACATTCCAACAAATTGAGGAATTCTTAAGAAAAATGTCCTGTTTCATTTCATACTATACGATTTGATAAAGTGTGAAGATTAAGAGAAATTGCTATCCACTTATAAGTTTCTGTTTTTGAAACCGATTCCGGATATATATATACAACTCAACGAGAGTTCATTTTTCACTTCACTTCCTGCAGTGCTATGTGAATTCATTCTTAGAACTACCCGTGAGTTTGTCAGCAAAACTCGATATTGTCTCATGAAGTGGCAACTGTAACTGACACTTATTGTATCAATTTAAAGATCGTCTTCAATTTATTTAAAGTGAAATGAACAAAGTTATGCCTTCCTGTTAGAAAAATATAAAAGCGTAAGCTCATAGTGGCAAAAAGTATTTACACTCGATAAAAGAATTTATGAATTTAAATAAAGAAAGATAAATTTAAAATTTTATGGGAACTTATTTGTTGCAAAAAGAAAACATTTATTTCCAAGGTGCGCAGGCAGGGCGGCATAGTGGTACCTCGTACGGCCAAGTTCGCAGGTTCAAACCTGACCCAAATCGGTGGATTTTCAAGATGCAGAAAATAGACAGCGCCCATGTCGTAAGACTATTCGGAAACTTAAAGATTCATTGAGTATCCGTTTGGAGTGGATACTCTCAGCTAAATTAAGTTCCAAGTGCAGTTTGCATCAATTAGACCTCAGGTGCCTCCAATTGCGACAATGTGCCAAAAAAAAGTGGGGTATGGCTGTGTCATGGACACGGTTTTATAACGGTTTAATACGTTTATGTAACGGGTTATATATTTTAAATAAAATAAAAAACAAGGAAACAAATAAATATTGTGTTGCAATATAACTTTATTAATTAATAACTTTATAGTTTTGGCTTTTCGACGCGTATAAGCCGACGTTATCTATATATTTTTGAAGTGTTTTTTTATTCTTACACCTTATTATATTCACTGTTACTACTTTAAACTAATGTTTTATATAAAATTGATAGATTTTGACGACAGCTGATGATTAAAACCTAAACGAACATCGTAGCTCATACGAGTCAAGAGCTATATGCTAATTGCAAATGGCGATACGCAGAAAAATAAGCTCAAAATGGTGGGGCTTCTCTCTTTACCCTCCGCGATACGTCACTGTTCTCGCTTATCGAAATGAATTCTTTGATCCTTTAGCTATCCAGTGGTATTATTTAATTTTGGATGTAGAAGATAGATTCGAAACTACAACGCCAAACTGTATCCCCCGATTTTGTTAGGATTAGATTTTTTGGATTGCTTCCATATAGTAGCAAATTTAAAGACGCATTCACGTCAAAATTACGATAATTTACCAAAAAATTGCGGCAATGGTACCACACTCATTGTGGTACCGCTGAAAGAGTTGGGGCCAATCTATGGGAACGCACTAGGCTGCATTGGTAAAAAAACAATACTACGCAGTCCACTACAGAAAAATAAATTCCAAGGTGCGTCGCTGAAGTTGGCAAACAGTGTTATTTTTGAGTTATTTCTAACGGCATCGGTTATATCGCGCTTTTTTTACTGTCCCCCAACAAGTGCGATATAACGAGGGGCTACTGTATTTAATTGAAAATACCATGTGACAATATTTCTCCTATGGGACCGTTCATAAATGACGTCACACTTTTTTCCAATATATTTGACCCCCCTCCCCCCTTTGTCTCATGTCACGCTATATTACATTAGCATAAATAGGTTTAATTTGCTGATTTAAAATGTTTTTATAGAAATCAAAATGTACGATGTCACACTTCTTGTTACCCCCTCCCCTCGTCACAAACTGTCTCACTTTCCTGAATCCCCTCCCCCCTCGAAGCGTGACATCATTTATGAATGACCCCTTATACAGAAGTTTGATAAGACCTCATTTGGAGTATGCTATTCAGCTTTGGTCTCCTTACCTAAAGAAGGATATTACCTTATTCGAAAGGGTTCAAAGGAGGGCGGGCTACTAGGTTGGTAAGTGGTCTCTCAGACTTTGGTTATGAGGTTAGGTTTAAAAAGCTCAACTTGTATAGTCTTGAACAAAGGAGAGTTAGAAGGGACATGATTCAGTTGTTTAAATTCATTAAAATGGGAAATGTTGATGGGCTACAGCTATGTGCTGAAAGTAGAACCAGAGGTTATTGTTTTAAACTTTTTAAATCTCAGGCTAATCTTGAAATTAGGAAAAATTACTACTTCAATACGGTTGTAGGCAGTTGGAATAGTTTACCGAAAGCGATTGTTACTTGCAGTGGGGTAAAAACTTTTAAGAAAGTTCTTGATGTTAAATTGACTAGGACCAGCCTAGCTGGGCCCTGTGCCTCAAGTATTTATGTTATAAATACAAAAATATGTCATTTGCATTTCACAGAGGGCGTGACTGGTATATTGGTTGTTCGTGGCGCTAAAAATTAATAAGTAGCTAGATAGCCTGATTGCGCGCAGTATCAAAGTCTCTAATAATCTATTTTTCAATGAAACAGTTCTGTTGGGGTATTTCACCTACTTCAACTTATGAAAGAGCAAACCTACACAATATTAGGAAGTTGAAGATTTGAAATATGTATTCAATAAATCTTAGTTAATCATTGCATTATATTTTTCGTTTCCCTACCAGTTATATTTATGATTCGTTTCTTATAAAAATAAAAAATGTCTTTTCACTTTGTAAGTTAAAGCAATAGTTTCTTATTCGTGAAGGTTTCTTATGCGCAGTATTCGAGGGACTAGAACAAAAAAGAAGCAAACCGTCGTTAAGTGCGTTGCCAAAGTGCAATACGAAATTCATCATTTTATCCGTGATTGCATATAAAAGTAATTTTATATGATTGACTCCTCGCTTCAAAATGTCGACAAGGCGTTTTCCTTTTATACGTTCAATAAATTCGTATTTTTATCCTTAAGAAAATAATATTGTGGTGCTTATAAAATTTAATTGTTTGCTTCTATTTCTATGAGATCAATATAATTCTGATGCAGTTCCACAAAATTAAAATACTAGCTGCACCCGCACGGCCAGGCTCGTGTTAAAGAGGAATAGACCAATCGGTTCGCCATTGTATATACAGTGGAAACTTCTTTATGTGTAAATTATGTTATTTTATTAAAATGTATAGCATTTCACAGAATTAAAAATTAGCCGCCCACGGCAATCAACCGATGATCTTTCACACTAAAGCAACTTTTTTTCCTCTTCAAAACACACATTAAAAAAAATAAAGATAGAAAAAAAGAAATAAACTGTTTTTTTTTTTTTTTTAATGCATTCTATTTGTTCAGTTCAAGTATCCACACAAAAAGGACGATTATAAGTCATTAGAATAGTTTAAATTCGTGAATTTTTAGTGTAATACATTTTGGTCTATTATTCAATGACAGTAAAACAGAAAGACGAAATTTTGTTGCTTGCAGAAACTAACAGCAGCATGCTAAATTTTGAAAGAGGGAAAGAACTTTTAACCGAGTCCAAATAGCCAAATGACATATGTGTTAATTCACTGAAGAGAAAAAAAATAAAATAATAAAATAAATAAAAATATGAGTAGTAATCGTAATTTAGAATAACAAAAATCGCTATAAGGGACAACATATTTTTAAAAAGCCTGTACAGTATGGAGAATTGACCCGAAAAATACATGTCACAAAAGAAATCAAAATAAAACTATCGATTGCCTGGAAACCTCAGGAAATCAATTTTAATTCGTTCAAAAAGAAGAAGAAAGACAAAAAAAGAGAAAGATAAATTAAAAATCGGCTGAGCCTCAAAATTATAAAAACATTGAGAATAAAAATTTTATTTAGCAAATATGCATGTATACAGAATGGCAGCAATTCAAATAAAATAAAAAACAAGCGCTTTATCAATCGTCGGGGGAAAATAAAATTAAAGTTGATTACCGTGAAAATTTAATTTCGAACTACAGAGATAAACGCTTATAACTTCTTTTCTAGTTAATTTAGAGGCTTCGAGTTATAGCACAAAAAGCAAAACTCGTTTTGGGACAACTTTTTATGGGATTTTCAATAGTACCCAGCTCGAAGCGATGCGATAATTTCTTCCTCTAGAAAAGGACCCTTCTATTCAACTTTCGGCTATAAATTGGAATAAAAAAAGAACAAATTCGAATTTTCAGAAGAAACTCTTCGAGGTGCACACCCCCATGTTCAAAACTACACTGATGGAGAAAAAAAATCCCAACACCAAGAAATAATTATTGTAGAGTAATGAAATTTCAGCAATACATTTATATAGGTAACGTACGTAATTGATTACAATTTCAAGATCACAGGTTAATTTAAGCCCGAGAAGAGCCATTGCAGAAGTGAAATACAGGTACATTAATAACCGGTGTAACCGCCAGAATTTTGAATGCAAGCATACAAACGTGCATGCATTGAATCATACAGGTGCTGGATGTCCGTTTGTGGGATGGAGTTCCATGCCTGTTGCACTTGGTCGATACAGGGACGGTTAATACTGGTTGTGGATGACGCTGGAGTTGTCGTCCAATGATGTCTTATACGTGCTCAATTGGAGACAGATCTAGTGATCTGGCAGGCCAAGGCAACATGTCGACACTCTGTAGAGCACGTTGGGTTACAACAGCAGTATGAGGTCGAGCGTTATCCTGTTGGAAAACACCTCCTGGAATGCTACTCATGAAAGGCAGAACAACAGGTTGAATCACCAGACTGACGTACACATTTGCTGTCAGGGTGCGTGGGATAACCACGAGAGTGCTTCTGCTGCCATAAGAAATTGCTCCCCAGACCATAACTCCAGGTGTAGGTCCAGTGTGTCTAGGCCGCAGACAGGATGGCTGCAGCCGCTCACCTGGCCTCCCCCTAAGCAACACACGGCCATCACTGGCACCAAGGCAGAACCGGCTTTCATCAGAAAACACAACAGATCTCCACTCCGTCCTCCAATGAGTTCTAGCCTGACACCACTGACGTCGCAAACGGCAGTGATTTGGCGTTAGTGGAATGCACGCTACAGGACGTCTGGCTCGGAGCTGTCCTTGAAGTAACCGATTGGTAACAGTTCGTTGTGTCACTGTGGTACCAACTGCTGCTCGAATTTCTGCTGCAGACGCAGTACGACTCGCTACGGCCATACGCCGAACACGGCGGTCTTCCCTCTCAGTAGTGCCACGTGGCCGCCCGGAACCCGATCTTCTTGAGGCAGTGCCTTCCCTTGACCACTGCTGCCAACATTCATGCACAGTGGATGCATTCCTGCCAAGCCTTTCTGCAATCTCGCTGAAAGAAAACCCACCTTCTCGTAGGCCTATTACACGATCTCGTTCAAACTCAGTGAGCTGTTGATAATGGCTTCGTCGTCTTCTTAAAGGCATTATGGACTAACATCAACTCACTACATCAAATCTCGACGCTAAACAACGCTCATGAACGTTACAGCACGTATTTAAAGCAAACCTTGTTTGCATGTTCCGTGTGTCGCTACTAGCGTCACACTGATGCGCTGAGCGCAAAATTTGAATCGACATCATCTTTCAGATGTATAAATACGCCTGCCAAATTTCGTTTCGCTAGCACAACTCCTTCTTGGTATTGGGATTTTTTTTTCCATCAGTGTAATTTCGGTCCTAGCGCTACGCCGGATACAGATAGAAAGACACACATACAGACATACTTGCTGCTTTATTACTAGTAGAGATAGCGATAACCTTTTGCTACTTCTCTCCATCTATAACAGTTGCATCGCTTTTATGATCAGATTTACCAGATTCTCTTGGCGGAATATAGAATCAAGAGAATTGTATTTTTTCAGAAGTCTTGCTTCTATTAAAGCAGCTTTCAATCTAATAAATTATATTTTCTGATAACTTTATTACTCTGCTTATTTGAACGAGCCTCACTCAATCAATCCTACGCTGATACCGAAAATAGTTCAATTTTGAGAAACTGCTCCCCCATTTGGGAATGACATATTTTGCAGCAGTAACGTCTCCTAGCACTTTTACGAATAACATACACTTTATTGGGTTTATATAAACAATTTTGTATAATACTAGCGTTGAGAATTAACTCTTATTTTTAAGAGGAATTTTAAATGCACTACGCAAAGTGATTCGATTGCGAGTTCTTGATGAGAAATAAAACAAAATAAACTCAACACATTTAAACATTTTATCGCCAAATGATGGACCTTAAATGCGAATTTATGACAGAAAAAAACAAAGACAAGTGATGCAAAGTTTTCCGCTTTTCGTAAAGTCTGAAATTTTAACGAGCTCGTATGCGCGAGATGCCAATTAAAAATATAAATTACCCCCCCCCCCCCTCCGAAGAATTGGATATTAAGCGAGGAAAAAAACTTTTCAGACGACTAGAGCTCGATTTTTTTTAATAACATAATCCTCTGACGGGTCTTACACGCATTACCTGTTCATTAAAAGACAAAAATAAATATTTTTGTCATCGCGCTGCATTTGTATTTGTCCATACGTCCACTTGTTATTTAGTTCCATTAAAGAAAGTGTCCTTGCTAACTCTCTAATGTGTATACAAAAACTGAAAATTGTGCTCGACTCGTGATATCTAATGTTAGACAGTTTTTTTTTTTTTTTAATTATAGTCTTTTTTAATTGAACTAAAAACTTTTTTTTACACCTTGAGAGCGACGTGCATAGACCATGTACCGAATTTGGTGGCAAACCGCTCGATCATTTCAGCTGCAGAATCTGTTTACAGTGAAAATTCATGTATAAACCACCGTGTACAAGCGATAAATAGTTCCAATGCACAAAACCAGTCACATAATTAAAGCCATTATTTAAAAAGTAAACAAAAAACATATAATCGTGGTTACTTCCTAATAATTAATTTCACTCTTAATTAAAACGTTCTATAAATAAAGTTCTAGTAATAATACCATCCTCTCAACTTTTAAAATCTGAACACCTAATCTGAATTCGAAAATTTGAACAAGGAATCCTAAGTCGGCTTCCGCGTTAAACCCAGATCTGCCTGTCAGACAAAAGGTCTATTTAAAAAGAATTAATCCTTCTTCAAGTAAGAATCCACTGCTGTTTGACATATTTTAATTAAAACCTTGCTGTAAGAAGAATTTTGTAGCTTTAAACATCGCGTCAAGACATTGTTTTCCAACAAGGAGATTATCGGTAAAAGTAGATTTCTTGTTGATGCACGTATATAGTAGTTACTGTATCTAAAATGTAAGTAGAAATCTATTCTGATTTCTGATTTAATTTTTATTAGTCGTTTCTATTACACTTATGCTGTGACAAGGAAATTTTCTAAATACTAAATCTTTTATTTACGGCGTGTCCAAGAATTTTTAAGACTTTGTTTATAAAATAAAATAAAACTTCGGCTTCAATACATTTGTTACAGCGGTTAAACAACGATTCGAATGCCTGTTCCACCTCACATTGTGGGACTGCCTTCAAAGCTTGCGTCGAAGATGTTTGTATAGTGTCAATGTCTTCAAAGTAAAAAAAAAATATGAACAAATGAATTCGAACTTGACAGTGGATCAGCTGATAGTTAAGGATTTTCACGGAATGCTCACTAGCCGCGTTCACATGGCATTCTTATAACCCGCTTGTACCCTGCTTATCACCGCATTCCGGGTTTTTACCGGGTAAATGGTGGGTCTAGTTGCCTCCTGCCCAAGAGCAGGATTTTTGCGGGGTTTCTACCCAGCATGCCATTCGCGCAGCACTCTCGATTCCCCATGAGTTAACTTTTGATTGACAATTCGTATGGTGTGCGCAACTTGATTATTTTAAATGAAATAGGCTAAAAGTACAGCAATAAAAATTATTTCTTACTTGTAATTTTTTCTATGTTTATTTTTCAATTTTGTGTATATCTTTTGTCATCTCTAGATGTAATAAATTTAAGAAAAATTAAGATGAAAAATCCTATGATCTTGTACGTTTCTATACATGTTAGTACTAAGGTAGAAGAGTATTGTTACTTTTATTTTTTCATTCATTATTGAAAAAGTAATTTCTTATCTTGAAACGCAGAAATAATTTGTCGTACTCATCATAGTGACATCGGTTTGTTCATTTTTATTAGTTCATGTCCTTAAATGTCTTTAAAACTAAGGAGTAAGAAATACATAAAGGTTTAAACTTTTAAAAACGTATCTTTTATTTTTGGAAACGACACATGCATGCGATTAATATGTAGGCATAATTTTGTTGGCTGTGCCATATCAGGTTTTTCATTACACAACCCTGTGGTGTTTATAAATAAAACTAACCGGGTTAGAAATTACTGTTCAGAATTTTTTTAAAAAGTAATTGAGATTTTCAAAATTACTTATACATAAATAATGTACATCAAAATAAAATAATTTTTGGAAAAAAATAGAACCGACTTTAAATTATAAATTGCACTAAAAAGTGAAAAATAAATTAATTCTTTAACAACACCGATACGATTTTTAAATATAAATTTGGAAGCCTGCGCACAATTACCTAATTACCATTACGCCGTGTGTTACTTTACATTGAAACTGTTATAAGCTCTGGGCCATTTATATTTGTAATTTATTCATGATTACAAAAGTAATCATGAATCAAAACCTATCATGATTTTGCACCGACTTCAAAAGTTATGCTTAAAAATCGTATCGATGTTGTTTAAAGAATTTAAAATTTAGTTTTCACTTTTTAACGCAATTTATAATTTGCAGTCGGTTCTATTTTTTTCCGAAAGGGACTTTATTTTATAATTTTTCGTGTAAACCCATTTTTTACATAAATATTCTATTTTTAAAAAATCCATATCAAAAGGCAAACCTTCTTTGAGTGAATGGCACTGAAAACTAGTCATTTGAATGATAAATTCCGTTTGAGCAACCACCCTCGTTGGATTAAAAAAAAAATCAAAATCTTGAAAATCGGCTCATCCTGTGAGATGTTATGGGTGGACAAACAAAAAACCGATATCCATACGGTATGAATATATAACCTCCTCCTTTGTGAAGTCGGTTAAAAAAATAGAATATAATAATTATCTGAATATTCGGCAATTTCTCCCAGGCCGAAGCCGAATATTAAAATTTCTAGAAAATCGTGGTAATAGAAAGTATTTTCTAAATTTTAAAAGTACTCACCAAGTAAAACACCAATTTCACACAATAATCTATGATGTATGATTTAATTCTGTTTAAGAATCCAGAACTACCTAAAATTAATGTATTTTCTGTATTGTTTTGAATGCAATAAAATTGGTAAGCATTAGCATTATTTTACTAATTTCTAAATTCAAATTAAAGGAATACTATTGTTTAGAATGTTTACCTTGCTCCAAATAATTTCATGAAGATATTTTAAAAGCTATAAAAGTATATTTTTATTTTATGGCTTTTTACATACCTATTTTTACAAGATCTATTAAAATTTAATGCATTTAACTGGAATATATTTTTTTAATTTAAAAAGCCCAAAAAGCTTATGCTATCTTAATATTCATGATATGTTCTAGGCTTTTCCCATTGCTATCTTACCCAATATTCACAATAAATCAATTTACTCACACAAAGTCTGCCTTCCACTGTGAAAACGAAATAAAAGTCTCACATTCTTCATCATAATTAACTATTGCCAGCATTTGTGAGCAAATGCTAAGTATAAAATACAATATTGTAACTGTATCAAACCTAAAAGCAATGTTTAAAAAAAGTAGTTTTTTATAAATTATTTTTATTTATTAAAATTATATACTAATGTGTTCTTTTACAATAACTATAATGCAATTTTAAATGCTTAAAATCTACCAATTTCTTTATTTTTGTACATTTCTACCGTAGCAGAACTATTCGGCCGAATAATGATCAGTATTCGGAAAGACCGAATATTCGGCTAAATCAAGAAACGTCTATTTGGGCAGGCCGATATATATGAAAATGCAGAGCTTTGAACGGTCTTTCCCCCTTTATTTAAGATAACAATTCTCCATTTAATTCAGTTACACTCCGTGCAATAAAAAAACAAATACATAACGTTGCATTTTTGGTTTTAATAAGAACACACGTAGCTTGAATCTTGATCATTTCTATTTTTCAAATACATCATGAACTTTATTTGTTGTCTGATTATATTTGTTGATAAGTCATTTGGGTGCCATAATTAATTCTATATTTGGAATTAATATTCAATTGTCTCATAAACGATGCATAACCACCACCTGTACATAAAATAAAATGTCTTGATATTGATTGCTAGATGTAGCATATGTATGCAATTGGCAATATTCTGGTTAATCAGTTTGCCCTTAGCAACCTTGTTTGCTTTTAAGATATTATGAGCAAAATGTTTGTAAATATTCCTGAATCGTAAGAAAAAAGCAACGATCTTTCATGCTCTTAATTTACTTAGAACACCTCTTTCCTTTTTCTTTAAGAAAGATGCATTTTTTATAATGCAAAATCTTAATTTTCAAAAGATACATCATTTCGTATACTAGATTTCAGCTCTTACAAAAAAGCATTAACAAAACAATGTAAACATGTTAAACAAAAGCAATTATATGTAATTTTTAAATCGTGAATGCAATTATTTTTTTCAAAAAATCAGGTCTAAAACATCCTCAGCCGAGTCTTTCCCTAGAATTTGTTTTAAACTGTAACATTCAGAAAAGCGAAAGCAAGAAAACGGCAATAGCATGCGTAAAAATTGTAAACAGTGCGCAAAGGATGATGGGTAAAACCGCTTTCCGAGACAAAACCTCTTTTCTCATGTGAACGGGGTTTTTTCCAAACGGGTTTTTTCGGAATTGGAGAGGGGATTTGCCGGTTACAAAAGTGCCATGTGAACGCGGCTACTGAGACAGATAACCGCACTGTTATCTTAGTTCCAGCTGTAGTCTTAACATGTCGCTGCCGACCAGGCGCCAGCGCGTGATGTCAATCTCTTGACACAGTGCCAACCACGTGCGAGAGTTTATAGCGTTTTGTTAAGTGCTGTCTCGGTTAACCAGCCACAAGCTCGTGAGAAAAAAGCTGCGCATCTTCAATTGCTCTCCGCTGCAGTGGGCATTTCAGGTGTGTTTACTGCTTAAAGATTTATCCCAAATTGACCGTCAGCAAGCGTTAGAAGCTTAAGCGTAGTGTGAGTGATGTCTCAGTAACCAGCCCCCCTTCGCGAGAGGGAAGGCTTCCCCTTTGTTTCAATCTGCTTCAATCCGCATTGTGTGTTAGGTGTGTCTCCTTATACTACGTAATGTAAAGGTTCGTCCTTAAAGTGACCGGCAGGGAACGTGTTAAAAATTCTTTGACTCACTGTGTACAAACAGCTTCGACGCGAATTTTGCAGGCAGTCCCACAATGTGAGCTGGAACAGGCATTCGAATCGTTGCTAAACCGCTGTAACAAATGCATTGAAGTCGAAGGAGCTTATTTTGAATATATATATAATTACTAGTATTTATTTTAAAAACCTAGTCTCAAAAATTCTATGACAATCCCGAAACATATGGCTTTAAATTAACGTGAAATGTTATTTCTATTACTGTTTACTTGCACAAAGTTAAATCATTATTACACTGTGTATTGTTCGTCAACTTTTAGAATGGCATGTTTTTGTTAAATTTTCTTTTGATTCAATTTAATCCGCGGAATAGTGTCAAAACATAAAAATAGTCAATTTGAGAAATGACAAATTTTCTTCATTTGAAACGAAAAGTATAATCAGTAAAGAAACCTCGAGTTAAAATTTTAACTCAATTTCGGTAAATGTACACAATTCAAAACAATAAAAGTTAAAAAAGCAACACGTGAAGCAACTATTAAAATAAATATAAAAGCTCCAGGTTTTTTGTAATTTTAATGTAGCACTTCACGTACTTCTTTGAAACAGTGTATGAGTATCTTATTTGTCAAGCTATTTCTACTTGTTTACCTTGCCAACTCCTGTTTTCGTAATAATGTAATGTACCCCTTAGGAAATTTTAAAGTGACTATTTTGTATCGTCCATTTTTAAATTTTTCAAAGTAAAAGCATAACTATCCTACAATGAGTATCCATCGGGATTCAATTAGTGCGTTATTTCGAGAGTATAATTAATTTTTGCAAGAATTTTAATGGTTTTCTGTTCATTTTTGATTTTTTACGTTATGTTTTTAAAGTAGTGGAAAAGAGTTTCTTTTAAATATTTTACGCTTCTAAGTTTTCCGAGAGACGACAAAGTTTGTATTGGCCATTTTCCTATTGTAATACACCCGACTCGAAACGAAAAACTACCGGGTTTTGAATCCCAAAGCTATAGTCGCCGTAGCGAGAAATGAGAAGATGAAGTGGTTGTCGTGTCAGCTTTGTTATCCATCCTAAAATTGTCTGAGTGGAATTTTCCTAGTTTTGTCCTATTCATTACGCCAAATGCGATATGAAACTATCTCCTTTCACAAAAGCAATTATCCAATAGGGGTGCTCTATACCCTAAAGTTTCAAACCAATCAGGTAAAATCGCGTTGAAGTAAATGACTCCCCCTCTCTTTTTTCACATCCGTGCAGTCCGACCACAGAGTTTGGGAACTTGGGAGCTACTGCGCATGGCAGAAAAGGACGATTCCATTCGAGTTTTAGGGGAAGAACTTTTTGACAGTGCGGTGTTTATTAGCTCGCTTCTCCTTTTGTTGAAAGCAACCGAATTTTCAAACTGGCATATTGCATCAGCTCGGAAGAAATAAGTTATACTAAACGAACTAAAAAGAACAGAATACTGCACATTCCTTATACCATTAATTTTCTCCCTTGAACATGAATGGATTTTTCTTGGCACACTGCCAGGCAGGGAGGGATCTTCGTTTGTCGGTAAGACTGTATTTCTCAGTTTTAAACAAAGTCTTCAAAAATATTACTTTTCGCTTCAAATAATTTTTAGAATGTGGTTTTGAAAACCGAGTTATTTATTCCTGAACCTATTTCCCTGGGATCTTTGCAATCTACTTTTTTATTCATTTTAATTAACCAATTACTTATTTTTACACTGCATAAAAAGAAAATTAAAACATTTCTATCTTTTCTTTTATGAAACATAACATTCAGTGGAAAATTTTATTTTTTATTCAACTCTTATCGAAGAGAAAAATATGTACTTTTGCCTTATAGCGAAAACATACTTTGGCAATTTTAAAATCTTTCTCGAACAAAATTTAAATGGTTAAAAGCTGAACAAACAAAATCGACTTTTCCATTTAGAAAGTCTAGTCAGAAAACATTGAATTTTTTAAAGGATTATAGTTTAGAAATTCTTATGGACAAATAACATTCTCTTATAAAGATTTCTGCATTCTTCGTTTTTTATCCTTTATATCTCCGATGATTTGAAACAAACTTTTGGGACTCCTAATTTACTTCAGAAGAAATAAAATTTTGATGGATTCTCAAGTCTCTTTTTAGCCTACTTTCTCGTAAAAGTAAAAAAAATAATCATAAAGCATGAAAGAAGGCTTAATGTACCGTGAAAATATCGTTAAAAATCAAGAAAAGTCAAAAATAAGTTAAGTAATTAAATAAAGATTGAAAAATAAAAAATTTGAAAGTAGGGTTTTGAGATGGGGAAAAAGTGTGTCTGTCGGTCTGTCTGTCTGTCTGTCGGTCTGTCTGTCGGTCTGTCCCCCCCTAATAACTTTTGAACGAATTGTCCTATTCGAAAAATTCTTTTTGCATTCGAAAGATCTCGGCGAGGATATCTCATTTCCATATTTTACTTTTTGATTTGAACAATTTTTTGTTTAATTTTGAACAGTTCAAAAAATTTTAACATTATCGCCTATGGGTGAAAATGAAGCAAATTATGTAAACTTTGGGTACAAGATCCAAGTTCCCATGAACAAGCTCACTGGAAGAAGTTCTTGGCGTGAAATATTGATTTGAACAATTTTTGTTCATTTTTGAACAGTTCAAAAAAAAATTAACATACGCCTACGGAGAAATTTCAATCCGATATTATTCCTGATCTAACGGACCGATTTGCTTGTAACAAACTTTATCGGAAAGCTCTTATGACGTAGAACATGTACAAATAGAAAGTACATCCAGAACTAAGGAGCCTATTTTCCTACAAAAATTTTTTGAATGGGAATTTTGAAGAACATATTTGAATCAATGAATGATTAAATGAATAAGCAAAAGAATGAATGAATAAATGAGTGACTAAATACATGAATGACTTAATAAAAGAATGATTGAATGAATAGCTATTAACCGTTGAAAAAGGTATATTTGAAGCAATTAAGAACTAAAGCTAAACGAGAAAGACAGAGAGAGAGATAGCTAGATTATAAACTTGAATTCGGTGTATACGGGAAAGTAGGCTCGTATAGTTCTAGACGGAACTTCTTGTTATATATTCACTAGCTATTGCCCGCGAGTTCGTTCGCGTGTAAATTTTGATGTGTATGTGTGAGAATTGACGGCCTGATCCAAATGTGATCAATTTGGGCGAATATTATAAAAGGGGTCTTTTTGGGCGCTGTGTTTATGTCGCGGTGGTTATGTGCGCTGTGCAGAAATCTTAAACAAAAGTAAACAGAGCGTTGAGGCGTCGATGGCTTAAAAACCAGAACATTACGGCACTATTTTTTTTTTTTTTTTTTCAAAGTGAGCTATCAAACGCCCCCTTGTGGGTGCAGATTTCAGGGTGGTAAATATTTTGTTAATTCTGGGCTGGAATGCACGATACGGTATATAGTTGTATTAGGACGCAACTATACACAACAGTAGTTTTCAAGGAATAAATGGCATTTATTTTTTTTTTTTTTTTTTGCTCAATTGATTTATAAATTATCTATTGAAACGTTTTAAACTTAGGTTTCATTATGTAGAAATGGTGCATTAAGTAAGATGGACAGTGTGGCTCTATAGTTATAGATGAAATGGAGGCAATTCAAGCACCGTCATTGATCACGTGGCAGAGATGAAAGCAATGTAAACAAAGGAAGCCGTAGCATCGCTTTACGTCGAGCTCGACAAATCTAATTAAAAGTTAGGCCTAAATAAAGTTCTTCTACGTTACATAAAATTAACACTAAATAAAACACCATAACTATTCTAATAATTCATAAATTTCTTGAATAATTATTAGATTAAATGTAGATACTGGGTTGCAATCAGAAAAAGTTGTGCAAATAGTCTAATTAATTTTAAGATAACTAATTTTGCCTAGGGAACTCCACGTAGCACTCAATTGAAAATCTTAGTAAACAAAGAGCGGATATCACGTGACCACGGTGATCGTTCATGAGTCCCTCTAGCGGTGAATTGCCTCCATTGAAAGGAAATTCGTATAGTCCTGATAGTTTAAGTGGTAGAGCACTTTGCGCGTAATTGAGGGGCCTGGGTTCGCGTCCCAGTAGAGACTAGTTGCTTTTTACTCAATTAATGCTAAATTCTATTTAACGAAACTCCTTTTAAATACGCTGTCCCTGTAGGATGCAATTGTTATGCTATCCCATAGGAACCGTGCATTTTGCCGGGGTAAAAAGTAGCCAATGTCACTCTCTGACCTCTCAACTACCACAGTGCAAAAACCATATTGAATCCTGGCTCTGTAGAATACAAAAACAAAGCTATTCCACTGGAACCGCACCTATTTCCAGGATAAAAAGTAACCTACGTCATTCTCTCCGTTCTGGCGTGATTGAGCAACAAACAGGCATGCAAACTTTCGCATTTATAATAGTAGTAAGATTTCTGTAAAAATAAACAAAAAAAGCGAAACTTCCTAGTGTCAATTTTGTGCAAAAATGAGACAGTAAACCTTTTGTTTATGCCATAGATCTTTGTTTCTATCTCCTTTTGCAAGAAATATTTTTTTATTTAACAAAATCTGTTGTTTTATTTTTTAAATAGCGGATTATTTCTGAAAAAAGACTTGGTTTTTTTAAACTCTTCTTTATTAGTTAAAATAATTACCTACCTTTATGCATATAAACATATATGTTACCGGCAAATGTATGAAATGCAGCATTCTATACAATGTCTAGGTACTGTATAGAATGCGTGTGTCTCATACTGGTCATTCTCTAGAATGTCGGCGTTTTATACTTTGCCGGTAAAATATGAACATATATGTAGTTAATAAAATGGAAATAATTTTAAATAACACTTTCAGATAATTACTCATGAAGATCAACTACAATTTTAGATAATGAAACGAAATAATTCGTAACAAGTTAAAATTTTGACTAAAGAAAGAACAGTATCAAGTTAAAAAATAAGCAGTTATTGAACAATAACTTCAGATCGTAATTCATAAAGAGACAGATAAATTATGTTTAGTTAATAAAAGGGAAAATATTGATTTATAAAATCTTATATATGATTTTAAATCATAATTCGTAAACAGCGATCAATGTTAAGTTAATAGCAAGGAAATAATGTCCCAGAGAGAACAGCATAAGCTTCAGGTATTAGAGTAGAAAATAACCAAAATATAGACTCTAAAGAAGGCGATAGCAAAATGTATTTATTGAAAAGGTAAAAAGTTGTTTTGTTTTTAAAAATAAAGTGTTAAAAGATACAAACTGAAACCAAGAGTTGCTTGTATTCCTGAAGAAGTCAATGATGATTACTATCTGAGAGAAAGATTGACTCTTAACAAAAAGTGGGCAACGGGATAACGGTGTGTAATGTATTTAAAGGTTCCCGATTGCCACAAAACGTTTGAAAAACATAGTTTTGAATGATAAAGCATGACATAGCAGATGCCTGATGAGTGCGATTTCATATTTCGGACTACTAAAAACTCAATACTAGCTCATATGAACATACTTTCGATTGTTGGAATTTTTATCAACATGTATTTTGAAGCGTCCAGAAATGCTTCCAGAATATTACTTTTTAAAAAGATGTAAGAAATGTTTTCGTCATCATCTTGTGTACTGAAAAAGAAATGTCTGATTTCTTTGGTGGCTTAAGCGATTACGAACTTCTAATGGCTAAATTTCCTGAGACATAAACTATTTGAGGACATCAGAGGAATAATGATTCAAGTCTTCGCGGTTAGGGCTTCATTTAATATCACAGCTAAGTCGCACAATTTTAATCTTAAGATTTTGAAACTGAATAGCATCACCTAAATGAGTACTTATGAATTTTAATAAGCGCGTAATAATAATAGGAAGTATCGCAAAGCTTCTCTGATTTAGATAACTCAAATTCCACAGCGGTCTTACTTGAAATTTAAGCGCAATCCCTTAACGGTGCTGAGATTTAATTAATAATCAATTGTGGTAGACGTGAAAACGTCATTAAAAGTTAAAATCATAATCAAATAAATAAACTGTCGAATCAATGTTATAAAATATATATATTCTTTCACTTATTTCGGCGTTACAAGGACAACTCGAAACAAGGAGTCCTTTTGTAGCACGTTTTGAGTTACTGGATTATAAACAGTCACACTGGGGTTACAAGCAGGGTTACCAGACGTCCCCGATTTTACGGGACAGTCCCGTATTTTGAGAAATTGTCCGGAACGCCAATATGGGACGCCAAAGCCTCGTATTCTTGCCAGGTTTTTGAATTCGCAAGATATCGGATAACTAGTTACCCTTGTGTGCCGGATTTGTACCAGGGATCCGGTTCTGGTGTTTGAAACCTGTAAATTCAATACATTTTTTAAACATCGCTCAGATTTCCAATACGTCATACGTTTTGAGTGTAATGTATATTTCAAAAATACGCCACTTAATTAAATTTAAAAAATCAAAATTGATATGCCAGATAACCATATATTTTGTGAAGTGACCGGACTGGATTCCAGATAGTTAAAAATCCTATCCATTCCTCCTTCCTCCGTCGGGCCTCTGCTGCCCCGAATTTACAATTTTAAAATTTCGCAACTGAATGCGAAAATTAGCCCTTCTTTTCCAAACTCACTCTCTAGCGCAATGTATATCTGTGGTTGGGAGTGAAAAAATGAATGTAGATATCTGTTCTATACCTTCCCCCACCTGCAAAGGAAATGGAACGGTCCACTCATGTAGGGAGTGATTTTGGAAAAGAAGGACTAGTATAGTTCGACCACGAAGTTCTGACCCTTGGACACTTCTGCGCATGGCAGAAAAGAACGAATCCATTCGAGTTTTAGGAAGTTCGTTTTGCAGGTACGTTTATTAGCACGCGAATCAGAATGCTTGCTTCCAGGTTTGGTGAAAGCAACCAAAATTTTAAATTGGCGGATAGCATCAGTTCGAAAGAACTCAAGTATGCTAAAAGAAAAAACACGCGACCGGAATACAGCACATTCCATATACCAGCAGTTTCTCTTTTGATTATGAATGGGGTTTTCTTGACACTCTGTCAGTCAGAGCTCTTTTTCATGTGGTAGAACTATAATGTGAAAACGTTCTATAAGCTACTGAACGCTTAGCAACAGTCGCATACTAGGAGCAGCAGACAGTCTGCTGCCTAACGTCTAGCGTGTGGAAGCTCGAACTTTTTTTGCATCGAAAAACAAGCTCATATAGCATTTATTGCAATTTGTGCTTCAATATCATTAAGCATTTTCATATAAAGAAAACAAAGTTCTTACGTTTTCAAATAACTCTTACTTTACTTATTCAAAGACATCCTATAACGTTAAAACTTGTGTTTGCTCTGAAATATAATGAAGCAAAATTGTTCTCTTACTCACTTATTTTAACTTTATTGCTTAGCTGAGGCAAAATGTTTAGATACATGCTGCTCCAAAGCAAAACTGTACTGTTTAAATGCCATATGTGTTCTTTAAATGTTATATCAGAACAATTCTGGTAAAAGATAAAAATGTTTAGTATGTAAGTTTTACTAGTGTTTTCGTGCATTGAATTTTAGTGCATGAATTTTAGTGTAGCAACCAGCCCTAACCTTCATGGAAAATCGTCGCTTAACATGTTTCCTTTACTCACAAACTCAGTAGTAATATCTAAGCAAATTTTATTAAGCACACACACACAACATTTGAGACCAAAGAACAATGACTAACATCACCGATTTAAAACAGTTTCTAGATACAATTTTGTAACTATGTTCCCTCTCTGAAATAATTAAGCACGCATAAATCGTTATTTCCTAACATAATTTTGATAACATCATGGTTTTTACGTGCTAAAATAGGCCAAAAAAAGTCGGCAAGGGTGGCGTTGGGGAACGTTGGCTTATTGCGCTCAAGTTTGTAGGTTCAGAACCCCGACCAAAGTCGGTGGCTTTTCAAGAAGCGTTCATGGTTATGCGGTGTCGTAAAAAGATCCCTTGAGTATCCGTTTGACTAGGATACTCTCGACTAAAATAAAATTCTTAGTGCAATTTCGCATCGTCAGAGCCCAAGTGCTTCCGCTGATGAGAAAACTGGCCGTAAAAGTTCTTAAGCTGTAATTGCATACGCTAATAATGATGCCACGTGATAGAATAATTTACCAATCCCCGGATTGTGCATTAAGTCTGCAAATAGTGCGGAACCTCATTATAAGAAGAAGAAAAAACACAAAACAAAAGAAACAAAATATCCTTGAAAAATAGTTTTCAACGGTCCACAAAGTCCGAAGTACTAAATTTCGAAAAACAATTTTCTATGGACTTGGATCACTTTTGCTCTAGTACACGCACATAGTCCAAGAATACAGGTGAATTTGCTATGTCTAAATGATCACCCAAACAATCGCAATTTTATCAGGAGCTAAAATTATTCAGTGAAAATGACATTTTTATTTCCCAGTAATGTTATAAAGATAGTCATAGTTCTATGTTCCGGTTTTCGAAAAAGCAAACGACAACATTAGAGAGCTAGTTGTTGAAGAATACGGATATCAAACAAGAAGATAAAGCTCTAATGTGCTTTGTTCAAAGACTGACAGCCTTAACACGATGTTACGACAAACCGATCACTAAGGTAGTTGCTGTATAACATTATTCGATTACTGAGATTTTTTTGAAATATTTTATATAAAACGTTCGTATTGTGATGCCAAAAGTAAAAATCGTTGAACTATGAGATTTACTGCAAAATATAGGTCTTGATGCTAATGGGTGTAAAAGTAATTAAAGCTTTAGTTGGTTAATGAAATTTTCCAATTAAATAAGTGTTAACTCATTTCTCTGTTTAGGAATAATGAAGCAAAGATTTTTCTCTCTCTCTCTCTTTTATAAGACGAAAATAATAGCTGAAAACTGAAGTTGTAAAGGAAATGTCGCTAAAACAGATTTGTGAAAGAAAGTTCAAAAACAATAAGTTTCAGTATATTCAGAAAAAAACTTCTTCGAAAATTTACGTAAAGGTTTCTTAGGGTTTGTCACGTATAACATGTGTGCTATGGGACTGCAAAAGTTGTTAATTTATCATACATCATCATATTAATTTTTTTTTTTACAGTTTGAAAACTGGATTGAAGTTCCGCTAAGCAAAATTTAATTAAAGTTGAAGGAAAAGTATATATGTTGGTGTAGAGGAAAGGAAGAAAGTAAAAATATTTACATATTAACCATTTCAAAAAATCTCAGAAATCGAATAATGTTTAACATTCCTTTACATTTTTTTTCTTTATATGTATATTAGAGACATTAGGAGAGCAAAGGAAAACTGGACGACAGAGCACTTATGTGTGATTCTACCGTCTAGTAAATTATTTACTGTTTTCTATCGTGCAATCCAATTGAAACTATAGCGTCGTTAATCTCTCATAGCGTTCTTAGTTAAAGCATTAGAATTATATTTCGACTTTTTTTTTTTCATGGTGAAATTGTCTAAACTTGAAAAGCTTACAGCAGAATTGTTCTATGCAAACGCGATGCGAAAAAAAATAGGAGTTCTCAATGGATGCCAATTTTATTAGAATTTTTCCCACGTCTCCCCTTTGCTCAATCTGGTGGGATTTAATGCCCTACTTGGATCTCTGGGAAAAAAGCTTTTCCGCGTTCACTGTTCAAGATATAGGTAAATATTTTCGCCCGGAAACTTAACCTTCGAAAGGAAATGAAATTATTTATCCCTAGGTGGCAACGATTGCAAATGGAAAAATGTTTTTTTTTTTTCTCTTCTTCTTTTTTCCGTAAAGTTCCAAACTTTTCGTAGATTTCTCGCTGAGCCATATGAAAAGAGCACATTTAGCTGAATTTAGAGAGAAGTTTAAATTTTCAATTTGCTTCTCAAAACTAGATACAATCGCTTCGCAAACGGGATTCCGTCGAACGTATTCCGCACAGCCAGGGAGTAAAGTAATAAACACGTTCTATGAATTTGATATTTCTTTAGAATATTTTCTTAGATGTTAAAATCTTAAGAAAAAATGATAACATGCAATGTAGAAGAATCGGTTTTATTCTGGTAAAAAAAAATAGACAGCATTTTTTTTTTTTTTTTTTTTTAGCCATTGACAATCCTTATTTTTAATTTTTGTTTACAGATGAGCTTTAAAGAGATCGTAACAAATTTTATTCATCTTTATAGATCAGTCGTTCGCAATTCTGAAGTAATGCCGATACCGGATTCTAAAGAACATTTGAGAACGAAAAGGTAAGGAATTTTCTTCAGATAACAAATATGTTTGTGATATGTATTTCAGAAACGATTTAATATTGGTAAAGAAATATGATTTTTACATACTCACATACTCATGAAACTAATACCATACAACACAATCAAATCACAAACCTTTTTTTTAGTCCGTGTTCCACGTCTCAATCTCTTTTCATTTCTTCTTTTCTTTCCTTTTTTTGGATGTAAATCTTGCTATGTATCAGGATTTATTCAGGACGCAAAATTTAAACGCAATACCTCATGTTAAAAAATTTCGATCAGCTCAAATTGGATAGAAAATTCTTCAAGTCAAAAAATGAAACGAATGAATGGGACTGAGGTGATACGGTCAAGTTCTTTCCAACAAATATTTTATTCGAATCTAACTAGTCCGTTAAAAGTTATTAGAGGAGATAAAATGATAGCCGTGTAGTGACAGACAGACATACGTTTTCCCCTTCTCATATATATACATTTTTAAAATAATTATTGAATTAATTTTCTTTTATTTTCAGTATTAGTTTAGTTTAAAAAACGCGACATATTTTTACGCGACACATTAAAACCTTTTTCCATGCTTTTATTTATTCATTTAATTTATTCTTGGTAAGCTGAAAAATGGTGAAAGCCCGTTAACCGAACAGTACTTACCACTCATCTATTCCTTCTCATAGGCTAAGTACTAGCCATTCCAAAGGGTACGAAAACTGGATCCATTACACCTGCTTCATCTTCTATATATATTATTTCTCTAGCCGGTTTTTCTGTCGCTCCACGATATTTTCCTTATTTATTTATCAAGTTCCAAGAGCTACCCCTCATTTTAAAGCTTACCGTACCGGCTAATGACGAAAAATAGACCCACGGTCTAAAAATGTATCGCTTATCTTAAATTTGAAATTTAAAATCATCTAAGAAAAGGTCCTTTGATGAATGCCAAATTGGTGTTGTGTATGCTGGCGCCATCTGTTATCAGGTAAACAAACAAAAAACTCTTTTGTTTTTATTGTGTGGAAAATTGGACAGTTTTAGCTGCGTCTGTGTGTTGAACTTATTCAGTTGTTAGGCTCTACAGTCTGCACATGCATTTATATTATGAATGGCTGAAGCCTAACCCAACAGTAACTATATTTTAAGTAATGGAACTGTTTCGTTATTGTATTTTAATGCTATGTATACTAAGAATAAAATTAATTATCATTATTGTTGCGATTATTTTATTATTTTGAATATCTAAACAATAGTGGGAAACGAAATTTGTAACAGCTATTTGTACTCATGCGTTCAATTAGATGCCTTATTTTGTACCAACACCCATTTACGGTATTCTATTCTTTTTCATAATGTCCTTTCTCCCTAATTAGTGCGGAATTCCGTTCGGGTCGACTACTTCAACATATTGAGCAAACTCATCCATATTCCTTTTAAGAGCCCGTTTGCTTTTTTATTCAGATTGCTTTCTCAAGCTAATTTTGTTTCTTTTACATACCCGGGGATTTTTGTGGTTTTGTGCCGATTCAGTCGTTCCCGTTTGAGTCGGTACGTTTGGAAGCTCTACAATTAGCTGTACAGCGCTCATCCTTGCCGTGAAAATTCTTCTTTTGAAAATAAAACTAAAATACAGGTTTTTTGATAAAACCTTTAAAAATGTGTGAAAAATTACTAAGTTCTTTGTAATTAAATTATGAGCATAGTAAAAGTAAATTAAAAAAGCACAATATATCAAGAAACTACTGCAAAATAACTATTCCAAGGCTGCAGTGTGTCAAGGGTGCAGTGTGCAAAGGCTACAATGTGTCAAGGCTGAAGTGTGCAACGGCTGCAGTGTGTCAAGGCTCTATCAGTGCTCTATCAGGGCATTATTGCTCTACGTAAGTCGTGAATGAACATCAAGTGGCCTTCTGCAGCCCTAAAATAACTATTTGCAGTAGTTTGTTCACAATCTGAAAATTCATTTACGTTGATTAGTATTATTTTTACTCATACACTGAAATCGTTCTCTTGATGTTTTCTTTTGCCCTTACGCATTCTTGGCACCTGTTAGTTTTTGTTTTTGCACCAACTACTTTTTTTCTTTTGGCTAGAATCTTTGAAACGTTGGTTCAAGTTCATTTCTTACCAATCACATTACATTAATTTTCATGAAGTTAATGTCTTCAAATGAAATTCATCCCCTCCTCCCATTTTCTCTTCGTATACTTTGTCAATTCTTCAGTCGAAAGATGTCAGGACTACGTTAAAACAAAAATTAATGCAGTGGAACCCCGCTGCTCGTACACAATTCGTTCCAGGAGGCAGTTCGAATGGCGAGTTGTACGAATGGCGAATTTTTTTTACATAAGATACAATGTAAATTGGATTAATCCGTTCCAGATGGTTGCTTATTTAAACCTATGGAAAACAAATGTACAGTACTGTACATGAAATTATAGATTAAGAAAAAATTTACTGCATTTTGCTTGTGCTGAGGCGAGCTGGTGGCATAAGTGGAATGTTGAGAGGAGGAAGAGAAATGGTTGGAAGAGGAGTCCCCTTCCATAAAAACATCAGGTCACATCCCCTTCAGGTGTTTTCTCCCTTTCTGTTATTCTTTTTTTCTGTCTTTTTGCACTAGAAGAATCTTGGGTTTCTTTCTCTGAAAACCTGTCCAATGTTGTCTGCCTTTGACGATTGTTCAGGATTTTTCTAAAATGGTCAATAACATTGTCGTTAAACAAGTTAATGCTGTTTACCACAGTAGTGTTGGTATGCCCTTTTTACACCACTCTCTGTGTTTTTTCGCACGGGTAACACAGCTCTTTAAGTGATGCAAAAGGAAATGCTTTCCTTACTACTTTCCTCTGCTGAAGAAGAAAGTTCTCCAACCACTTCCTCTTGTTGCCCCCTTAGAAAGTTAAAACTGTCAGTAAAATCTCAAAAAGTATTAAAACTTTTAATAAATCCAAAACGCCAAACGAGTTCAAAAAGAGCATAATTTCTCGTTTTTTTTAAAAAAGAAGCCAAACTGGCAACTCAACGGTCCCTGGTGTCGTACGAATCACGGGACAAGTACGAATGGCGAGTTGAATTTTACTTGAACAAGTTGGACGAATAGCGAGTTGTACGAATAGCGAGAAGGACGAATAGCGGGGTTTCACTATAGTATGTTCTTAAAAATTTCGGAACAAAAAGCTTGATTCATTTTCGCCATTCTCCACTATTCCGTACTACATTACCTAAAACGTGTTCAAAGGTGTAAAACATTTTTCCGAAACTTGACAGGAAATATTCCCACCGTTCATGTTATGGTAAGATGTAGAACTATAAAGCACTGGCAGCATACTAACGGGAGAAAAGCCTTTTCTTGTTTCTTCGCGAGTAAATATTTTGACCCGTATTGTCTTGTTGCGAAAGGAAATTAAAGTTATCTTGGTAAACGCAAAGAAAAAAACTTTTGCAAGGATGTTTTTTTTTTCTTTTTTTCCTTATTTAACTGGGTATCCATGCAAGGGACCGTTCATAAATGATGTCACGCTTTTTTCCAATATAGTTGACCCCCCTCTCCCCTTTGTCACAAAATGTCACACTTCAACATGACCCCTCCTCCCTTTGTCACACGTCACGCTATGTTGTATAAGCAGGGATGTCACACTTTTTGTTGCCCCCTCCCCTTGTCACAGTTTGTCACAATTTCACGAACCCCTCTCCCCCTCGAAGCGTGACATCATTTATGAATGATCACTAATAATACCTTTCTTAAATAATAGAGCAGGCCCGTTAATTCAAAATTTTCTGGGGGCGGCAAACGATATATTTTCGATATATTGTAACAAATAGGACTATTGTAACAACTATTGTAACAAATAGGGAGAACAAACAAATGGATAAATAAATTAACGTATATAGTAAAGGGTCATTTTAAAAGCAATGCATTTTTTAATCGATATGTTTATTTGATTCGCACCTTCCGTTTTTTTATCTTCGCAGAGAATTGCTTTATATCTAGGTGTGGTTACATATCACTTTACATTGAAAAGTTTATGGAATTGAAGTGCTAGAGAAAAAGGGTTTCACGGGGGACTCTTTGAGGATAATTTTCTAAATTAAAATCCTCAAAATATATCTTTAAGCTATCGCTGGTGACATTAGGGGAACGGGTTCGTACAATTTCTCCGAAAGTTTTAGAAATTTATACGCTAAAATCGCAGTTTTGTGTTGCATTTTGCAGATGTTAGGAAAAAAGGGACCTCCCGAGAACGTTACTTTAGGCTATTTTTCCTGGGGAAAAGAGGGGGACGGGTCTCTCCTTAAAAATTTCTAGAATTAAATGTATAAAAAATGGAAATTAAGACTACTTTTATCATTTAAAAAAAAGAAAAGTCTGTAACAAATAATAGGTGGCACCTTATAACCTTGTCGAGGAGTCTCTCGGAACTGGAGTGTGTAGTTGTTGGGAGTTCCATGTTCTATTTTGTTGTAAAATCTGTTCTCTTGGGCTGGGGGTTGGGATGTAACTTTGTGTGTGTGTTTATTAAAATGTGTTTTGAAATTGGAGGAATGTTTATCAATTACAGCATAGTATAGGTAAAAAGCAACAAAATACATAAGAACATGCATAAATTCAATGTATTTCTAAAAGTCGAGGGAGGTGTAACTGCCCCCACCCGCCGCTGGCCCAAATGACTTGCCTGTAATTGAGTGGTTAGATAGATCTATACAATATGAATTGTGCGGAAGTTAAAGATGAAACGTTAATGCTAAAAAATACGAAATACAAAATAGGGAGGTTTTCCTGCCATTTTGTTGCAGAAACGTAAAAATAAATTGCGCTGTTTTACAGTTCGCTTCAGGTTTTTTTTTTTTTTTTTTTTTTTTTGTAGTTTAGGAAAATACTATAGAAAATTTATCGAAAAATAATAACAATGAAGAGATTGGTAGCAGGATTCTGGAGCAGTCAGTTTTTAAATTATACAAGTACAAAGGTAAAACAATGTAAAAAAACACAAATTCAAAATAAAATTCCGCCTGCTCACTTACACCTTTCTAGTTGTGTGTTGAGCGCTTCTTTTCTGCATTGATGAAGAGGCTCCATTGTAGCTTCTAAATAACAATTAGCGATACCTTTTATTCTGAATTTGTGCTTTTTTACGTTGTTTTATCTTTGTACTTACATTTTAGCACAAAGCATTTTGATCATTTATCTTATACTTTTTTTAAATTGCGCCGCTCCGACTTCTAAATACTTGCTCCGTCTCTACTCTAGATCCACTGCGTCCTCCGAATAATTTTAGTAGATTGTATTATTTATTTCTTTTTTATTAGTTCATTTGTTATTTTATTTAATAAAATTTTTAAAAAGTTTTTTAAAAATCGGAGCAGAGAAGAAAAACAAACTTCTTAGCTCCGGTTTCCAGCAAAATCTCGTTCCTCCGCGCTCCATCTCCCTGGTTAGTAGTGATCAATCAGTTGAAAGATGTTTAGCCGCAGCTTCAAGCAGTGTGAAAATCTTTGAGATCTCCTCGTACGATTTACAGTTGCATTATAAAGAGTTAAATTTGAATAAAATATTTTCTGATTCAGAAGCTATAGCTGGTATCACGCAGAAACACTTTTTGGAAGTGGTACACAAAATCACCAAAAGCTCCAAATTATCTAAAACATCATTTGCGTGTTCAAAACCAAGAGAACAAGTTCCAGAATTGGTGGGCACAATTAGAGAGTGGGTTCTTGTGTAATACGATGGACAGCTCTATCCAGGTGAAGTCCTAGCCATTGAAAACTATGAATACTTGGTCAGTGTTATGATTCCAATAGGGAAGCATTGGAAATGGTCTGACAATGTTGATGAAATTTATTATTCACAAGAAGAAATGATAAGAAATCTTAGTACACCAGATGTAGTAAAGGCACGAGGACACTTTTCATTTCCTGAATAGCACTAAAAACATCACTTTTATCATTATATTCATTTACTATTGTTTATTTTTTCTCATTTAGGTAGATAAGTGTAATTTTGGAAAAAAAATAGCTAATTTGACTTTTAAGGGGAAATAAATTATAATTTGAACCAATTAATGTTGGTGTAACATCAGTCACAAAATGTTTGTAACATCAGTCACGGTAGTTACAAATTTCCTCTACTGTAAATTTTAAAGTTTTTTAAATGAAACAAAGTGTATTCATAAAGTTTGAAATCTCTACTTGACTGGAAAAAAATAATTTTAATCTTCGTGTTCTTAGTTTGAGGAGAATTTCAATTGATATAAAAGTTGTTTTTCCTAATGTCTCTTCTGTGTAACATCAGTCACAATTTTTTATTTACCTTAATTCCACACAAAAAAGCTTTTTATGTCTAAAAACAGGTATGGGCTGCATTAATGTACTCTATCATAGTATTTTAGATCAATTTCAGAAAAAAAAAATTAAATTTCAAGACAGTGTGGATTTTAAAAGTTAAAAAACTCAGTCAAATTGTAACGTCAGTCACCGTGGAATGACCCATATGTAAAGGGTAATGCCCATTAAAATTACTGTAATTTGAACAAATTCTTAATGTCTGTTACTTCATTTTTAGTTGAAAGTCATAACTAAATAAATTTTTTTCTATTGATAACATTAAAACTCATCAATAGCTACTAAATAAAAAATAATGATAAAATCGGTTAACAGACAGAAAACAAAAGGGCACTTAACTGTTTAGTCTTTGCCAATTATATAGAATTTTGGTAATTTTTCAAAAAAATTTTGCAAAATATTTTTAATTGGCTTAATTTTTAATATTTAGCCTAAATATTCATTGCTAATTCTAAAATGAGTCCAACTACAGTGAATAAATTTAAAAAAAAAAAAAAAGAAACTTCAAAGGTGCCGTGTCTTCTTAATAAGTATGCATATGATAAAAAAATTAAGTGCAAAACTATTTCATTTGCACTGCATTGCGTAAAATAAACAAGTAAAATAATAATAATAATATGAACCCTGAAAGAAATTGAGCCAGAACTACAAAACTACTTCAAAATGTGCTTATTTCTTCCATTTTGCCCATATTTTAGAAAGTTGAGAGTTTTAAATCAAAAACCGCAGAATTTAACAACAGTAAATAACTATATTGATTCATTCCAGTTAACAAATACGTATTACCTCAAAACGTCACGCATAAACGCTTATTACACAAGAGTATGGGAAATATTTTGTGTAAAAATGAAAAAAATGTTCTAAGATACGTTAAAATAGAAAACAACCAACTCTTTTACTGATAAAATTCATTATGAATTAAAAAAAAACACAAATTTAAGTTCAGATTTTCTTTTTGGGTTATATTTTTCTTTTCCGTTCAAGTTTTCAATTTTGGTTTAGGTTATGATTCAAAAATCAAATGTAGAACTGCGTCAGATGCAGCATAAGATTGCATTTCATGAGGGAGGCAGTCCAATTTTTTTCATTCGGAAAATATCGGAACCCAAAATTTCAAAATATCAGAAATAGAAACGGATGGAAAAATGAAAATAGTATGTCTCTTCACAACGATACGAACAATCATTCAAAACACGACAAACTGAACAAAAAAACATTCATTTAGTGTTTTAAGGTTTTTAATGAAATTAAAAAGAAGAAAAAAGTGGAGTGCAACAAATTTCCTTGCCCCGGCTCGGCTTCAGTTTCGAGCAAAATCCTGTTGTTCCATTGCTCCGCTCGAGATCCCCGTGACAAATACTGTGTGGTCTTAAAAACTGCGAGTTTGGCAAGAAGAGAATAGAATTAAAATATAAATAGAAAACACACAATAATAAAAATTAATAATATGTACGCAAAAGTTCAATAAAAGTTGAGTCTATTTAAATACAAAATGCACAAATACAGCAATGATAGAGTAGTATAAATACAGTACACATTTTTGCGTCTTTCACCCAAAGTTTGACAAAATTGTTCTGCATGTACCTATAAAACTATTAATAAGTGTTATGTACCTGCGATATATCAGGTTCCGTGCTGTACCGAGGCGAGCTATAGTGGACTCTACTTTTAACCCAAGTTTTTTGCTTAATTCATGTGTAAAATCGTGTTCTCTTTCAATCGGAGATGGCTATGAACAGATTCGACTGTACTGTTTGTTCTTGAAAGCCGCGGGGATCGGCTGATATCAATTTTGGAAGTTTTATTTTAACGAAATATTTCTTGGTTTTTCTGGACGTTGAATCATTCCATTTCTCATTTGAATATTTAGCACAAAAGAAAAACAAGAGAACGCAGGTAGTTTGTTATTCTTCAAAAAAAAAAAACATATATCCACATCTTTATTTCTTCTATTACCCCCTATTTCGATGAAATTGAAACAGTCCGGACGCATGCGTAAAACGAAGGAAGGTTTCGGCTTAGAAAACCATACAGTGATACAGAATCGATATTTTTTTCTGTTTGCAGCTTCCATTTTTTTTAAATAAAACAATTCTGTGTTTTAAAATCCTTTCATTTATAAGAGATTGTCAGGGATATATAAATTCTGTCCTTACAGGAACAGATTCCAATCGCCGCTCTACTTTGACGAAAATTCAGTTTTAAAAACTTATTTGCCTTGAGGTGTACTTAGTTACTCCTTGCAAAATTCTAAAGATTCAATTTCTGTTTGGATACGGTTTTATCGATCGTCCTACTTTAATTAGCTCACCTTAATCTATACATTTCGAATAATAAATCTGAGCTAAGGAAATGCAAGATATACAAGGAAATCATAACTTTTACCGAGACTTTGTTGTTGTGCAGCACTTTCTAGAGCTTAATTAAATGGTTACCTCAAACTCCTTTCGTTAAAGCGATTCTTTTATCTGACAGTATTTAATTAAGAGCCAAAGCCAAATAAATTTCTGATATGTTAACATTATTGGAAAGGAATTTGATGACATTATACATGGCGTATATTTTTTTTTTTTAGTTTCTATCACAAAATAATTTGAGGAAGACAAGTTGGATCCTTACTGCTTTATTGCTGACATTCTTTCGTGGTTATTTGTGAAGAAATTTAATTTTATTTTCATTGCAATAATAAGAACTCTCCTGAAACGTTGAAATGATATTCGTAAAGAATTTTTGTTATATCACGCATTATAAACATCATAAACGAACAATCAATGTATATTTAATTATTGTTTATGTTTTATTTAATTATTTATGTACAGTACAGTTTCTTTACTACGAAGTCTCTCGTCAGCGAATTTCTCTCAATAACGAAACTTTTAATCGGAATGTTAAGCAAAATTTAAAATTTTCTCCATATAACGAAATGGTTGTCCCCTTATACCCCCCCCCCCCCTTTTCGATTTTTGCTATTTCTTTGTAGATTTCCGGGCAAACAATTCACTCATAATGCAATGAAAACTAACGGAATTTTCAAGCAAAAGAAATGCGTGTACATACTAGTAAAGGTTGTTCTTTAAATTGGGGTGAGTTGTCTTTGCTACTGAGTATTTTACTTATGCAGTAAAAATTAGTATATATTTAAGAAATGGATAATATATGTTAATATATTTTTGTGTTTTTAATTAAAGGTTATAAGCGAATGCTTTTGAACCTATCGCATCTACTAAAATGTTTGTAACATTTATTTAAATTACTGCAAGAATATATAATCTCGGTGCAGTTCTACCACGGGATTTTGACATTTGGACGCTTCCGCGCATGTCAGAAAAGAGCGAATCCATTCAGGTTTTACGGAAATGTTTTTTTGCTTTTAGGTTAACTTAGTACGCGAATCAGAGTGATTGCTTCTCCGTTTGTTGAAAGCAACTAAATTTTTAAACTGGCACATAGCATCAGCTCGGAAGAAATCAAGTACGCTAAACGAACTGAAACGAGACCAAACACGACACATTCCTTACCCCAGCAGTTCTTCCCTTGAAAATGAATGGATTCTTCTTGGCTCTCTGCGAGGCAGATCGGTTTGGTTGATGGTAGAACTGTATAACGTAACTTACGTTATAACGAATTGTTCTCCAGGAACCAAACAATTTAGCTATAGAGAGACTTCATTTTATATATAATTTACTCAAATGATTTTTCGATTCTCATAAATGCCCCGCGGTAAGGGAACATATAAAAATCTTCTTGCCATCTTTTCCGTGAAAAACCATTTGGTTCCTTTTTATCATTATCGCTATAGATTGTTAAGATTTCATTTCACTCAGCACCCGAAATTAATCATCTGGAGTGAAATTTAAAAATACTATTTCATCCAATTTTTGGCGACGTTCAAGCACAATTTATCGCACTTTCATCTTTTTACCATAAAGATTGCTGAGGTATTTCGTAATGACATCATTATAGTTATTCCGATGGGTTGAAATCCAAAACCTGGTCAATTTTTAACTAAAGCTGATTGACTTTAGATGGTTCTTCAAACAACCCATCAGTACTACAAAATTGTAAGGAAAGAATTTCACCAAAAAAATTCTTCGTATGATAGTCACTTCTACACATTATACACCGCTTCTAATAGTGTGCATGTATTAATACAATTAATTTCACTGAACTATAAAAGCAACTGCAGGGATGACACAAGAAGTTGGTTTCGCAAAACGATTAGTAAGCAAAATGTTTAAAAGCCGGCTTTAAAACAAAAAAATTTAAATTTTAACCACTCAAAGCGCGTTACTTTTTTTTTTCCATGGGGCTGCGTATGGTTATTAACCTTTGCAGATCTAGTGCGTACCCCGGTAATCGGCATCCATTTTTTCAAGTAGCACCACTGTCGGTGGATGCCATTGCCACTGAGAATCTGGACGCTCAGTTTTCCCTAGATAGCGGCACCTGAGCTCTCATTTGATGCGACTTGCACTAGGTATTTAATTTAGCCGAGAGTATCCAAGCCAAACGGATCCTCAAGGGATCTTTAACATGCCGCACAATGGTACGACATAGGCGCAGACGATTTTCTGTATCTTGAATATCCACCGACTTGGGCCAGGTTCGAACCTGCGATCTTGGGAGTACGAGACTTGCGCCTTACCACTACGCCACCCTTGCGACAAAGCGCGTTATTTGTAGCATATATCTGCATAGTAACGCATTACAAATCAGAATTATACTGATGGAAATTATCAGTGCGGTAAAACTGTACAGTTTTAATTAGGAATATTGTATCTATAAGCTTTACCTTTGCGTACAGTTCGACGACGAAGTTCTGACACTTAGACGCTTTTACGCATGACAGAAAAGATTTATTAATTCGAGATTTAGGTAAGTTTGTTTTGCGGGTGCGTTAGTTAGCATGCGAATCAGAATGTTTGCTTCTCTGTTTGTTGAAAGCAACCAAATTTATAAACTGCTAAATATCATCAGTTCGTAAGAAATCAAGTATGCTAAACGAACTGAAACGATAACAGAAACTGCACATTCATTATACCAGCAGTTCTTACCTTGAATAGGAATGGGTTCCTCTTGACACTTTGCCAGTCAGAGCTCTTTTTTTTTTATGGTAGAAATGCACATTCGCGAAATGAGTCACCAATCTTGTACCTAAAAATCACTACACAACTGTATGTATGTGTGTGTGCGTGCATGTGTGAATTTATTAGTTGTTCGCAGGAACGTTTATACACATAAAAATGATCTTTCTACAGTAGAGCCTCGATTATCCGAGGTAATGTGGCCCGAGGGTACCTCGGATAATCGAAAACTGGAATAAAACGGAATATGTCCAATTCGAGAGGAAAACGTGGGCAAATGGGTGAAATGAACGAAAAGGTCGTCAAAGATGTAAAAACAAGCATTTGCTGTACATATTATGAAGTGATTCTCCTGCACCAAAATCTAAAGTCACTTTCTTAATTGTCTCTTCTTTATCGAGTCTGTTGATGGCTCTCCAAAGTCACAGCAGTTCGTTTGCATTCAGCACTCATCGCGTAACCAATACAGTCCGATTCAAACGATGATAAACAAACCGCAAACGAACAGCTCACTAGCAAAACGAAAAAGCAACTGACGTTAGTCAGTGACGGCGCCATCGGCAAAGGTGCTATTGACCCACAAAAAAAAAAAAAAAAAAAAATTTTAAAAATGGCCCAATCCAAAGGCGTTTTTTAAAAAAGTCTAATGTACCTCGGTTAATCCGGAACTCGGTTAGTCGGGGCTCGGATAACCGCGGCTCAACTGTATTTAAAAAAAAAAATCCCATGACTCTATAATCTTTTTATTATGTCGTCTTTTACCTAAGCAATTGGGAACTTTAAAAATATTTTGTCTTATGAGCATGATTATTCAATATTTTCTTTATTTTTTCAATATTAATATTAAATTACAACAAAATAGGAAATTATTTCATAGTTTTGCAAAATATAAAGAAGCTTTCATTCATATCTTTAAAGTTTTGACCTCAAAATGTTTTCTAAAAAGGTAAAATAAAATATACAATATGAAAATACATATAAGTATTCCTATGTCTGTAACTTTAAATACAGAAATTTGTGTAAAGTGTGAGATCTGCAACGAATCGAGCGATAACTGTTGGATTTGACACCGATCAAATCATGCGTCACCAACGTTTTCAGAAGGCAGCTAATGCAAAAGTTCAAAATGTTATTCATGCTTTTAAAACCATACTTAGCTTCTGAGGTTTTTATAGATCTGTTTTGTTAGAGAAGTTTGGCAAAGAACTGGTTCTATATCTTTATTGACAAATATATATATATATATATGTGTGTGTGTGTGTTTTAATTTTATTTATTTATTTGTTTTATTTATTTATTTTATTTTATTCTATTATATTTTATTTTTTGGTTAGCTACTACAGAAAATTTTTCTGTTTCAAGTTTTCATTAAAAAAAGGTAGAAAAAAGTAGAAGTTGTTAAGATAGTAAAGGCAGTAAGAATCATAGGGTTGTAAGTGACCAGGAACAATTTTTGTGTAAAACGCGTCCAAAGTTCGGATCTTATAGGAGCTTTAATGTTACAATTTTTCTAAATTACCTTAGGCAGCAGCATCGGTTAAGTCTGCCGTAAACATCTCTTGCCACAGTATAGAAAAAGGCTTACCCTATAATTTGCAATAGAAATTTCCCAATTTGCAATATTGTCGCCCCTTCGCTTCTGGGTGTCTCAGTTTAGCAAAATTAATTTCAACTAAACGACTTTTTCAGAAGAAAGAATGCAATGACCAAAAGGTCCCGGTTTCTAATCCTGGTGACGCAGTTGCTGATTTGAGAAATTAGGTGGTGATGATGTTGTTGTGTCAATTTGTCTGACCTTCACCAAATGTCCTCATACGAGGGATTATCAGAAAAGAAGATTACAAGCCTTTATTGTGGAGAAATATTGTTTCCCGGAGAGGACACAGATGGTGCTATTTGTCATACAGCAGGTGTGACGGTAAGTAGTGAAAGTTCCCAGATGGTTCAGGATGATTGAAATGGCAAGACGCTTAGAAAATTGGTCTGATGTGGAAGTGCGATTTTTATGGTCAAAGAATGTGTCCGCATCTGACAGAGGGACAGTCTGACATGTTGAGTGAAGTTGTCCACCTCCTGCAGGACAATGCTAGGCCCCATACTGCTAAACCAACGCAGGAATTGTTCCGGCGGTTCAGGTGGGAAATCTGGAGTTACCCCCCCCCCCCTCCTACAGCCCAAATCTGGCACACAGTAACAATTTCCTGTTTCCGAGATTGAAGGAGCACTTATCCAGCACACGGTTCTCTTCAGACAGTGTTGTGAAAATATTCGCCGAGACATGGCACAATGGACAGATACCTGATTTCTACCAAGTCGGGTTAAGTAAGTTGGTTCTACGTTCTGGTAAATGCCTGAATAGACTTGGTGGTTAGGTCGAAAAGTGATAGGCACGTTTGCCTCTTAATTCCCTTTGTATTTTCTGTCTGTTGTTAAAAAATATTTCTTTGTTCGACTGGTAAATTATTTTGTTGATGACCCCTCGTAGTTTTCCTGGTTTTCTGCTCTCTAATGCACAAAGTTGGAGCTGCCTTTTATGAGCAAAGAATGTGTCCGCATCTGACAGATGGAGAGTCTGACATGTTAAGTGAAGGTGTCATCCTCCTACAGGACAATGCCAGCCCTTAGAAGTCTTCCAGGAAAACAGCTTTCCTCCAAAATTGACTGTACGGGGTCAAAAAATGGGTGCGTAAAGCGTACACTCATGCATGCGCTTAAAAAGTAATGCTTCTGAACATCATCTGCAGAACAAAAACACTTCAAAAAACGCTCTCCTTTTTTTAACAAGGCCTTTTTATATTGAAAAATATAGAGCTTTCACAGTAAATCACAATCGTAAAAACACTTTTGAAATATTAAGGGTGCTGCAGAGGGTCCCTTCAGAAAATTATTAGCGTTATTTTTCATAAAACACCAACTTAAAGGTCTAAAAGGGTTAAAGAGTTTTTATAAGAAAAGATACATCTCGTTGGCGCATTAACGTGCAGTTAACGCACTCTATATGAGGAACGGAAGTGGTATTTCTAACGGTAGTTTAAGAGAGCGTGCATAGTGTTATAAAAAATTAGAAGGTTCTTGAAACAAGGAAGGTTCTTTGGAACAAGGTCCAAACTCGGGTCGAAAGCTAACTTCGCAGAGTCACGCTTTGCGTGACCAACTTACGAGTGTCGAAATCATACACACATCTACAATCAAATTTCAATCATAGTAAAAAAAACCTTATTTACATTTTTTTTAATATTTTTATTTAGTTGTTTTTTTAAGAAGCATAACTTCTAACGTGCTTACATAAGTACACACAACAGTATTTTTAGTGTGTATCCCAGTAAAAATACTTCCTAGAAGCTTTTCCCGGGTTCCTTTATACCAGCATGATAACAAAACATAATGTAAAAAATATTAAAATCTGCTTTCTTAAAAATATGACTCGTGTAAAATATCCTAAAATATCTCGGATCTTAAAAGTGCGTTTTTATTTAATAAAAGCTCAATTAGCTTTTACACTTTACTTAGGCTTCTTTTCAAACTCTCGATGTAAACAAGAAATCCGTTATTTCATTTTCTTCTAAAAGCCTCGCAACCGCTTTTAAAGAGGGTTGCGTTATTTATACAAGAAGAAGAAGAATGTAAGCAATTTTCTTTCATAAGTAAGAAATTCAATGGATATTTCAGAATAAAATAAGACCTGGGAGAAGTTATCAGCTTCTATATTCAAAGGCAAACTAAATGGGAAAATACTGTACGAATTCTGCGCATAATGTGCTTTCAGGCTTAAAGAAACTTTTCAGCAAAGTGCGCATGATCGTGAAGCGTTCCTCAAAAACGAAAAGAAGATTTGAGGCTGGAAATATTTATTTTGTGGCCCGCAGCGGGACAGATTTTCGAATAGATTTTGAAATATCAACGCGGATTAGTCGCAAGTGGTAGATATGGAATTTTTTTCGACTCGGCGGGGAAATCCGAATATTATTACTATCCAACAGCTGCTGGGTTTTTTTACCGTTCTATTCCCATATAGGTATTTCGACTATCAAAGTCGTATTATGCTTCTTTTCTCTGACGTAAGCACAAAATGATAAGAACTTAGAGAACCTAGAGTATTATTTTCAGAAAAGTGTGTATTACCTTAGAAAACGATCAAAATACTCGTATTGGAGTATTTTATTGGAGTATTATATACAACAGAAGTTTCGAAGCTAATATGATCAGGTACAGTTCGGATATGCAAAAATTCGGATCTTTGGACACAAAATATAAGAACTGTCATCCACCATTCTATGGCTAAATTTCCAATGAAAGTTACACACACGTATTTTGGAGATACAAGGAGCCTTTTATTTACTGCAAGAAAATTCAGTTGTACAACAATAATCTGCTTTTTGGAATACCGCCATTTCTTGGCTCTGAAGAAACGATTTTATAATTTCACAACGTGTGCAGTTTTTATTGCCAAGTTATCTTTCAAATTATTCATCAGTGCTCTTTGTTTTTGAAATATGATGTTAAATTTTAATGAGTAACCAGGAAATCAGTTTGCGAAAAACGTTTCCGAAAAGGGTTCTAAGAAAAAGCTTTGATTGTATTTGTTCTCTCAAGAGGAAAAAAATATTACAATTGGTAATTTCAACCAGGGTTCACAATGTGCCTTAGTTTAGTACCAAATTATATTTATGTTAAGTGTCAAGACCCTTCGGCAGTTATTTATGAACATTTTAAGCCATTATTCCTTAATCTTGAGGTCGTGGCCAGATGTAAGATGAGTCGCAAATTGTCCCAAAAAGGAAGACATGTGCAGGAATTATTTTTAATAAATAAAGCATTTTAAAGTAAAATAAAGCTTTACAAAAGTCAATGCTTTAGAAATAAAATATTGTAAGTAGGAGATCGCATTTTGCATACTTTTTTTGGTTTTTAAGGGGGTCTCAACCTATAAAGTTTGATAAACGTTGATTTAAGCAATTTTCTACTAAAGGATTCAGTCTTGGAATTCCTGAGAATCCTGGTGTAAGAAGGGTCGCAACCTATTCAAGTAAAGGAAAATATCTAAAGGATTTTTTAAAATATTAAACAAAGTATTTAAATTGTAATAAAGCTTTAAAAAATTCCATATTCTAGTAATAAAATATTACCGCAAAAGGTTCAAAGCTTTTTTTTGTTGTTGTTGTTGCTTACTTGGCTTTTAAGGGGGTCGCAACCAATAAAGTTTAAGAAACGATGATTTAAACACTAAAGGATTCCATCCGGGGTAGTGGCTAGGTGTAAGAGGTGTCGCAATTTGTTCAGACATGTATAGTATTTTTTAAATATTAAATAGTGTATTTAAGTTGAATTAAATATTTTTAAAATTCAATACTATAGTAATAAAATATTGTAGCACGGGGTTTGCAAGACTTTTTTCTTATTTTTTCGGCTGTTAAGGGGGTCGGAACCAATAAAGTTTGCGAAGGGATGATTTAAACAGTTTTCTGTTAACCCCTTGAAGGACGAGTTTTTTTCGGAAAAACTGGTAAAAAATGATGGAGTTTTTTTGTGACAGATAATGAATATATAGGTATAGTATGAGTGGTTTTTGGTAATTTAAGCTGTAGAGGGTGGCTAGAGAGCGGGGTGTGGGGTAAAAGTTATATAAAAAAATTAATATACTAACAAAGTGCAAACGGATCTCAGACGGGCATTAGAAATAAAATAACGCGAGATACAAGATTGCCCGTGTGAGACACGGGCATGTGCAAATTTGCCGCTAACTTCCGCCCGGGTCAGACACGGGCAAATTCGATAAGGGATTGCGTAATTCAATTTTTCACAAAGCAAAAGACTTATACTTTTTCGACTTTCCCCTCCGTAATGCTGCTTTAAAACTGCTTTATAAACAAAGATATTAAATGACAAATTATTATTGTAAAAAAAGAAGACACAAAACAATATGTACTGCCCCTGAAAACATTTCGAAGATATGTTAGTATACACGGATGGTTAGTGTTCCCTCGAAGTTGGACATTACCAAAAGGGTTCAGTCGAAGAGAAAAGGTTGGGCAACTCAGCAGTAAAGAATAAGAAAAGCGTAAGAAACATCTTTCATGTCCATACTTTTCCTTACAACCTGAACACGATGACACGGAATCTCAACACTCTCTCCGCCGTGTCAAACATGCAGGAATTTATTCGTTAATTAAATACTGCAGAAGCAGCTAGCAGACTGTGGGAGTCGGAAGAGCTACTTTCCCCATTTAATTAGCAATAGATGTTACAATATGACAAAGACGCCGTGCGGGTTCAGAGTTATGATTAAGTCTTGCGCGGTTTTCTTAAAGTTTCTCGTCGTTGAAATTTATTGCTTGGTATCTATTTATAGCTTCAAAATTAGTAAGGAGAAGATACTTCTCTTTATTTATACATACCAACAATTTCGGGAACACTTTTAAATATTTATTCATTGAAAGAAAAGATTATTTCTAGAATGTTTGAGTGTTTCTCAAAGCAATTAAAAATTAGCATTTGTAAAGAATATGCAACATATTCTTTATAAATCTTTTAGTTTCAGATTTATAAAAAATATTCATCCCATTATATTAATGGGGTATAAACTTATTTTTGCAGTCGGCCGTATAATTTATAGCAAGAAATCAAATAAAAATTATAATACAGTTTCAAGTATCATTAACAAGGTATAGTAAATTACAGCAAGTTTATAGGAAACTCCAGGAAATTAAAAATAGTTCGGCAAGCAATCTGGAGATGATGCAGGTTTGCACTTTTAGTTGAGTCTCACCAACAGCAAAATAAATTATAATGCAATTTCAAGTACCAGTGACAAGTTATAGTAAATTGCAGCAAGTTTATAGAAAACTCCAAAAAATATACAATAGTGGGACGGTTAATCTGGAGGTGATACAGGTTTACACTTTTAGTTGAGTCTCCCCAACAGCAAATATAAATTATAATAACATTTCAAGTACCAGTTTCAATTTGAATCACAGATTTTTTTTTTTTTCTAAAGTAATGTATTCCATTCAAAAGTTGGCCTTTTCTCCAGAATACGCAGTTTCACACCCAAACGGGAAATCGGAACGAATTTATGTTACAACCTAATAGAATCAAAATGGTTATTCTCGAGTGAAGGAAAACGAGGAAAAGCTTTTCAGCTAACAATGTTGAAGTACTGCATTATCTTATAATAATTATAAGAGTTTTAGAATCATTTCTTTGCGTGTGACGTAACATTTGGAGTAACATTATAATAGTTTTTAACTTTCTGTTTATACCTTATGTGTTCCTAGGGACAACATTTCAATCAAAAGATTGAGTTTAGTCTTCAGAGAGACAAATTACAAATACCACTGTTGAACAATGATAATTGTTTTAGTCATTTTTGCGCATTTAAACCCCACGAACGTAAATCATACTGTGCCTCTTTTTTTCTTTTTTTTGAAGAACATAAAAGAAAGTTGAATTAGCATAGTTAGTGTTTTCAGTTAATGGCTCGAATTGTGTCATTCAAATTTTTAGCGAGGTTGTTTTATGAGATATTTTAATCTTTTTTGAGGGTAGCATTCTTGGCTCCTTAGATTTCGAAGGGGTACGCCATCGCCCTTGGAGGGGATGGACGCCTTGGTTTGCTGTGCGGAAACTTCATCGCTGATAACTGATGTGGTCCTAATTTACACACTTAAGATGTTTTTAATTTTTGAACTATGAACATAAAATTTTTTGAGGTTTTTTAAAAATATTTATCTTGTTACTTATGGAGTATGAGAAAATAAAAAATCATGCATTCTAGGGTCCAGCAATTCAGTATTTAGCTGCTAAATTAGTTTCTACATTCAATGAAAAAGGTCAGTGGAAGTCAAAGTAATAAGAAAGAAAAAAATACAACCATGTTATAAAGTTAAAGAATACTGGCTCAATGTGGAAAAAAAATTGTCTGTTTTTACGCGCCCCAATTACATAGGCTATTCTAAATTTCCAACATTTTTACATCCACTCTGGCTGTTCTGATAATGTTCTGGGAAAGTTTTATGAGAAGTTATTCGAGTCTGAACAACCTTTCGAGCAACACACTTTTGAATACTCGTTCTTCTTCGATATGTTTGCAAAATGCAAGCTAAATAACTGTGCATTTCGAAGCCCAAACCTGACAGCAACGTTATACTGTAGTAACGAAAGAAAAATTATTCCTATTTTCATAAATTATTGTCCTGAACAATTGAAAATCTTTACCAAATTTAGCGCTAATTACTTTTAATAGTAATCTGCTAATGTCAATAATTCTGTGCAATACACCTACATAAAATAAAAGTACAGCTGAAAACAAGCTAAAATGAACGATAACTTTTCTACTCGAATCGGTTATCGTTCATTTTACATTGTACTCGGCTATACTTTCATTTGGTGTGGGTGTGTGTAGCAAAGAATTCTATCATTTTTCCGCCTCTTAATTAAACATTTGTTTTATCGTTTGAAACACCTTTTCAACTGACATTGCTCAAGTAGTAAGTTTATTGTGTACAAATGTTTTCGATGTTAATATCTTTGATAAAGAATTCACCATGTACCATAGATGTCTCAAATTCTAATTTAGGATAATCCAAGAATATGAGTTGTATTTGTTTTGACAGCTACATCACACTATTATATTTAATGTATCGGATTCTATGTACTTGCACATTGTTGGTGCTGCAAAACTTCATTTCTGCGAACTTAATGTTTCTGTCATTGAAGTATCGAATTTTCTTACTGGAGCTTGTAACGTAACTTTATGTTTAACTTTCGGGTGTCTTCGAAGTGATATGAATTGTTCGAATTTAATAATTAAGTTGGTTTGTGTCTTTTGACACATAATGGAGGTCTATGGATCCGACTAAAAAAAAGTATTATGATTTCTAACCGAATCTTGAGCTCAAAATAATTAGAAATAATTCATTTCCAGTACAATATACATAATAAAACATCCAATTTTAGTACCTAGATTGTAATGCAGACTGCCGTAAGTCTTTTGCACTTATGCTTGGCTAAACACGCCGAGCTGGTGCTGTCCCTATGAATCGCTCGAAGACTTACTTATTAAAGTTGGTTAAAGGGCCACTGGGACAAGATTGCAAGTTCTATATCAGTCAATAACATCCTTTCCTTGGATGGAATCCGAAATCGAGCGCACAGGGCGGGAGACTTGTGCTCTACCTACTATGTCAGTTTGATTTTCGGCGTATACGAGGTGAATTCAAGTCCTAAGGCCTCCGATTTTTTTTCTAACTAACTACTTACTTGAAAACTATTAAATTGGTGTTACTTCTCGATGTAATCTCCCTGCAGACGTACACATTTTTCCCAACGTCGACGCCATGATTCCATGGCCGCGGCGAAGGCTTCTTTAGGAGTCTGTTTTGACCACTGGCAAATCACTGAAGCAATAGCAGCACAGCTGGTGAATGTGCGGCCTCGGATAGTGTCTTTCATTGTCGGAAACTGCCAAAAGTCACTATGAGCCAGGTCAAGTGAGTAGGGAACATGAGAAATCACTTCAACGTTGTTGTCACGAACAAACTGTTGCGTAACGTTAGCCCGATGTGTGGGTGTGTTGTCTTGGTGAAACAGCACACGCGCAGAATTTCATGCAGGATTGTGTGCACAGAACCAACGGAAATGCTAACACTGGAGGCGACCTGCTCAACAGTCATTCGGCGATCCCCCAAAACAAGTCTCTCCACTTTCACGACCATGTCGTCAGACCGACTTGTGCGAGCCCGAGGTTGTTTCGCTTTGTTGTCACACGATGTTCTGCCTTCATTAAACTGTCGCACATACGAACGCATTTTCGGCACATCCATAACTCCATCACCACATGTCTCCTTCAACTGTCGATGAATTTCAATTGGGGTCACAGCACGCAAATTCAGAAAACGAATGATTGCACGTCATTCAAGTAAGGAAAACGTAGCCATTTTAAGTATCCAAAAAAGTTCTCATGCTCGACGCTACTGCTAAATTTCCTTCTGTCTTATAATGCTGCCATATCTGTGACGAATTGACAACGAACGCACGCACATTTTAAACCAATGCACATGTTTTTATTTCTTTCCAGTGTGGAGAAAAAAGATCGGAGGAGTTAGCACTTGAATGCACCTCGTATATTCGATGCTAATAAATTTTTTAATAGTGCAACTGACCTCTAAGGAACAAGCTTTCGGAAGTACTAAAACGCCACATATTATTTAAATCTCCTTCTCATAAAAATTATTTGTGTCTTCATTCTCTTGTTGAAAATTACAACAACATGAGCTAATCACCGAAACTGAATGAAATTTATACCATTAATGGAACATATTAAGAAAAGTAAGCTATCAAAAAGTATATATTTAATGCTTATTATAGGAAAAATCAACAAAATACAAAAACACATGTAATATACAAGTATATCTCTCCCCCCCCCCCCCTTGATCGCCCCAAATGACGGACTTGGTTTCTGTAATTTCTTATGTCACGATAAATGTAATCCGACCGAGTACACGTGTGACTAAACCAGAAACATTCCAAATACTCGCCAGACAGTAAATCAAAGCCGAATATTTCGCCAAGACCAGCAGAAAATGCCTAATGATTCTTAATACTTTTTCCACCTCCTGGTAATTTCTTTCCGCTGAGAAAGGGGGACGAAAGGTCAGGTACATATGCTGTAAGCAGCCGTAAAAGGAAGGCCAAATCTTTCTGCGGTACATATGCTGTACCACCGATCGCCGAAGTCTAGAGATTAAATGAAATTCTACTTTGCACTTTCGCGAAAACAATAGTCAAAATTAATTTTTTGCATCTGATCACACTTTGTTTACAATATTGACAGCATGTGAACCTCTTCTGTGACGTTGAAATCTTTTTCACTTTGAAGCATTTTTAACATGAAAAAAAAAATTCCACTGTGCTGTATATACAACATACATAGAAATGTACGGAAATCTGTGTCAATAATAAGGAATGACGACTCTATTTCGTCAACATGTCACTAGTAGCAGTGATTCAGTCAGCAAGTTATTCTTGTAGGTCATCATCACAACCCATTACGTATTTATATATTATCATGCTAGGATTGGCAACACATCGCGATACCAAGTGTTTTAGGGTGGTAAGAGATCCCAACAGGGAGGATCTCATATAGATAGGCTTGCCATTCGTCCCGGTATTTTGCTCTTGTCCCGGTGTCCCGCCCAGTTTTATCAATGTCCCGGAAACGGTTGTAAGATGTAAAAAGTAATGAATTTATGTTTTTAAGAATCTTTTACGAAGGTATTAAGAATATTTAAGATGACAGAGCATTAATGAGGGAGTCCACTGCAAGAGCATTGATTGTATGTAAAATAAACTTTGGCGTTTTCTTTGCTCTCACTTTTATGAAAAAGTCAAGCTTAACAAAAACATCTTGAAAAAAGTACACTCAAGTTAGAAATATGAGTGGTTTGAAAACAAAGAATAACATTGTTAACTTATTAATTGCTCTTTTAGTTTGACAAAAATGTTTTTTTGAAATGATTTTGAATAACATTGTTAACTTATTAATTGCTCTTTTAGTTTGACAAAAATGTTTTTTTGAAATGGTTTTTGTAGTTAGACAAAAAGTTGTAGTTTAGAACTTCTTTCTATATGGTAGATCAGAAAAGATTGTCATTAAAAAGGGGAAAAAAAGCTTTTGAAGAAAATTAAGTAGCAAAAATTCCTTTTTACAGGTGGGTAGGCTAACAATTTGAGGTTCCAGATTCCCCACTCCCGTTACTTGCGAGGCTTAAAAAAAGGCTTAAAACTCACCATTTTGCTTTTAATTCTTTTAAAAAATCCCCCGCCCCCGCCACTGGGGGGTATTCCATACACCCAAACCTCCCGGTATGCCCATTCCATATTAATGTGTCCCGGTTTCACTAACCAAAAATATGGCAAGCCTACATATAAAGGGACCGATAAACTGCTCTCTCGTTGCGTGGATTTTAAGAAGCCTTGGCCTAGCGTTATTTTGCCAGCCCCAGTCTGCTAATGCGTAATAAGAAATACTTACTAAGAAAAAAATGCACAATTTATAGTTTAGTATATCGTTCGTTTAGTAAATAGTGCTTCGATCGTTTTAGATTTTTAGTAATTTCTTTGACTCTAACGATTCAAGGAATTTATTGCAGAAATGCATGATATTCTCAAAATTTGCTATTATTATTCTTCCTCAAATACCACATTTAAGTGATATTTAAACAGTTCGGATTTCGAAGCTGTGGCATGGCGAAAAATTGATATAGAATTTGCAGGTTCAAACATCAGAACCGGAAATCCGGTATGAATCCGTTACACAAGGGACACCGAATATCCGGAATCGGGTAAAATCAATATCCGATATATGCCTAATCCAGACCTTAATCCCCCGCGCGCCCAAAGCAAAAGTTAAACTGTTGTTCGTTTGTAAGGAAAAAGAGGACTGTATCATAATGTTAAGAAAGTCATCGAGTTTTTCTTCGCGGGCAACATGAATATTTTATTCCAATGAACTGACATGAGAAGAAAAAACAGATCACACTTATGCGAGGAACGATCTAGGAAACATATGAAGCGCCACCAAATATTGCTCCACAATTACAGTACGCTGCTGATTTGCAGCATTCTTTATACATTGCAGTACAATGTTGTACTGCATTTCATCCCAGACAGCACAAAACGTCCTTCGGATGTCCATTTTATGTCCAGAACGTCCAAATCTGGTCCGATGTCAAAACCGATAAAATTTGGACATCCTCAGACGGGTCAGACAGGACATCACTATAACTACCACTTTGTTTGATCTACGGACGCCCAAAAGTGATCCGCATCCTTTCAGGTTGTACCACGGACTTTTTTTTCGGATGTCCTAGGGACTGCACTCAAAGGATATCCCGCGTACGGGTCAAACTGGACGTCCCTGAAACTACCACTTTATTTTACCTACGGACGTCCAAAAGTGATACGCATCCTTTCAGGTCGTACCACGGACTTTCTTTTCGGATGTCCTAGGGACTGCACTCAAAGGATATCCCACGTTTGAACTGAATCATACGTTTGTAGGATATCTTTGTCAACTTGGAATAAAATTTTTATTTTGTAATTTTTTTCTTTTGTTTCTTCATTTTACGGTTTACCAGAAGAAAAACAGATTTAATATTTTAAAAATAAGTTGAAAGTTTTACCATTTTAGGCAAAAATAGTTAAAACTACATGAAAAATAATGCTGATTTATGTTTTCTAAAGTTCACTGCTGATTTAAAAAATGATTAATTTTACTGCACATAATATATTTACACCTATTGTATTTAAGACATAAGAAATATTTTCTCCGAAATTGTAAAATTTCACATAAACCATCCAATTTTTATCGTAAGTCTAAGGATGTCCACATTTTGACATCCATAGACGCGTCCTTGTAACTAACATTTTGTTTAGCTTATGGATGTCCAAAAGTGATCCGCATTCTTTCAGGTCGTCGTCGTACCACGGATTTTCTTTTCGGATGTCCCAGGGACTTTACTCAAAAGATATCCCGCCTTTGAACTAAATCATACGTTTTTAGGATATCTTTGTCAACTTGGAAGAATTTTTTTTTCTTTTCGTTCTTTGATTAACGGCTTACTAAAGAAAAAACCCGGTTTATTATTTAAAAAATAAATTGAAATCTTTGCTATTTCAAGCAAAAATAGTAAAACTAAATGAAAAATAATATCAATTTATGTTTTCTGAAGTTACTGCTGATATAAAATTGATTAATTTTACTCCACATAATATATTTACGCATATATAATACGTTTACGTATATATTATAATCATGAGAAATATTTTCTCAAAAACCGTAAAGTTTCACACAAACCATTCGAATTTAATCGTAAGTCTAAATTAACCACATTTGGAGATCCTTAGACGCGGCCGGCAGGACGTCCTTGTAACTAAACTGTTAGAATATTGTAACCTCAGCATTATATTGCATCATCCTCTCTCAATACTTGGCCTTGAAGGCAATGAGCCGGCGTCAATTCTGTTCTGACTGAGACGGTTAATCCACCAAAGTTTACACTTGTCATGTTCTTTGTGAAGTCAGTTGTACTGTATCTGTTAAATGTATAGATCAATATATTATTTCGATCATGCCTCGTAGTATTGTTTTATCTATTTATCAGCAGAGCGTGGTATATATCACTTCAACAGGAAACCAGTGCATGTAAAATTTGGAAGAAATTAGGAAGAACATATGACACAAAGCGTGCAGTGAATCAACTTTTGATTCGGAAGAGACTGACGACTCTCAAGAAAAATCGTGAGATATGTATGAGAACTCATATTGATGAGATAAATAAGACTAATTTCTGATCTCAAACTTTGAGGTGCTGATGTTAGTGATACCGATACGAATGTCTATATTTTGATGTCACTGTCTCAAGAAATTTAAAATGTTAAGACTACTTTGAAAAATTAACCAAACCCAAATTTAACTTTGGATTTCGCCACGAAAAGACAGCTAGATGAGGAAGTACTTCTTCATTATTCAAAGAAAGAAAAAGTATCTTTCAAGCCCACACATGATTACAGTGCTTTCGTGTCAAGTCGAAAGAATTTTTTTTTTTAAAAATTTCAAGCAGAAGGGGCATTCAACAAAATATTGCAGAAAGAAAATTACCTGTCATAATTGTGGCAAAGTGGGACATTTTAAAAGTGACTGTAAAACTGTTAAACGCTCAAATGAAGAAAAGTGTGCTTCTTCGCAGTATCTTTCATTGCTGGATATGTTATAAAGAATGAATTTATTGAGGATACTTCAAGTCTATAGTACCAACTTCAGGGACTATTAAGTGTACTTCGAAATCAGCGACTCTTGAAATTAAAGGTGATAAAGTGTTTGTTGAAAAAGGAAGAAAACGTTTTTGTTTCGGTGAACGTGATTTGAACGGTCATTACATACACATGTCTTATTCATGCAAAAAGAAGGAGTGGATTACAGTGAAACATTTTCCCGTGTGACGAGTATGTCAGCTTTACGTTTTGAGCTTGTGATGATTTTAAATGAAGATTTGCATGCGTTTGTTTTAGATGTAAAAACAGCTTTCCTAAATGGTAAGTTAAATGAAGTTGTTTTTATTGCTCAGACCCAAGGTATGATGATAACAGTGGACGAAAATGTTAACTTAAAATAGTTTATATGGGTTTAAACCGTCACCTCGTCAATGGTTTCAGAGGTTTCTTGACTTTGTTTCAAAATTAAATTTTCAATCTCTTGATAATGAACCTTGTATTTTTTTTTCGTAACAGTGATAATCATAAAATTAGAATTGCTCTTTATGTAGATGATATGTTAGTAGCAGGCTCAAATGTCAATGAAACTAAAGTAGTTATTTCTTTACTATCTAAAGAGATTCACATGTCAAAATCATAAAGTGTTTCTGAATTGTTAAGTATATTAGATTGACATTCACGTCTGATAGTTTGATAATGGATCAAGAATCTTATGTAATTAAGTTGTTAAGTAGATTTAATATGATAGAATGTAGACCCAGTGATATTCATGTTTTCCCTAAGTCTACACCATCTGATTGCAAAAATGAAAAACCCTTTAATGGTCAATTTGAGTAGAAATTTCTTTCTGTCTTAAAAAAAAAACATTTTAAACTGTTCTTTTTTATTTCTGTTTATTTACTTTTATTAAGTAGGCTGCTTTTGGACTATAATTTTTCTACATTAAATGTCTGTGTTATTATTTTGAACTTCATATAAATTTCTTATGTACCATTACCTGTTTGTAGAGGGCTGTAATCACAATTTTGCTATTTGCCTAACGATCAGGAAAAACCCAGAAAAACTCTCAGGCAATCTTAATTAAACACTATACGTATGTGTAGTACAGTCATTCAGGGTAACTTTGAAAAACGTTATTTCTTTTAGTATAGTTGACTAAATAAAATAGAAGGTCCAGTGCTACACTCAGCCAAATAGGTTATAACTCAATTTTCTACTCCTAATTTTTAAGTTCAGTCAAATATACAGACCGACGACACACTTTTTCCCCATCTCAATACCCTACTTTCAAATTTTTTATTTTAAAATCTTTATTTAATTACTTAACTTATTTTTGACTTTTCTTGATTTGTAACGATATTTTCACGATACATTAAGCCTTCTTTCATGCTTTATGATTATTTTTTTTTACTTTTACGGGAAAGTAGGCTAAAAAGGGAAGGAATAGCAAAACAAAACTGCAGAAATGCATTTGAATAAAAATTTTTAAAAACTTCCAATTAAAAAAGTAATCGCAATAATAAATAAATTGCAAAATCAGTAAACATTTTGTTTGAATTTCTTTAAATCAAAATTAAACTTCTTTTCTTATTCAAGTAAAAAAGAAAATAAAAAAATTCAAACTACCATTCAAATATAATTTTACGTTACATATAATATGCAAATTTTACATGCAATGTCTTCCTATAGAAAAGGAGCATTTTATGCAATTTTCTGCTATAAATTGGAATAAAAAAGGAACAAATTCGAATTTTCAGAAAATACTCTTCGAGGTGCACACCTCCATGTTCCAGACTAATTCCATGTCAAATTTCATGAAAATCCGCCGAACGGTCTTGGCCCTTTGCTGGTCGCAGACAGACTGAAAACAGACATACTTGCTGATTTATTATTAGTAGAGATATACACTCATTGCTGTAAAAATTTGCACCCCAAGAAAGATTTGTCGGAATGTAAGGAAATTTTACATAAGTAAATACAGCGTTGATATAAGTAAGTGATTACAAAATCAAAGCAAAATATCAATTCATTGCAGGAATAATTACAAATGAATGGAGGTTTTAAGTATCATGCTTAACCACCTCTAGCTTGAACACAGGATACACATACAGGAATTGTGGCAGACAAGTTCCGTACGACATTCTGCAGCATATCATTACACATTTGCTGTAAATGCGCCTCTAAATTGACCGAACTCGTAGGCTGTCCAACTTGCCTTCCCAAGAAATCCCAGATAAGCTCGATTGGTGAGAAATCTGGAGGTTGGATTAGGCCTGGGAAAAGTGATAATGTACGAAGTCCGTCCTGTGACACCTTTGGTGTGCGTGACCGAGCATGTCCTGCTGAAAAATGGCTCCTGGAAATCCTTCCATGAATGACAACATACTGGCAGAAGGATGTCCCTCGCTTGCCGCTGGCCTGTCATATAGTGCTATATATCAATACTAGGGATGATCATGTGTCTTGTGTGAGGGCACCTTATATCATCACACCAGTTGTGGCTGCGGTGTTACGCTGTATAGCAAAAGTAGGAATGAAGCGGTCACCACGAGATCTCTATACACGTACATGATTGTCATCACTACCCAAATAGATTCTATATTCGTCGTTGACGAGGACCTGGTTCCATTCAGTGCAATTCAAAAGTATCGAGCACGACACCTCTCTAAATAGAGGTGAAGGTGCATGGATGTCATTAAGAGCACACATAATGGCTACCACCATAGCAAATGTCCTTTTGACAGCAATGTCCTATAGGTGGCGAGCTACCAACTTGCATCATACAGATGGTTCTTCTCCTCTAGGACTCTGAAAGCGGCTCGTATTGTCTTCGATGGCGGCGTAATGGTATCTCTATTTAAAAAACATCCCTCTGCAACATATGAAGTCCACACAAATTAGCTCTGATGACCTGTTTTGTACTTCACGGAGAACAAAGTTCAACGCCATCTGATGTTATTTCGCAAACATGTATAAGCTTATGCCTTTACATAGCTTTTTAGTTAACTAATTTCTAGAAAAAAAGGGCATAAAACAAATTATCTTACAAACTTTTTATCCAAATTCAAAAGCCAATGTCAAGACATGATGATGGCAGTCATTCATCCTTTTTTTTTAGTCCGATACCAGTCAATGGCTAAATATTTCAAATTCTGAACTTTAAAGCATCGAAATTTGGCTGTTCTCTCAATACAGCGGCAAATTTATTAATTATTTTCAGAAAACTGCTTTTCATGGTGGTCAAAATTTATTACTCTTGTGTGGAAAATTTTTTGCAGTTTGACACAACTACGTCCCCTTTCCGAGACTCATGTTCCACTACTTTCATATTTATTTCTATGACTTCCTACATTTTCCTTGTGGTCCCTAAGGGCACTATATATGACCCTCGATGAGAAATTCTACTCCTCCACTTGCTCAATAATCAAATAGTCATAATAGTCACCCTCAGCAATCTTCGAAGAACGCAGTTGACTCCTCCCATCGTCCCATAGTGCTGTAGCAACGCTCGAATAAAGAACTCGTATTACAGACAAATAGTTGTCAAATCATAAAAAAATCGAATCATTTCCTTAAATGTAAAACGTATTTTGCAAACATCTATAAACTGAAAAGAAGCATTTCGTGTCTGAGAATAAAATCAATCCATAAAAATAATACATAATAAGAAGAAAAAGAAGAAAGAAAAAGGAAAAGAAAAAAAAAAGACACAGATAAAAGTCTTTAAAAAATTTACTACTGTCTATAAACACAAAGTTTTAAAATTTGCTTTTATGTCTTCTAGCGTGTCATACATATTGCTGCAAGCCCAAACATTTTCGGTGTTAAGAGAATTCGGAAAGATCAAATGATTGTCTGATAAGTAAGAAAGTTCTGTTAGAAATTAAACTTTAAAACAAACGTTAATGCACGAAGTTGAATAGCTTTGCATATGTTACGAGCAAATTGATCTCGCTGTTGAATTTATAAATATATTTTTAGTTTCTTATAAAGCAATAATGATTTAATCAGTTTGGAAGAAGCTTTAAAAACTAAATACGGAAATCCTATTAGCGAAACTACGTTTATATCTTTAACTATTCTTTTACTTGTCATTTGCTCACATGCATTTCAAATGTACATGAACACCTGCCAGCTTTAAGGGAAACAAACAGAAGGTTTTACATTGAATACAGATTTTAATAGTAAGCTTTCTTTCTTTCTTTCTTTTTTCTTACGTCTATATATATATATATGTGTGTGTGCAGGGTCGTATTTACGAATGTGCCATTCTGTTGTGATTGACTCAGGGCGGCAAAATTTATTTTAAGAAGGTGGCAATTTCTTACTTTTTCAATTTTTTAAAATCATTTCTAAAAAAAGAGTAAACATATTTTAAATACGTTTAACCATTACTGGAGTTCCTTGGCTTGCCTAAAACCAGCTTGTATCAACTGCAATGAGCTTGTATCAGTCAATTAATTATAAAGCAAAATAAACTGAGGCGAATGTCAAGGCTCCTATTAAGGCGAAAATGGCACCGAAGGCTGATGGTTTCAATTATAACAGGGTTCGCTCTAGGCCGCGCGATCGCGCGATTCCCGCAATATTTTTTGAAATCCCTCTCAAAAAAAAATTTTTTTGGGCTTAAACTTTAAAAATCCCACTTAAAATTTTATTCAAGGAGGAAAATCCCACCTTGTATTTTTCCCCAGTGTGAACCCTGTTACAAGCAATACAATTATGCTGTTTGACCACAAATTTCTGACACTTAGGGGCTGTTCATAAATGATGTCACGCTTTTTTCCCAAATATTTGACCCCCCTTTCCCCTTTGTCACAATATGTCACACTTCAGCGGACCCCCTCCCCCCTTTGTCACATGTCACGCTATGTTGCACAATGCATGATGTCACACTTTGTAACAATTTCACAAACCCCCCCCCCCTTCCCCCCTTGAAGCGTGACATCATTTATGAATGATCCCTTAGACGCTTCTGCGCATGGCAGAAAACGACGAATCCATTGGAGGTTTAGGGAGTTCGTTTTCCAAGCGCGCTTATTAACACGCGAATCAGAAAGTAGTTCGCTCTTCTGTTTGTTAAAAAGAAACAAATTTTTAAACTGGTCAGTTCGAGAGAAATCAAGTATGCTAAACGAACTAAAATGAGAACAGAATACAGCACATTCCTTATACCAGCAATGAGCTTATTAACCACTTGTTACTTGTCAGCTACTAAATGTTCAACAAGCAAAGCATTTTTCTTAATTTGCTTATATTTAATTGAATTTTATGCTATTCAACATAATTAATAAATATTTGACGGGTCAAAGAGTAATTGCTTGAAAGAAGAATGTGAACGTGCATAAACTTTCTAACTTCTTTTTTGAAATACCAAAATTTATTAAGAAATTTATGCATTTTTTAAAGATTGAAAAAGCATTTAATTCTATTAGGAAATACCAAACTCCAGAAAAGTCTTTTGGATCAACGATTAAACATTTTAGGATTAATGCTAGTATGTCAAAAAAATTTAACTGTGTACATGAAATAGGTAAATCTCTCAATTTACAGCATGAGAATTTATTTCAAGATTACATGCCCACTATATAGGAAATAAAATTAAAGATTTTTTTTTTTTTTTCATTTTTTCTTACTCTATTAATTTTTTTATTTGCGATTAATTGCTGAATTTTCACATGTTCTGCCAGCGCAGAATCAATTCATATGAAGAATGAATGTGTGTAATAGAAAACGTTTTATTGCCATGATGAAGTCAAAACTTGTGCATAGTTAATTATTTTTATTTTCTGACTCATACAAATTAACATATTATTTAACAGTTTAATTCTTTATTTCAAGTATTTTAAGCGATCTGAAGAATTGCATTAAAAAATTGAAAAGAAAAATAAAACTAGAAATGTTAGTTGCGACGTTTGAAAAGTCTTACGCTCATGATTCCAGAGATTTCTATTAAAAATTTTAAATTAAAGTTTTAATGAAAATAAAAGGAAATTTTATTTGCTTACCTTTTAACAAAGCATAAGAGACATCGAAAATTAGAAAAGTCCAGTCCCTATCGTGGATGCAAAAAAGATCGCATTTTTCGAGATGCGGACAATAAATGTATGAAAAATGGCAAATTATAGAACCTTTTGGAGTAAAAGAATTTTAGAATTGAGTTTTAATAAGGAAACGTTGATTAATGTTAATGATTACAGACATGATCGTTGAAACTCCGAAAAAAATCAAAAACAAAGAAAAAACTCCCTGATTTTTCGGAAATTTTGCAAATTCCTCTGATTTTTCCAGAACATTAGAATTCCCTGATTTCCCGGTTCTGTCGTCACCCTGTATACATCGTTGCTTGAAAAGAATAGTGACGTATTTATTCACTCATTTATTTATATTTTCATTTATTCAATAATTTATTCATTCATTCTTTTCCTCATTCATTTATTCATTGATTTATTCTTTCACTCTTTTATTTATTCATTCATTCATTATTTCACTCATTGAGTCACTGAGAAATATCCTTGAAAATCCCGATCAAAAAATTTCATAGCAAAATAGGCTCGTAAGTTCTGGATAAACTTTCTATTTCTACATGTTCTACGTTATAAGAGCTTTCCGATAAAGTTTGTTCCAAGCAAATCGGTCCGTTAGATCAGGATTTATATAGGGTTGAAATTTCCCCGTAAGCTCTGTGTTAATTTTTTGAACTGTTCAAAAATGAACAAAAACTGTTCAAATCAATATTTCACGCCGAGAACTCCTTTCAATAAGCTTGCAATAGGAACTTGGCTCTTGTGCCCAGAGTTTACAGAATTTGCTTCAATTTTGTCCATAGGCGCCAATGTTAAAATTTTTTGAACTGTTCAAAATTAAAAGTAAAATATAGAAATGAGATGTCCTCGCCGAGATCTTTCGAATGCAAAAAGAATTTTTTGAATCGGACAATTCGTTCAAAAGTTATTAGGGGGGGGACAGACCGACAGACAGACAGACACACTTTTTCCCCATCTCAATACCCTACTTTCAAATTTTTTATTTTTCAATCTTTATTTAATTACTTCACTTATTTTTGACTTTTCTTGATTTTTAACGATATTTTCACGATACATTAAGCCTTCTTTCATGCTTTATTATTATTTTTTTTTACTTTTACGGGAAAGTAGGCTAAAAAGCAAGTTTTTCAGGCGAGCAGTTTTAAAATTGTTACGATACCTAATTTATTGTTGTTTCATTAATAACAATTCCTAATTATTGTAATGCTCCTTAAAAAATGGTTAATACTATTCTTTTTGTTTATTTCATGCAGTTTTTGTGCTAGCCTTTTAGGGTTTCTAGAAATTTTAATGAAATTTAGGAGACTTTGAGTTGTGTCTTATTCGAATAAAAACAACAATTTTTCTGAAACAATTTGAGGAATTATGTAATAACCCTGAAAAGGTCTTTAAAAAAATTGTAACATTAAAATCAATACAGACACAACTCCAAATATGTCTCTATTGTCCATAATAGAATTTTATGAAAAAACCCTACATTAACAGCAATACAGACACAACACAAAATGGGTCTCTATTGCTCTATAAGGGACTATATCACTTAAGACCTAATCGATATTGTGCCTTTTTTCAATAAAATTGGCAGTATTCACCCAAGCAGCAGTCGAAACACAACACGAGTTATGTCTCTGTTCAACAAAAAAAATGGCGTTTTATTTTCATTCTGAAAAGACACTTATTGTATCTACGGTCAACTTTGCTACCTACGACTTGGTTCTTTATTCCATATAAAAGATCAATCTTTTTAAAGTATTATCAATTAAAAATCTCATTTTTGGTATTTTTTGAGTTGTGTCACTATTCTTTTCAAGCGACGACATGTTGACTTAATATGTGTAAAATGAGGATAAGATTTACCACACAAAAGATAATTAGTATACGACAGTAAAATATATTAGTTGCTCAAATTTTGAAATGACCCAAGCAATTTTATCTTAAAAGCGCAAATGACTAAGAAAATTTCCTTTTAAACGTTTAATAAGAAATAAATATAAACCGTAATCAGCATCAGTGTTATGATACAAAATGATCAATGAAACTTTAAAATCAAATTATGAAAATTATAAAAACTTTTAAAATAAATATGATTTGCTGATCTAAAATGTTTTTATACAAAATCAGTGTGTAATGTCACTTATTGCTGTACCCCCTCATCCTGTCAATTTTTCAAACCCCCCTCCCCCTCGAAGTATATGAATGATCTGTTAGTCATTTTCCTTTTAAAAAATGTGTATTCATAATTATAATCCACATCATTCTTATAAGAAAGCTTTAACAGCAATTACAGTCCCTGACCAAATTATTGGATGCACTACAGATTTCTCGTAATTTATAAGTTTAACAGTTTGATGTGGAATTGCATTTTTTACCTAAATGGCGTGAAATTGCATTTTTTACGTAAATGGCAATGCATTTCTTTGCAATGTTAACACTTTCCAGTAAAAATTCATTCAATCATTAGTAAATTTAGGGGCCAACCAGTGCTTGAATAATTTTAAAAGTTTTACATGCCCTGCCGAGCATGTTTGTCTAAAATATTACAGTGACTGCCCCAATGACTTCCTTTCATCCCTCCCTTACCCCTGCTGAGCTCCGTCTCGTACCCCGATGGTGACCCCTAGACCAGCCATTAATACTAATTGTTCGAAATGACCAAGCTTTCTATCGACTGGCAGAAATTTGAAGGGTGAAATACCAACACCCCCTGAAGAGGGTGTTGGAAATACACACTCAGGGCTCTGATTCTTCCGTTCTCTTTGTCAAGAGTAGGCTGCAGACTGGGAGCCACATTGAGTTCTGCAGGCAGGATGCAGGATGGTATTTTCGAGATGCTGAGGGACTTGGGTCAAATTGCAGAATGGGTGGTCTCCAAAACGACGCAAAACAGTTTTACTTTTTCGTGAAATGTTTCCCGATTTCATCCTTGAAAGAAATGTTTATCATGTACGTCAAATGTTAATACAAAGAGATTCCCCGACGAAATATTAAAATTTCCCCGACGGGGGGAGGGGGGGCAGGGTCTCCCCGACAGGGGGCAGCTGCCCCCCTGCCCCCTAGCTGGCACCGCCCCTGGGAATGACCCATATATATGTTTTCAAAACATAATTAATTGAATTTTAAAAATCAAATTTGACATGATGGGTATCATGTGCAGTGACCAGATCGGATTCCGGACATTTAAAAACCTGTTGTATTCTGGATATCTAATGTTTTCTGGGGGGAAGGTGGTCTCGTTGGGCAGAAACTTTTCATGGGGGAACTATTCGTAATTTTCGTGGCTAATTTCCCAAATTCATGATATTTTTGGGACTTTCATGACCTGTAGACATCCTAGATAATATAAATTTCAAATGATAAATTAAAGAGGAAAAAAAGGATATTATTCATTAAAAGAGTTTATTTACAAAAATAATGAAATGACATTTCAAGAATACAATCTGATAACATCATCAGAAGTAGAAAATATCCAAGGTCTTTGAGGATGGAAAATACAGTCGAGAGACACACCATGTCCTTTTAGTATTTTAACCGGGATTATTGTAGGATTTTGCAGAAGATCACTGTGGAAAAATAAATTATGGTAAAATGATATCAAATGTTCATAAAATCATTATTTTTAAACACACAAAGTAAATCTATGTAAACCTTTCCATTATAAATTTATATTGTATTGCATGAGAAGTATTGCATTTAAATGAGAAGCGTAGAAAAAGGTCTTGTGCTATTTCAAGAATGAAGTTCTGAATATCATACATATGACTTACAATAAAAAAAAAAACATAAAAACAAGTCAAGAAGATTTCTAGACTCAAAATTTTTTACAGTTTTAATTCATTCACAAAAATATTCGTTTAATTATTAAACAGGGAAATATTTTATCAGTTTTGTAATTGGTGTCCTACAACTTTTAGATTTGAAGACAAAATGGTGCCCCTTCCTCATAGCCTGGATTTCAACACCGGTAAGAATGCAACAATAACTTTCTATTGTGACTTTTTTTTTGTAATTTATTCAATTTTAAAGTGTTATTAAGCAAAATATTTTTTCCTAAGACTAACATAAAAAGTCACTTTAAAATAAAAATGAAAAGTGTTGTACTTTCTGAGATACTCACATATTTTAAACACTTAGAATATAAGTACAATAACCAGGAAATATAAATATGAGAACTGCTTTTTAATATAATAAATGTTTTTTAAAAATTTGGATTAAAAAAAAGCAGAGGAGATAATTTTTAAATCAAAATAAATTACTGCATTACTTGAATATGATTTTTTTCATTTCTAATAATTTTGCACTCAAAAATAGGTTCTAACGAACCCAGAAACATTTGTATAAACTATTTTTTATCGATTACTTGAGCTTAGTAATATTTTATTATCTGTCTTTGACTCGCTCATAGTATAAAGAATTTCAAGTCTATACTGACAATTGGACAGAGAGTTCTGTACACTTACAGCTATGCAATACAGTGTAAGTTAAACAACTCTTTTATTTATTTATACTTAACAACTGCCCTTGAAAAAATGCTAGGGAGAACAGGGTGTGTATTTTTTTACACTATTAGCTCATTGGAGAAATTAGTGAATGTTTAAAAAGACTTCTCATTTCTATAGAAGTAGAAAAAGTGAATGTACCTGTAAACCATTCCATGAGAAATAATGACTGAACCATCATCTGAAGTGGAAGCAAAGAGTGGATACCTCTTATGAAAAGCCACTTGTCTGATTGCCTTTTTGTGATTCCTACGTAAATAATAATACAATAAAATATTGAAAACATAAATACTAATGCAATAGAATATAAAAATCAAAACTGAATATGCAATATTATAGAAAACCTTACAACAAATTTATTTGTTGGTCTTCAAAATTGCTTACCATTTGGATCATTCCACCTTAAATCAACACAAGCTTAAATCTTACCATCTCAGATTTTCTTGAAATTTGGCAAAGATATACTACTGGTATAGACTTGGGGAAATATGAGATTTTACCATGATCTGTGCACTCTTATTTGATTAACAGAGCTGTAAAATTCCCAAAAAAGAGACCAAAAACGGAAAACGGCAGATTCCGAAATCGCTCTAGCAGCTTTCCTAATTGAGATAAACATGGGTAAGGGCTCATTTTTCAGCATTTTTCTTTGTCTTTACAATGAAATGCTATATTATATATGTTAAAATAAAAAGACTTCTTAAAATCAAATTGAAAATTACAAATTATTTATTTTTTAAAATACATAATTTAAAAAATTGAAACTAATTCTATGATTACTTAGTAGTGTTGTGTGTAAATCACAGGAGAACATATTGAGATGAGATGATAATGGCATCATAGTTATAAAAAAAACTAAAAAGTAATTTTTACTGTAGACGTCAATGTTAAAAATAATATTTTCTATTATTTAAACTAAATGAAGTCATTATTATTCCATGCTGATATTTAATCCTGTAATTTACAACACTACTACAAAATCATAGAATTAATTTGAAAAAATTTAATTATGAAGTTTGAGAAAAAAATTAATTTGCACTTTCTAATTAGATTGAGATTTAAAAAAAATTTGTTTTAACAGCTTGTATACTGAAGCATTTCACTATAAAGACCAAGAAAAATAGCTGTACCCAAGTCTCTATCTCAATTGGTAAAGTTTCTTGAGCAATTCAACCTTTGCTGTTTTGCACTTTTAGTTGCATTTTTCGAAGTTTTGCAACTTTGTAAATAAAATAGGAGTACACATATTGCAGAAAAATGTCATCTTTCTCCAATTTGATACCAGGAGTACATACCTCAAATTTTAATAAAATCTGAGATAGTGACATTTTGTGACTGTTTTGATTTGATGTGAGATGACCCCTCTTGACAAAACTAACTCCAACACCACAATAAAAATATAATGCTTATATCATTGATTATATAAAAAAGCTTTTCCGAGTAAATTCAATGATTACTTCTTCATTGAGTGACCTCATTACATAGCTTACTGTCTGTCTTTTGAATTTCCCCCTCAAAAGATGAAACAGTATCTCATTGCCATAGTGAAAGATAGGTATAGACATTTTAGCATGCCCTTTTTTTTCGCGATAGAAAGACAGTACTTTTAAAAACTATTGTTTTCTTTTGCTAAACTGTTTCCTTTCATCAGTTTATATTATGGTTCTCAATTAAATGGATCAATCATAAAGACTAAGTGCTATTAACAGTACATTTAAGTAACTTTAAAACTGTAATTTAATATTTTTAGCAGCTTTTCCTACTTCTAGAAAAATCTTCATCCACCTTCATGATCTTGTCAGCTAATAAACAGATATCCCTGAAGAAAATGTAAAGAACATCTTAGTAGTTGAATTAACCACTAATTAAGTTGAGATGTCCAGTCCCTTCAAAAATTTATAACTTGAAATCTGCAAATATCTAAAATCTACCTGATTTCAATATTATTTTATTGAAATTTATGAACAAAAAAAAAAAATCAATGATATGAGGTGGTGAGAAATATATTAGTGCAAATCAATTTTTTTTTTTTAATGTAATTCATTCACTTTTTCGCAATATGGGATGTCATCAACCTTTATTTACGGTAAATTAAAGAATACTTCAAAATTTTATCAATATATGGCATCATTAGTTTTTTTTAAATAATAAATACTGTAATGTTAAAACCACAATGCAAAATTCTGCTTTTTTTCAAAATAATAATTGCTTGATATACAACCAGTATGTATTTTATCTACTTTACGAATTTATAGCTAGATATTACAGTAGAAATTAAAAGAGTATAATTGCAGAATTATCCAACCAAGAAAGGATCGACTATTATACAAGTTTCAAAATCCTATATATTTTTTGTAAAGAATTTTGATGTAATAAATATCAATTTATGTAGCACCATGGAAAAATAAAAACACACCTGAGAGTTTTGTAAGGTTTTGCTGAAAGTTCTAGATCAAACCAACTGAGTCTGCTGTCATAAGTACCAATAATTAAGTTGTCTCCTAAAAAGGAAAGCAGTATAAATATATAACTTGCACTCACAGTAGTTAAAAATTTGTCATAAAATACCAAACATACTATCGATTGATTACTACATAATAATTCTAATAAATATTCTCGAACTGTTTTCTAAAATCAAACTGTTTTGCATATATATATATATAAATATATAAACGAAAAAAAGAGAAGCAATACAAATAGAATACTCATTTGTTAAAATTGTTGATACACGTGTCTCTTACATACAACACAAAATGCTTTCAACTTTTAATACCTGAGAAATAAATGTGTTCCCCTCCCAACTCCTTTTTGTTTTAAATTCAAAAACATATTTAATGTCTCCAAAGATATTCAATTCAAATTTGAAAGACCCTACTTGAAAAAAGGGTTTTAAAATTAAACAGCAACATTCCATAATGTATTGTATCTTTTATTAAAATATTACTGTGTAAAATTCTTCAAATTAAAATAGTGATTGTGTCCTTAGTTACTTATCTATATATATTTGGTTAACGTGTTTGAAAGAAAAACCAACTACACATTTTAAAAAAAATAAAGAAAGAAAGAAGTGTTCCTTGAAAGTTTCATTAGAATTTGTAGCTACATTTGTAGAAAAATTTTTTAAGCGTGCAATCGCATATATATAAAATATAATATTTAGTATCTAAACATTTTATAAATATTTTCTCAAAAATATGATTTATTATTAAAATTATTTTTACAGGTGCCTCACAACATACTTAAAAAGTTGTGTTCTACTTGTAATGTACTCTTTAAACAACAGTATTGTAGTTGAACCTTTAAACTAGCATTTTTGTCACTGTAGTTATTGAGGCCAAGAGGGGAAACCTTTGAGAGTTTCTTTGGAACTTTTTATTTGGGGGGGGGGGGGGGGCAATGGTAACGAAAAGGCAGATTCACTAGCCAAGAAAGGGAATTTGACCCAGAAGACAACAGGCCAATTCCACCAGAGTCACTTAAAAAGCATAGTTTTGAGAAATCAGTGGATAATCGATTTAAGATTATCCACTTTAAGACTGACCAGGCAGCAGAATCAACAGGTAAACCCTGGCCTAACATCCAAGACACTTGGAAAATGTTCCGTCACTAACTCGTAAAGTGGCATTCAGACTGAAAACTGGCTATGATAGTATGTATGCATGGCAGAACATCTTAATAAAATAGGCATTCTTCCATCTAGTTTATGCCAAATATTTAATTTAAACACCAAGCGTGCAGAACATCTTATATGCTCAGAACTTGATAAAGAGTTTCAGAAATGTGGTGAAATAAACAAACTTTAGTGGAATGCTAGAGAGCACTTACATGAACTCTTTGTAAGGACTACATCTCTCATGCTCCTTTATTAATTTGTTCTAGTTATCATTTTAAAATGCCTGCATATTTTGCTATCTTTCTTTGCTCTTACCCGAGTTCTCTTAATGTATGGAGTGATCCTTCCAATAAAGCCATATGTGATAATTTTTTTTTCAATATAGATAATATAGCACATTAATTACTATTGCTTCAATGCAAGAAAGTAGCCAAAATTTTATGATTTTACATTTACCTTATTGTCTGAGCAGCAAGGTTGATTTCTCTACTTTTTTTAAAATCTAATTTTAACAAAAAAAAATTTGAAAGATTTTGTTGATAATCTTCTTTCCCCTCATTTTCAATAGGTTGTTTAACTTTCAAATATTTCGCTTATAACTCTTGTTTAGTCCAAACTCTAAAGTTAATTTAGTAAATATTTGTAATGCTCAATTCCGTGTGATGGGGTAGAGCTGAATTAAAACCTTTGGGCTCTACTAAGCATTTAAAGCACTGAAATATTGATGTACAGTGACACCCCTCTTCCCCTAAGAACTGAACAGATCTCTCTCTAAAATGGCCAAAAGGGCCTACAAATTTCTAAAGACACATACTGTTTTTTCAGAAATCCTTCTAAAAACATAACTGAATACTTTCTAAGCGCTTCTAGATGTGCTTTCCAGAATTTTCAGGAACGTTCAAGAACCCCTTCAGAATAAACACTAAGATCAGAAAACCCAATAATTCTTTTGCAATGCTCAGCCTTATACATTTATTATATACAATGTGACAGTATGGTAAGAATAGTATAAATACTTTTTTAAAATGCACTGCATATACAGTATGGGACCTCAAATCCGGATAGCTCAGGGCCGCGGTCTTTCCTGATTTCGGAATTTTCCGATTTTGGGCCCTCATTCAAAAAATTTTGTAAGTTGTATCATAGCCCATATAATTTGTTCTGGAACTTTTTATTAGCATTTTGCTCATTTATAGCATTTTTATTATACCGTATATACATGCCTATAAGTTGCGAAATTTAGCAGAAAAAACAAAGTTGGAGTAGGCTTACATTCGGACGCAAAACATTGAAACGTCTAGACTTTTCCCGATGTTATTTTAACCTCTTTAACTAAACAATAAAAGAAAAGAATTATGTCAAACGTTGATATGATTTTATATTCTCTAGCCACTAAATTGTAGTAAAAAATCAGACTATTGGGAAAATGTGAAAAACGCGGATTTTCAATTTCGCAAATGTTCTGTATCGTGCGAAAATTAGAGCTTATTTTTAAAGATAAATTTTAGAGAACTACAAGAAATAAAAGAAGCAAAATTTAATGGTATTAACTCAGAGTTAAAGCAACAATTAATAAAAATTCTAATCGCAAAAACGAACCCTTTTCAGAAAATCGCGATACATATATATTTTTTTTAAACAGCCCATTTCTGATCTTAAATATATTCCATTACATTTTATTTTCCTTTTCTTTAAAACGCCTATTTCTAAAAAAACCAAGACAAAACATTTCCCGGTTTTTTTTCAAAGCAACAATTAATAAAAACTTTAATCGCAAAAACGAACCCTTTTCAGAAAATCACGAAATAATTTTTTTTTTTGAAAACAGCACATTTTTCGATCATAAACATGTTCCATTGCATTTTATTTTCTTCTCTTTAAAACACTTATTTCCAAAAAAAAAAATGCAAAACATTTCCTGATTTTTTTTTAATTTTTTTTTTTCAGCTGCCGATTTTTTCGAAATGCAAAAAAAGCTCCGGCTTTTGGGTCTTCCGGATTTTGGGATTCCGAAATTGGGGTCCCATACTGTACGTAATTATTTTTTGATTAAGAAAACTGAATGTAATGTAGTTTTATATACATAGTGTTTGGAATGATGACGAGATATGATTGCCCCACAACTAATCTTCAAATTAATATTTTGGGTAGCCCTAAGTGCCCCCTCTGCAGTGGTGATGAAATAAGGACTGCTGATAATCTTCCTAAGTGTCCTTCATGGTTCCTCCGCTTTTGCTTGATATTGGAAAGCTAGAGAACTTAACTCTTATTTTTCATTTTGTACTGTGTATGTTGCTTTGTGGTTCTGGCCAAGAATATGGTCTCTTTTGGGCCATGCTGTATCAGAAATAAAAATGAACTAAAGCTATACAATGCAATTTACCTTGAGGATGAGCAGCCAAACTTGATATCCATTTGCAATTTCCAAATAAAATTTTAGAAACTTCTCGCTTAAGAAGATTATACACTTTCACATGCCTCTGAGTGGCAACAAAAAAGACAGGACGTAGAGGATGAAATAACACATTCTGTACATTGCCTTTTAACTTCTGGAAAGGCATCTGTAACACATACATTTCAATGTTTGAAACCAGAAAAAATAAGTAAACACATCAAATCATCAAAAAAATATACTACAACCATAATTAACTTAGTAAACTCAATAGTTAAAGGACTGAACCATAAATCTTCAAAAGTTGTTTAAAAAAATCATTAACCAAGGGAGAGGAGACTTTGTGAGAAAAGACTGATTTATTATGAATATAAGGTAAAAGAGATAATGAAGAGCTCATGACATATCTTGAATTAATTAATATAAGTTATTGGAGTTAAAGCATTAAATTTTAATTAATAGGTGAGTTAACTTCTCATGTTTGAATGTATAATTTTTTAATCCATAAAATAAAAATATTAACTAACATATATTTTAAAACATTATGATAAAACTATTTCGAGCAAGATAAACGTTCACTAAATAGTGGCATTTCTTTAATTTGTACTGTAAATGATGGAAATGCTTACATAAAAATATGTCATTTGCATTCCACTTATTGGGGAAAATGTTGGCTCTATTGCATTTAAAGCAATACAAAAAATAGATCCCCTACTTTTAGATATTTTTAAAAATTTAAGGAGCTTTATTAGAGCATAGGAAAAATACTTAACCATTAATACGTGCAACTAGTGTTAGAGTTTGATTACTTTGAATTTAACAAATACTTTCAACTACAAGGAATTTTGAAAAGCTTTTTTATTTGGTTGCTGAATATTTGGTATTTAGCCAAAAAGAAATGGCTGAATACTCAGCTTTTGCCGGGGAAAAATTCCTGAAAATTCGCTATTAGTCTATTCTGTGAAATTGCTATTTGTTACATTCCCAGGGGTGGTAGTACCGGTAAGGATTTGCATTTCCTGAACTTTCAAAAAAATTTCCTGAACCTTGAGATTTTTCATAGGTACTTACTTGCATAAAAGACGAAATGTAATTTATCTAGTTGAAATTTATGAAAACTACTTGATTCAGACAGAAATGGAAAAAGTACTTATTTTAACAGTTTGAAGTGAAGTTTTGGCTTCTGCTTACATGTGAATTGACTTAAAAGCAAGTATATACGGTGAGATATTGATAAAAATAAAAGGGAATTTTATTTGCTTACTTACACAATTAAATTTTAAAAAGAGTTAAAATGAAAAAAATACGATCTTGTAAAGGATGCCGAAAGACAGCGCAAAGAAAAGAAAGCATCTGTTTTCTTGCTTGCACGTGGAAATTAGGCCTACAATATTTTACAGAATTGCATAAATAAATTAAGAAATATGTATTGCTGCAATTTAAAGAAAAAAGCAAAATGAGAGCGGAAAATGTAGGGTCAAGGAGCAAACTAAAATTTACGAAACTTCGGCAAAAAGATTTCCGGTTTTTTCGGAACCCTACGACCCCTGCATTCCTACAAAAAAAACTCAAACAGGACTTGGGGATGGTCAAAATGGACATTTTGGCAGGTTAAAAGAATATACGTATGTACACATGGATATTGCGTAAACACAAGTCAAAAATGATTCAAGAACTCGGTGATCAAAATGAAAATTTAGGATAAAATTTGCATGAAAGATCTTTTGTGAATGCAATACTTCCTTTACTTTGCACCAAAAAGTAAAAAGTGGTTTATTTAATTTAGTAAGTAAATTGAAAGCTATAGCAGGCTCAAACTCATGTGTAACAAAATGTCAAGTTTGAGTAAATACATTTGGTATTTTGCTTGCATTTTGCAGACATAAAAGCATTACACTTACCTGAGAACGATATTTTGAAAGTTGATGAAACACAATGGACTTAAATCCAACGTCAGATACTAGAACAGCAATATAGTCCCCTTTTGCGTGCCAAACAACTTGTTTCACTTCTTTATTGTGGGATATGATCATACGGACTCCAATTTTCTTCTCTTCTTCTGATGGCAGCGTCCAAACAGCAACTGAACATGAGAAATTATATTAGCATACTTGACATTGATCTGCTAAAATGCAACCAATGCTCTTTTTTTTTAATTACGAAATAAGTTTAACTTCAAATATATGTACACCCTCAAAGCTTTTTTATAACTTTTTTGAATGAATTTCATAAGAATCATTAGCTTAGTGAACAATTCAACTAATGGACTCAATAGGAGGGAACAAATTCCGTGTGATGTAGTTTTTGGGAACAAATTCTATGTGAAGTAGGTTTTTATCAGCTACAGAATGATGTAAAAACTGACAGACATGTAACTCACTGAGGTAAAAAAAAAACTGAAATGAAGAATCACGGCATCATGACATAATGTCGCAAGTTTAATAAAAAGCCTTATATTACAAACATAAATTACTATGCAACAGAATTATCATATACAAAACAAAATCAAGTTATTAGTTTAATATAAATGATTAATTCAGGGTTAATGTAAAAAAAAAGTGTAGAAGTCCTCCATTCTTCGGAACTTATATTTTTACATAGTCTTAAATCAGTGTAATTCATAAAAATTCAATGCATAGTTTAAAGAAATAAACAGGTTTTCAAGCATTAATATGTTTTACTTTAAATAACTATTTCATATATGTGAACTGTTAAAAATGTTAGTGATTAAGGCGTGAAGCGAAAAATCTAGAGAAGTGAAGAAAATTTTTTAAAAGTACCAAAATATTATATGAAGAGCATAAAAAATTGATGCAAAGCAATACTTAAAAGACAGAACATGATTATTAACACACAAATATACTTGTGATTGAAACACAAAGTAGTTGATCTTATATTTATATATAAAGATATAACATTGAACTAATTGATTAATGAAACTCTAAAATCATTAGGTGGCACTATTTAAAAAAATAGGTTTAGCTTTTTATCAAATTTAATGATTGTTTTAAGATACTGCCAAAAAAATCACTAAATAGACAATTTCTGAATTTCATGTCTTTTAATTATATATGAAATGAAAATAGAACAAAATGGTAATTTATTTTGTAATAGTACATAATGAGCACTTGAAATGGGGGAGAGGGGGACCTAATGTTAAAAATGATCTAAAATTATTTTAAAAAACATGCATTTAATTTTCTTTAGCAAAAACATTTTTTGCACTAAATTATTAACACATTAAGGCTGGGGATCTTGACAAAAGTATGCTAGGTAACGCGGCGACCGCCCCGCCTTGATTTGCGTCCTAGACCGTGTGATATTTTGTGTAATCATAAAAAATTTAGACTTAAAAAAGTTTATTTAAACTCTTAAAACTACAAGAAATATTAAAAAAGAACTAATTACAAAAAATGTTTTATAGTACATATTTATGAGAAGAATCTAGTGTACAAATACAAATGTAAAGAAAGTGAAGAACACAAATGTAAAGTGGCTCATGGATTGCGCAATATGGTTGCAATCCGCACTAATACGACTCCCGCCTTTAAGCTAGTCGAGATAAATTGTATTACTATGACTCCCGCCTTTAAGCTACAGTAGAGATAAATCGTAGTACTACGACTCCCACCTTTAATGTGTTAATAAGGCTGCAAAATTTGATGATTATAACCAACTGACATGACTACTAACACTTAAAGGTAAAAAATAATTTTTAAAAATTCCTTGAATCTTCCGATGAAATTTCAAGTGGTTGTGGCAAATGGATATCCGTGAAAGCCCTTTACTACAACAGCTGAAACGTGAAAAAGGTTAAAAGTAATGGTAAGCTCAAAGTTATTGATGACCAAGATATAGAATAAGATAGTGAACGAGAACTGGGACATGGTGCAATTAGAATCCAAGAAAAAAAAAATCCCTGATAATTCCCTGATATTCTCTAATTGAGCTCCAAAAATTTTCCTGATTTTATAATTTTAATTGTGAGTTAGTGGTCATTCATAAATGATGTCATGCTTCGAGGGGGGGAGGGGGGGGGGTTCTAGAAATTGTGACAGTTTGTGACAAGGGGGAGGGAGGGGGTATTAAGAAGTGTGACATCACCCATTTTGGTTAAAGTATTTAACACCAGCAAATTAATTATTTTTTTCGTTTTAAAATTTGTTTTGTATTCTTGTTGATTTTATATCGATAACATCGATGCTGATTAAGGTTTAAATTATCTTTTAGATAGAGGTTAAGAGGAAATCTTGGGTGTTTAGATTTTTAAGACAAAGTAGTGCGTTTCATTTTTACCGACTTCGAACAATCTTAAGAGAAAAAATATCAAAATAAAGCAGCTGAACCCAAAATAAGCATCATCTCAACTTTGGTTTCTTTTCATAACTATTTTGATAAAATTCACACGTATGAGCAAAAGTATAGAGACAGTACGATACCACCTAATTCTGTTTTTGCACGAACATTTTTACACTAATTGACTCAGTACCAAGTTAAAGTAAATAGTATTATTTCATTCATTTTTTAAGCAAGTCGTTTTGATATAACACAAGCTGTCGAATTCAATTTCAAACTTTTCTTTTGCCTAAATTCTAAGATAAAAAAAATTATTTATGGCGTAGTAGACATCCTTGCTTTTTTTCCTTGTGCATTACAACTACTACACTCGACGAGCTTGAGTAACAGTTAAAAGCAGGGCTCGATAAATACTAAGCCCCGACTAGATATTCAGTGCTGGCGCCAAAACACAAGGATTATTCTCCAATTCTTTTAAATGAGCTGTCATCACTTGGATGATCTACTTGGTTAGTTGGGGTTGGGGGTATCACTTGGAAGCTGTTTACTGCTGCCTGTTTTCTAAATGGATTTATTTAGATATCAAAATGTGCGAAGGGGGAGGGGTAGGGGGTGTATTCCGCTATCACCCCCCTCCCCTCTCAATACTCACATGGGAGCTGGCTCCTTACTCTTTTGCCTGTCGCCTAGATTTTTAGAGAATTTTTCAACTTTTAAGCTTGTGTGGATTTTGAGAAGCTTGCTTTTTGTTTAGTCTAGAAAAAATTTTATTATTGGATTTGATTCCCCCAAGATAGTCTGGTGTTGTTTGTCTAATAACTTTTGAAATACATGGAGGGGCGGGCCGGTATGTGAGTTGGCGCTTGCAAAGCAGAGACTATTCTTTTGAGAGCTAATTGCTAGTCTAAAACTTTGTACCTATGTTATATACAATACATAACATTATGTATATTATAAAGTCATGTGAAGAATTAAATGAGAAGGCAGTTCAGTTATGAAAAGTCATTTCGAGGCGGAATTTTCTTATTTTGAAATTTAATCTCTTAAAGTACTTTGTGTACATAAAATAAGGATAACGTTTTTAGACCAAACTAGATCAAGCTCTAAAATACCATTGTTTTCAATAGTTCTTTTGTATTAATATATTTTTTAATATAATATTATATGCTAATTGTTTTTCTTGTAAACCTTAATTTTATTTTACATAAATTAACAAATAATTATTATTCATATGCTCATAAATGTCATAAAAGCAAAAATAAAATTGTAAATGTCATCTGTACCGTAATGCTTTGTTTCAAAACTGTAAGGGTATATCCTTACGTAATATAGCGTGACATGTGACAAAGGGGGGGAAGGGGGTATGCTGAAGTGCGACACTTTGTGACAAAGGGGGGAGGGGGGTCAAATATATTGAAAAAAAGTGTGACATCATTTATGAATGACTCCTTACACAGCATCATTGTCATAGGCCTGGGAGCAGAAAGTGCTTAAAAGTGCGACGTAAGTCGCAGAACAAACGCAATCTCTGCAGAACATTTCATCCTTAAAAAGAAGAGGGGAAAAAAAACGTGAGCACAAACGCAAAAGAATTTTAAAAAAAAAACCATATGTTCTGCAGAATAAAGGTCAAGATTCGCGGTCGCCACTCGCCACGTGGCGACCTTGTTTGAAAAAGTGGCGATTCAAAAAATTAGGAGCGATCGCCACCTTTCCTTTCTTTTTTAAATTTTCTAAAGTAAATAATCCCTCCTTATGGAATTTTCAACTCTTGCTTCTTTCATGCATGCAAGCACAATAAAAACGCATCAATTCGGCATTCAAGTTACCGAATTTCGGCCGATAGTCTTCATTTCCCCTTTCTTTCACAAGAAAAAAATGGCGAAAATTTTTCCCGATTACACTATTTTTTTTTCTTTGAATTCCTTCTCTCTGCCATATAAATCTTTTAAATATAGTAAGAAACAATATTAATCTTGATTTTTTTTTTTCATAACTTTCATTTCAAACTTACATTTCAGATCGGCCATTTTCACTTTATAAAATCGGACTCGAGTGTCGCGCCATTTTGAAAATAGTGTGAAAGCTTTAAAAAGAGTTTTGAAAAGAATGAAAATTTAATGTACTGAACAAAACTAGAACTGGAAATATACATTTTTTTATACTTGTGTTCGAAAATGGTTCGTATTGGTGATCGCGGTTTTTGTAAAAGGTTCGTTTCTGTGAGGGGGATTTTTGTTATCTGTTGCTTCTATGATGTAACAAGTAAAATTTTGCATTTACATTTTTTGTGCTCTATAACATTAAACATGAAAAACTGTATTGAAAAAATTCATATTCCCTTAATTTACCATCGCCAAGGAAGCAAGTTTTTTCTTTTTCCAATTTGAAAGTCATATACTTTGAAGACTTGATAGTTTTAACAAAATGTTATGTTTTCTTCACTGAAAATAAGACACATAAGGAATTGTAGTGCACTGATGCACCATTCATCCCCCCCCCCCCCCCCCCCCGCTTTGCACTTTTGCTTTATGATGCATAGGTGGCCACCAAGTTAATCAAGTTTAGTGGCCACTGGCCACTTGCAAAATTTGAGTCTTGACCTTTACTGCAGAACAACTGACGAAAGAATGTTTATATATTCCAATGGTACACCACCTGGCCATAAATCCGTTAGAAAGGTGTTAAAAGCAGCCATTGTCACAATGTATGGGCCAAATTTTTATAAACATTTTGTAAACAGTACATCTGCATTAATGTCGCAGTATCCGACTTCAAAAGTCATTGACAGAATTGCAAATTCTGAATGTATGCCTTGGTTTTAAATAAATAATTTAATATGTTTTGTCAAAAATGAGTAATAAATATTCTACTAGTTAATTAATATTCTTATATCTATTTTGTGTTGTACTGTGGTCCATCAAATTTGGACGACATGCCTGCAGAACATTTGGAACTGTTTGAGGTCATGTTGCAGAACACTGAATATAATTCTGCTCCTGGGGTCATAGGTAATGACAGTAGCGCAATGGTGAAACCAGAAAAAATAACTTATGGTGTGGGGGGTGCACTGTACTTTTCCATCTGAACTTTGCAATTCTTTTTTTTTTTTTTTTTTGAGGGCATGAAAGAAAATAATCTGCAACTGGTGAGATATTTAAATCAAATCTAAAGTTTTTTTTTTTTTTTTTTAAAGAATGAAGGAGTTTATGTGTATACTGCAACGTTTTAAAGCTTTATTTACTATACACAAGGTGCTTTAAAAGGTGCAAAGTAGGATGCACATAGCTTGAAAAGTACAAAAACTAAATTATTCAAGTTAAAGATTTTACCTTTTTCATCAGAAGTTTCTGGAATGGATCCTAACAAAGCATCAGTATTACTAATCACAATTTTATCTCCAACTCTTGGATTGATAATAAATACTTTCTCTCCCCTAAAAATAAAAGCAGTTAAAATGATCAACACTTTAAAAAATTTATACTTTTAATAAAAGCACAGCAATAATAATAATAATAAATAAAAATATAAAAACAGAGAAATAGAAATTTTAATGAATTTATATTGTATACAGTAACAGTAAATTACTTTAGACTTGCATATAATTATCTCAGGTAATTGAAATAAATAGGGACTGCTTCAGATATGAAAGAAAGAAATTCTGCAGGCCATTTAATAACAAGATTGTAAAAGACAAAAAGAGACCACACAATGAGCAACTTTAGTTTACTATCAAACTCAAAAAAAATAATAAATAAAAATAATAATAATAATCTTATCCAATAACCATTACTACACTCAGTTTTGTTTGAAAATTAGCTTAGAGACTTTTATTTCTATTTTAGTATCTACAAAAAATTGCACTATAAACACCCCAATAAGAACCAACAGTAAGATAACTATGCACAGAAAACTAAGGAGCATTAATGAAGTCAGTTTTAGCACAATTAAAAACAAAACTAAAAGTGGCAATGATACTGCATATATGTATCAAAAATGATAAACGGGACATTTATTTTGATCCAATATAACTAGAATCCATGACAATATCATCAATCACTGTTTTGGCTAACTACAATTTGAATAATTATGCAACCCTACTTTTTTTAAAAAGACAAATTACATAGAACAAATTGCATAGTATAACAGCATCCATAAAAAGTAAAGATGGCTTTAACTGTGTATCTGATTCGCAAAAAGTTGATTATTAACAACACAACACACATGCAATAAGCATAACACAAACACTTAAAAAAATATAATAAGAGTTAGCTGTTTTAACAAGAAAAAACATAAAGGCATTATTATTAATAATGTATTGGAAAAAAAGGAAGTGGTAAAATAATTATTGAATCAGTAAATAGCTTTTAAATGAAAAAAAAAAATCAAAAATGAATTTTATGTTCTTTATGAATTATAACCCACAATGCACATATGAATACATGTAGTAGTAGTAAAGTTTAGCTTTTTTCATGCATGATCTCCAATTCTTACAGTCAAACAAATGTGAAAATGAACAAAATTTTTGGTTATTCAAAATAAGAGCACTGAACAGAAACTTTAATATTTAATGTTTAATAAGTCGTAAATGTTCTAAAGTTTCTTTCAAAAATATGCCTTTTCAAAAACAAAATTTTAAAAAAATATACACGTGAAAAATTAGAACAGATGGAAACAAAATATAGTGATGTAAATTTTTGTATGCTTGATCACTAGTCTCGAAAATCTGAACGGAGCCTCGGAAGTCTAAGTTTCCACTTAATTAGAGGCCTCAAAAATTTGGTTTCCCCCTCACCCGAAAGTATGCAATCTTTTTTCGTCCTTCGGAGAATTTGCCATTTTGAGTCACCCATCGCCCTTTATTCTCTTATTAGTTAATCAAAGGCACTTAGAAGATGGCTAGGGGTTGCTTTGAAAGGGACTTGTAAACTTGTGCCATAAAACTTGTTTCAAGTTCCCTGCAGTGTTTTCTCGCTATGTAATAGGGGGTCTTCTTGTACTGCATGACCAGTTCCATTGTAAATATAAAGTCGCTATGTAGCTTACTCGGAATTAGCTTTTTGCACATCCCTTCGTATCCTAATCAGTTTAGAGAGGCAGTACTGTTGAAAGTGGTCAGTGCAGTGAGAATTGCTTGAGCTGCCTGTGTTCAAAATGAATCGGAAAAATAAGACAAAATTCGTATAAGCAAGTTAGAAGCTATAAAAAGATTAAAAGCAGCCAAAATAATAAACAATGTTGCTATCAATTTCGGTGTTGGATAGGTAAAAGTTGGTGACTGCCACCGCAGTCGGCTGGAAATAGTTTTGTTCACAGAAGTGCAATGAGATACCAGCAGAAAAGAAATAATCAGAAATGAGAACATCCGACTATAAAAAAACTAGTAAGGCTTTATTCCTTTGGTTTAGACAACAGAAAAACAAGGGAATTCCTATAAGTGGTCCTATCCTTCAGGAAAAAGCTCTATTTTTCAGAGATAAGTTCATAGCAAGAGAAGATTTCACAGCAAGTGTTGGTGGGTTAGACCAATGGGGAAAAAATGGTATACATCAATTAAATATTTGAGGGAAAAAAATCTCAGCAGATGCGTCAGCAATGTAGGCATTTCAAAACCAAATTGAAGATATTATACTGACTGAGAAACTCCCTCCTCTGATTAGTTATATAACTGTGACAAAACTGGTTTGAACTTCAAAATGTTGTGATCAAAATACCTCGCTTTAAAAGATGAAAAGTCAGCTGAAGGTCACAAAAAATGGAAGGAGCAGTTAACGATTTTAGCATGCGCCAATGTATCTGGACGTCATAAATTGAAACTTACTGTGATTGGAAAGTCGGCCAAGCCTAGAGCATTAAAAAACATTAATAAAGAAGCTCTTCTAGTAAATTATACAAATCAGAAAAATGCATGGATGGATAGAGAAATTTTCATAGAATGGTTTTTCAAACACCTTGTTTCAGAAACAAAAGGGGAATAAAGGCAAAAAAATCTACCATATAAAGAACTTTGTTTTTGGACAATGTTCCATCTCATCCAGACGAAGATGAACTACGATGTGGTGAAAAATGTGCGGTATGTTTTCCTCCAAACAATACAAGTTTAATACAGCCACTGGATCAGGGTATATTGGAGAATTTCAAGAAATGATATTAATCAAATTTGTTGGAACATTTAGTCTGCTGAGAATGCTTTGAAGAGTGTAAACATGAGAAACAAACTTAATCCTATATCAGTGAACAAATCGTGGCCAAAATTTTTACCTAAGATAGTGACAGTCATGGAGAAGCTTAATGATAATGTAGTGAAAAAATTGTTTTGGAAGATTTGGTGAAGGAATTACCTGGCTGTGAATATTCTAATGCAGTTGGCATTAAAGAATGTCTCAGAGGTTGGAAACAACTGACTCAATAACTGTAGACATAATAGAAGACGAGGAGAAAATTAATGATACGGAAGAAATTGACTGCCACTTGAAAAAAAAAAAAAATCATAGTAAAGTTTCTGCCTCATTAGAACTAGCTTTAATATATATATATATATATTATATAGAACAGCAAAATGAAGCCACTCTTGCTGTTCGTTGTGCTGTTGAAATGTTGCAAGTAAAAAGAGAAGTAACATGTTAAAGCAGCAAAAAATTTTAAAACAAATGATACTGTAAAGTGTGCTACACATTATTACACTAAATAATAAAAGCATCTACATCCTTTGTGAAAATAATTAAGTAAAATCATAAACGCTAAAATGTTTCTATTTTTTCCGAAAATCTGAGTTCTTAGTAATATCAGGTGGCGCAGCCCCAATTACCTCGGATTTTCAAGACTCTACTGTATTTTTCTTATTTCAAAACCAGGTTGCATAGTACAAAATAGCAGAATTCTCCCTTACTATTGATGAATTTCCTTAGTGTGAATTTAAACATAAAAAATAAAAACATCAAATTTTAACTTACACTGCAGCCAGTATCAAACACAGTGCCTCATTTGGACACCATGTCAATCTTTTTATTGTTCCTCCTAAATTGATTGTGGAAAGACATCTTCCAGTTAGAACCTCCCAGATCTTAATGGTTTGATCATCACTCGCTGAAAATTATTAAAGAAATTTCACAATTTGGTAGATTTCAAAAAATAAAAAGAAAAAAAACAGGACAAATAATTGTTAAAAAATGCTTTCAAGACAAATAAATTAACTAAAAAAGTAAGTTCACCAACCAGAAGCTAAAAATTGCCCTGAAGGCTCCATAGATATACAACGAACTAATGCTGAATGACCAGTGTATACCTTAAAAACAAAAACAAAACTAATTTAGAAAATAGTAATAAAATTAATGCCATAGTAGAATTTTCATCAAGTTGATAAGTTGCAAAAGAGATCAAAATTTTACAGCAAGAAATAAATCTAATAAATTGATGAACACATACAATGAATCAGTTTAAAAATACAGCATTCATTATAATTAAAATGTATTATGTACTTAATATTTGATCTTTCCTAAGCTAGAAATAAATTTTCCAGATACTGCAACATTAATAAGATAATCATTAACCCCCTTCCCGTTTGAAATGACTCTTCTCCTCCTCCCCATTTCATCCATTAGTTCCCCAAATTAGTCTTCTAAAATACAATGAGAATATATTAAAGTTATACTGCCTGTTGTTACCAATAAGTAACACATTGAAGATACTAGTCAATCGATTTTTAATTACAGACAGCACTAGCACTGAAGGAAAATAAAAATTCCTTTACTTTTCTAATCTTTTGCTTCATGCACATTTTATTAATTTATTTATTTATTTTATTGAACAGTAAGGAAATTTGACAATATTTATCAATATTTTAGGATATTTGACTGAAAAGTATTTGTTGTTTTTTCAGTCAAATCTCAATGTTACCAAAGTTATTTTAAGCCTAAACCTTAGCTCAATTAAAATATGAATTTTTAAATATTTCCCCAATCATTTAAACAAGACATAAATGACAAAAATCATAATTTAAAATGTTTTTCAGCAATTTGGCATGTGAGGGTTAACTTACCACAGACAATGTAGTAGGGAATGGCTGCAAATCTTTTGGTTTGGGCAGCTGAGGAATTAGGTCGTTGGGATCCACATTGGCCTTAAGGAAAAAAAAGTACACATGAATACATATCAATAAACAAATTCAAGAATAATCATTGGAGAACTGTCACAAACTTGTTTTAGTGTAGCAGCCTTTCTTAAATGTCCCTTGCATCAAAATATACTTATTAAAATTAATAATCATATTACTAACGTTAAAGTAACAAGCACTAAACTAAGTATGAAAGGTAAAGCTTTAATGGACAATGTCAAAATATAACTACTTTCCATACTTAAAAGCTGTGGTCTATTCAGTATGTTTCTGTCTAACGTTTCACTTCACATGACAGACTTCTTTGGAGCATGAGTGATTCATGCTCTGAAAAAGCTTGTGCCTTGTCAGGTGAAACGTTAGCCAGAAACATACTGAACGAACAATAGCCAGGAAAAATAGTTATATTTTTAAGCTGAACTTTTTAAAATGCAGAAAAAAAGGGGGGGGGGGAACTATTGTGTTACAAATTAAGAAACTACTTTCAGCTAGCATGTTAAACATAAGATTATCAAGAGCAAAATTTTCCGATAAATTTTTTTTACAAATACAGTAAAACCCAGTAATACTGCGACTCAGTATACCGCGGAATCGGATATAACGTGGTTGCTATCATGTCCCCCGACGTTCAAACCACGCTTTGTATTCCAGATTACTCGAAACTTTTGAAAAGTAATCATATTCTCTAGTCCGCGAGAGTGTATAAAGGATTAAAACATTGTTTCTTTGAAAAGTGTGTTCCTCCCATTCCACACAAATCCACTTTTTTCTTAGAATCTCGCCCCCTTCATAATCTCATGTTGATAACTTAACAAGATTTTTAAGCCCATATTTTGTCAGGAAACAATTGTTTTTGTTGCGGTTGATATGGTTTTGGCTTAGGAGTCCCAAGGAGCAGAACAATTTAATCTGAATAACCTATCACTCGATAGACTAACCGCTCAGTTGAGAAGTGTGCTTCTTGCACAGTAATTACAGCAAATAAAATGGCAGAAACAAGAAAAGAAACAATTATACAATAGAAGAAAGTTACGAGTAATTGATAAAGTTAAAAGTGGTACAACAGGAGCGAGTATATTTTGCAAATATGGTTCTGCGGTACAGTTTCATTATATCGCGGTTATGTTATAACGCAGATGCCAAACATGTCCCCCGACACCCGTCTTTTAACGGGGTTTTACTGTACTGCTATAGTGATAGCTACCTAAGTTCAAAAAAAAAAGTTTCAGGGATTGCATTAGAAAATACTTGCATTAAAGCATTTGCTGTTGCCTCTTTTACAAAATAGAGACCAATTTTCTCAATTTTGAAAAACATTCTAAATTGTTGCACAATTTTTCGAGATTCAGAGAACATTTTCACACATTTGACAATGCTTACAAAAATCCCTTACGTTTTAGGTTGCCGGAACAGAACATAAAACCAAAAAAAAAAAAAAAAACTGAAAATGATCCGAGCAGAAAAGAAAAGTTCAGATTTAAAAAATAATAATAATCTTTCACCACTTAGGATGAAAGATTTTAAAAGCTCATGCGACAGAAACTGCAATCAAAATAATAGTATTACATCAATAAATAACAAAGTATGCTAAAAATCTTGCTCCTTTTTTTTAATTCATTAAATAATTTTTTTAACGAATATACACAATAAATTTCAAATACAATCTTACTCTCATTTTTCTTTGTCTTGGGCAGAGATATAAATCCAGGCATCTTTCAAACCATTCTTTGATGTAGTGTGAATATGCAGGCACTTCTCTTAGACTAGAAAACTTTTTGGGAACAAAATCTAGTTTTCTTTCCTCTGGTTCTTGTTCTTTCCATTTCTCTTCCTAAATATATGTAAACAAAAAATCTATTTAAACAAAGTATTCTAGCATACAATGAAAAAATATCCAAAACTAATCTATGTATAGCATTATTCTTTGGTACACATTGGTTTTAAGCCCAAGGAATCATGAAAAATACAGAGATCTGATTTTAATCCTGAAGACACTTGCAGATTTTTTTAAAAAGAATTCTTTTCGACTGCTAGTATGCGACTGCTAGTACTGCGAGTGCGATATGAGGAATAAGTACTCATCCTGATTGTCACATTTTTATGTCAAGCTCCTTCCTCTTCCCCCAGAAAATGATGCGTAATCTTGAGGAAACAAGGAAACCGTCTTCAAATAAAAAATATCCCACAGTGGACCAACTTTCTTTCAACAATCACTGATGATTCAATTTTTGAAAAATATTTAACCATTGTAAATTTATGAGGTAGTATAAAAGTAGTTATTGTCTATCTAAAAATAACAATCACATGACCTCTTAAACTCAATTTAAAACAAGAAGTTCCGTCTAGAACTATACGAGCCTACTTTCCCGTATACACCAAATTCAAATTTATAATCTAGCTATCTCTTTCTCTCTCTTTCTTATTTATCTTTAGTTCTAATTATTGAAAATATACCTTTTTCAACGGATAATACATATTCATTCACTCACTCATTCATTCTTTCATTTATTCAGCCATGCATTTATTCATTCATTCGTTACCTCATTCAAGTGTTTATTCATTCATTTACGCATTCATGTATTTATTCACTCATTTATTTATATTTTCATTTATTGAATAATTTATTCATTCATTCTTTTCCTCATTCATTTATTCATTGATTTATTCTTTCACTCTTTCATTTATTCATTCATTCATTATTTCACTCATTGAGTCACTGAGAAATATCCTTGAAAATCCCAATCAAAAAATTTCATAGCAAAATAGGCTCGTAAGTTCTGGATAAACTTTCTATTTCTACATGTTCTACGTTATAAGAGCTTTCCGATAAAGTTTGTTCCAAGCAAATCGGTCCGTTAGATCAGGATTTATATAGGGTTGAAATTTTCCCGTAAGCTCTGTGTTAATTTTTTGAACTGTTCAAAAATGAACAAAAACTGTTCAAATCAATATTTCACGCCGAGAACTCCTTTCAATAAGCTTGCAATAGGAACTTGGCTCTTGTGCCCAGAGTTTACAGAATTTGCTTCAATTTTGTCCATAGGCGCTAATGTTAAAATTTTTTGAACTGTTCAAAATTGAACAAAAAATTGTTCAAATCAAAAAGTAAAATATAGAAATGAGATGTCCTCGCCGAGATCTTTCGAATGCAAAAAGAATTTTTCCAATCGGACAATTCGTTCAAAAGTTATTAGGGGGGGACAGACCGACAGACACACTTTTTCCCCCATCTCAATACCCTACTTTCAAATTTTTTATTTTTCAATCTTTATTTAATTACTTCACTTATTTTTGACTTTTCTTGATTTTTAACGATATTTTCACGATACATTAAGCCTTCTTTCATGCTTTATTATTATTTTTTTTTACTTTTACGGGAAAGTAGGCTAAAAAGAGATCACAAACTAAAAAGTGTTAAGTTCATTTAGAGATTACACATCACTGTAGCTAATAGCAAGGAAAAAAAATTAACTTTTTAATTGATTATAGGAATGATATTGTATGATAAAGATAAGGCATAGGGCTTGAAAATCAAGCCTTAACCAATGATCAATTATCCTATGCTATTCTGTACAATAGTGAGGATCTGATTTCGCATTTCTAAGGAACAGCGGGCAATTTACCCACAAGTTATCTAAATTACATCTGTGAAACAGTCTGTAAATAAACACTTTAAAAATTTGTAAAAATTTAACGAATACACAACATTAGCATAAACACAAGGAAATGTTAACTTAAGAACAATTTTTCTATGAAACAAACCTCTTCAGCAGTAAATAAATATTCTGGTGGTGGGTTATAAGATTCTTCATGACCAGGAAGTTTTCTTTTTGGAGCAGGTATATAATTTTGTAAGCGCTTGGACTCTTCAGCCTGCAAAAAGAAGAATACATTTGAAGATCCATTTTAATACAAAGCTTTTTAAAAAGTGTAAATTACATTAGTAGAATTGCAATAGCATTAATACTTATAAATGCTAATTTATATAAAGTGAAACTTTTTTTTATAAAATCATGATAAATAAACATGACATAAATTTATTAAATATTTTACTTGGAAGTTATTTTTATACTCAAAACTAGAGTGAAATTTCAATAAGTCGGAACTGCGGGAAAAGCGAAAACATATTCACTTATCAAAAATTCAATTTGTTGAAAACAAAACCCCAAAACTATAGAAAAAACACAATGCCCCCAAAATTTATTGAATTTATAATATGAGCAAAATAGTGATATAATAATAAACTAAACATATTACAAAAACTTGACACAATTAAAGTATAATATAATTAGAAGAATCACTTCGCCGCCACAAACTTGCTTTCTATAAGAAAAGGAAAATCTGTCTTGGAAGAAACAGCTACTTAAAGGGGGGTTGCAAAACAACAACATTTTGTGTTTTGGAAACAAGGGGTCTTCAGGTCTTCCCCCAAGTCTGACCGCCGTCATCGTACGAATGTTTGAAAGTCATAAATGTCAATTTTTATCAGTTATGGCTTTATATGTTTATGAGGGTTTTAAGTTACTTATTTGTATTTATTGTATTAAGTTTAAATAATCTGTCCCATAATGGACGGTCGTATGCATCTTTCACCTTGCCAACAGGCCAAAGGTGTAGTTTGCCTGAATCGTGTAGGTGCTTACTTGGAGGTCAGGGCAGAAAGTAGAAGAAAGTTTCAGCACGTGTCATCACGGCACATGTGTGGTAGCTTCTTAATAGCATGAGCAGACACAATATAAAAGCTGCATCTGAGAACTCTTCGGGACATTGATTACGAGAGGGATTATTATGCAAATGTGTAAGCACTAGGCTCTCAGAGCACTCGCTCACTTTAAATAGTTTTCAATTTGTTTTAGTATTTTAATTTTTTTTTGTCTACAACTGTTTTAGCCATGTCATTTAAATTGTGAAATAAATTTGACATTTGTTTAAATTTCATGACTTATGTATTATTCATATCCAATTATTAGAGGGACCAGAAAGTAATGTTTTTCTACATTAAATTCTAACAAAGGAATTTTTACCAAGTTCTAATTTTTAATCAATGTTGCAATCACGCTCATTATCAACAGCCTTTTGCAAGTTAATGAGCAAACTTTCAATGCCAGATTGGCTAAATCAATAGGTTTTTAAGCAAAATATCTGGAGATAGTATTTTTGATATCATCCAGATTTTAAAAGGTTTTGCCACACGCAAAAAATGTTGTACGGATCGGAATGAATGCAAATCCGATGACACATAATTGTGCTAATATAGTGGGCCATGCAATGACTTCCGTTCGGACTGATTAATATTTTCTAGGGTTCATCTTGCGCTGTGTGCTCTTGCAATATTGTGCTGCAGAATAACTTTTTCTGTTGACAATCGCTGGGCATTTTTCAATTAAAGATTGATTTACTTGATCCATTTGTTCACAGTAAAAGTCTGTATTCACAGTTGTTCAAGTTTCAGCCCTTCAAAATTGAAAACCTCAAGAATACTCCACCATCATGCACACAAAAGCACCATTGTGTGGTGTAATCCTGGCTGTAAAGCAGAGAAAGCCACCACGTTTTGGATTATTATCGAGTACAAATTTTTCATCTTCAGTGATCAAGCGCAAAAAGCGATTCTGTATCAGGGTTCGTACGCTTTTGTCAAAACCAAAAATAAGGACTTTCTAAGGACTTTTTAAGGACCTCACAAATTTTAGGAAATATACAAACTGTTATGTTTATTTCAAAAGGAAGCATTATTGAAAGAGGAAATTGATTTAACATCGTATTTTTATTAGGAACACAACACAAGCACTTTTATGGAGCTCTCTTTGACTTGTTGCTTTTCTAATGTCCAATACAGTCAGGCAGATAAATAATTATTGGAGCTAGTAATAAGAAGCACACAGCACAAGTATTAATCATATAAAAGCAAATTATCATGATATGAAAAATTACCAAAATGGTTAGTGCTATAAAATACAAGTAAAATGAAAAACAATTTAAATTTTAAAAAAATGTTAAAGAAAACGCTGCACTTTGTCTTGAGAATTTGTGTTTAATTTAGCTTTTTTTTTTTGTCATTTTACTTAACTTATGTTGCCAGCATTTCAATTTAGGCTTACTTAAACTTTCATCTCTGCCATAAATAATTTTTTTAAATTATTTAGAAGAGTTTGCAAAAATCCAGGAAAAACTTTTTCAACTTGAGAGAAATATTTCATTTTGGAAATAACATACAAATAAAAAATAGAGCTTATTCGCTTAAAACTTTGTACATTATCCTCAAATAGTAACTACCAAAATTTAACTAAAATAAAGTTTCAAAAAATTGAACAATTTTTTTTAATAAAAAATAAAACAAGCAGACTACAAGCTGCAAATACTAAAACAACTGTCAACTTTTTAAATAATTGATATATTTACAGGATGCAAAAGAGCGTGCGATAAAGCTCAAGAGCTGCGTGCAATTTTCGACAAAGCACATGCTAGATGTTAGCGAGTTTCCAAAAAATACAAGTTATGAAAATTTATGTAAATTAATACATGTCTTAAAAAAGTTTCTTGAAAAATTTTCTTGTTTTGTAGACAATCCCTTTAGATAAAAATACTTGTACATCAGCTTGAAAAATTGGATCTTTTGGCAAAAAATCGAACTTTCGAAGTTCACAAATAAAAAACAGAAAACTAGGGGAAAACGGAGCATTTGGCAACTACGGTGTATAGGTTTAAGAAGAGGTCGATTCCTTCAATTTACTGCAAATCAAGAAATTTCACGAGATACAAATTTTGATTAACGCAGCAAATATCCATCATCTCCAACACAACAAAACCCCACAGCGAACAATCGCGAAGCCTAATTGGTCGATAAAAATTTACTAAATATTAAAACAAATTTTCGATACGGGAATTTATTTGATCTAAAAAAAAACAATGGGAGAACAAACTATTTAGCGAAAGATAAGCTGAAAAGCGATCGGGAGAGCTGTCAACTTGGCGCTTATTACAGTGTAAGATGTAAGAAAAATGATAATAAATTTAAATCATTCTTTTACCTTTAACAGTATAAATAAGCGATAATCATACATGTGATTGGTCAAACGCAAAAAAAAGCTGAAAGTTTTTTTTTTTTTTTGCCTACATATTAGTTAAATGTATCTGTTTATTGAGCTAGATGTCAACAATATGCTTCTTTGAAGTATTCCCCACCCCCCCTAAATTAAAAAAAAACTTCAAAAGCAATATTTATTTACTGATTACTTGTTAAGAGCTGCTTCTACTTGCTTTATTGATAACTGTTTAGAATGTAGATAAAACAATTTTCATGCAAAAAAAAATATATTCATTTACTTTGTAACTAAACTTAGTAAATAGTATTAAATCCCAAATCTGAAATCCCGAAATTCGACCCTTTTTCGAAAATTCCCGGTTTTTGTTTATTTATTAAATTTTTTCCCCTTGAGTCCTTAAAAGTCCGTTTTTCAAATTTTGTTCCTTTTTCTTTTTTCTTTTAAGAGCAAAATGAGGGAACTTATGTGGGCACCATTGCATTTTGTGCAAATGCTTGGTGTTTTGATTAGACTTCTCTACTAATGTTTTATTTTTTATTTTTTTAGAGGTAGCTCGATTTTCTTTTTGATACAATTGCAGGAAATAGCAAATTGGGAGCTGTCATGTGGGTTGGTACAAGTTCATTTTAACTGAATTGGGTGTTGTAGTTTGAAGCATTTTATCAAAATCCATGAACTTTTTTTTTTTGTAAAAATATATAACACATCAATTTACTTATACCTTTTCAAAAAAAAAAAAAAAAATTAATACTTGTTTTTTTAAATTTATCTACCAGTTGAAGAAGGGCTGCAATTTGTAGTAAAAATTCGATGATGTTTATGTAAATCCGCCATTGTTGGTCCTGTCAATCCGCCGTTTTGGGTTGGGTCCGAAAGCCGTGATAGTACCGAACCCGAGCAAACCAAATTTGAGGTTCGATTAAGTAGTTGAAATGAAAGAAGTTTGATTCTTGTGAAGAATACAAAAGATAGCAAAACAAATAGAGCTCATGAGTACCTTCTTTTTTTAACAAAAAAAATTAAGCACCTGGAATAAAAAATAAGGACTATTTAAGGCCTTAAAAATGAAAATGAACATTAAGGACTTTCTAAGGACCTTTAAGGACCGTACGAACCCTGTGTATAGGGCCGCTAAAGCAATAAAAATTGCATGAGGTGGGTCAGTTAGCTTGGTTTTCTTCAGACAGATTATTTGGGATCTAAACACCTGCTCTGCTTACTTTATCAATCTGCCGAAAATGCTCTTAGATGATTGACCAATGTTGATTAAGAAAGAGTATTTGACAGTTCAGATCGTCCGACACAGATTTGCTCACTTAACATGCAAAGAAACAACATTACTTTCCAGTCCCCTATTTGCAGTATACATCAACTCTGCAAATGGATGGATAACAAATAGAATTAAAGAAATCTCACTTTTTCTCTCTTTTTATTACACCAACAATGTTTAAAGAGCACCTTTTTTAGAGTTATTTTTTCTTAATAATCACTTCCGCCTATTGAACTTTTCGGCTTATGGAAGTTCGACTTATCGAAGTTTCACTAATTTTTTATATTGCTGAATTTTAACAATTAGCTTTTAGAAATACTAATAATTTCTACATAACCTATTTTTAAAATATATATAATCCTTTTTATGGAGGTGAAGGGGGGAGTTATAATGGTTAAATATACTCCTGATGACGAAAATATTTTCTGCTTCTAGAAAAAAAAAAAAGAAAAGGGCAAGAATGTAGCAATTTTAAAGAAACCACAACTAACCATATCTTTGTCCCACATCAGATAAAAATCATCTTCCTTTTCTTTGGGTACTCTTGGTTTTATCCAACCCATTTTAATTGCATAAACAAGTTTAGAAACCTAGAATTTAAAAAAAATGCACACATTAGTGAAAACCATTTTTAACAATATTTAAAAAGTGTATTTAATAGTTTTAACAGCTGATGCTTTAAAATATTAAATGCAAATTTTTAATTTTTAAGAAAACAAAATTGTAAAAAAAGGTTGGAAAGAAAACATTAGGACAACAAAAGGATTTTTTGTAATACAAAAATTTTGAACTTTCAATTCAACAAACAAAAATTAAAAACATAACTTTGGATTTCCTTTTCTTGGTGTTATTTTAGACGATAAAAACATGTACTGTTCATTTTCGTTTCGCAGACCTATCAAGGTCACGTGGTTCCACTTCAGAAAGGGGTGAAAGGTTTGTGGATGGGCACAAGCTTGCACTTCTTATCTCATAGTTTGTTTTTTTCTTTTTCTTCCTCGATGTTACTTTAATTTCCTATTTTTTTTTTAATATTTTTTTTTAGTCTGTTTCGTTTAATGAGAGTCCAAATGCCTGGTGCTACCAAAAAAGTTTTAGCAGGGATTTTGAGTTTCTTTGCCTCAGCTCCGAGTAATTTTAATAGATAAAATTTTTTATCATTTTTTTTAATTATTATTTTTTAAATGTGATAAAAAAGTAAAAAGTGAAAAAAAAATGGAGTACTGGAGCGCAACAAATTTCTTTGCTCCGGCTAAGCTCCAAGATGGAGCAAAATTTCGTTACTTCACTGCTCCGTGCTACTGCTCTATGCTCCGCCCCAGATCCCTGTTTAGGGGGAGGGGGATTGTACCTTGTTTTCCCCATATGGAAGTTTTTATTGTAGTTGGGGAAAGGCAAAAAAGAAGGGAAAATAAAGTGAATTTCTGAGAGTAATAATCTGCAACCCCTTTAAAATTCTCATATTTTAAAGGAATTAAAATCCCTCCGCCCCTCCCCTTGCCTACAATTTGATGCTTTATTGAATAAAATAACTTTGTTTTTACCAACACGCTTCCATAACTTCTCTTGAGCAGGGACAGTAGTGCCCGCGGGGAGAGGGGGGGGGGGGAGGATCATGGTGCAAGATGCACCATCAGAATTTTTGAGGAAAATTTTTTTTTCCGGAAGATAATTATTTGCTGTATGAATAGGATTCCTGATATCCGACAAATTTTTAAATAACTGGAATCTGATTCTGCCATTGCACGAAATATCCAGCAATCCGGCATGCAAAATTTGATTAGTAAAATTTAGTTAACTAGCATGATTTGAAAACGCATCTAAATTACGAACTTACTACGTATTTGCGAGCTGTGAGCTGTGCAGTTTTGGTATTAAAAATATGTATAGAATTTACAGGCTTCAAAAATTAGAGCTGGTTATTCGGTATATGCTCGTTAGGCAAGGGGATATTGAGAATACAGTACACGGAAAGTCATTGAACTGGATAGGAGGAGCGCAAGGCCATAGCCAGAAAACTTTTTCGGGGGGGGGGGGGGGGGGGGACAGACTTTGAAACACTTTTGTTGAGGAAAGTTTCAGGGAGGAATATATGCTAAATTGCGAAAAATTTTGGAATTTCGGGGGGGGGGGGGGGGGCTGTGCCCTCCTCTGGATACGACCTTGGGAGGAGGGGGACCGGACCGCTGATCAGGGATCTGGAGCAGCCCACTATTTTCAGTCCCTCCGCTCCAACTAAATTAATATATTAAAATAATTGATCCTATAAATAATTGATCCGGCACCAATCCAAGTCCACTTTGCACCGTGCTCCAAACAAATCAAACAGATTGTATTATTTATCTCCATTTTTTTAAGTTAATTAATTTTATTGTCTGATAAAAAATTTAAATAATTTTTTTAAAAATCAATCAGTAGAGCACAATAAACTTCTTTGCTCCTGCTCCAATGCAGTTTCCAAGCAAAATCTCGTTGATCCACTGATCCGCTCCAGATCAATGCTCTTGAGTAAAAAAGAACAGTTTTGAAAAGATTTCAAATCATCATTGTCGGAGCGAGGGGCACGGGCCCCCATTATGCCTCCTTCTGTTTGAGCCACTGATACTCCAGTAACTCATCCAAAACAGGCCAGTAAAATTTCCGGGGTTTCAGTTCGCACCATTAAAAAGATAATAAATATTTGAAGTTCAAGTTGAAATTATTTATTAAGAAAATGCATGCATTGCTGAAAAGATAAATATAATTTTCCAAGATCCGCTTAAAAAGGGAAATAAAAAAATAAACCAATGAAGAAAAAAAAACATCTACACAAACCCACGCCCGTTAGGCTGAATTAATATAGGGAAAAAAAAGAAAAGGAAAAAACAAAACACTCATCGTAATGTCTCATATCACCCTATCACCCCTATTTCGATAAAATCGAAGCAGACCTGACGCATGCGCAAATTCTTCCGTGGCTCTACTAAAAAATTACAAACAGTACTTATATATTTTAACATATGCCAGCTTATCTCCTCCTTCTCCTTTAACAAAACATGTATTTGAAAACAAAGTTGGGAATAACTGATTTATAACAAGATTTAATTTAAGATTTTCTTTTTCAATCAATCATAATATTTTCGCTTTCAATAAACTTTATTACTTTGTTTTCCACTTCGTGAGAAAAATATCTTTTACAGAATCAATGTAAATGTTAGAGTATTTTACCAAGTTTTCCAAAAGTTCAGAAGAAATAAGAAGGTTCTTAGCTTCCAAAGGAGAAGTAATACATTTTAAAATGTAATGCTTGTACTTCCAGGGAGATTAGAAATAATACTTTTTGCATGAGTTCTTACAACTTTTCTTTCTACTATTTTGTTGTATTATACCTTCCTTGTATTATTATTGCAAAGTAATTGTTTTCCTTTGGGTCGATATCTTCAATTTCAACGTCTAAATTCAATTCAGAGGATTCTTCATGTTTACCATTTTATTCTTGACAGTCTGGTTTTTCATCAGATTTGTTTAAACTTAATTTATCTAAAGAAACAGCATCTAATAAATTTCTAAAATGTTGTATTTCTTCATCATGAGTAATACAACATGCATTAATGACAGAATGATTTAAAAGCATGCAGTTCAGCTCAGAAAGAACAGAAATACTTGCATAGCACATTGAATGTAATTTGTGCAAAGAAACTCAATTGCAAAAGTGGACCCTTATAAAAAATATCATGTTTTCAAATAAAAACAATGTTCTTACTACATAACTAATTTTGCAATTTTTCTTAATAATAAATTTTGAAATGGATTAACACTTTGTCTAAATTTTTGAGTGTTTATTTCTTCATCAATTCTTTTCAAAGTATAAGAAAAAAAAAGACTTAAAAAATACATACTTTTTCTTTTTCTATCTTTGATGGTATAAAGCTTCTTTTGTGGGGAGGGAAGTTTGTTACAGGATGCTGCATAGTCTCATAAGTGAAGAAATCTTCAAATGGCTGGGAAAAGAAACAAAAATATGCAATGACTGAAATTCTAAGAAAAAATAAAATAAAGCAGGCTTTTTCTCTCTCTCTCCTTTTTATCTCATTTTTTCACTATTATTTATTTATTTTTCCTTTTGATTAAATGAAAGTAGCACTTGAGAATCATCTTGAAGCATCATGTTAAAAAGTAAAAGGAAGTGGAGAAAAGTACCTGATACTGATCTTCAGTAGTTGCAAATTTTCCAGATTGAATTCTTCGAATAATATCAACATCTTCGTCAGTGAGGAAAACTTTTTCACCAGTCATTTTATTTTTAACGGTTCGCCTATCAAAATGAGAATTCATGTTATTTATTTATACATCAGAAAGGTATAATAATATTTTGGGACAATTCAATACAAAATAACTATTTTAGGGAAAATCTAAACACATATTGAGCAATTCAGTCTCAACCAACTACATGCAGACATCTCATACAATAAAACAAATATATTGGAAGCAAGAGTTCCCCCTCCCCCCCGAAATTTTTCGTAATGTGGCATATATTCCTCCCTGAAAACCTTCCACAACATAAGTGTTTCAAAGTCATCCCCCCTCCACCCCCCACCCACCCCACCGAAAAAATTTCTGGCTACGGCCTTGATTGGAGGTAGTAATAATAAATTAAGAGATAAATAGAACTTTGGAGGGAAACTATTTTAGTATTTATTAATTAGTAAAATAAAGATTTTCAATAATGCACAAAAATTAATGTAATTATTCAGGTGCTTATTACATTGGAAACCTTACTGTGCATTATTTAAGAACAATAAATATTTTTGTCATTTCTACTGTTTCTTTTTTTATTTTTGATCCTGTTTTATCTAGTTTTTCTACAGTTCTGGAAAAAAATACTTTCTACTTTCATATATATATCAGCCCTAAAGAATGTAATGCATGCTATATATATGGAGCCTTCAATATGTCCCAAGTACAATAAAATGCCTTATATTGCCATCTTAGATGTATATACTACATAACAAAATAGAAAATTGTGAAATTTTTTTATATTACTTTAAGTTAACATGTACATTCTCACCTATTGAGAATCTCCCCCTTTACCAATTTGTTCATTTCAGTTATTACACATTATGGTAATTTGTTTCTTTCTTCCACTTCTTTCTCTCCTCCTAGAGGGCAAAACTGGGACATTTCACTAGTGGCCAGTAGAGGCAGATTTTGTACTGGCCACTTTTTTTGGTGAAAAATGATAAACACAATGGTGTTTTAAACTTTTTTTGTATTTATTAGTAATGATATAAAATTAAATAACCCAATTAAATGTGCTAATATTTATAAAATTAAATACTTTTTTTAAATTTATTAAAATACAATTATAAAACTTTAAAAATTAAATATTTTTAAAATAAACTCACAAGGGCTACAATCTTACTTTGATTTTCAGGAAAATTATTTTCCCTTTTCTCCCAATTATTAAAAACAATTGCACATCATACATTATACAAAAATGAAAGATCATTGTACAAACTATTGCTTACCACACTGAAACAGTTGATATAAACTCGGCAATGGCGTAGCTAAACCTGGATTTCAGGGGGGGTTTCTTCGGGAAAAGTTGGCTAATTTCATTGTCTTCCAAGAAAAATTGGTTAAATTCTAGACGATCTTTACCATTTCAGGGGGGGGGGTTATCCCCAAAACCACCCCCTTATCTACCTCAGTGAAACTCGGAAAACATTTTGTTTTTCATATTAAGGGATTTTTGTCATACTTACAGCAAATGAAATTATATATTAATGTATATAAAAACATTTTCTGTTAGGGAATGGAATGGTTGATATTGCACAGAAGGAGAATTTACGCGGTAGGTCAGTAGATCGTAGTTCGTTGGCCTATGGGTTTTCAGAAGGGGTACAGGATAGTACAGGACGAAACTGATTGCAAACTTTTGGTGAAATAATAAGATGGGAAAGTGAAAGCACGTGTTTTTGAACCCAGCAGTGTACTTCTTGGAAATTTCTAAGGGGAGAAAAAAATGGCGACAAGAGTGGCAATTGTAAGGTAATATTTTAGTCTCCACTTCTTTCCATCTAGTTGCCCTGTAGCCAGTGGCGACCATTAATTTTGCTCTTTACCCCTTTTTTTGTCAATTGTAAGGTTTTTAGATAGCCTCACAATAAATTGTTATTTATTGTATTTTACGGCTGTGATAGCTCGCAGGAAATTAGAATATGTTTTGCATTTCATGAACAAAAGAAAAACTTCATGCAAGAACTGTAATGTAAAATAAATTATTACATTTAAATAAACAATAGACTAAATGATACATGGAAGATTTACAAGTCAGATTTACCCCAGGAAGCAAAACATAATGAAAAGGAGCATAATTTAAAAGAAAAAGATAAAAAAATGGAAAACTTACCAGTAATTTGGATCATCAATTTTGCTCAAGAACTCATCTATTTCATCATTTGTTGCAGGTTTCATAAGCTTCTTGCCTTCAATATCATATCCAATATGAGGGAAATCATCATACCATTTCATTGGAATATTACCAACAGTGTTTCGAATGTCCTGAAAAATAATTCAGGAAACAACAGATGAGAAAATATCCTTTGAAAGTTATGAGATTAAATAAATATAAAACTATTAAAGGAACGAAATTTTAAGTTTAGGTACATCAGGCTTGAAAACAGGCCAAAATTCCAAAACTTCATAAGCCTTCAATAATCAAAATTTTATGAATTTCTAAATAACTATATTTAAAGAACAAGTAACTCAAATAATTTTTTATTTTTTTATTTCTTTTTGCTTTGCTTTTTTTAACTAAGCATGTTTTTTTTTTTTTTTTTGCTCTTATATATTAACTTCATAAAAGTTAAACATATCTCTTCAAACCAAAGTACATACAAAAAATAATTAATTAATTAAGTTTTTGAATTATCAACAAGTTCATATATTATAAATAAGCTCTTACTTCTTCATCAGAAGTATCTTCAGCATATTCATCCACAACAGCTTGCTTTAAGCTTCCTCCATTAAGAGAATCATTACCAAGAACAGAAGTTAGCTCCAAGTTTTCCTCAACCTGCAATATAAGTTTAATCAAAGAATAAAGAGAACTATTATCACATCATACAGACCTGGTTATTGTGGTTATGCATGTTAAAAAGACAAATGATGGTAGAGTTTAGGTTGACAAATTCTTCAATAAATTATATAATAAAGGGGTTGATAGAGTATAAAGCAGACATGAAAATACAAAAATTGATTTTTCTTGAATTTTTTTGTTTTGCTTTAATGTCCTTGGCTAGAACTTAAAAAAACTTTGCTAAAATTTTTATGGAACACAAGTTTTAAGTGATGTTAAAAAAATGTATAAGATAATGAAAAAATATAGGCATCAAACATTTGTTTTTAGAATGCAGAATTTATACAAAAAGTTCAAGCCATCAAGCCATTGCACACCAGCCGAAAATTTTAGATCCCCCTCTATGCATAAAACTTAGAAGGAACTCTTCTACTTAAAAATTTTAATTTCACTCTCTGTGAGTTATAAGTTGAATGGGATAATTTAAAATGAAGTTTAGCTTCTTTACTAGAAAACCAGTTATTTTGAAATTTATGCAAAATTCTGAAGGTAGGAGAAGCAGGAGTTGGGATAAGATTTTGTTTTAACTATAGCACTGACTGCTAATATCAATGACTGAAGTGGAAAGAGTATTCACTACCGTGATTTTATCATATCATAGAAACAAACTAAATAGAGTAAATAATGAGCTTTTTACTGATTGAATACCTAATAAATTCATACAAGTTTCTGAACACACAACTGAATTAAATTTTCTTTTTCTCCAACTCCATTGCTGAAACATTTTTTCCCTTAATAATGTCAGCATTAAAAATCTAAATAAAGTAAAACATATATTTCTTAAGGTAATATATAGTTTTAATGGCATATATTTCGTTTTTTCCAGTAATGCCGGAGATGAGTACAACATTGTTTGATATATAAGTATTACTAAAAATTTCAATAATGCGTTTCAGAAAGGAACTGCTCTTTTTGTGAAAGAAAATGGAGCTAGAAGAAGATGGATTTGAGGTATAACTATTTCTTTGCCCTGAAGAAGGTTTACTGTAAAATCTTCAACGTTTTGCTATTTTTCTAAATTTGCAATACATATATATTATCATACAAAAATTGGCTTAAAACAAAAATTACTAGGAAGGGCGTAAACGCCCAAATCTCCCTCCCTCTGCACCCTTGGTACTAACATATTTAAGGCCATGAGATGTAAGAAATGCCTTTTCACTCAACAAAACGTGCCCTTTTTTCATAAATCTACCCTGACCCTCTTTTTAAAAAATGTGAACACTATCTAACTACATTGTTAGTTTGCTATTTAAATATTTTTTTCAAAGCATGCTAATTAACTAATAGTTAAAAATCAAATTCAGCATACTAGATAACTGAACATTTCGTACAGTGATCGGATTGGACAACAGTATTTGAAATGCGATCAGGCACTGGATATTCAACACCTTCCCCTTTGGTACCCCCTGTACATTGTCATTATTTTATTTGTGTGTGATCATGCATAAAATAAGGTACAAAAAACACTAAAAATGAAAAAAAAAAGAATTACAGAAAAAATAAAGAAACATTTGTTACTACTTTGAGAACAAGTAAGATCAATACTCGATTACGAAGAAAATTTTCAAATTAAGCTAAGATTTCGAATCTAAACATACAACCATTGGGGAAAATGTAGAATTGAATTAGAAAATTTATTCTCAATATAAAATTCCAAAACTGAATAGATAAAATATAGAGTGTAAATTAAATTGAAAATCCAAAACAAAGGCTTATGTTTCTTCAATCATTTACTGTGTAACAATTGTAAAATCATTTGCAATTTTCTTCTCTAAAGAAAATTATGTGTTTAAAATTTCTTGAATTTGTTAATTGAATTAGTCCACTCATTAGACCAAGTCTAAAAATATTTTTTCTTAACCTGTAATTTTTTCCGAAAAGAAAAAAACCAAATGAAAAAAATACATGCATTCAGAATCTCTGCAATTTCTTGGATCAAACATTTTATTTTTAGCATTACGGGTTTTAATATAAAGTAGAAGTTTTATGCTTTGCACTGTTTCATGTCTCAAGGTTTTTTTTTTTTTTTAGTTAAGATATGCAATTTTTTGTTGTTTATACACCTTTGAAAGATTTGGTAAAAATTTATATGGAAAATTTTACCTTTATGGTGACAGATTTTAGAAGTTTGAAATAAATCAGATGTGACATAGTTCACATGATTCTCAGCTCTCCTAATTTCATATTTTCTCCAGTGCCCCCCAAGGGACTGTATTGCTCCCGTTATGAAACCCTAGTTTAAATTTATTAAAATTAATTATGTGGATGAGCTACGTTTTAGCACAGAAGGCAGAACCAGAGGTCTTTGTTTAAACTTAAATTCAACCTTAATTTCAATTTGTTTTAACGTAACTCAATTAATGCAAATCTCAGGATACTCTTGAGATCAGAAAAAAATTACAATTTCAATAGAGTTATAGACACTTGGAATTTTTTTACCCGAAGCAATTGTTACTTGCAACGGGCTAAAAAGTTTTAACTGGGATATGATCTTCACTGGGAATTGATAAAGTGATTAGGACCAGCTTTAGCTGGTCATCACCATTTGTATTTATATTTATCAACATTGAGGGGGGAAAAACAATGTTATTTATCTTCAAAATTTTCCTTATTTCGAAACTAACATTTAGCTAGTCTTAAATTTATTGCTCGAAAACAATCATAAGCAGTAATGCGCTGAAAACTTCGAAATCACGTATATTTAAGAAGGAAAAATGCATATCAATTATCATCTTATTTTATTATTACTTCCCTGACATACTTCATTTTCACTTCCAGACGTTGAGGAATCATCTTCATCTTCAAGTCCAGAATATACACTAGAATCACTGTCTTCGGCTTGTGCTGGCTTGCTTATATTCTGTTGCGTTTTCATCGTGTTTATAATTTACGAAGAAGCTAAGACAAATTTTAAAAAAATTCTTCTCACAAAATTCGTATAAAATTCACAAAAGAGCTTAGTTATCTGGGAATAATCTCACAGAATTTGAATTTATACACATATTTATTAATTTAAACACATGGCACGGCCATCACTTCCCGTACCGAAAATTCTGTTGACAGTCAGTAAAGTTAAATTAGCAGTTAAGATGCATTGCTAAAATAATCAAAAAGCAAAATAACTAGAAGAGAAAGTTTTCCTTTTATAATAGCAGTCTAATTTTTATTTGAAGCATAAAATATGAAAAATAACAATCTGTTTCAACCAATTCCTCAAATTTCAGGGATAGCCTTAAAAATTGAATTGTTTTTAATGCCTCACGTGTTGGGAACGTTTTGGAGATTGAAAAGGTAACCAAAATTTAAAAATTTATACTTTTAACGTCAACTTCCCAAAATCTTCTGCCTAATTTCTAATTTAGGACTTTTATAAAGCATAAATTTTATGAAATATAGCATAATATTTACATAACATTACAGAACAGGAGCGTAATTTGGGCGATCAAGGGGGAGGGTCAAATCACCCCCTTTGACTTTTAGAAATACTTTGAATAATTGAATTCATGCATTTTTTTAATGCATTTTGTTGTTTTTACCTATAAAATGCATTGATAATATACCCTTTTTCACCCATCCCCCCCAAGGAAAATTTTGTAAGGACGGGGGCCTGCCCCAAAAAATTTGCTGCTGTGGTCCCTTTTGTCAAATTTTATTACATCGATAAAAGGAGAATGGTAGCTTCTATTTCCTTTTACTAAAATTTTCCAAATGAGTATTTTCTTCAGACTAATATCAGACCCCCCCCCCCCCCCAAAAAAAAAAAAAAAGAAAGCTTTAAGAGAAATAAATGGAGTCGAACCAACACTTAAAAGAAACTATTTTATTTTAAAAAAAAAAAACTTTTCGAGGTGTATTAAATACTTTCTTTTGCAAAAATGTTAAAATTTGTAGGGGGAAAAAAGCGTTGAATTTTTCCTGTTTTAACATGGAAATAGAAAAAAAACTCAAACTGCACGGTTGATCAAAAAAAGAGTTATAGTTATTAACATGGAGGTTGGTTATTAAGCTCGCTTGAATTCATTTTACATTTGTTTCAATATTTTTCAGCTGAAGAAAACCATCTTTTGAAGTTAAGAGGGAGAGGAGAAGAAGACGCGAAAATTTGCGGAAATACCACTGGTCGTAATTTCCGTGAGCCAAGAAGCTGTACTTCAGAGGAAGTATTGCGTAATGTTTGTAATAATGCCATGGCGAAACGTTTAGCGACAGCTCAAATCAAGTATCATCTGTTGCAGGGAGAGATGTTCGAGTTGTGTATGAATGTGATACATTGAACATTGAGAGTTTATTTTTTGACTTTTGAATGGACTTTGAAATTAAGAGTCTGTACATTGTTTAACACTACTTTCATGAAGATACTGAACTTTTAAAAATCAGTATTAAGTTTATCATTTCATAGTTTTTCATATATTCATCATGCGCACAATTGAATATGGGACATCGACGCATGTCCCGGCATTTTTGACAAAACTTTGGAAATTAGTGACTGATGAATCCTGTGATGAACTTATCTGTTGGAGTTATGTAAGTTTACGATTATCATTACTATTGGTATTATTATTATTTCCATAAATTCATGCCATGTGCTAGACGCTAAAATGAAGTTTTTTCCCATTCATCTCAAGTTGACAACTTTACACATTTGATTTCGCATATTTTTTCGTATCCATTTCAAATATTTAAATAATATTCGTTATATTGTAAGGAAATATTATAAACATTTTTACAAGTTGTCATTATCAACGTTTTAAGATTTTTTGATTGAATATTAATTTTAATGATATGTTAAAACTTTTTTGGTGCTAATTGAGGGGTAATTTAATTAGATTCATTAATGTATAAAACAGTTTTATAAGTGAATTTTCCAATTTTGGATCTATACAATGTTCATAGATAATAAATATATATATGTAGGTACCTTTTAGCAAATACTTGTTAACAAAGCGTAATTAATTTTGTTTGCAGTACTTACGGTCAATTGAGTTTTTTTTCATTCTTCTTTCAATTATCTTACGTAATTCAATAGTTAATACCATGCAAATGTTAGTATGGAGGGGGGAGGGAGGTAAATATTATATTTTCTAAAACTTTTAAGTAGATGATCTTAAACATTACTTTTTTTTAATTATTACATTTGACAAATTTAAGGAAATTGTCATAAGTTTCCTTGCGAGTATTGTCTGCTAAAATTAAAGGGCATTGTTCATTAAATCAAAAATTATTAATTATAATAACAATGATGAGATTTTGAATAAAATGGTGCTTTCTCTGAGAACTAGAGGGAAATATTTGGCTAGAATATGGTGTTGGAGATGGAAATTTAAACAATAAACTAATAATAAATCTCTGAAAAGTAGGGACAGTTGTTAATTATTTAACTTTATTTATAGGAACAATTTATTTCCGAAAAAAATTACTTGGATCATATTTATGCTAAATGAAAATTACTTACAGTAACAAGTAGGTACAGAAGAGAAAAACTAATTAAAGTTGAACATTTCATTGAAATCTATCATTAATGAATGTTCTTGAAATAAACATTTGCTCATAAGAAAAGTTGCCTAGTTAAAATGTTAAAAAAAAAATTGTAGCTAAAGCTGGGGAATGTTCACAAAATATATTTTCAAAGGCTTTTTGAGCTAATTTTTAATAACCTGTTACATGAATGTGATGAATTGAAAAAAAAATCTAGATTTATTTTTCTTTAACTGAACATTATTTATATTTTTGAAGATATGCATTACAAGATAAAAACTTGAGGAAATAAACATGTATCATAATATAAAAGAGAAATAAAGAAAATATTACTACTTAAAAGTTCTTATCAACCAAAGGTAAATTAAGCACTAAAGATAGAGGATTAGGAAATATCCTTTTTATGACATTCTTTTATTCAAGAGTATATTGCAAATAAAGCTCCTTTTCAAAATTACAGAAAAATAGAATATGAAATGTATATGTTCTCTCACTAGCTAGTCCATCATTAGTAATGGCTTAAATGGTGCAGTATTTTGTATAAATGAAGCTAATCAACTATTCGGTTTCCGCTAAAGAAAAAAAAATGTTATCACTTAGCATACCTACATTTTTATTATTATGTTTGTTTTACAACTGTTTTTATAGCATGGAGTGTGGCTCCATACCCTGGGACACATTTTTTCTTTCATTTTTCAATATTGATGGATTATTGTCAAAATTCCATCCTGTATTCGTTTAATCTTTGCCTACATTATTAAATTCTTTCAATCTTGCATCCATTATGGGCAGTTTTTTGGTAACGGAATTACAGATCAGAGCAAATTTAAAAGTTTTTATTAATTTTATACCAAGTTATTATATTTTTCAAGTTCTGATTTTTTGCATGTGTGCAGTCCCAGAAAACAAAATGTGTGTTTGGAATTGTTCTCAAACAATACAGAATTTTTGAGAAATTTATAAAGATTTGGTAATGGAATTACAGGAAAAAGACGAAGAAAAAAGTGATGTTTAGTTAAACTTAAATTCCTGTGAATCTAATTATGCTGTCATTGTTTATTTTATATGGTTAAATTAACTAGATGTTATACTTTAAAAAACATGCATTGCTAAGATTGTTCTTATTAGCTGATATTTTGTATTGCAATTTAAGTAGTGGTATTGGAATTACATCAATGGTAACGGAATTATATCTACTGAAAGTCGGGATTTTATAATTCAAGAATTTATTTCTAATATCAATTTACATTAGATATGTCATTACCACTTTACTTTACATTATATTTTTTTACAAAGTGATCATTTTTGAATGTTAAATGGCTCCCCAATGATAAAAGTATCCCCAATTTGTTTTAAAAATTTAACATATAATCGTGAAGATTCTTTGAAAAGGATTTGCCCTATGCAATAGTGCAAGATTTCCAAATTTTTGCTGAAGAAGCAGGTATGTATTTCACTAGAACCCACTGCAAATTGGTAGCTTGAATTCATTTGTAGATTCATGGAAGGGTTTTGGCTTAAAGTTGTGGCGCATAGAGTCATTTGAAAAAGAAAACTTTTTTATTTCCAGCTTATATCCGCCATTAACTTTAGCAAAATGAATAGTACATATGTGAGGGATTGAGAGAATCCACCATCACACACTAGTTCCTGTAGCACAATATGCTTTTTTCTTAGTGATTTTGGTAAATATTTGCTGATAAAATTTTGGTAAATATAAGTCGTTTAGCTTTTTCCAATGTTTGAGGCTTCATTAGATTTGTTACTAGCATTTCCTCAGAACTGAGAGAAAATGTATCATTGTTTGTAATTTTTTAAATTCTCATTCTATGCTCTTGAACATGTATTCTATTCTTCATTCTTTAACTAACTGTCACTTTTTTTCTTTTCCTATCCTGCTCTTTTATTCTTTTCATTTTATCTGGAGTAATTTTTAATTTTTATCTATTCCTTTTCATTTTTTTAGTAGATAATGCCATTTTTATTAATTTTTGTTTAGAATATTGCTTACTAAGTGGAAGACATGAGTTCTTTTTATCACACTATAAATAAATTAAAATGTACAGTGTAGTTTAGTTGTTTTAAATCTGAATTTCTAATAATTATACTTTCTAGCCTTTAGTTGTTCATTAAGCGGCACTCTGAATCATTATTTTCAGTTTAACTTTTAATCACAACATTTTTAAAGTCTAGTTTGTTAAGTTTTGTCCTTTTGAATCCTTACTTTCAATTTAAAAGGTAAAAATACAATAAAAAAATTATGAAAATTACTTTAAATTTACTTTTTCAACTCCATAGAATTTTATAATATCGTAAAAAATTCAATGTAATTCCGTTACCGCTAATTATCCCACTAATTGAAAACAAATTACAAAATTTTTAATATTGCTTTAATGCTTTAGTGTACCACTAAGAAAAAACAGAATATCAAATTTTTAGCAGTATTATTTTCAGAATAAATGAAACTTTAACGTCATTTTGGTAACGGAATTACAGCATGTATACCTATCATTATAATTAATTAATTAATAAACTTTTAATATATACTTGATCAATTTTAACAATATTTCTAAAAAGAATATTATTTCTAATCATTAACAAGCCCTAAACAAATAGACATTAAATTTATTTTATACATTATTCTTAACTATAAACTTTTCGTGTGTTTATTTTCTTAAACTGCACTGTTTTGACATCTGTTTAAACTTGTCTTTCTAGATTTATTTAAGACGCCAAATTGAAAAAACTTTCAAAAGAATGAAAACTTTTGTACTATTTACTACAAATCACCAAAATTTCATAAAGTTCCAAATGATTTAAATTTTTGCCATCCTATTTCTCAAAGAATTACTCTTATAGAATTTTTTTTTTAAAGGTTTAGTAAATATGTACTTTGTCCAAACATGTACTAGTTTGGTGTACTACCTGAGGGCTCACCTTGGGGCAGTTTAATTGAATTTCAATATACTTGGAATTGTTTATTAAATAAAAGAAATGTATGTCAAGTGATAAAGATAACTGTTAGAAATTAATATTTACTAATTTTGTTCACAACGCTTTTTATAAGCTGAATACACAAATTTAATTAACAAATTCATATTTAATAATTAATTGTTGGGAATCAAATACCAAACCTAAAGAACATTCAGTACTTCACTGTAGTTCTTTAAGTTTTAATAAAATGTCATTTGAATTCCCATACGATTTGTCCTCTTTTTCAAGATAACTAAATTTCAATGATTGATTAAGGAGTCTCAAAAGGATAACTCCTATTCATCTCCATCAATTTTTCCCACGTGACTTATGAACACAACAGACCTTTTACCAGCAACTTTGGCAACAATAAAATTTCCAATATTCAATTTTGTTTCATTTTTGTTCTATCTAAGCTGTACACATCTTTATTACTGTCATTGGTACATAAATCATTCATTATCAATTTTCTTCCACATGTACCACTTTCTATCAGTTCTGAGAGCATTAATCTTCATCTTCACTATTACTAATGCTTAACTCAAGCTGCTTTTTTTTTTTTCCTTTGATATTTATACTTAGTTTCTCTTTTACTTGAGAGTTCTTTTCAGTATCAGTGATAGTATCTTCAATTGCTTATTATACTTTTGGAAGTTGTCCTTATATAATAGCTGATCTTCCTCTTTTTTTTTTTCCTTGGTTACTTGCCTTTTGAGGTGTTTCTCCTTTTAGTTGCACACATTCAGGTGTTTTAGGCTCAGACAAGTCTTCAATTGGGGGCTCGTTAATACTTTGAAGGAATAACCTTGTTGATAGAATTGTCCTGCCAATAACAAAAGCTGATAAAAATTTACTGTCGTCAAAAACATTTTGATTGTAAGAATAAATTCCAGTTACTGTAAAATCAGCAACAATGTTTTTTGGTGTAAAAGAAGGGGGATATGCATTGCCTATGCATTCTGCAACATCAAGAATTGATATAGGCCTCCCAGCATTAAGCATCCACTAACTAAAATCTCTATTATAATGCAAGACTGTATGGTCCACAGGTTGAAGTTTGACTTGTGTGAGGAGGCAAAGTGAGAATATTAATTCCATTTTCTTTGCAGACGTGTATAGCTTCAATAATTATATGTGTGTTAAGATTATCAGTGATTAAAATAACACTTATCTCTGAATGTTTTGACATATTTTGTAAAGTGTTGGTGATAAAGCATAAATATTTGTGGGGATGACTAACTACTTGGATTTGCAGCCCCCGATGGTTTTAAGTGGTGCCACTTTCAAAAGCTTTCCTTGAAACCACTTTTCCTTGAAAAACTTTCTGGGGGACCTACTTCCAAAAGGGGGGAACTGTGTTGCCAATGGCATTTACAACAGAGATAATAATTGTAATATTACCTTTAGGTGGAAAAGGTATGATAGTGTTAGAGCATTTATATTGTTGTAATTGCTGTTTCATCAATATTATAAATCTCACTAGCTGTTATAATGTTTTTACACTGAAGTATTGATTCTAAGTTTTCATAAAACTTATTGACATTCTCCCTTGTAAAGCTGGGGACACAAGAAAGACAGTTTGCTTCTGGTTTTTAAAGAGAAAACACAGCACTATGTCTCCTTTTAAATCCAATGTATCAGTCTTTTCCAGCTTTTGTTTTCATGCTCCCAACTTTTCTTTCTATTTCTTGAAGCATATTCAGAAGCAAGGGTACGTGCATGGTGTATCATTAATTGTTTGTTCATTTCAGAGTGGTTTTGCTAATATTGTAGCTTCCTTAAAAGACATTTCCCCTGAAAAAAAAAAAAAAAAAAACTGTAGTTTTCTGAGCGTATTGTCAGCATGAACTGATATCAATTTTTTCCTTTAATCTTTATTTCTAAATCTTTGCCATTGTTAAGCCTAATGAGTTCCTAAAAGAAGAAATTATAACAAATAATAAACACTGGTTATGTAGATTACTTGAAAAATATTTTAAACACAATATTTTTTTGTAAAAATATTTGAAATAAAAGTTAGCTGGGGGCACATTTTGTGTCCCAAGGTGAACCATATGAAATTTTGGCATGCGATGCTGTTAGGCTTAGCGCTAGAACTATTTCTATACATCATGTTTATAAAGGAAGCTTTAAATTTCATTATAGTACCTATTATTTCAAAATATTTCATTAAAAATTCACTATATAACTCATCAAACTTTTATATGAAAGTTACTAGACGCGTTCTCAAATTTAAAATGTTAATAAATTCTTACCTGCTTCATTAATGGAATCAAAACGCATCTGAAAATTCGACTGCGCTGCCATATATCTGCATCTGCAAAAGCAAGGGCTAATTTAATATCTAGGGCAGAAAAAAGCTGTCCCGAGGTGTACTTATATCCACCAGACTCCTACCTGTTAGCCGAGGCCTTAGGATTGCTTTCGCACGTGACTGGTGGCCGCATGAGGTGTACTGTGTCCCAAGGTGAGCCCTTTCCCTCTTGCTTCATTACATGTGGCTATAGTCACGGTTACACGAAGCCCCCCCCCCCCCCCCAACAATAAAAACAACAGAAGATATAAGGCTGCACGAACATATTTGTTTAGCCTTTTATTTTAATTTTAAAAAATGTCATTACATGAAGTAACATGTAAATATACATCTGTTTAATTTCTTCAGGCAGGGGCGCAATGATGGGGGTGAACGAGTGGAGTCTCCCAGGCCTCTAATATCCCGTATCCGTCCGATTTTTTTAATTATTCGGAATCCGATTTGGCCACTGTCCGAAAGATGTATTTGGAAACTTTGGGATGTTTAAAAATATGTATAGAATTTACAGGTTTCAAACATCAGTGCCGAGTACCCGGTACGGACCCGCCAAACTCGGGCTACAGGATATCCGATACCCGGAAAAATAAATATCTGATACAACCCCCAAAGGTCACGAAATATTACTTTGGAAAATCTGTAGACACCCTACCCTGGCTGCGCTTTTGAAAAGAAGATGAAGTGTAATCTTATTTATCTGTTCTACTTAATTTTGCAACCTTGATTCCACCGGCTACCACCTTATTTTTCAACTTCGGTTATCGAACCCCGTCCTTGTTTTAGTTATTCCACGTGTGCTAAGGGAAGGTCAGGTGAAGAGGAGGGAAAAAAAACTAAAACTTGAAAATGATATGTCGCAATGGGGCAGTGTAGCCAGAAAGGGAGAAACTGATAGATTCTGCAGCAACCCTTTTGATTGATTTTAAGAGAAGGAACAAGTGTATTGTCCTGAAGTGTAAAAAAATAAGTTGGAAAGGTATGATAGTGTTAGAGCATTTATAGAAATCCTTTTTGATAGCTGCGGGGTTATTTCCGTTGAAAGAAGATCATATCTAAGTCGTCAAATTGCAACACTGGTTTTGCGTTGGGGCCTTTTCGGGGTACGTTTGTAATTAAGGTGACAGCGCTGAGAACTGAATGGTTGTGCCGCTCTTGTGGACGTGAATGCCATACTTGAAATTATCTCATTATATTTTAGCAATAGAACCTATAGCTATGTGCGGAAAATTCGAGGCCAAGCCCTATGCTATTTTTGTGGCTAAGATATAATTACTGTTTTGAAAATTGCCTGGCGTCTGTTTGTATTATTTTCTGAAGTTTAACTCCTTAGTAAAAAGTTGCAGAATTTTTTTAAAAACGTATTAAAGTTTATCTAATTTAGTGTGTCGTTGATTAAATTGATGTACATACTTCTAAAATTGTTTATGAATTCTCCAGTTTTTAACAGCAATATAAAATCGACATAACTGCTTAATATTTACTGATTCCCTAAGCTTTTTATGCACCAGCGTTAGCTGTCAGAATTTTCTCCTGGGGCTGGGGGCGGTTCTTCGTAAAACACATGCATGTATCTTACTATACTAGGATTGGCAATGTGGCTACCAAGGGTTCTGGAGATTAACCCTCCACCAATCGACGCCCTGAATATGTATGTCAGTGGCGTTTCTAGCATGGATGTCATCCGGGGCTGTACTCTGTAGGTTCATCCCATATAATTTAGTTGCATAAATTTAGTTTACCTATATTATTTTAAGTAGTGCAGGGGGAAAAAATATTCTATTTCAGTTATTTGGTGTAACTTTCAGCAAAATACATTTATTTTCAGTTACACGTTGAAATGCCATCAGTTCATCAGAATTGTATAATTCAAGCATATGTATGTTACAAAAACTCTTCAACTCATTTTGGGTGTCCGTCAAACCCCCTCCCTCCCGTAGTGATGCTAATGTTTGTTCAAAAGCATAAGATGAAGTTCGGATGAAAGTATAGGATTAAAATAGTTATCCCTTTATATTAAAAAAAAATCTTTCTTTTACTGTTATTTTCTTTATTTATGTTTGAGAAATCCGTTGGCTATTTTCCTAAAAAGTTGCTCAGACAGTACCGTGAAACGACAGGGAACATTTTTCAGTAAAGAATCGTGCACTAAATGCTCCAATTTAGCAAGAAGAGGAGAAGACATTTTTCAAAAATTGTCCCTTGCAATAGTTTCTGCAAAAAAAAACTTATCTCAGTCCTTATGTATAATAATTACCCTTAAAAAATGCGTAATAATGCATTTGAAATTTGTAAAACGTGTAATAAAGTTCCCGGACCACACATTGATTTCGACTGTATTTTCGTTGTGATTCCTACCACAATGACTATTTTAATGATTGTATTTAAATAAAATAATTACGTGTTTTTAATACCACGAAATACGTTTGATAATACAAAGTTGTGTTTGAAATAAGGTGCGAATGACAAGTTTAGAAATAGAAATAATTAGTGAGCGTATTTTTTGTTGCGATTTAGTATTTTTTTTCTCCTCTGTTTTGTCGTTTCGCCACGATTCCATCCAGCAAACAGGACGCTTCAGATTAAGTTTGATAAGAAGGAATGTTCTCATTTCGTATTATATTTTTAGCTCCGTTTTTTACTTACACTTCCATCCTAACTATAAAAAAAATGCAGTTTTTTTTTTTTTTTTTTTTAGAGTGTTTCATCCGTTTCTAATACTATTTCGATTCAATTCGACACAGAGGGACAGAGGCCTCGACGGAAGGCTTTTAATAAACTCGACACGTGCCACTCACATATTTGTCAATTTCCCACTTTTAAATTGAATTCTATACATATTCCTTAATCTTACTTGGCCATCTCCGAAGATTTTGTTTGGTGAAGACAAAAGACTCTGAGTTTAAATTATCTTTATTTCTTTCAAAAGATTTACTTGTAATTTGATTTGGTATTCCATCGATGGGCTTTTTGGTTTCTCTAATTTTTTTTAACTGTTATCTTTGTTTATGTAAAGATGAGTACTGTCTGTTTTTCTAAGCCGAAACCTCCCTTCACTTTACGCATGCGTAAAGTCTGCTTCAATTTCATCGAAATAGGAGTAACAGAGAAAATTAGGATGAGGAATTGTTTAATTTTTACAAAGAATAACATTTTTTTTTTTCTTTTTGCGCCAACTTTTTACGTTTTTTCAACTTTTACTTTTTTGTAATCGCGATTTAACACCAGGTCGGGGTTGTGATGATGTTTCATTCACGGAATCGCTGTGACAATATTGTTTCAGCATCACATCATTTTTGTCAGGAGAAGCTGACAAACTGTTTTCGACTCAGTTGTTAAAGTTATAAGTATATGAATTCAAGACTAATGTTTTAATTGTTGTCGATTTTGAATGAATTGCTGTTAAACCGAAAAAAAAGTTATCGCTGTTGAAATTCGTGTTTTTTGTAATTGCGATTTATTGTTCTTTTTTTGCCATTAATTCTTTGGCATGCGTACCGCAGGTTAAGAACCGCTTCTTTCGAATTTCGAACTGTAGTTGATTTCGCATTAGTGGAGGTTCTAGTACTTTATTCTCGATTTATTTTTACGTTTTATTCTACCTGCGATGTAGAAAAACGAATTGATCATGCTTCTAACTTTTTAATTTAGTTTACGGCATGATCAAATTTGTTTAGGATTGTCGGCGACCTAAATAAGTCCCTTAGCAGGGCCCCCGACCTAAAAAAATGACCTTTATCAGACTGGTCAGAAATCTTTGCCCCATATTAACATTAGGCGCCCTCTTTTTCTTTAGACTTTCCGCATAGTTCGAAGTCCGTGGTTTATGACCGTAAATCTTAGTTTTTTTCGTTGCATTTCCTTGCATTAGGAACTCTAAATTAATTTCTATTGACCAATATTAATTTTCATGAAAAAACATTTCTGTATAATTGATATAAGGATGTAAAAAGATAGGAGGAAAAAGTGAATGAAACTTCGTCCTAAACAGTTGTTTTCCTGTAAGCAGGACTTAGTTTGCATGGGAACTCGGCTCCTGCAGTTCCTTTCTATTTTGAATTTGAACATATTAGACGAAATTCGAACTGTTTACTCATTAAAGTAAGTTCTGAAGAATGTAGGCCTATCGCGTTTTGCTTTCGTTAGAAATTAAGTTATGCAAGAAAAAAGTAGCAAAAATTATAGTTAATCGAATCCCATCTTATATAGAGGAATAACTGATTTAAGTTTTCAGCTTATGTTATCTTAACAAAAGTTTAACACTACTGTTCACCGCATTTAATTGTGCCATTAAATGCTAAGAGTTTAATGCAGCATTGATTTTAGATATCTTGACAAACAGATTTTTTTTTTCTTTCTCTTCTTTCTTTTTGTTTTTGTTTTATTTTTTTTTTATTATTATTATTTTCTTTTAAGTTACGCACAGATAAAATTTTTATTTCGCCTTTTTTATCATCGTTTTCTTCCGATTAACGACAGAGCCTTGAGTTTTTAAAAAAAAAATAATGAACTAGATAACATTATGCCATTGTAATACTCGTTTAAGAAACTTTTGCAATGTTTATTGATAACATTTATTAGTGCATCAGTAAGACGAACTTTGCTCTTAAAAAAAAAAAATTCCTGAAATCAGGAAAAGAGCCGTTCGTTAACATTGGCTGCTGCAGCTTATAAAACGAATTGGATGACGTTAAACTGGCGTCTCTTAGCGGCCACGTGCTCAAATTTCTTCATGTCGTCTGCTTTATTCTTTCACAATTCGTATAAAATACTTAGTTTTAATAGTAGAGAATTCCTTTTCGTGTGCCGCATTTTAATTTACCGATAAAAATTAAGGTATTATAACTATTTATCTGATATTCTGCAACTAACTAACTGTAATGTTTCATGAAATATAGTTTTGTGGATAGCGTTTAAAACACCATTTTGAGATTCCAAAAGAAACTAGAAAAGTTGTGTTTAGAATTTAAATAAAGTTGTATTAGAATCGGAGATCTGTGATCCGGGTTTTGCAGAATTGTCGAAAATCATCGCTGCTCGTAATTATGTGAAAATAAATTCGGCGTTAAATCGGGTTCTTTTGACCTGGATTCTGTGTTTGTGAAAATAAGGTGTTGATTTTCAGCAACATTACAAAAACAATAATTTCAAATTTACAGATCACATTTATTACAATAAAGCTGAAAACTTAGGACAAAAAAAGGTTTTAAAAAATGTTTATTATTAAATAGAAAAAAATGCATATTTTTGCTTTTAAGTTCAGAAATAACAGTTTCTGAGAATTTTTCCTTTATTGATTAGACTTAGCTAAATTTTAGATTTTTGTTTTGAAAGGATTCGTAATTTAAAAAACATAAATAAAATTAAATTAGCTATTTGAATTTGAAATATAAGTAGAAAAACACCGAGCAAAATACGTGCTTCTTTTTGAAAACAATTGAAGTTTAACTCGTTCCGATTAACGATATCTCTACGAAATTCTACGTTAATTCCTTGGGATTTTTAACTGAGAAACTCTTTCCATTTGCACTTTAAATTATCGAAAAAAAAAAAAAAAAAAAAAACCGACGTTGTAGCATGTGCAGTTAAACATCATTTAGTACGAATACTCATATTTGATAAAATATTCAATATTTGTTTGATTCTTTTTGCAGAGTATTATTTTTATTGTGTTTTGTTTCTTAAAAATTACATTGCACTAGGCAGAGCTCGCGCCAGAGGGATTTCAGGCCCGCTTCCGGACCCTTCACAAAATTCAAATCAATCAAAACGGACCTTTCCCAAAATTCCAATTAATCAAAACGGACCCTACACAAAATTCCAGTCAATCAAAACGAATCCTTCACAAAATTCCGAGCTACCAAATCTTTCTTTTTGCAGAAATATTTATTAAATAAACGACAAAAAAAAAAGTTAAACTTTTACTCCTGTATGTTTAAACTTTGAATTTTCACAAAATTATTTGATTTTTGACAAAAATCTTTTTAAAATTCACAAAAAACCAGACCCTGTCAAAAAAAAAAAAAAAAATACTGAATCGATCCCAGTTAGGTTAAAAACCTTACGTGTTATAAACGAAAAAACTTACGAGGCAATTGCGATTTTTCAAAGAAATCCGAATATCTGCATTAATATACGTGATTATTCTCTTAAAACTGAACACTGATAATTTCAAGAAATATTACAATGAACTATTAACACGTATTTAAATGTATCACTTTTTAAAAGTTGATCACAAATATATTTCATTTTCTTCAATTTGTTTTTGATCCCCGATTTGCCTTCGGGGGAAAAACTTTGGTTGAAATATATTGAGCCCTTATACATTCATCTTACCACTGAAATTTCAAGATCAATCATTAAGTATTTTTCTAGATATTCGGCAAAACGAATACGATTCCTTAGGATACAATCCGTCCCGAATTTAACCCCCGTGTAAAGTTTATTTTACTGTATCTTTTGACGCTGTGACCTAAGCAAATTTACAGTGGGGTTAGAACTGTAAGACCGCAATTTTACGAAATTCTACGATAAATATACTACTGCTGTCTTATGTTAATGTTTTCCTGCTGTCTTATTTTAATGTTCTCTTCTAATTATTAAGAAGATAATGCACGACTCTAAATAACCGAATTAAGCTTTTCGGGATGCTTCAGAAACTGTGCCAACTGCTTGGAGAAAAAATTAACGCCGGACCACATTTTCCATTATCTAGCCATAATTGCGAACCTTCGGAAAAGTGGCGTTCTGCCCACATCAATCGACTTATAACGATAATAACATTGAACGTATTGAAAAAGAAATTCTAAGCCCTGTATAAAAAGGAGATCCCAGAATGCTTTTTGTATTATTGCCTGCATTGAAATTAAAGACAAATGACACTAGCGTACTTTTCTTCCGGGAATAAGCTACAGCAAACTTACATAGTTCTTCTATACTCGGGGCTAGTATAAACGCCAAGATTGGAGTCCGAGACATATAAGTGCAAAGGCAAAATTATCTGAGCACTATACACATTTTTTTCTGAGCCCCTCCCTCGCTTAACAAATAAACAGAAAACATCTGGTTGCGCTACTGTGTTTTAAAGAAAAATAAATCTAAATATAGTACGAAACAGCCTATTTTTATATGAATTCGCAATTGCTTTTCTCATAATGGTTATTTTCACAAGCACCTCTTTGGAAACAAACACACGCATGATTCTTTGTGAGAGAAAACGCTGACCAGTTTGATTTTATTAACAAATAAAACTCGATATTTTCGAAAGCGGAAAAGATTTCGGAGAGCAACAGCTACGGTCACACGATTCCCCGTCGCTGAAGGAAGATGAAGTTTTCTGCACGTGGCTTCACGCGTGCGTCACTGTTGGGAAAAAAATGAAATAAAAACACAACTCGGCTGAATTACCTCCTAATCTGTGCCTCATGTAAATACAAAAGTTCGTTGCGGGAACTACAACTGTAACGCAGACATGTTTGGTCAAAAAATACTTTTTGTCGTGCGAGGAAAAATTGTTAACTCACTAGTGTAATTTTTTGTTTACACAGTATTTTTCTTCAGGTTTAAGAATTTGTGTCGTTATTTTGTTATTCTATTTAGTATGTTGTTAATATCTTAATTTTTATTATGATTGCGAAATAAAATAGCTTCATCGAATTTTTTTTATATAGTGTAGAGCCAAATACGAATTAGAATAGTTTCCTTGAAAAATGCTTGCAATGATTGGCGCTAGGGTCTCTCCGAGAAATGAATTGTCTAATAATCGTCCAAAACGTTGTTGCGTATCCCACGTTTTGATGACTTTAACGAGAGATGAATCGCTTATCTCTGGTGAATTGCTGTCATTTCTTAAGGTACTCTAAAATGTTTTTAGCAAAATAATGATAGCAACTGAATTTGTGGACTTTTGTTTCTCACTTTTAATAATTAGTTTTGTAAAAGAAGAATAGTTAACTCTTCTACATACCTTTCTCTTTCACACCCCTACCTTTTACCTTATTGCTTTAGGATTGGCGCTACGGTAGATAACGAAACTTGTACATACCGCGGAAGTGTCCAGTTATGTGCAATAAATCGTACGACATTTGTTAAGTTGAAACAGTTTCTTTCAAAAGTCCGCCCCCCCCCCCCCCTGCAAATAAGGATATTGTTAACGCGCATGCTAATTCCTTTTTCTATCCATCAAGTCTTTGTAAAGCAGCAACCGTTATCAAAACTTGACGTGTTTTTTGCGTAAACTTTGTTTTCTTCTAAATGACCCTAAAGGGACGCTACCAAATCATCTATCAGCCAGCTGATGCTTCCTCCTGTGTAACACGACGTTCAGCAGTTAATTTTATTAACTACTTCTGTGTCTACCAGAAGTAACTTTTTGCTCTTTAACATGTTCTTATTTATTAATTTAATACAACGTAAATTTAATCCTCTCGCAATGATATATTCCAAAAATACAATGTAACATTCGATTTCATACAAACAAATACTATATAACATTCAACTCTTTTACAATATTCAAATCTTTTCATTTTTGGGACTGCATTGTTATAAAATTCCACCTCCACCAAGAAGGACCCAATTTTTTTTTTCTTTCTTTCAAAATGGTCAAAGTTTTAGTCCTTAGGACCCAGGAGTAATAGTCAACAGCAACCCTGGGCTAGGTTTTAGCTGGTAATGGCGATCAAAAACGCGTAACAAACCGGGTTATAACATTTTTGAAGATGTGTTACGGTGAATGTCCGAAATCGGAAAATGTCGACATTTACCATCCATCAGACCGGGGATAGTCGACATTCTCCGATTGCGGACATTCACCGTATTCACACTCTGCAAAAGCACTTCTTGCCCTTTCGCTAACAATAAATTGCCGATTGGTATGACATTGAAAAGGGCCGTTTGGTTGTTGAATTCAGCGACATTATCAAGTAGCAATTTGTTTATAACACACATTAATTTTTTATTAAATCTTACGTTGCGCCCCTTGTGAAATAGTTGTTATATAGGTGGCTAGGGGGAGGATTAAATACGGCTGATTTTAATCTGTCAGAAAATGACAAGAGAAGAAAACGAATTTATGAGACTGTTTCAACTGACAACAGTTGCCCAGCTCTAAAAATGTTTTTACGATTCCTGGACTCATGCATTTCACTTAACTTTCTTGTATATCAGTAATATGCTTTTGTTGTTGCGTAAAGGCTTCTCTCTAGAAATAGGTTGACTATAGCAGTTTTTGACAATGGGTTCCATTAATCTCTCCGAGAAATAAATTGTCTAATAATCACCCAAAACGTTGTTGCGTATCCCACGTTTTGACAACTTTAACGAGAGATGAATCGCTTATCTCTGGTGAATTGCTGTCCTTTCTTAAGGTACTCTATAATGTTTTTAGGTGCTTATTAGGCAAATTTATTTCTGAATGTATAAAATAATAGTATTGTATCATCTAATAAAGTATGAAAAGTCCACCTTTTCTGAAGAAAAGGTGGACTCCGATATTTAAAGATAATTCCACCAAATTTCTGTTTACCTATTTATTAAAGTGTTCTTATAGTCTTTCAAAACGAAGAAACTTCTAATGCAATAAATAGGAAGATTCTTAGGGCACTAAGTTGCACATGAAGTGAATGAAACTAAGAACTTATTCTGAATGAAAGGAGTAAAGTCATATTTTTTGCTAAACAGTTATTCATTTGCATTCAATGATTGCATTTTCTTTCAAAAATGTTTCATTTCGTAAGGTAATTTTTTTTTTATTGTGCTGCGGAGAGGTTACAACCTTTGCACCTACCAGCCCGGTGTTGAATAAGCACTGCCATAATTAATGTCTAAAAACTAAACCTTCTCGAAATCCAAACAAAGTGAATTGTAAACGTTTAGGGGACTGATATGTATTGTGCTTTAGGAACGTAACAGTAGTGGTATTTCTGCTGTCATTTCTGTATTTTGAATTTCGTCATTTCAGAATGTCCCACGTCATTTTATATTATGAGGTGTCCAAACATGGCGGAAGCTTTTACTCGGTCGATAAGTATCACACCTCTAGGTAAGGAAGTACGAGGGAAATAACATTTAAATATCATCAGTCACAACAAATAAGTAGCTTTCTCATTAGCGAGGTTATCTTATTTAAAATGTTTGCGCAGCTGTGATTGCCATTTAATTTCTTTTTCAGTTTTGTTATCGTTTTATGTTCCCTTGCAATGTTTGTTACATGTTTTGTGTTCGCGCTCGACACAATGAACTTCCTTGGATATTTGATTGTCCTTTTGGTGATTTGTTTACGAATGCGGTTTTCAGGTGGATTGTTGGATTTCCCCACGTGCTTTCAATTGTTTGTTCGAGCTGAGCACAATACTGTGACCATCACAGAAGCTGTTGAGTCAGTATTTTTCTGGTGTGGTAGCGATTCACCTTCTCGGTTTCGATGTCGCAGTTATTCACCTCATTTCACCGCTTCCACGTTCTCCTCTGTTAAATATATTTTTCTTTCCTTCAAAATGTAGTAATTTCCTTTCACACTTTTTCCAAATTTGTGGCAGAAAATCTTTGGTGTCGTCTTTTTTTATTTTATTTCCTGAGCGTTGCGTATTATAAAATTGCATTATTTAAGAGCACATCACAATGTTATTAAATGTTAAATTTATTTTTTATGCTTTATCCGTGAAATGTCCCGTTACAATTTTATTAGAAATTAAATTGCATTGAAGTCTGTTTAAGACACTTTTTTTTTTCAATTTTTACATCTCAAAATGGCTTTTTTGTAAAGACTGACTATTCACAGAAACTAGCCCCTCTAGGGGCAGCACAAGGAGGGGGGGGGGGCAATCCCCTGAACCCTTGGTTTTTAAGCAATACTTCCGATCCTAGTCTGGCAGTATATACCATATAAACACGAAACACTCCCCCCCCCCCCCCTCGAGAATATTCTAGTTTACAATAATAATAAAATTACACGTTAATTTAAAGCACAAATGAGCAAAAAAATGCAGACATATGTTTCGGGATTGCTTGGAATCCCTTTTTCAATGCGACAGGGAGCTTCAGATGCAAAACATCCAAATGAAGCAGACAGAACAAGAAAAACAAAGCTTATATAGCCTAAGAATTATCTGTAAACCAATGAGAATAAAGGCAGCGTGAAGTGGAAGTAGAAGTAGCAGGAAGACACCAATAAGAGAGCAACAAACGAATCCAGTTGAAAGTACAGGAAGTAAAAAGGAATAACAATAAAAATAAAGCAAAAAAGACGACAGCATGCATAAAAATTGCAAAAATAATAAAATAAAATACAAAGAATAAAATTGAAATAAAAATAAGTACAGAAACTACCAAAACAAAATGCAAAACAAAGTACACATGTAAAGGAGGGGGGGGGGGGAGGGAGGGGGGAAGGAGAAAAATAGACACAAAAAAGGAAAACAACAAGAAAACCTAGAAAGAACAACAAATTAAAGAAATTTATGCCAGACCTGTGAAAAATAAGGAGTTGAGGAAGAATCATTAACCAAATTAGAACTATTCCTGTTAATATGATAAGCTTCCCAAAAGTCAAGCTCTAAAGGGGAAGAACATTTTTGAATAATTTTACCAGAATTGAAGTCAAAAGAGTGGTTGGAATTCCAACAATGTTGAGCAATGCTAGACTTATTTAACTCTTGCTTTCGTACATAACCTTTATGCTCATTTAAGCGAATTTTCAGAGCACGTTTTGTCTGCCCAATGTAAGAAAGGCCGCAACGGCAACTAATTTGGTAAATACCCCAAGTGTTAAGGTGATCGACAGGATCCTTAAGAGAAGAGAAGGAAAGTTTGTTACTAGGAGCAAAAACGACTTGAAATTGAAACCTTTTTAGGATTTTAGCAATACGGAAACTGACAGAATGAAAGAATGGTAACACAACCAAATTCTTTCTAGAAACTACATTATTGGGACCAGAAGTTTTCTTAGAAAGTTTGTTATGAATAGAATCAATTAAAGAGTGAGAAAATCCTCTATCAATAGCTACAGCTTTCAGATAGTTGAGTTCAATCTTGAGAAGCTCAGGAGAAGAGCAAATATTAATAGCACGATGGACCAGAGCATTAAAAGCCGAATATTGTTGGGAGGATGAGACGACAGTCTGTGAGGAGGTAAAGAAACAGCGAAAGGTTTACGATAGACAGAAGTAGTGAAACCAGACTCACTCTTAGAAATAAAGACATCAAGAAACGCGAGGCTACTATTAAGTTCTTTCTCACAAGAAAACTGGATATTAGGATCAATGGAGTTCATAATAGAAAGAGCATCATCAATACCTAACAAGTTACTGTCCGTTAGGACAAAACAATCATCCACATAACGAACATAAAATTGAAATTGCAATTTCTGGAACAGTTTTTCCTCAAAATAATGCATATAGAAATCACTTAAAATAGGACTAAGAGGACTTCCCATAGCCAGGCCATCTACCATAGCATAGAATTTACCATTAAATACAAAAGTGCTCTGTTGCAAGCACACACGAGTAAGGAAAACTAATTCCTCAATTTCCACAGAAGTAAAATGGAATTCAGAAAGCCTTTTCCTGAGGCAAGTCAAAGCGCCATCAACAGGAACATTAGTAAACAAGGAATTAACATCAAAAGAGGCCATAACTGAATTATTCGGAACGAAGTTATGAAGTTTCTTAACAAAATCGGTGGAATTTTTAACAGTGAAAACATTCTGACTCCTAAGTGGAGAAAACACAGAAACTAAATACTTGGAAAGTTTATATGAAGCAGTGCCAATATTGGAAACAATTGGTCTGAAAGGAATACCTGCCTTGTGTACCTTTGGTAAAGCATAAAAACGTGCACAATTAGCAACAGAAGGAATCACAGACCGTTTAGCAATCAAAGGAATAGAATGAACAGACTTAACAGCAGAAGAAATAGCTTTTAACTCTTTGTCACTAGGATCTTTATAAATTTCAGAATAAGGACCAGAAGCAATTAAGTCATCAGTTTTTTCAACATAAGATGATTTATTAAGAACAACAATCTGACCACCCTTGTCTGCTTTGGTAATGACCAAATCAGAATTGGAAACTAAATTATTGACACATCGTTTCACAGAATGGGTAAAACCAGTATTAGGAACTTTTGAATTGAAATCAACATTGGAAGCAATAAGATACCGAACCGACTCTTTTTGAGTGGAAGTTAAGGCACTAAATTTGAAAGCTTTTTCAACCGGAGCAATAAGTTCAGAAAAAGAAGGCTTTTTAGCCAAAGCAAAATTGTTATTACATTTCAGAGCATTGATTTCATTACTATTCAAAGGAAATTTCGAAAGATTTACAACCGTGTTCCTATTAACAAGAGGCAAATCAGCCGGAACAGGAACATTTGAATCGTTACACAACTTAGTAAATTTCTTATTTAAAGTAATTTTGTGACTGTCGGATGAACGAAGAGCTCTTGCCCATGACATTCTATCAATAGACTCAAAATCGAAATTAGAATTAGATACAGAAAGATGTAAATCATAAAGTTCACGTTCTATGAACGAAAGTTTTTTCCTAGTTTCTTGGATAGAAGCTCTAAGTAACGCTAATTTAGAACGAAAAATTACCTTATCAACCCTAACAGAACGCGGTAAATTACACTTCAAGGTGATAAACTTAGGAATAACTTTCTTGCGCCTGCAAGACTGGAGAAATTTTAAATGGTTCAAAAACCGAACCTTTTTAATCCGTAGATTACAAAATCTGTTAACCTGAGACATAACCAGAATCAGAACAACCAAAACATAAGGGGAAAACAATAGCTAAACCGTTCAATAAATAAAAATAAACAGAAAGAACAAAATTCAAAAACAAGTGCGAAACATACACAACGTAACAATATGCGGAATAAATGTCAGAAAACAAAAAAGCAAAAACAAACACAGTCAAGAAAAGCAATTAAGAAAAGAACAAAAAACAAACACTCACCAAGCAGCGAACAGATGGAAGAACAAAAACAAAAGAAAGAAGAACAAAATTCAAGGCACGTTAAGCCTAACGGATAAAAATAATTTAACTTTGTGCAAGTAAACAATAATAATAAAATTACACGTTAATTTAAAGCACAAATGAGCAAAAAAATGCAGACATATGTTTCGGGATTGCTTGGAATCCCTTTTTCAATGCGACAGGGACTGAAGCTCCCTGTCGCATTGAAAAAAGGGATTCCAAGCAATCCCGAAACATATGTCTGCATTTTTTTGCTCATTTGTGCTTTAAATTAACGTGTAATTTTATTATTATTGTTTACTTGCACAAAGTTAAATTATTTTTATAATATTCTAGTTTGTCACTGAAACCTTTACAAAATTAATTCCTTCATTTTTTTTTTTTTTTTTAAAAAAAAAAAAAAAAAAAAGGCCAGTATCACATACGTATCGAATTTATGTGCTGTACGCTCACAAAAGTTTGTCAATAAATCCCGGATAATGTAGTATATTCTTCAAGTTTATGTACGCCATCAGACGCATTACCTTTTTGTCTTCCAAAACTATCATAGACATCACCAACGTAGACCCTTCCCCCAAAAATATCTTACTTCACAGGATTCTCAGTTGCATAAATTAGCAAAAAATATATTTTACAATAACTTCTTAATATTATTTCTTGCGTCTGATTTGTTTTACGTTTGTTCCTTTTGTTTCTAAATTTATATGTTTTGGTCTTTTACAGAAAAATCCTCGCCGAGGGGAATTTTGTGCATAAATGTAAGAGTTCATTTAATGATAAATTTTAATGTCATTTATAACTTTCTAAAAACTTTTAATTGTTAAGCTGGTTGGCAACAAATTTGTCACGTAGAGTGGTACCAAAAGTAACGCTAATCTCTTGATAACGTCATTAGAAATTTTAATTGATGTCATTGCATACCAAATGTGATTTTACTAGTCGTCCGAAGTTTCTACTTTTTTCCCTATTCCATAGAATTTTATAAGCTGCAATAAAAGGTAACATATTTCTTAATATAGATTTTATTTCTCTGTTATTATTTGTTTCCTTTGAGAGGGAATGAGTTTATGGTCATTAATTTCGTAGAAGTCTTTGGATACTACAACTCCGGGTTGCGCCCGGATTTTACTATAGTTACCAAATCATATATATTTGCGTAATATTTAACTATCAAATTTGTATATTCTTTGTTCAAGTCGATAGTAACAAAGGATCCGTGTTTTGTAGCTGACGGATCGTAAGCGAAACTTGTCGTGGTTGAGTGTGGAGCGTTTTTGCTAGTTGCAGAGTTGCGACATGGTTTCTTTTGCTCTTTCAAACGCAAAAAGGTGGAACGTTTGGAGGTGGAATCGGTTAAAGACTTCACGACCTTTGCCCATGACCTTCTTCCCTCCATGATGATAAACTTTCCCCTCCGCAGAATGCAACTTCGATGACATTTTTTTCCCTTTTTTAACTTCTGGTATTTGGGGCACTCGGACTCGGAATTTTGTTTGTTTACTTTTATCTCACTTTGCTCTCATCTGAATCACATTTCGCATCCATAGTTATTTTCTCTCTCACTTTTTTGATTTGGAATGTTCTTTGTTTCTCAGCAGTATTTCGTTTTAACACAGTAATTTGAGTGACACGCGCAGTTCTTGCGCTCTCAGACAAAAAATTTGACCATATTAAGTTTTGTAAAAGCGCAAAATAAATGAATTCTTTAAATAATACAAACAAAATACTATATTTTACAATGTCCATGCATTTGGACTAATTTTTTAAAGTCTATTTACAAAAAACTGGTTACTCCTTAGCGTCAGAAGCTAACACAGTCCCTGCCCAAATTAACAGACGGCACTACGGATCTTTTGTATTTTCATGTTTAGCACTTAGTATAATGCGAAAATCCGTTTTTTCCTTATTTGGTAATATTTAAGCTACAATAATGTTCACTCTTTGCAGTAAAAATTCATTCGCGCATTTAGGAGACCATCAACAAATTGAAAGAGGAGAAAAATGTTTTGGATATTCCTGCATCGTAAAAAGCTGCGAATAAGCTGTAAATTTCAGGAAATAGTTCAATTACCATGTAGAATTATTCTATGCAATGAAATACTGTTGTGTGTCTACTGTTGCGATTGTGTTAGTTTGGTTTTTTTTTTTTCGAAACTTTAGCTTTCTAGTTATTTACCTATTTTCTTTCACTAAAAATCAGTTTTAATTATCCAATGCTCCTTTTTATGTAATTTTTTTCCAACAAAACTGCTTGTAAGATATTTTCCCAGAATTTTTCAAGTGTCAAATGATCGCCAAAAGAATGGCATCATTACAGTCATTCAGGGTAACTTTGAACCATGTTATATCTTTTAGTATATTAGACAAAAAAAAAAAAACTAGAAGGGTCAGTGCTGCTCTCTGCTAAATAAGTTATAAAATCGGTTTTCTACTTTTGTTTTTAAAATTGAGTCAAATATACTGAAAAAATGACGTGGTTCAAAGTTAACCCTTATGATTCAGTTACCCTGAAAGACACGGTATAGTACTTTGACATTAACTAGGGATTAATCGCGAGAGTTTAGTATGCGTACTGCTTTCATTTTTTTTCAATGGGTTTGTAGCTACCGTTTAATCCTTCTTTGAATGTGACCCGCACTTTCATTCTTTGTTACGCAGTTTTGGAAAAGGAAAAATTATGATTATTTAATTTCACTCAATTTCCGCGTGATTGATGCATAAAACATTCGCTCCATATAACTTCAAGGAAACAAACTACTTACGACGTTTCAACAAGCAACTTTGAACATGCAAAAGCAATGGGAGCTCGAGTTGTGATGAAAATCAGCGAACTTTTGCGACATGTAATCGGAACAATAATATGGTAGCACAATATTAAATCCTCAAGTTCTGAAGCATATTGTTACGAGTTCGTTGGACTTCACTTGCTTGTTGTAAGGATGATTCAAAACTTGTGAAACACAAAACAATTTTATTTACAAATGTACGCTTTTACAGTTGCCAACTTCTTCGGCAATAGCACAAATATCTGAAACACCATAAAAAGACAGCGGTAGCCGCGCATTTGCTTACAACACAGCTTTGCAACAATTCACAAAAGCAAAAGTCGCCAAGCTTAACAAAAGAAAGGCCAAGTTTCGCGCCAAAAGTTACTTGCGAAAAAAAGATTCCAGCTTGGCGATGTATCTCCAAGATCCTAGAAACCTATTACTGAATGCTAGCTCAGCTGTAAAAGCAACTTTCAGGTAAAATTTCGAAAACTAAGCCTATTTTGAATGGAATTAGCGCCAATTTTAATTAAATTGAAGCAAAATAAACATATTGCAATGCATAAACATCTAGAAGCAGAATTTTATAACAATATATTGTCCTCCCAAACAAAAAGAGCGTATCTCTGTTCTTTCTTGAAACATTTCTTTTCCACAGGTGCATCATTTACTAGAGCTGCAATTATAAAAAAATTATTGAGTTAGCTAAATAAGAATACATAATAGAGATACAATTACCAGCTCTTAAAGAGTGCAATCATTAAAGGTTTATGAAATAAATTTTTAAAAGGCGAAAGTCAACTTCTTGAGATGCGTCTTTCTTGCTTAAGAAGGCAGAATGGGCCTCCTGAATTTTTGTTGTTAGAAATTAAACCCCTTATGTTACTAAGTTTAAAAAAAGTTTTACATTTAAAACTTGGACAAATTAACTTTTTAGTGTTGGCGTAGATTCAGCCACAAAATTCAAGGTGTCAATGACTAGAAATTAAAGTTTATGGAAGCCGTTAAACTTGAAACCTTTAGCTTTATAAAATTCATTTTTCCTAATTTGAATAGTCATTTCGTGCTTTTTCTTTTTAGAATTAAGGTATATCTTCATGTCAGAGAAAAATGGGTTGAATCCGAAATTCGAGTTTCAACACCCTGAAGTTCAACGTCAATTTTTTCTCACATTTTTTTACGAATAAAAAAATGCGCAGTGGTTAAAATAATTATGGCTTGTAATTATATGTTAATTGCACATTACATCTTTTTTCTTGAATATCTGTGGGAAAAGTTAAACCTCGAACTTAAAAGTTGTGAAATTTTGAATTTCGGAATTACCCCGTTTCCCTTGACATTGAAGATATCACAAGTTGGGAATTTCAATTCCTCGCGATAAAATCTTATGGCAAAGTTGTACAACTGTAGACAGAACTGTATCATTCCGACAAAATCCGGATAGGTCCGGTTTTAAAACATGTCATTTGCGTCACGGCATGCTTAAAAAATAGTCAAAACAAGTATGATAGATACATAGTAATAAAGTATTTTGAAAGCTCTCCTGCGCAGTGTATTTGCAAAACACTGCGTCATATCTGGGTGCCTATTGTTCTGTAACTACTCAAAATTTAGATAACCCCCCAGCTATAACGATACGAAATAAAATAGGCCAACAATTTGCTGATTCTATCAATAGTTTTCGTCATCTTTTTATATTTCGAATAAAAAAAACGAAAAAATAACGGTGAACGACTTTGGTGTTTTGCGAAAATAATAAATCTTGCCGCGACAGAATTGTTGTTTCTCAAGAAGATAATCTGGTTTCCAAGACGACGAATAAATAATTGCTCGATAAACAAATATGAAAATATGTTGCTTTTGGTAGTAGAAGGTACGATTTCCCAATTTTCGGGCTCTAATTCCTTTCCGTTTATTCCATACTTATTAAGCACTTCTTAGTTCTATAACTCTTTGTGCCACTCTTGTAAAGTGGCGTAACTATAGGGTAGCAAAGCTGGCAAAATGCCACGGGCCCCCAGCCCGAGAGGCAGCAAGCTCAGATGTAACCTAACTTTTTAAGAAAATTTTTATAAATTTTATAAAAGTATTTAAATTAATTAAAGTTAAACACAACTAAATACCATACGCAAATTCAAATAAATTAATAAGAATTAAATACATTCATTAATAAAATGATCAATATTAGAATGCATCCATTGGTGCATTTAAATCATTTGCCAGGGGAATTCTCAGTTTTCCGTCCACATTCAGAGATGAAATAAAAAAAGTTTTTGTATATTAGAGAACTTGCTGATTTACTAATATTAAAGAATCATTTTATGTGATTCAGCTTTCCTGAAGTATGTACTGCATTAATGTCATTTGTTACAATTCCTATGACTACAGCTATCGCTTAAAGATCATGTTCGAAATTAACATTAAGAAAAACCTATTTAAGGAACTCAATGGGACATGGCAGGCTAAGTGAATTGGCTATTCCGTCGATTGAAAATTCTATTGCGCGAACTTTGATGAAGTTATTGATACTTTTTCGGAACAGAAAGCTCGTAGAAAAGAATTTTGTTAATAAATATCTTGTAAAAATTAGTGTTATTTTATTATAAATATGTAATACCTATAGCGTTTGAAAATTAAATTTTTTAAGTATTTAACTAAAATGCACACAATATTAGTAATATTGTTAGGTAACTACTTGAGTGATTTATTAAAATTAAATTACAACGTAACAATTTTTTCTGGGGCCTGATCCAATAAATTTGCCACGGGCCTCAGATGGTATAGTTACGCCACTGCTCTCGTAGTTATGAAAATGCTGGCGTTGTAATTATTGCCACTCAGTGGTAATGCTGCAGACGGCTCAATTTGTACATTTTATGCAGAGGCGTGAAGTCGGAGTCGCTTTAAAATGTGCCGGATATTCGTTACATCCCTAATATATCGACATCCCTATATTTCGACAATCGCTTAGTTAAACACGTATATATATGTGTTTTGTTTTTTTTTTTTAAATCGAGTTCCGTACAGTTTCATCATAACTAGCAATAACAACCTGTTGAATGAAAAAAGTAATTTGAAATTGGATATATTTGGGCATTAAATTGCTTGAATCAGCTGAGAAGTCGGAGTCGGAATTTTACAGTTCCAGGAGTCTGCGTTTTAAAATTCCAGGAGCCGGAAACTGTCCTTTTCTTAACCGACTCCGCAGCTCTGATTTTATGTCTCATCTATATTTGCGAACGATCCAGTGATAGGATTACTGGAAATATTTCGACAATCGCTTAGTAAAACACGTATATATATATATATATATATATATATTATGTGTGTGGTTTTTTTTAATCGAGTTCCGTAAACTTTCAGCTTAACTAGCAATAACAACCTGTTGAATGAAAAAAGAAATTTGAAATTGGATATATTTGGGCATTAAATTGCTCCAACCAGCTGAAAAGAGATTTTAGGATGTTTAAGCCTATATTTGGGAATATGGAAGTCTCATAATTCTGTCCCGGAGGAATCCAGACTAAATTTTTGGAACGATTGACTTTTCTGGCCGGCTGAATCCAAAAGAGTGCTATGTGGGAAAAACTAACTGCGCCAGTATGTTTCCAGAAATGAACGGATTTGTACATTTAAAAATGAGAAAATACCTCGCACAGGTATACATTGCTGCTTTCTTCTTACCGTTGATACTCTTCAGTATAAATAATTTCTCATATTGTCTTTAAAATTGCATATTTTTGAAGCTATGTGTGAACTTCAAAATTATGATTTGATTGTATTAGTAAGAAAAGGTAGATTTGGTTATACTATCCCATGCATTGCCGGAGGCTCCAAAAAAAAAAAAAAGTCGAGGCATTTTAAAAAACTGGAAAAGTAGAATATAACGGCCAAAACAAACAATAAAATAGTTTTCCCCCCTCTCCTTTTTTAAATTAAAAATTGTTTTCCCTTTTCCCCAAAAAATTATGTGGACAAAAGAAGAAATACATCCGTCTTTTCCCTTAAAATTAAATAAAAGAAGTGTCATAAAAATGTCTTTTAAACCTAACGGGCCTAATTAAATATAGTAGAACCTCAATCTCTCGTTTCTAAAGCAGTCCATTCGTTTCGAACAATATTAAACGGGAAAACGATAATTGCAAATCATTATAAAACAAGACTACAGTTCTGCCATCAAACAAAGCAAGCCGGCTGGCAAAGTGCCAAGAAGAATCCATTCATGTTCAAGGGAGGAACTGCTAATATAAAAGACGTGCCTCTATCATCTCGTTTTTGTTCCTTTAGCATACTTTATTTCTTTCGAACTGATGCCATATGCCAGTTCATAACTTTAGTTGCTTTCAACAAACACAGAAGCAAAAACATTTTGATTCACGTGCTAAATAAACGCACCTGCAAAACAAACGTCCCTAAAGCTCGAATGGATTTGTTCTTTTCTGCCATGCGCAGAAGCGTCCAACTATCAAAATTCCGTAGTCGAACTGTAACTCCTTGACGAAAACATCTTCACACCAATTGATAAAGATGTTTATACGATCTTCAAATGAGCATTTTTAAAATTTCATACATTTCAGAGACGATTAACAACTAATGCATTCCCATGATTGCTGATAACAGCTTAATGTGCATGAACAGGATATACACGTGTTTGTAATCTACTGCTGTTGTCTTGTTTCTTCTCCTCTAATATTTGTTTCATTTCCCCCTCGATTAATTGTGTGCTATTGAAGTTTTGCATTGTTCCTAAATATCCGCATCATTAACCTAAAGTAGTCCTTAAGTTTCATTCATTGTTGGTGCTTTTATTCCGCTTTCAATCAGTTCAGTAATCACATTCGTGCTCTTTTGGATTATGGCAATTGAGTGATTTTTCTGGCATTTTGTGCCAAGGTCCCAATTTAAAAATCATCTATTCATTTTGTAAAAAGAGCAGTACTTGAAATCTGCGTTATTTTTTTTAATTATTTATTATTGTTATTATTTTTAAAACTTTGCTCATAAATTATTCTAAAATTATAAAATATATAAACTAAATAAATAAAAATGAAAGAGCGCATTAGGTAATGAAAATAATACATGTATGCAATGGCGATGGCATATTTGTGCCATAAGATTGTTTTTGCAATCCCAGTTTTTGTGAAGATCTGCGGTAGTTTTGTGAAATTACTTCTTTAACCGTTCATTTATTTTCTGTATTTATTTAGGGGGGAAATAATGTCCCGTGAATTGACGTTAAATCATGCAATTGGAATAAAAACGAACGCCGTCAAATAAGTTAATGTAATAAAGTAATCTAGACATTAAAAAGATTTTTTGTTGCTAATAAATGGATTTTTCTGAAAGCGCATTTTTTGAACACGTTTTTAAAAGTAATTCTTTTGTAGGTACGGTAATCTCTACTAGCGCCGTATCAAGTTAAAGAAAGAACGACTAACATACACATGAAGAATTTTCCACGTACAGGAATAGAAATATGGATTATTTATCTGTGAAAAAACTTGTTGTTTTCGTCAAATAACAGTTAACCTTTTTTTTTTCTTTCTTCCTTTCTTTCTCCCTCAAGTCAAATTGTCAAGGTACTCCAAACTTCATATAAATCCAAATAAACGCGCATTTGTTTAACTCGAGTTACATTTCAGTTAAATTTTATTTTTTTTCTTTGCCATTGAACACCACTATATTTTAGTACGTTCTACTATTTTTTTTTTTAACTTTTAAAAGTCCAATTACCAATTAATATATTGTATTGTTTTTATGAATTTTCTTTTTTTCCCCACATTTCAATTTTTTCTTATTCGATCAACTCTGGATCTAAATTAATCTGGATAAGATGCATATACAGTGGAACCACGCTATTCGTACAGGAGTCAGTTCGAATGGCGAATTTTTTTTTCACATAAGATACAAGGTAAATTGGATTAATCCGTTCCAGACTCGCAGATGGTTGCTTATTTAAGCCTATGAAAAACAAATGTACAGTACTATACATGAAATTATACATAAATAAAAATTTAACTGCACTTTACTGGTATAAATAATGGCATAAGTGGAATGTTGAGAGGAGGAAGAGAAATGGTTGGAAGAGACCCCTTCTATAAAAACATCAGGTAACATCCCTTCAGGTGTTTTCTTCCTTTCTGTTGCTCTTTCTTTTTTCTGTCTTTTTGCACTAGAAGAATCTTGGGTTTCTTTCTCTAAAAACCTGTCCAATGTGGTCTGCCTTTTGACGATTGTTCAGAATTTTTCTAAAATGGTCAATAACATTGTCGTTGAACAAGTTAATGTTATTGACCACAGCAGTGTCGGGATGCCATTTTTCCACCACTCTCTGTGTTTTCTCTCAGGGGTAACTATGTGTCTTTAATTTCTGCAGAGGAAATGCTTTTCGTACTACTTTCCTCCTCTGACGAGGAAAGTTCTTCAAGCTCTTCCTCTTGCTGTCCCCTTAGAAAGTTCAAAATTGTTAGTAAAATCTCAAAAAGTATTAAAATTTTTAAAAAAATCCAAAACGGGAAACAAATTATTTCCAGACGAGTTCAAAATGAGCATAATTTCTTGATTTTTTCTTAGAAAAAAGCCAATCTGGCAACCCAGCTGGTTCCTGGCGCCTTACGAATCTCGGGACAAGTACGAATGGCGAATTGAATTTTACTTGAGTAAGTTGGACGAATAGCGAGTTGAATTTTACTTGAACAAGTTGGACGAATCGCGGGGTTCCACTGTATACCTACCTGAATAATAGCCAAGCCATCCTAAAAAAAATACCTACAGTGTTTGTTACGTTAACTGCTGTGATGAAGCAATAGCTTTTTAGTTTAAGGAATGTTTACTTAAAATAGAATATATTAGTACAATACGTGAAGGTACAATATATGATACATATATTAGGTTAGGTAGAATAAATATTCATTATGTCCATGATATAACTGCAAACAATTTAAAAACAAATTTCTTGTACGCATTTCGGCACAGAAAACATGTTCATTTGAATTTTAAAGGGAAATCGGAATTTTAAGGTTTAAAGAAGCGTCGGACCTCTATTTAACGAAGTCGTAAAATCCAGCGAAAAAGTTCGTTAAGTGGAAAAATTTGTTAGAGATTCACAAATTTTTTTTGTAATACTTTCGCTACATAAGAACTCATTTTAAACTAATAAAAGCTCTAGATGTCATGTAATAATGATTATATAACAGTTTACTTGAATTCTTTCACTTAAGAAAAGGTAAAACATAAAGAATAATTATTATAATCTAGAACTAAACTTATTCACAGCTCTAAAAAAAATTTCTACACTCAGTTTAAGAAGTAGTGTACATAAAATGTACAAAGTTTAGTGTACAAAGTGTAAATGTACAAAGTCCCGTCCTCGACGGTGAACTTCACCCCTTTCTGCATAAATGGTTGAAAGGGTTAGTGAATTTAAATACCTTGGAACAACTATTAACGATCAAAACTAGTTGAAAGCCGAAATTAACAACAGAATAAAATCGGCTAATAAATGTTTCTTTGGACTAAAAAGACAATTAAGGTCCAGGCTTGTCAGCCGAAAAACTAAAATGAGACTATACAAGACACTTATACTACCTGTGCTGCTATATGCTAGCGAAACTTGGACATTAAACTTAGACACCCAGCGAGCTCTGGATACCTTTGAAAGAAAAGTTTTAAGAACTATATTCTGGCCTGTACAAGAACAAGGATGCTGTCGAACCAGATTTAATTTTGAACTTTATACACTTTACAAAGAGCCTCAAGTTACACAAATCATCGGAAGTAACAGACTGACATGGCTCGGCCATGTCTGGAGAATCGCTGAAAACAACCCGACTAGATTGTATACTTTCAAGAAACTCGAGGGAACCCGAGGCAGACCTTCAACAAGATGGCTGGATAATACTGAAAATGACCAAAATTTTGAAAAAAAATGGCAAAGAGTTTCTTTGAATCGTCTGAGTTGGAAGAAGCGTGCTGTTGAGGCAGCTAAGACCTGCAACAGGTTGTTACGCTTTTAAAGAAGTACATGAAATGATTAAATTAATAGGTTGATTGATTAAATTAAATTAAATAATTAAATGATTAAATGATTAAATTAAATAATTAAAACCCATGACGTTCATTTCAGTTTTTGAAAAAATTCGTTAGTTTGATCTGAGTCCCTTTTTTAAAAAAGAAAAAAACATTCTTTCATAATATATTTCGTATCTTTGCAATGCCTTAGATATTTCTTCAGCCATTTTTTCTATCTCTATTCTTCATCCTCTATCCTATTGCGATTTTTTAATATCATTGACAAAATGGTTAGTGGAACACCAAATTTAGAAGCAATATCTTTTTCTTCACACCTTAGTCAACCTTATCAAGAATAAAAAAAAATTTCTTGAATGCTTAAACATTTTCGTTTAGCATTTTTATAAGCCAAGGAACGAAGTGACCAAGTACGAAGTGAACAGAAAAGGACTATAATAGTTAAAAAGAGGTAAGACAGCAACTTTTTGGTCTTCCTCGAAAGGGTTGAAGATTGACGGGAGACAGACCCACATTCCCTTCCGGATTTGGTGAAATGAAGAGAATGGCAAATCTATTTGCTTTCCAGGTATACTTCCTGGGAAAAACTAGTTTTATTCCAATAAGCTTCAGAAAAGGTGTTTAAAAAAAGAAATACTTGAAAAATAGGGTGGAAATTGTTTTTAGGTTACCAGAGAAAAATGTTCGTTAAAAAGAGAGACTTTGTTATTTGGAGGGGGTTTTTTACATGGAAAACCTTAAATATTCTTACAGCCACGGAAAAAATGGAGGCTCGTTGAATAGAGTTCGACTGTATATGGTAAAGCCAAAAGAAGTGCAATAGAACGCCGATCCAACGTTTATCCACATATTTCGTCTTGATGTAATGGTTCCATCGCCCGGTTATGTTTTATATTGGTTACATGCGTCGTTTTCCCGTATTTATCGTTCTAAATGAATTATCACAGGAAAAACGATCGATCGAGGTTTTCTGTACATAATATAAAGTAGAGAATTAAAATAAGTTCATAAAAAGCATCAACGGCGTTAAAACTAAACCTATTAAGGGATCATTCATAAATGATGTCACGCTTCGAAGGGGGGAGGGGGGTTCGGGAAATTGTGCCAAAGTGTGACAAGAGGAGGGGAGGGGGTAACAAGAAGTGTGACATCATGCATTATGCAACATAGCGTGATGCGTGACAAAGGGGGGGGGGAAGGGGTCCGCTGAATTGTGACATATTGTGACATAGGGGGTGAGGGGGTCAAATATATGGGAAAAAAGCGTGACGTCATTTATGAACGGCCCCTAAGTACCGGTCAAATTGACCGTTTTCAAACTTTTATAAGAATTACACTTTTTAAACGTTATAATACCGTTATCGAACTATATGACAACTCTTAGAATATGCATATAATATTATTTTTTACTCTGTTCTACTTATTTTTTCTCTTTTCCAAGAAAAATTTATCATGAGTCCTACCTACCGCGTCGGTCAATATGAGACAATACTTTACTGTTACACTGCTCGCTCGAAGAGTGAAACCGCACATAATATAGTCGAGCCATTACTAGCAAATACGAGCGTTCACGCGGTCCTACAAACATTCGAAGAGCGAAACACCACGCCCGAACAGTTTCACTCTTCCTACGAGCAATGCATGCTTAGCACGTGGGAAACATGCAATATTTGGTTTTCAGGTTTATAATTGAACTTATATAAAAATAAATTTGGACGAAGTTTCATGAAAATTCTTCATTTTATATACATTTAGCAATAAATCAACCATTATCTGCATTGGATACTAAAATCGATAACTTTTTTAATTACCGGTCAATTTAACCGAGCACGGTAGGAATAGGTATACAAAAACTGTCGGTAGGCTTAGTGTTAATTTTAGTAGTAGAAAGAGAGAAGGTTTAGAAAAAACAAAACAAATAAAAATAAATAAAAAAATAAAAACCCTTCTTATTTAAAATTTTTAAATTTGAAACATTTTTCAAATTTAATAGTTTTGTATTAAAGTTTTAAAAAGTTCTTATTTTTTTAGAGTTAAATAAGTTCAAATTAATAAATCCCTAGGGATTTTAGAATGTCGAACAAATCTCCCTCTTCCCAAATTTTAGGAATGAGCATCTGTAAGAAAAATCCAAATTTCAGCTTCTTTCTCTCTCTAACTTTTCTAGTCCCACATGTTACACGTACTTCGAATTCGTGGCTTTTGATATGTCTGAAATAATATATAAAATTAATGCAATAAATTTTAAATCTCATTTGTGCAGGACATAAATTTCTCCATATCCTTATTAATAATTCAACTAAGGCTCTAAGGTAAGTAACGTTTAACAAAATCCGGGTATTATAAAATAAAAATATATCAACGTTAGTAAATATTAGTGAAGTCAGCTTAAATTATTTTAGAAACTCAAACTGTAAACTATTTTTAAGGAACATTTCAAATTCAGGAATTTTCCGTCAAACTCTCAGATATTGCTGAACAAGAACCCCTATTAATTTTTAGTACTCCGTTGCAATCATTGAAGAGACCTATTATTTGTTATTAGATACTTCAGTTAATATTGCACGCTACAAAATTAAACATGTATTCAATTTAACTCTAAATTTGCATTTTAAGATTTTAATCAATGAAATTGTTAACCACCGATTTATACAGGTTAATAATTGCTATTTTTTTAAAACCGCGATGCATTTGAGGAACCTTTTATGTTATCTATATTATTTGGAAACGCTTTTATAAATATTCGTGGTTTTCGCTTCTAGACTTGCTTTATGACAGCAAATAATACTCGAGTGATATAATAATTAAGAATGACCATAACTAGGGTTGCAAGTTTGTCGCGGAAAAAAGAGCGCGATATTCGCGGGACATTCGAGCAAATTTCGCGAAATGTTCGCAAGAGCACAAATATAACAAAATATAGCATATCAACAATGAAAGTTATTCTTCATCCTAAAGTATAGGGATATTATTAAAAATGGAAGTAATACTTACTTCGTTAAAAGCATTTAAATATTTGTATTGACTAGGATCAAAAACTCAGCATACATTAAAAAGTTTTTAGGCTAGTTGGCAAAAACTAAGTTTATTGTTACTGCTTTCAAAAAAATAATTTTGAATTTTTTCTTGCCACAAGTTTAGAGCCTTTATAGACTTTGGGTGCTCAGATTTTATCTTTGGTTTCTGAAATTTTTAAAACAATCGGACATTTCGCAAGTCAATAATTACAACAGAAAAAAAAAAGAAAAAAGAAAAATTCGCGGAATTTAGGAAAAAGCTTGCGGCGCGACAAACTTGCAACCCTAACCATAACCCATAAATGAAGTCGAAATACGCTTAAAGCTAATCGGTTGACTATTCCTCACATGTAAGCATAGTTCCATGTAATCCACCAAAAGTATAGTTTCACTAGTAGCTTTAATGTTAGCAAAGTGTAGTAAATATTAAGATTATAAATAATAGAATTAGCTACCTCATTATTGGTGTGTTAGGACTTGTACAATAACGTCTTCAGAATATGTCTTTAGAAATGATTTTTTGAGAATTTCGCTTTATCTAAATTCTTTGATACCGCAAGTACCTGTCGTAGTCCGGATTTATGGGATCTAAGCAGTATTTGAGCAATATATCACTTAAAGTTTCTTACAAATGTAATCAATTCGTTGTCACTAGGTTCGGCGACTTATGGCCGACATCCAATAACATTGCTCATTCAAACATATTTTGATGTTGAAGACCAGTAGAGTAGCTCATGCCTATAGTTGCACCGATATGAATCGGTTTATGTCACTGTAGCAAAGTCTACAAATGGAATGCGTAAAATTGTTAAGGTGATTTAATTATGTAACTTTATAGAAACGCCTTCTTATTCGTTCGCTGTGAGTTGATTGGTTAAAAAGCTTCTTTTCGCCCTTTTGGGCTAAATCCAAGAAAAGTATTCTAGATAGGATTGCACAAGCTTACGTAATTTAATTTTAAAAATCAAAACTTGTTACTTAGGAATATTCAGAAGGTTCTTGACACTGACTGACAGATGAAGCTAGCCAAAACAATCCTTTGTCAATATCTGAAAAAGGCGCGATTATTACCTAGAATATTTGGGAAATATTTTGACCATGAACTGTATTTTAACAAGATTCTAATGTTTGTTTTTAAAAATCTTACTTTAGTCAGTTCAAAAAACTAAAGGGAAGACATGCCTGCCTACATGTTCTTTCAAATCCAGATTTCTTCCAGAAAGAACACCGCTTGATGGTTTATATCATCACCTTGATCTTAGAAAATTCTAAATCACATCGAAAGGAACAAACTGAATGCAGGATACTTGTTTTGCAGTTGAAAATTGTTACTTCTGGAACACTCGCGAGCATTTGTTGTTCGAATCCTTGAATTTTCTGAAGATCTCGAACACACATTATAGTTCATTCTATTTTCAGGTGTTAAAAATAATGAGTTTGTTTATTTTACTTATTTTGTAACTAGGATATTCATTAAGACTTAACCTCCGGTTGCGCCAAGATCCAGACATGGGGACTGAAACTGATCAATGCTTCCCTCCTTCTTTACCGTCGAGAGATATTTCAGATTTGTTTGCTGGTGGTACAAAACCAATCGGTAACTATTTTATGCTGCAGCAATGGACACCGTTCAACTTAATAAAATTTACTACTGTTAAATTTGGGGATGGGATATTTATAAAACTTCAACAAAAGGCAAAAATTATTATTATAGATAGAAACTGCCTTGCCTTCCACGAAAACTGTCAGACGATACATCTTCTTCAATTTCTGGGAAGGGTTACAAAAGATATCGAAATCCTGAATCACTTTAGGACAGAATCATCATTCAATGGCAGCTTCTGCAACAATTCAGTATTCGCTGGATCTAGTAAATATATATATTCAAAGTTTCTTTCTAACAGTATTTTTTCTGTCAGTGAAAAAAAATTAATGTTGTAGAACTTTTAACATCCATGTCGGATCATTTTCCTATCATTTTAAATAATATAGGGAATATGGCAAGTCAATGTTGTGAGTATGTTTTATGCAGTTGTAAATATAGTGATAAAATATCACTCAACAATATTGAAAAGTTCTCCACATTGTTCCTCAATAATTGAATCTGGCAATTGCACGAAATAAATAATTTTCAATTTGCATAATGTTTCGTTTTTTCAATGCTTTGGACAATTTTGCGAGATTCGCCAAAGCTTAAATTTACTGATCAACAGTAGACAAGGCAAATTCAAGAAAGAAATCAATTAATAATATTAGTACATTGTTAATGTCTTATGTTATTTTTTTGAAAGCGTTTTCTGACTAGCTGTTTAGAGATTAATTCTATTAACTTAATTTAGTTGCTTACAAATATATTATTTTTATATTATAGTTATTTTTATAAACTATTATGTTACGAGTTATTTTTATAAAAACTGCGTATAAACCAGAAATATATGTGCTTTAAGAAAATCAAAAATTTACTTATCTGTTAACTTCAGCACTATGTCCTCCAACCAATACAAAATGTTCGTTCACTTTGAGGGGAGCCTTTGAAAAGAGCCTTCCGGGTAATACTTACTCTATGTGTAACTTACAGGCTTTACTTTTTAATATTTTTATTTTTGAAAAACATAAAATTAGTTCTAGAAACGGATAGTAACATCTCCTGGCTTGAAGATGATAATTTGATCACCATGTATGGGATACTGTGACGTCGAAATCCACCAGCCAATAGCAATGCGCTCTGACTCTCGCATTTTATTTTTCTGTATATTGTTACGTAATACTTTTAAAAACGTGACCTGTTTGTTTTTTGCTTTACTATTTTATACTAATAGCTGAAATCAGGTATTATGTATTCAGAGATATGAGAAAAATCTGTTGAACAGGTGATATCTCGTCGCTTAGTTAATTAAGGATTCCATTAGCATTAAGATAATTTTGAACAAGTGTCACCATTGCATAAGTACATCAGAAATGTTGCTACCATTGCATAAGTACATCAGAAGTGCTTCTACCATTGCATAAATACATCAGAGATGTTGCTATGTTGCTAAGGTAAGCTTTTCAAAATTATTGTTAACATTCCGAATTCTCTACGCAAAAAATCCTTATAAAATCCAGAGTACTTCAAAAACATTTCTTTCACTTGGGAAGGATTTCATAGTGGCGAGGTTACTCGATTTTATCATTTTTTTTTTTTTTTTTTGTTCTACCATCAACAGGTGAGTTTTCTGATAATTCCCTTTATTGCTCCAATAATCCTATCCATTCGATTGAATCAGCTGCTCGGATGCATGTGTGAGAGAAATTTTTATGTAAGCAATATGAATCTTGTCTCGGGTGGTTGCTGCTTGTTCAGTTGTTGGTGACGACTGCTGTTACAATGAAGAAAAGAGAAACGACGCTTGGTTCAGTTAAATGATTGAACGCGAATAGCAACTTGTACAATAAATTCATCATAAAATATTGATTTCCTCTTTTTCTCTTCATTTATTCTTTGTGTAGGTGTGTGAACACAGGTCACGTAAACCGCTGTAACATAACGTAGCATTCCTTCTGTATTTTCTTACGTTGACCATATGGATATCTTAGCTTATACTTGATGTTTTGCCTTTTGTAACCCAATTCAGAAAATAAAGTTGATTATCAGACTTTATTACTTCGTTTTCTAACGTAATATGCCTCACCTTTTTGAAAAGTTTCTCTCCTACAGATTGGAGATGGTGAACCTATGGCACGCGACAGGGTATTTCGGCGGCACGCCACAAGTTCATGTTAACACTAGATTTACCAGATCAGTCATTTGACTGTTTCGAAGCTTCCATTTAGCATAATTTGTTATTAATAAAATGGCAACTTTCAATTGCATTGGCTTTTGCACCACTTGCGGTGCAGCACTTTCTAGAGGATGGAGATTTTTTCTTTTTCTCATTTCTTACACTATGCATTTATTCATTATAAAACTAATTAATCATGTAATGATGTTACTTCACGTCATCATGTAATGACGTACTGACGCTTCATGAAATGACGTTATTTTAAAATAGTGATTAGCTTTTTCTTCCACAATTATCTAAAATATCATTAAAAAAATTAACCCGAATGACTTACAATGTATCCTATACAACTTCAAAAATAAAGTACTTAGTTAAAATTAAGATAAAGATCATATTAATTATGTCAGTTATATGATGATTAAGATTTCCTAAAAATATACATTTTTCAAATCGGCTGTATTAGATCAAAGGAAAAAAAGAAACTTATTTAATTAATAAAATAGTGCTTATAGTAGTTTTCTCATTTGGTTAACTTACAGAAAGGTTTAAGTAAACTTTATATTGATGTTTCATCCATCCAGGCAAATACTGGTCTAACATTATAGCATAAAAAATATCATGGAGAAGCTATTTTAGTTTTTTTTTAATCTTTCCAAAAATAGATAAACAAATAAATATAGTATTAATTAGGTGGTCAACTTACAAAGGATTTTTTTATAATACTCCCATCCAAATTTGGCGTACACAAGTGATCAACTTAGGTGGTCAAGTTACAAAGGTTTCTCTACATTATATAATATAGGGCTAATTCTGTTCCGAACAAAAGTGGTCAACTTAGACAGGTGGTCAACTTTGCAGGTTTTACTGTACACGGTAAGTAGGACCAGTTAATGTGACTGAAAGTTTTATTATAATTACAGGGTAACGACAGAACCGGGAGATCAGGGAATTCTAATGTTCTGGAAAAATCAGGGAAAAGGCAGGGAAATTTGCAAAAATTTCCGAAAATCAGGGAATATTTTTCTTTGTTTTTTATTTATCCCGACGTTCCAACGATCTTATGTGTAATCATTAATCTTAATCAAAGTTATCTTATTAAAATTCAGTTCTAAAATTATTTTACTCTAAATAAGTTCTTTTAATTGCCGTTTTTAATACATTTGTTGCCCACATATCGAAAATTTCGATCGTTTTGCATCCGCGATGGGAATTGGACTGTTTAAATTTTCGATGTTTCTTATGCTTCGTTAAAAGGTAAACAAATAAAATGTCTTTTTATTTTCATTAAAACTTAAATTTGAAATTTTTAATCGAAATTTCGTGAATTGTGATTGTAAGGGCAAACTTTCAAAAGTCGAAGATAATGCTATCATTAGTTTTATTTTTCACTTCAATTTTTTAATTCATGCGTAGTTTCTTCAGATCGTTTAAAATAATTGAAATACAGAATAAAATTAAAAAATACGTTTAAAAAGTCAGAAAAAAAGAATCATTAACTATGCACAAAGTTTTGTCTTCATGTATTACACACATTCATTCATCATATAAATTGATTCTGCACAGGAAGTATCAGCAATTGATCGCAAATAAATATATCATACAATTAAAAACAAATTTAAATAATCATTTATTTCATATCTTATTCAGTGTTCATGTTAAATCTTGGAATAAATTCTCATACTGTAGATTATGAGATTTACCTAATTCACGTGCAGTTTTTTGACGTACTGGTATTAATTCTAAAATGTTTAATCTTTAATCGAAAGTCTTTTCTGGAGCTTGGTATTTCCTAATAGAATTAATTGCTTTTTTAATTTAAAAAATGCATATTTTTTAAAATAAAATTTAAGTACTTCAAAAAAGAAGTTGGAGATTTATCCATGTTCACATTCTTCTTTCAAGCAATAAATTTTTCACGTGTCAAATATTTATTAACTGTTTATGTTAAATAGCATAAAATTCAATTAAACAGAAGCAAAATTGAGAGAAATGTTTTGCTTGTTGAGCGTTAAATTGCTAACAAGTAAAAAGTGGTTAAAAGATGCATTTTGTCTTTCCCTAAAACTACTGTGTTACTAATTTGATACTTTTTTTTTTTTTTGTGCTGCAAAATTTTTCACCGCTCTGTAGCAATGCTTCTGTTTTTCTTCTTCCTTTTCAAAATAACAAAATTAAATTTTGGAAAATTTTGTTATAGTATTTGATATTTTAATGCAACATTCATTTGTGTTTTGAATAGGTCTGCTTTTTATTATTTTGTGTGTGTGTATATATATATATATATGTTGTTTCTAATGCCACTTGGATATCCATCCAAGCGGCATCCGCTCCCCGTTACGGAGCGACTAGAAATTAACGCAATAAGGACAGCACCTTCCGTTTCAAGATGAGCACCAATGGTGGAAGTACGACTTGGCTCAATATGTACTTGGATGACACCAGATGGCGCTACCACAAATACGCCACCTTCCTTTTTAGACCTATGGGTGAAGGGAAGGGAAAATCTCCACCCACCAGTACCCTCGGAAATGCCTTGGGACTTCAGCTTCTAGGGATTTTACATGCACGTATCCCCAAGTGTACATGGTGGGTCTTCAGCGGCCCGGGTATCGAACCCGAAATCCTCCGATCCGAAGCTCGACATCCTGATTACTAGGCTACCACGGCCCTTATATTATTGCTTCAGAGATTCTGTAGCCACCCTGAATTAGTAACAGCTTGGTGTAAAATGAAAGGTTAGAAATGGCTGAAAACGACCTATTAAATCTAGTGTTAAATTACTTTTATTCACTTTCATCCTTTGAAAATAACCAAAAAAAAAAATATCTGCAACATTAGAGGAGGTATTAAAAGCGACATAGCATAGGTGCTGTTAAGATTTTCCAGGATGAAAGAGTGGCTAGCTAGCCTTGATGAAAGCATCAACGTGACTTTCAGTCACGGTTAGCTGTTTTAGTTCGAAAATGCGATGAGAGAGAAATTACATGTATTGCTCAGTTTACCAAGCGCCACCATCGAAGAAATACTGTAAGAATTTGTATTAAAATTAGTTTAACTTAGGAAATCGTGTCTATAAACTGATGGTGCTATTGGAGGAATACAAAACGGATATGCAAAATTCTGAAGAAACATTCCATTGTGAAATTTCATCGCATCTTACATCACTAAGCACCAATGCGCTAAAACTGCTAAGGAGTCATTTCAGAATGTTCTGTCTGTAATGACTATAATTGTGAAGAACAAATCTGCATGTGCTCTAAATAAGCTCCAGTTCTCGAAGTTGTTTCAGAAATTATAGAATCTCAATGTGATGAAGTTCGTATGTACAATGACGTTCACTTGCTAAGTTGGGTACAAGTTCTTCACAGATCTGCCGACTTTAAGATAAAATTCAATTTTGTTTAGTAAAACAGAAAAGGAGTAACTGTCTTCCCTTCTTTTAAAAAACACTTAGAATTGACATCGAGTTTTACTGATTAATTATGTTTCGAAAACAAAGTTTATTTAAGAGTTATTTGGATATTTTAGAAAATTCAAATGAAATAGTATCAGCATTATTTTCTCAATTTGGGGATTTTGAAAAAACATTGTAATTCGTTTCAAGATTTTACTTTGATAGAATAGATGATCTTACAATGACATTTTTTGAATGGTTTTATATTGACAATTTGGAAGTGAAACTGACAGAATTAAGAACTCCTCGTGGATGAGCGAGAAAATTAGAAGAAGTAAATCGCGAGGCTTCCAGATATTGTATCCAAATACCAGAAAATTAAATCCTTGACCAATCGAACGATCTCCTATAAAGTTTTTCGTCTATGAAAAACTTTACAATTAGAACTGCCCACAATGTTTGGGGTTCTCGCTGTTGTTCTAGCTTGTGGAACTTTTAATTGGGATATTTTTGTAATGTACGTTTAATTTTTTAAATGTACGTACATTCTAAAGTTATTGTTAATGCTAGTAAATAACAAAGCAGCAAATATAGCTACAAAATACAATTTGATGGTTTGAAATCAAAATAGGGTTTAACGGTAATTTCAAAAAAGAAATAACATAACAAGGGGCACACTTGACACCTGAAAATAATAAACCTTAATTTTAAGTGGCACACTAGTCGAAAATAGTTCACCATCCCTGCCTATAGGTCCTAAAGTTCTTTACTAGTGTTTTTTTATTCCCCTTTTCCCATGTTTAGACATCTAATACGTTTACAAGCTTCCGTGAAGCTTTTGAAATTAGTCTCATCCTTCCTTTCCTGATAATGCTTTGCATTCTTATGCTCCTTTTTACGAGGATCTGGCTCACATGTAAATGGTTGCATGGTTTTATATTGTAGTTTACTCCCCCCCCCCCCCCCCCCGCTTTTTCTTCTTCTTCCAAAAATTCTGTAGAGTTATTATTTAGATTCTTTCCCTGGTAATTCAAATTTATTTTGCCCTCTTGGCATGTAAAACTATGGAATTGTTCGAGCTGCCAGTTACGTTTATCAGATTATTACAACGTTTGCAACAACGAGTAAGGTAAATGAATAAACTTTTTAGGAGCTTATGAAGATATTAATAAAATAATTTTTATAAAAAAACGGAACCGACTTCAAACTAAAAATTGCGCTAAAATGTAAAAAATAAATTCATTCTTTAAACAACATCGATGTGACTTTTAAACAGTTTTAGAAGTCGGTGCAAAATTAGGATAGATAAAATATTTTGTAATCATGAATCAATTACAAATATATATATTTCCGCAGAATTAGCAACAGTTCCAATATGAAGTAGCAAATGGTATAATGGTAATTAGACCCATAATTTTGCACCGACTTCTAAAACTAAGTTTAAAAGTCACATCGATGTTGTTTAAAGAATGAATTTATTTTTTTACTTTTTAGCGCAATTTTTAATTTGAAGTCGGTTCTGTTTTTTTATAAAAATTATTTTTATTTTATTCTTTTTAGTGTAAATACATTTTGTATATAAATACTCTATTTTTTAAAAAAATCCATATCAAAGGGCAAAACTTCTTTAAATGAATGGCACTAAAAACTAATCATTTGCATGATAAATTCAATTTTGAAGTCTATTTTAGCAAACAAACTGATTGGATTAATTTTTGCCACAGAGAAGCCTTCAGTCAAACTCTTGATGTAATTTCTTTTAATATTATAGCCCATGACAACAAACATGTTTTTAACAATGCTTTTATATTTATTAATAGATTTCCCAACAAAGAAAAATCAAGCCAAGCCTTTCCAATTAAAATAAAAAAATACTTATTTTTCACTCGTAACGTTTTTTCTAAAAAACAAATGTAGGCAAATTGATTTGCAATATTTGAGTTAGACGACCCTCTATCGATTAAACAAAAAATCATCAAAATCGGTTCATTTAGTCAAAAGTTATGGATGAAAAGACAAAAAAATACTACATTTATGCCCATAACTTTTGTTCTAATTATCGAATATGGTCAAACGAAAGTACGGGACCTATGGGAAACCACCCCTGATCGATTGAAAAAAAATCATGAAAATCGGTTCATCCGGTGCGAAGTTATGAGTGGACAAACAAACAAACAAAAAAAACGACATACATACAATACGAATGTATAACCTCCTTCCTTTGTGAAGTCGGTTAAAAATTAAGATGATCTGAATATTTCTTGGTTTTCTAACTCCAAAAAAAATTATCATCTTCTGCGTTGTTTTGAATTTGGAATATATCCCATCTATCGTTAACTGTACAAAAGAAGTGGAAAAAAATAAGACGTTTTGGAAAAAAGCTGCTTTTTTTTTTTTTTTTGCAAAGTTTTATGAAAAATATTAATCAAAACACATTTGAGACTCGATTTAATTGGCTCATTCCTACTTCTACCGTCAGTATGGTGCATATTATCGAATGGTCAATTGCATCAAACCTTTAAATAGTTGTAAATTTTATTCGGGAATCCCCAGAAAATCGTTTAACGAGAGTTGCTATATCAAGCTCGCCTCATTTGCGTTTCTATAGTTAGTAGATCTTCGTTTGACAAGAATTACAATTTAGCTTCAAACGGGAAAGCTTAATGATCACAATCATCTTTTTAGCAAGCAACCGCAAAATTTATAACTACTATCAATTCTCTCGGACTATAAAAAAAAAAGGAAAAGGTCGAGCCCACTTCGCTGTGTCTTCATTAGGTAAAACTGAACATCGCCGTTACGGTGTGACAAATGATCCGTTACTGGGCGTGCAGAATACATTCCCCCCCCCCCCAACCAAGTTATTAAACCAAACCGGTTGACAGCAGGTTTAAATATGGAAGTCGTATATCACTCTTCGATTGCTAGCCTAGAGCAGTGTTTACCAACCTTTTTTCTATTGTGAACCCATTCGAAGACCCGAAAGAAAATGGCGAACCCTTTTTTGTAGTCGATAGCGACAAAACTATAAAATTTACTAGCAATACTTAATGACAAGAAATGAAACATAATTATTGCAAAACATCTAAGTTCGAATTAAAACTAAAATGCAGCTATAAATATTTTTTATTATTTGTTCTTTTGGAATTATTATTAGTCAGTAAACATATGTATTCCTAAAAAAAATTTTAAATCATTTTCCTGATAGGTTCCTCTTTTCAGTTGAAATATACATAATTCGGTAATACTTTGGAATTTTAAAAAAAAACTAAAATTTACACATTTTTAAATTTTTAATTTCGATAATGCAGAAAAGTTGGAATAAAGTGTAGTAAATGTGAGCCCAAATTTAAAATTAATGAATAAAAAATCTTTTGGTTCCACTTTCGGGTCTGTATAATGAGTAATTAGCCTAAAATAATGCTAAATTTTACATTTTATGTTGTAAATTTTCATTCTTCCGACTCGTTCTTCGCGCTTGCTTTGAAAAAGTGGTAAATGGTAGAAGAAACATGCGTTCTAAAAATTTAAAATGCATCAAAGAATATCATTCGGTACCAATCTGTGATCCAAATTTTAGAAATCAAGCAGAAGTAGAAATAGGTGCATTTCAAATTTTGTATGTATGCTTCCTATGCCAGTCAAAAAAGCAAAGTTACCTTTCTGCAAAAAAAAAAAAAAATCATTTTTGCATACCTTCCTAATACGTATGTAAATTTATTGTTTCTTTTTTCTTTTACAATAGCGATAAAAAATTCCGGCATTGCAATATTATTTTCGCGAACCCCTTTTTTGCCTAGCGCGAACCCCTGGCCTAGAGCGTTTCTTACAGCCCTCCCTCCCAAATCGTTTAATTATTTCAATCCCCCCCCCCTTAATCATTTAATTCTGATGCACATTTAAATATTGGTTCATACTGTTCATATAAAAGTTCCCCAATCTTTCGATGTCATCTATTCCTGTATATATTATTGACAGAACTAAAACTATTCTGTCTTAAGTAGTGTGTTGATCTGGAAAAGATTCGACTTGAATGATTTTTGAGTAGTTCATGGACGCAGTTTTATGTACAGGTCCGTGATTTCACGGTTTTCCAGGAGTGCAATGAATATTTCATTGGGAAAAAAATGCATACACATACTTCTAAATACGTCATACTTCTCGAGTCAATTGAGAGGGTAATTTCCGCCTCCTGACTCCCTGAATATACGTATCATACTATCTCATCCCGTAGAGAAAAACTTAAACTGTCGAATTCGTGACTAAAAAGCTTAAACGGAGTTCAAGGCTTCCAAATGCAAAATATCCGGAAACAAAAGTGGAGAGTTTATTTTAGAAAGTGAAAACGGAAGTCGACATAGTATTCAAGCGTTCAAGGATTTTTCAGTGTAATATCTCTGTGACAACTGACAAGCCCGTGGGAATGTTTAACAAATTCCCTACAGCATGGCCCTGAAACAGAGTCTTTTAGTGTTCTGCAACACATTTTAGCAGATTGAAAATGTTGTGCAAGATGCATATGGTCTAACGCGAGTTTGTGGCAAGCACGTAACAGAAGTGGAAAATTATTGAGGTATTTCTTTCTTGGCAACGTCTCAGACATAACCTCTTTCGATTTAAATCTTCGATTTACCAACAATTGTTCTGTAGCAGAGCAGTTTGTTCCGCAGCGTATGTAGCAGTTTGCGTCACATCCTGATTTGATGAGGAATGTCTTACCATAAAATATAAAATGGTCAGGTGGATATATAAAATGGCATTTACTGCAAAGAACAGTGTCTATTGAGAGTTCAGAGATGCTGATTTCAAAACGACAGGGAAAACGTGGAAATTATCCGCTATTTAATTAAGAATCTTAAAATGGCGGTGAAAAAAAACAAGTTCCAGCCTCGTCAATTACTGTAATATACGTATTCCAAAGTAAAAGGTCATTAATGACGACTTGGTGAAGCTTGATCCAATCGGGTGGAAACGCTTTCAACCGGTAACGTTAGCTCCACCTCACTAGTGGACTGCATATCCATTTTTTGAAACGAAAAGGCTTGAAGGAACTGGATAAAAACATCCCTCATTCGAAGCCACTGTTAATTGAGGATTTTATTGCTTCCGTTCAAAGACTAGTTTCATAGAATAATGTTTTCTGGACGTACTTAAGAAAATTGTGTTTCTCTTATGTATTATACATACCGCCATCTTATTTACGGTCTATTTATGTATAATCTTACTACATTGAACTAAATTTTATTAAACTTTTAGAGGGCTTTTCATTTCCCGGGAAGACTCACTTTATCGCTTTTTTTAGGAACTGCATTTTTTCATCGTTTCATTTTAAAAATTAAACTTAGTTGATAAAAACCAAAGGTAATTAATTAAGTTTCTTGAAACTTCCACTTTTCATTTCAGTACTTTTATTGCTCCCTTCTAGAAACTTAGCACTTCTTTAAGATTCCATTGGCAATTTAGCAATTGGCTCAGAAACTCAAAGAAGTTTCAAATTTTGTTCTGGAAAATAAAGAAATCCGCGCGTTTCAAAATTATAGAGAAAGTTAAAAATGATTTTGAAATAAGGAAAAAAACGAGCAAAATCCAGTCGATTTTGAAAGTGCTCAAAAGCACCAAAGCTTAAACGGGGGGGGGGGGGACTAATTTTAAAAAAACTAACCCTTAAAAAAACTAATTTTTGAAAATTCTGCTGACAGGTAAACATTCTCCTAACAATCGGGGATCTGAACATGATATATATGGTCTGAAACTATACCACCTGAATAGCATAAATGTGGAATTTTAGCACCTGACGTCAAACGGTGTAGAAGTTATGTGGGTTTTTAGGTTAAAATGCAGTCTATATCGGAGGAAAATATTTGCCACGTATGAGCAATTAAAAGAGAAGGTGGTAATATGGACCGCTTTTTAATTTTTGACATAATTTAGAATTCGAAATGCATTTAATTTATTAAAACTCATCATAACATTCGTATATGATTGTTACCAGGGGTCAATCCAGCACGTTTGCCGCTCATTTAACCCGTTGACGGATACTTGCGTCTATAGCCGTCAAAGCGAAGTTCACTATGCGGCATGACAGCAATAGCCGTCCAAAACGAAACGGTCGTTTTTAGACACTACGGCTATAGCGGCACAAATGTGCATTTACCGGCGTACAAGTAGAAGCCTAGTGTCATGTTTTGGAAACAAATTTTTAGGTTGAATTTCGTTTTCCACCTCTTTTATACAAATTCGTCGTCACCTCGTGAAATTGTAAAATTATAATAAATTTTTTTGTCATTTATTTATTTTTGTTTGATTATGAACTAACATTTCGTGTAAAACTCCCAAAAATACTTTGTTACACACAAAAAATTGCTTATTTGAGTCATTAAACCTGTCATTTACGTTTTTAAATTTTTGCGGTTATAGCCGCCATCGTTCCATTACTTAGTGTCTAGAGTCCGCTGGCGCCATGGCGGTTATAGCCGCAACCTAATTAAAGGTGCTGAATTAATCAAAATTAAGTTTATTTAAGCAGAAAGAGTAAAACTATACTTCAAATATTCTAAAAATTACAAAAACATATAGTGTTAATTTTCGAACTTAACTTGTTCCTACTGTCCGTCAATGTGTTAATAAATAATTCTGCAAAAAGTAAGATTTGGTAGCTCGGAGTTTTGTGAAGAGTCCGTTTTGAATGAATTTAATTTTGTGAAGGGTCCGTTTTGATTGACTGGAATTTTGTAAATGTCCGTTTTGATTAATTTTGGAATTTTGTGAAGGGTCCGAAAACGGACCTCCTCTGGCGCGACCCCTGGTTACATAAATATAAGTTGTTATTTAAATAAACATTTTAAACAATTTTAAACGCAATTATTTATGACATTCTGCAAAATTTGGATCTTCGAGACTGGAGTTAATATGAAACTTACTAATAGTAAAACACAAATTTTGGTAGTCCTTTTATCGTGAACAATATATTTCTTTCCGTACTCCATTGTAATTATTTTACCACAGAATTAAATTACATTGGAGGTAAAAAAAACACTAGTGGTAAATACTTCACAATTATCTCAATTAAAGTTGTTCTTCATGAGCAAAAATCAAAACTCATCATTTTTACAACTACTACACAACATATGAGCACATTCTCCACAATTACCTTAAAGTTGTTCTTAGGTTCTTCTTGAGCAAAAATCGCGAATTCATCATTTTACAACTACTACACTATACATGAGCAAATTCTCGACACAAACATACACTGGACTCAAGTTCACCTGGCTTCGATCTCTTGTATTGCAACACAGAACAGGCAGTCTGCATCGTCGTCCTAACGGACTTCCTGTCCGGCCGGTTCCACGAGATTTGATTTTACAGAAGACACACTTAATGCCATATCTCCCTCATCGATGGAATTTTCTAAGTGATCAATTTTCTTCTTCTTGCCAAACAGTCCTCCCCTTCCATTGCCTGGGAATTTTCTCTTCCCAGCAGATCTACTCGTGCTTGGTTCTGTGTTGGCTTGCTTATTTGACAGTGCTTTTGGAGACTGCAGGGATGTTTTCTTTGAAGTTGATGGCCAATGATTTTTTCTCTTAAGACGATTCCCTTACTTTCAGGACCCCCTGGCATCGTGATGCTTAAAATAAAAGAGAGGTTTGTAATATGGAACACCTTTTTTGATATTGCCATTTTCCAAATAGCTAGTCCATTCACGACTTAAAAATATTAATTTCAAATTACTAAGTACACCATTTTGCACTTTAATTATTAATAAACAGTTATGTACAATCCAAAAACACGCCACTCGTATTGATAGAAGTACTAGAAAAAAATATTTAATCTCGCCTTGCAAAAAGTTTCAAGATTGCGAAAACAGAACACTTGCTCTCACAATCATATGCAATAAGACTATGAAATCAGCTGCCTCTAGTGGTTAAAAGGGAAGTAGGCGATAGAAATTAGACTGGTTTCCGAAAAGTGGGAGTACCTACTTTAGTTGTAATATGAAACGACGATGTTTTTACGTAGTCATTTCATATTACAACTCTGTTTCATAATACCACCTTCTCCTCTACTATTAATTTAATCATTTTCAAGCAATTGTACTTAATTAATTACTGTTGTTACTACTAGGTTCCAAGAGACACTCACGCATGTGTTAAAGACTTTGACACAATAAAGATTCAAAATCAGAAAAGAAAATCGTTTATTACAACCTGGAAATAGACACCTCAATGGAATTCAGCTACACGTTGAAGCGGAAGCAATGTGATGAAAACCATATTCCACAGGCTTATCATTCAGTTATTATTCAGCTTTGTAAAGTGCAAATCTCATCATGTTCCTGAATTGTGTGGCCGAATATTGGAGTATGGTGAATGACTGAACCTTCAAATCTTGTTGCTAAGGCAAATTTACTCCAACCTCTCTACTTTTAGTTTCCACCTTTCAAAAAACAGAAATAAAAAACATTACTTTCAAAATCATACATGTACTATTAATATTTTTAGAACCAAACCATCTAATCCACTGAAAGTATGTTATATCGGAAGGTGTCTTTTTTGTCTCCTTGTGAATTCTCGGGCTCTTTTAACGGAGAAATCACATCGGATTTTGAGTTTTGTAGTTTTGAAAATATGGTAGCCGTCACAAAAGACGTATGTGTTACATTTCGCTTTGAAATTAATCGAACTCGCCAAAAATACTTATGCTTTGGCAGATTAGAATGTTCCACATTCCAGAGATATTTCAGGTTAGGTTTTATGTCTTGTATTTTGCCAACTATGCATGCATTTTTGGGATAACATTTTGAACTTTTCATGTCTTTCAAGCTGTTTTACACTTTACAAAGCAATAAAGCAATTTATTGTCAAATTTTCTGCATTTTCTATCTATCACTTGAGAGATATGCACCAGAAAGTTTGCGGAATTCTGATCTAGAAGAAAAAAATATCGTGAAATTCCACAGCCTTGCCTTGGTCGAAATAGAAAGGACGAGTACTTTTTTTCGTTCTTAAAATTTACATTTAATTGTTGTACGTGCTTTTAATTGTTGACTACCTTTCCACGTTTCATAAGAGCTTGATTCAAAGAAAGCCCTAGAAAATTTTTCTCGAATTGGGCTATGAATGTATAAACAAGTTTTTGCATCGATTTTTTTTCCAGCAATGAGAAAAATTATTCATTATTATTATCTATGAGTGATCTGTTTCTAAATATTCTTTAATCATAATTAAGCATTCTTTGCTTGGTCTCTCCCAATATCCGAATGTTCCACCCTGTCTCATGGTCATATCCTTGTAAAGACATTCGATTGGATGTTGTGGGAAAGGCGTTCTGGAAGCTCAAATCAACCGTCTAATTCGCTGGGAAATTTCGGTTTCTAGAGGCTGTGGGAGTGCACGTGGAGCTGTTTTGATGACATCTCGATTTTTTTTAACTATTTTTTAAAATGTGACATTGCTTATTTCACGACTGACCTGATTTAGGTTGTACACAGGAAACGAACTAATAATAAATTTGCATAGAAATTATTTTATTTCGGACAAGTTCTAGGTTTGGACTGTTTTTTTCACTCTCAGAAACGTTAATCATCTCAATAAACACGTGTGGCTGGTCCAAGTTCAGCCCTTTTTTCTTCTTAATTAAAAGCGGGGGGGGAGGGGGAGGGGGGAATGGTTAGAGAAGGAAAGGAACCGCACGTTTTTCTCTGGAATACGTACCATCATGTGATCTTTTTGACATTTCGCTGTTCTTTTAGATCCTTTGGAATAATTGATGGAGTCGAAGATTGGGCAATTTTTAGGATTAACCTTCTACAATTCTAGAAGAACATGCGCCAGTTTGTGTGTTGGATAATATATTTTTTACATTTGAACAAGTGTAGGATTGGAAACTAAATTGAGTTTATCCAAGGCTACATACAATATACGCAGCATTTTTTGGTATGAAATTAGTTGTCATTATTATGCCTTTTCTTTCTAGAACATCCTTGGTGTAGAATAAAAATTGTTCCACACAAATTGTTTAGCACATTGAGTGTTTTCTCTTTATATTCTCAAAACTAGATAGTTTTGAAATTTAAAAGATTCATTTAAAAAAAATAAAACGTCGAGTGTGTTGTATTGAGTGTGTTTTTTAGCTTATAAAGCGTTCTAAACCAGTGGTTTCAAAAGTTGACTGGGCTCCAACCCATCTAACAGAGATTTCCAATCTTGGGATCCACCTCTTAGGAGTCATTCAAAAATGATGTCACGCTTCGAGGGGGGATTGGGTTCAAGAAAGTGTGACAGTTTGTGACAAGGAGAGGGGAGGGAGTAAAAAAAGTGTGACATCGTACATTTTGATTTCTGTAAAAACATTTAAAATCAGAAAATTAAACTTATTTTATGCTACTACTGTAATATAGCCTGACATGTGACAAAGGTTGTAGGGGGTATGTTGAAGTGGGACACTTAGTGAAAAAAGGGGAAAGGGGGGTAAAATATATTGAAAAGAATTGACATCATTTATGAACGGTCCCCTAGCTGTCTTATAGAAAAGAGGGCATAAATATTGGTAATGTTCAGATCCCATAGTGCCGAGTTGTGGAACTACTTAATGCTGTCTTATTATTCTGTTAAAATTTAAAAAAAAAATTTTAGTGTTACCAATAGAAAGACTGTTGAAATAAGAAGCACAACTTAAATATTTTTTTTATTACTTAAATACCTACACCTGCAAGGTTTTTTTACAAAGTTATTTCAATGGGAAGGATATATTTGTTTCTTATTTCTCTTCATTGAATTTTTAGCATCAACTTCAACTTTAGTTAGTTACTTTTATTTGCAGACTTCCTACTTTTTTAATTCACGTGTACAGTGTCCAGGGCCCACTCAACATTCGCTCGCGACCCACAGTTTGGGAAATACTGTTCTAAACTGATTATAGACGAATTCTGTATTATTAAGTATTGTAGTAGTATTATTTGTTACATAGTTATGAATGAATTTTGTATGAGTTTGGTAATAAATAAAATAAATAATAGTTGCATTTTTAAAATTCTTTATGGATACAAATTGTACGCTGAAGGTTAGCAAAATCTAAGGCGTCAAAGCGCAAAAATGCTATTTTATTGGTTTGATTTGACATTCAATCACGCTGGTGGGAAAATGGTGTTATTTTTGATGTGAATTCTCCGATAGTTCTCAAAGTGAACCTGAGGAAACAGATTAAAAAGTATAACATTTTTACAGAATTTAGTACACTCTCAGAAATAGAATCGTCACTTTCCAGGACTTTTCAATCGTCAAACAAATTTCGTCATTTATAACGATACTTTCCTCGCGCGATCACGTGACTTTAAAAAAATTACTATAGAAATTTCGGCAATTTGATGAAAGGTTTACTCGGAACATTTTTCACGAAGCCATTTTGTCAAATACGATGAAAGTTTCGTGAAATTTGAGCATGCGTTTCTGCGAGTATCATTAGACATTAAATTTGTGAAATAAACTTTATAAATACAACTTTTACATGAACTTATGTTACGACATGTGAACCATTCATATTTTGTGCGAACCAGCATGAATTCATGCTTACTTGTACTAGCGCAATCAGAATTTTCCCTTGACTGTGAGGTATTTATTTTTGGTAATTTTTTTTCCCTTGACAATAGGCGCAGCTTTTCAAAGAATTTAAAATTTCAACTTTATTATTTTTTTATTTAAGTTTGCTTTTTTAATTAAGTTATGTTTAGAATGTTTTTCAAAATATTGTTGGAAAACATTTTTTGTTCTCAATGCAGTAGATATTGATTGAAAATGTTAGGTTTCATTTTCATTTGAAAATTTTGTATAAATTTTCTTTTGTCAACTGTATTATATTGCTAATAGATGTGGTCGGCGCTGAACGGGTTTTAATACAACATGTTGATTCGAATGGAAAGATAAATTACGAAAGAAAGAGACGCAAGTGCGATCTTAACAGACGAAAAGATGTAAACTTGGTTAAAGTTTCAAAAATTATTTCAAAGAGAAAAATATGGTTTTATTCTATGCTATTTCACTAAAAATGCTTATACGTCGGCAGATTGGAATGTTCCACATTCCAGAGACATTATTGGAATGTTCCACATTCCATTTCACATTACGTTTTATGTTATTATTCAATATATTGTCAAATTTTTTGGATTTTCTATGTATCCCTTGAGAGATATGCACCAGAAAGCTTATAGAATTCCGATATAGAAGAAAAAAATATAGTGAAATCCCACAGCCTTGCCTTGGTCGAAATAGAAAGAACGAGTACCTTTTTTCGTTCTTAAAATTTACATTTAATGGGGCTACGTGCTTTTAATTGTTGACTACCTTTGCACGTGGCATACGAGCTTGATTCGAAGAAAGCCCTGGAAAATTTTTCTCGAATTGGGTTATGAATGTATAAACAAGTTATTTGCATCGATTTTTTTTCCGGCAAGGAGAAAAATTATTCATTATCTATGAGTGATCTGTTTCTAGATATTCTTTATGATTAATGAACATTTTATACTTGGTCTCTCCCACTATCCGAATGTTCCACTCTGTCGTCACGGTCATATCCGTGTAGAGACATGGTCATATCCATGTATTAATATTATATCATTATATCATACATTTTTATTAACTCGGCAATCCATTAAATGACCTTAAAAATTGATAAACAGGTCATATATAGCCCTAAAAAATAACTTATGCAGTCTCTCCTACCGAAATTTCCGAAAAGAGCATCCCGCTGTTGCGTTAAGCGAAAGAGGAAAAAAGCGCGAACTACAAAATACATCAAACCACTCAAATTAAAATTTATGCACAATTCAAAGCTGAAATTGAAATATTTCATCTCTGAAAATAATACAACTTAATTACCTATAGCGTTCTTTCTTTCTTTTTTTACACTATAATATTGGACCGTCTAAGAAAACAAATTTCAAATCTTGATGTGCCTCGAATTTTACTTCGATTTGTATGTTTATAACATTTTGTCCGTTTCTGGCAAAGGTATTGCCGGCGTATGTATGGAAAGTACGACATCGCCTCTGAAATAAAATTTAATCTAATAGTCTGCGTGAGTCTTTCTTTTACTCACTCGTATGCTATGACATTGAAGGATTACATGTCACACAATCATGGTGTAGGTTAAAGTAGGCTTGCTTAGTTCTGACTGAATATTTTGTTTTTTCTGTCATGAGGAATAATAAATTTATTAAAATATGAAATCACAGAACTTGGACAGCTTCTTAATCTTTTTTTCCAATGGACTGTAGTAGAAATCAAAATGTACGATGTCACACTTCTTGTTGTTCCCTCCCCTTCCCTTGTCACAAACGGTTACACTTTCTTGAACACCCTCCCCCTCGAAGCGTGACATCATTTATGAATGACTCCTAAGTGGTGGGTCCCAAGATTGGAACGCACTAGGTCCTCAACCATTACAGACCTAGTGCGTTCCCAGAGATTGATACCAACTCATTCAGCGGCACCACAATGAGTGTGGTACCATTTCCGTAATTTTTTGACGCTCAGTTTTCCCCCCTTGCGGCACCTGAGCTCTCGTTGATGCAAACGGCACTAGGAATTTAATTTAGCCGAGAATATCCATGCCAAACGGATACTCAAGGGATCTTTAACCTGCCGCATAACCATACGACATGCGCGCTGTCGATTTTCTGCATCTTGAAAATCCATCGACTTGGGCCAGGTTTGAACCTGCGAACTTGGGCGTACGAGGCCTGCGCCTTACAACTACGCCACCCTGTCGGCACTGCTTAATTTATTCTGCCACAAAAAGGGGAGGCGTATTTACGGAACTATCTCGTGGAAAAACAATCCTATACGAGACCATTACTAGGGGGCGTGAAATTCATCTAGTTCTTTCGTTTGTTTATATCCTCGTTTCTGTTTCTAGCCTTGAAAGGGGGTCAGATTTACCAACTGCGAAGTAGCGTTTATAACGTTTTATTGCAACGTCTGCATCTAAATGGATTCATTTTGCATGGTAATCCAAAATGAACTAAACGGACGTGTCCATGATTCTTTCGCTTTAAATCTTCCACACCTTCAAATGACATCTTCAATGACCGATTTTTTTTCCTCCCACTTTTTAATCCCCATTGCTCGTCAAGTTTTGTGGGCTCATAAAATAGAAATAGTACTATGTCACTGTAAAGCTGAATCAAACAGGAATATATATTTTAGATAATAGTCGTACTACGCATATTTTTAAAAGGATTTGCAGTTGCTTGGAAGTTGACTTATGCTTTAGACATATCAATGTCCAATACAATGTTGCTGGTTTATAAATAAGCAGAGTAGACAGTTGGCCGGGGTGACAAATTTTACTTTTTATCTATTTTTATAACTATTAATTTTGGAAGCTCAAAAATCAGTACATTTTATTTTCTGTAACAATATCGTTTACGTACAGTAACGTAAAATACTGACTTCATAATCATTTTAATAGCACTCAGATCCACTGAAGCTTTAAACACTTTAACTTTCACCCTTCATACAATCAGATAAATTTTAAAACCGAATTTTATTAACTCTTTTTGCCAGTGTGATAGTTATTCATTGGGATCAGTGAAGCTAAAATTATTCACACACTAGCTGACATGCCCGGCGTTGCGCGGGATAAAATTGCATCATTCGCAGGCCAAATGACGCTTGTCCAAAATTCTACTGTAAATGTATAGGGAAAAAATTTCTTAAAAAATCCAAGTAGGAGAGGGGCAACAGTCCATAAAAATCCTATTTAGACAGTAAAATTCATTGAAAACCCCGATTGCATTAAAACGAACAGCCTTGAAAAATTCCTTTTAGACCAAAAATTAGTCCATAAAAATCCACATTAAATTGCCAACAAAAGTTCATAGAAATTGAAATTAGAGTAAGGGAAACAGTAACTCAAATGCACATATGCAGAAAGATAATTGTGCCAAAATGATATCAAGAGCCCGAAAAAATCACAATTAAAATATCGACCAAAATACATCTAAAATTTCCCATCAGAAAAAAAGCAGTATTCTCTGTAAAAATGTCCATCAGATCAAAAACAACTCTCACTGTATATTTCTGCTACAATAAAGAAAACATTCTTTAAAGCCCCCCATTTCAATAAAGACAACTAAGTCCATTCCTAAACATCCCTAATAGAATAAGGACATTAGTCCCAAGAAATATCCATTAGAATAAAGACATCAGTGACTGAAAGTATAATACTGACCTTCAAGAGCTACTGTTCCTAAAATTACCCAGCAGTTCATCTTAAATTCCCCATCAAAATAAGGACACCCGTTCCTAAAAATTCCACTTGAAAACTCGTCAAAACATTTTCTGAAAATTCAATTGAATAGCACTTTCATAAAATTCGGATAAAAACGAAAGAAAGGAAAGCATTATTTCAAAAGTCAAATGCTCATTTAAATTACGAAACGTTTAGTACTGAACAAATTCTGACGTGTGAAATTTAAGTTGATAGAAAGACATAACTAAATACTTCCCAAATGGCGCCAAATAGACAGTACAAAAACTAAATAAGTGTCAGAAAATAAATCACTTGTGTAAAATATGGAATCAATAATCGCTACGTAAAAAAGTTAAAATGAAGCAGAAGATCGCCAAATTGTACTAAAGTATTATGGAAGCATTCGGCAAATACGCCATGATCCTACAGTGTAAATCACGTATTGAATTAAGTAAGAACAATATTATTGATAAGGATTATTGGGCGCAGTTTGGAAAAGTAACGAAGCGCAAAATAATATATTGAGAATAATTAACAGGATGGAGGGCGAGTAAAATGTTATCACCACTTGGCGAAATTTTAAATTTCATCAAAAATAAGCGATATCGAAGACCTTCCAACCTATTTTTTATCGAAGAAATGAATATTAAATCGTCAAAAAAGAAAGAAGAATCAACATTTAAAATCGCATGCAGTTAATAATCCACAAAATATCCATAAATATGAAAAGAATTTTTAGAATTTGTTTCGCTGATAAAGCGGACACTCTACCATAAGAAATATTGTTTCATGCAATTGTTAAACTGTTACTATACTATTAAATCGCCAAAAAAGGAAGGAGAATCAACCTCGAAGAAGAAGTAATTAAAATTCGTCTGCAGTTCCACAAAATATGTTTAAAAATGAAATGAATTTTCAGAATTTGTTTCGCTGATAAAGCGGACAGTCTACCATAAAATTTCATGCAATTGTTCAACTGCTACTATACTATTAAATCGCCAAAAGAGGAAGGAGAGTCAACCTCAAGGTATAGTAATTAAGACTCGTCTGTAGTTCTACAAAATATGTATAAAAATGAAATGAATTTTTAGAATTTGTTCCGCTCATAAAACGGCATGAATAAAGATAAAATAGCATTTTTTCAAGCTTACGTTAACAGAAATCATCCAGTTGGCGACAAAAGTACTATTTATTTTGGCGAAAACACGCAAATTGAGCAGATAAATTCAGAGGTAAGCCTTGCTTTAAAGTTCGAAAACTACTTTAAATGACTATTGCGCGTGTTCTATTTGTTCTACGAACTTCAGAAAGAGATCATCTTGTGCAGTTTTTTACGGGCATCAATATGCTGCAAAAATCTAAAACGTTGGACGTTTCTTCGATGAGATAAACCCAAAATTAACAGTTTTGCTTAAATTGGAATAAAAGAAGAACAAATTCGAATTTTAGGAAAAACGCTTCGAGGTGCACGAGGACCTGACTCAAGGTACCTGTAACCAAAATTTCGTACTTCTGGCCCGTTCCATCTCGCCAGGAGGCGATCGACAGACAGACACACACACACACACACACACACACAAACTTTTGGTTTTATTTATATAGATTATGAGCGGGCGACGTAGCACGCGCAACTATGTTGAGTAGCGGGCGAGTATACAATGTTAACAACAAGTTGACTAAGTTAAAAAATGTTCTAAAAAAATACACCAATTCATACATTATATAAAACATTACTTTTTCCCTTGTGTGACTCAAAAGTACAAATACCAGACCGCTTTTAAACGGCAATGCACGAAATGGGTACTAGTACCTGCCCCCCCCCCCCCCCGCCGCTTATAGGTAGCAATCCACGAAACAGGTGCAAATACCCACGCCCGCTCATAATGTGTTAATTGCATCGCAGTATTCTAGTAGTGCCAAACTTCGAATGTAAACGTACTCTGAAACGCATCCCTTTTTCTGTCACTTTCTTTCTTTCTTTTCAACGGAGGCGAGGGACGGGTGTTTGGCTAAAGCAAAGTTATTTGACGAAATGAAATAGTTACTTTTATAAAATTCAGATTCCAAAGCATTATGCGATTAACCCCTTAACGCATTTGCCCGAGTCTGACACGGGCGAAAGTTACCAGAAAGTTTCCCCATGCTCGTGCGTTATTTTTTATGTCTGATGCCCGTCTGCATTACACTTTGTTTGTATAATATATTTTTTCCATGTAACTTTTACCCCACCCCCGCTTCCTAGTCAACCCCCCCCCCCCCCCAAATTGCAAAGAATAACTCAACCAGTGGTTCCCTAAGTTGAAGGGACTCCGACCCATCAACAAAAATTCCCAATCTTGGGACCCACCTCTTAGCTGTCTTAGAGAAAAGAGGGCATAAATATTAGTAATGCTCAGATTCCGTGGCGAGTTGTCGAACTACTTAATGCTGTCTTATTTGTTTTAATTGAAATAAATAAAAAAAAATGAATGAAAGAATGTTGAAATAAGAAACAAAACTTAAATATTTCTTTTATTAGTTAAATACCTACACCTACAAGGTTTTTTTTTTTTTTTTTTACAAAGTTATTTCAATGGGAAGGATGTTTTGTTTCTTATTTCTCATCAAAGTTTTAGCTTCAACTTCAACTTTAGTTACTTTTATTCGCAGACTTCCTATTTTTTCCATTCATGTGTACAGTGGCGAGGGCTCTCTCAGTATTCGCTCGCGACTCACCAGTGGGGCGTGACCCATAGTTTGGGAAATAACGACTTACAGTATACTAGTTTTTCAGAAAAAACTCGTGGCTTTAAGGGATTAAGATGATTGTTCATATTCATGTAACAATTTTTCAATAGCATTTGTCTGTGTGTGTGGTTTGTTTGTCCAACTATTTTATATTCACTACTTTCATTCAACTTGAACTGAACAAAGGGCTCATTCAAGTATTTTGTTTCAATAACGTACCGCATGATAACGTTATCAGTTCTTCTTTTTCAATAACTGTCAATCCTAATTCGTCATCTTGTTTGTTTACAAATGATTCTTTACATACCCAAGCGAATTTTACAAAATAGTTGTATCATCGAAATAAAAATGCATTAGTAAATTTTTTAGTGTTCAATAGCTACATGTTTGTTCTCTTTGATATGAACTCTAACGCAAAAAGTTTTTAAATTTGAAAATAATATAGAACTTCTTTTATACATAAAATTTTGGTAGCTGTCCCTAAAACAGTGAATTCAGTTGCGTCGTTTTTGATACATTAAAAATATTCTCGGTTTTCCTAATATATCAACCAGATAGAGAACTATCGCAATAAATTTGTCATTCTGAAATAATATGTTAGCAGCTTTACTATAATCCCCCCCCCCCCCAAATGGTCTCAATATCCTCGTGATTAAATTTGCATGACATGATCAATACACTTAGCAAAAATGTGACAGTGAGGTGAAATGAACTTCACACCTCTTTTAGAATAATTTAGCTAACTCTTAAAGAATTGTGTTTTATGTGTAAACCATTATTTTTGTAACTTTTGTATAAATGTTAAGATCATCCTTCTTTTTTTTTTTTTCTTTTTTTTTTAAATTCCAGATCGGGTCGATGAAGCATGCTCTGAATTTGTAATTATTTCGGGAGCTTCTCTTTTAATTGATCACGAACTTCTTGCGACTTTTTAACACCTGAATTGCAGTTCGTAATTAATTTCATTAAGAAATGCAACAAACTGCGAGTGATGTTTTTTCTTTAAATATTTATTTTTGCAACTTTGACACACCAACTACCAGCATAAAGGAAACATTCATGTAATAAACATAATAATTATGCATATCTGATGTAAATAAAAGCATAGAGTAAATTTGGGTCCGTTTTCGGACACTTCACAAAATTCCAATTCAGCAAATCGGAAAATTCCAATCAGTCAAAACGGACCCTTCACAGAATGCCGAGCTAACAAATCGGACCTTTCAATCACATAATTACTCATTAAATAAGTGGCAAGCAAATCCAAATATATTGATATATTAATACTGTGTGCATACATTTTGAATTTTCGCAAAATTATTTGATTTTTTACAAAAATCTTTTTAAAATTCACAGTAACAGGAAGGAGCCTGTGAAAAATGTTGGATCAGCGCCTGATAAATATTTTGTCCTTGCGCTTCAATGACTGGGGAGGGGGGGGGGGGTGAAGAGAGGAAAACAAGTGCAACATATGTGCAAGTGGGAGTTCGGTATTTGATGAATGAAAATGATTACCGTGTAAATGAAGGTTAGACAGTTATTATGCTGGCAGTTAAAAAAATTAATATTTTAGAAAAGTTTTCAGAACGAAAAAAGCAATCGATTGTTCAAGCGATAGATAATCTTATGGCATTAAATAGTTTATAATTTTATCATAATTTTACGGGTTGTTTTACTAGGGTATTTAGCAGAGATAATTAAAGATAGAAAATTTTGAAACAAAAACAAAGGAGAGATTTTTCTTGACTAACTCAATTTAAAGATTACAAAAGAAAGAATGAGACAGCAATGCTGATGCCAATAAAAAATTAACGTAACAAAATTCGTTTTCTTTACTGTTAACAGTGAAACCTCTTGTGTAGTATGAATGCGGTTAAGGGAAAAGTAAAAAAAAAAAAAAAGACCGTAGGCGAAATAACGATGTTTTCGTTTAGAATTTACACAAGGTCATGAGCATTGACGTCTAAGTGGGGTAACGTCCTATATATTTCAATGTTTTGGAGTAAAGAAATTTGTGGGTCAAATTTTGGGTTTTCCATTTGCGTGAATTGATCATTTTAATCATTAATCATAGCACGAACCGCACAGAAAATAATTGCAGGCTGCCGAATCCGAAAGAAGGAGGCGTGGTTCTCTCTCTCCATCATCCCAACCTCAACCATCCAACTTTGATGTTTTATTATTTCCATCGCTCTTCGAGGGGGGTGACTTCGGCCAAGGTGGTCAATAGGAGCCTTAAAGCAGGGTGCCTACAGCCTCCTTGGAAAAAATTCAATTTCCAAAGTGCTTAGAACTCACAGGATCAACAAAATACTCCTCGGAAAATCCTTAAATTATCGTAAATAAAAATTCATGCAACTCAGAAATGCGACCAATGCTCCTTGCAGCGCCAAAATGCTCCCCCCCCCCCCCCACCATAAAGGCAGTTTTCTGTGGATTTGCGCAATGCTTGAGCCAACTTTTGATAGTGACGATTTTCTCTGCCTTATTGAATTTGAAGAACTTTTGTAGCATTTCACTCCTATTTCTCTCTTTTTCTTTTTTTTTTTTTTAACAGTAAGTTGATCAAGAATTTCTTTAAATTAACCCTAAACTTTACTCTTTAAGTGTATTTGTACAATTAAAGGGTGAAGTCCAATGCTGATTTAATTCTCCAATTTTAACTCCAATTTCGTTTTATCGAGTTATTTATTTTTGTTTTGTTGTTTATCGCATGTTGATGTTTACTTAATGTCTCTTAACACTTATAATCCGACATTTAAGCGTATTCTGCGTCCTATATTGATAAGCGGGACTTATCACTAGAACAATAGAAAATTTCGTATTTTATAAAGGAATGAATTGTTACGTCTGTTTGGGCTCCGCGTATGAGTTTGAATCAATCGCGAGAGTATGGGAACACTAGATGACGAAAGTCATTGTCAAGCTTCAGTGAGGGCGCCCGCAGAGGATAACATATTTTCGTTATTGTATTAACTATGGTTAGAAAGAATAAAAAAAGAAGATCGTCATAGGTTTTAATACTTTTTTAGCCCGTGTAAGAGAGTTCCTGCGGGATAAGATTGATTCTGCTGATAAAATCATACAGATTGACGATGCTGGCTGTCAATTTCTCAAAATAAAATCCCTTCCAAAAATGCAAACGATACTATACGTTTTGATTTTTTTATGCATTTTCTTTTTTTTTTTTTTTTTTGCAAATTTTGTTAGGTTAGCCTAATTCTAGGATTTTACTGCACTAGCAGGTAGAAATACATCTCAAGATATTCTATAGAGATTGAAAGGAATTATTATTTTTTAAAGAATAGTTAATTTTTAAAAAAAACTATTCAAATTAAAAGGCTCCCTCTCATTAAAGAAAATGGAATGTATAAACTCTTAATTTTCTTGACAGTAGTAATAAGATATTCCACGTTTTAAAATGGGAGAGTATTTAATTTTTTCTTTTAAGAATATTTTTGTAGAATGTTGGAATATCTCATTAATCCTTATTAATTGATAACAATTCCGGTTAACGAAAAATTTTCCAAAAAACGGCAAACATTGATTTATTTATTAATTCACATTTTGCTTATTAAAATCACGCATATGTTACAGGTGTATATTCTGATATGCAATCATAATGCTGGCCGTTTAGCTACTAAAACGAATCACAAATGCAATTGCATATGCAGTTCCGTAATTATGTGTTGTGGTAATGAACATTTTGACTGTTTATATGACACAAATATGTAGTTGCATACTCCTAATGATTGCAGAAGCAGTTTAATATAATCTGTGTCTTGTTTCTTACGACATAAACTATTACTGGTTGTATTTTTATGCTGTTTTCATGCCACAGATGAGATTATATATCATAGCTATAACTATAAAACTTCGTAACTCTACTTTATATATTATATACATATAAATGTACTAGAGAGCTCCTGCTCACTACCGCTCGCAGACCCCTAGAACTTCTTATCCAGCTCCTTCAGATCGTTTCACGAGTTAGAGTTCGCTTCGCTCGCTCATTACACACTAAACAGTTTTAGAAGTAGCTTTATCTCTGTCATTAATAACGTTCTACGTTGCACACAACTCTTTGGAATCAAAAATATATATCGTGTAGCATTATGTACATAGATTTTATACAGTATCAGAAGCTTGGTGAGATTCCGAATGTCGCTTTTGTGTTAATACCAGCAAATAAACTGTATATAAAGTAATATACTGACTCGGAAATTTAAAGTAAAGCGAATCGTATCCTAAGGACAAAATTCTAAACTCGAACAGCTATATACATGTATTTTTACATTCTCGCCAAGCTTGGCGCCATCTCGGATCGCATGATAGACAATTCTAGTCTTTGATGGAAATTTCTGGAATGGTCTATCACGTGATCCGCGATGGTACATTTAATGGCTCCGGCGGCAGAAATTTGGAACGGAGTAGGGTTCAGAGAGTTCAGTTGCATGTTAGACTTTGGCCGAGTGCCTGATAAAAGTCTGAGCTGTTGCCGTTGTGCTGTAAGCTTCGTGCTTGGTTCTTTTCGTACTTTGGTTAAGAAATACGGGATTACCGTTGGTCTTACGGTAATGTGAACTCCGAGAGATATGTTGATGAGAAATTTGTATATAGTGTAAATAGTTCGTAAAATAAATTGCTCTGTGTGATTTTGTACAAGGACTCGGTCATTGAAGTTTAAAGTAAGAATACACAGAACCGGTAACAATATTTTAAGAATTGTGTAAAAAGGTTTTCATATTTGGCGACAAAGATATGTTGAAAAAACATGCTCGCATTGATGAAAGCTGCCGCTTTCAAGCGTAAAGGATGAAGAGCTTGAAGAATCTCAGTTATTGAAATCTACCAAAAGTGTTGCCCTAAATATTTAACTGTATTAATAATCTAAAGAAATCAAGTAAAAGAAAAACGTAACGTTCGTGTTGCCACTCAAGGTTTGAGTTGAGTTGTATTGAGCAAAAGCACATAAAAGAAAATTACGCCGTTGGTTAAACTTTAAACGCTGATGCAATCTCGCTTCTGGTTGGCTGCTGTTAATAGCCGTTACGATTTCATTGGTTCCTGCAACACCATCATTAGATTTTTTACAATTGTACTAGCTGTTCCCGCGACTTCGTTCGCGTGGAAATTTTGATGTGTATGTGTGAGAACTGATGGCCTCATCAAAAGGGCGAATATTTTAAAAGGCGTACTTTTGGGCGGCGGAAGTCCTACACAAAATTAAATGGAGTTGAGGCGACGATGGCTTAAAAACCGGAACATTATGGCGCTATTAAACATTTTTTTTTTAAAGTGAGCGATCAAACGCCCACTTTTGGGCGCCAATTTCTGGGCGGTAAATATTTTGTCAACTCTGACTGGAAAGCACAGCATTTAGACGCAACCATATACTACAGTCGTTTTCTAAGAATGAAGAACAATAACAAAATACACGAATTGTAACTAACCTAAGAACGATGTACTGTACTTAAAAAGCACACAAAAATATAACTAACCTAACGACAATCTAATTACGAAAAAGATAACTATCCTATTGTTTAAAAATAATAAAGAAGGATTAAATTCGCGTACATTAATTTAACAGAGATTGCAAATACAGCAATGCCTCATCAAAATGCTCGAAACGTGTCATATCGTTGTTATTTTAAAGTATTTTCTAATTAAAGAATGCAGCCATGAAAAACAACACATTAAGTGAACAAGAACATTATTTAATGATACTTAGTCAAGTTACAGTTAAGAATGTTAGTTGCATATTAAATATATGACATCTCCCTTTTTATATTAAAAAAATAAAATAAAATGAACAAATAACACAAACAAACACAAAAGAGAAAATTTAAAAATAGTCCTTTAGATAGGATGGCTTTTGTACAATTCTTCCAGATCGCGTATAAATTTTAGAGGCATTAAACTGCATTTCAGGAGATTGAGAAATAGGAATTGTTTTACTTGGAGGATCTTAAATAACAAAATTATCACCAGGAACTTCATCAGAATTAGACTGCATCTCAGGGGAGTTAGAACCTGGAATCTCTTTCTTTACTTGGAATTTAATGTCATTGCTTTCCACGAAGCAGGTGTCGTCTGTTTCTCTGTACTACGCGACCATCTTTCTTTAAAAGCTTGTAAGATCCAGGTCTTTCTGCTTCACCCAAAACTATTGCTGATTGCTTAGGCTGTCCTTTACAAGTAGTGTAATTATCATCTACGAAGACTGTCATTTTCTTCTACCTTCCTTAATGGTTTTGCATTACCATCATAATATTTCTTTTGTTTTTCTTGCCTTGCCAGTAATTTTTGTCGTACTTGATCATATTTATCATCCTTGTAGCTCTCATCTGCAGATAAATCTTCTTTTCTGGGCAATAGATCATTTATCTTGTGACCAAACATAAGCTCAGCAGGTGATGGTAAATTATATGCAATAGGAGTATTACGGTATTCTAATAGTGTCAAGAATGGATCTCTACCTTCGTATTCAGCTTTATTTATCATGTGTTTTACTGTTTGTAAATGTCTTTCGACCATTCCATTCGATTGAGGAAAATGAGGACTTGATGTTTCAGCTTTAAAATTCCATCTTTTGGCAAAATCTTTATACATTTTACTATATTGAGGTCCATTGTCAGAGTAAACAATTTTAGGAATTCCAAATCTTGCGGAAAAAGATTTTAATAGCTTGATGACTGCTAAACTACTCACCTCTTTCAATTCAGCTATCTCAACAAATTTACTAAAGTAATCAATGACAATTAAGAAATTTCTGCCTTGAAAATAAAATAGATCTGTACCAAGAACTTCCCATGGTCCAAATGGAACTTCGTTTGGCATTAATGGTTCTTTGGAATTAGATTTCTGAAACGTAGGCACGTAGAAGAGTTCAAAACTAAATCTTCAATTTTTTTGGTCATGCTAGGCCAAAATATTTCCCTGGCTCTATTTTTGCATTTCTCTACCCCTAAATGACTGTAGTGAATTCTTTTTAACATGTCGTTTCGTAAACTTTTTGGAACTACAACACAAGTATTTTTAAGAATCAAACCATTAGCAACAGATAATTCTTCCTTAAAATGAAAATAGGGTTTAGCTAATTCTGAAATCATGTGTTTAGAGTCTGGCCAACCATCAGTTATATATTTCTTTAAAAATTTCGTTTCTTCATCTTTCTCAGTTTCAATTTGAAATATTTTCATTTTATTATTCGACATGGGAATATTTTGAAAAATTACATCCACATGTACTTCTATGTCTCCTTCAAATGAATCATATGCATCTTCCATAAACGAGCGTAACAAAGCATCAGCGAGAAGTAGTTCTTTACCTGGTTTATATTTCAAACAAAAATCATATGGCTGTAACCTAAGTCTAATCGAGCTGGACATTTATCTAAAGATTTTTTGAAAATTGCTTCTAGTGGCTTATGATCAGTTTCGATGGTGAAGGATTTACCAAAACTATACTGATGAAATTGAACAACCGAATACTACAGCAAGAGTTTCTTTTTCAATTTGAGCATAATGCTTTTGTGTGTCTGTGGGGGCTTTTGAGGCATAAGTTACAGGTAAATTATCCTGTAGCAATACAGCACCCAAACCATCTTTACTGGCATCTGCTGATAGTGTTATTGGACTATCAACATCAAAATATTGTAGAACTGGTTTATTTATCAACATCTGTTTCAATTTCTCAAAAGCTTCTTCATGATTCGCATTCCAGTTCCAAATAGTATTCTTTTTTAGAGTCTTTTAAAATTGTAGTTGGTTGTGAAGCATTTGGAATAAATTTAGAAATATAAGTTATCATTCCCAAAAATGTTTCTAATTCTTTTACATTAGTGGGGGACTTCATTTTCAAAACAGCTTGAATTTTATCATCATCTGGTTTTAGTCCATCTTTTGAGAATATGTGACCGAAGTATTTAACTATTTTTAAGCCTATTTTCCATTTTCCCAAATTAAAGCGAATATTTTTCTCGCTAGCTCTATCCAGTACTTTTTTAAAATGATTGTCATGTTCTTCTTTAGTTTTTCCCCAAATAATTAAATCATCTATATAAACTGCTACTCCTTCAATCTCAGAAAACAATTCAGGGAAAGATCTGAGAAAAATCTCTGGTGCAGAATTTATTCCATACGGTAAGCGTAAAAAGCAATATCTCCCAAAAGGTGTATTAAATGTAGTGAGTTTAGAACTTTTATTTGTTAACTGTATTTTCCAAAAAGCTTTGTTTGCATCCAAGGTGCTAAACACTTCGGCATTTGCCATCCTTGAAGAAATCTCCTCCAAAGTAGGAAAACAATGTTCTCTCAAGATATTTTCATTTAAGTATTGAGAATCAAGACAAATTCTCAAATTACCATCTTTTTTTAGGAACAATTACCAGCGAAAAAGTGGAAAACAAATTTAATGTGCACATTTAACTTTATAAAGACACAGCTTTTATAAATTAACAGACTGTTTTATCAATTTTTATGCGTGACCCATACATAAATTAATAACAAATACACGCGCACACACATGTATTTATACATACGCACATGTATATGAGGGGGGGCCACGGAAAAATTTGGCAATCATAAGGGGGCCGCAAGTAAAAAAAGGTTGAGAACCCCTGATCAGATGTAAGGATGCATCCAGTTCACAAACCCAGATTTTGATCTAATCTTCACTATTTTGAGAGCTTGTGTAGGAGTGAGAGTCTCTGACTCATCGAGTCGTATTTCATCGATGAAAAAATCGTACCTTATTCGTGATGTTTTCTCTTCCAAGATCTGCATACAAATGCACCGAAAAACCCGGTGACGGAAACTTGTTAAGGTTATCGCTGAGGTAGATCTAAAAAGGAAAGACAAAATTATCTATTTCACTTCTTCAACCTTTTAGTCAACAGGAAACGGCGGGCTAGTTTTGCTAAAATTCGTGGTTATTTGTCTGCGTTTGCTTCTCTTCCTGTATCAAATCTACCTTACGGAAACGCTTTTTGGGTTCACAGCATGCATATTTAACTAAAAGGTTGCAAATAATTGCGGCAAGTCCATTGTTTAAAAAACTCTTTTTTAAAAATTCATTTACCGTGTTTATGATTTATAAATGTATCTTATTCACATCCGCAATGAAATTGTCTTTTCTTTGGTTAGGTTAGGTTTACTTTTTTTATGGACAAGAAAGTCTACAGAAATGTTATTTTCTTAAAATGTTGATTTTATCTCTTAAAATTAATTTTCAAGGTAATAAGTCATCAAATAATTAATAACGTCTTAATTAAAAAATAATGATTCATGTCCTCTACATACCTGTTTTTTTTCCTTTTTTTTCCTTTTAACCACTGTTTCATCTTTTTTCTAGTCACATCTTTCCTAGAAGGCAAACATGCGTTCTTGCCCTCTTCCTTCGCCCATGGATTTGTATGAGGCATGTGACCCATCAAAAGCTGTAAAATATAGACAATACAGTATCCGTTGCTTATTAAGTTTACTTGTTAGAAAAAATTGTTGCTTTTTGTGTCTAAAACGAGAGAAAAGAATCAAGTGCAGCGGCCGCCGTACAGTACTCTCTTTTGTGAGAGATAATTAGTTCGTGTAACAAAAAAGGCCACAATCAAATGCAGTGGCCGTTGATCAATGCACTCACTGGTTAGTAAGTAAAACCAAATAATTCCTGCGATGGAAAAGTAAAGAGTGAAATTAAGTACTATGTGTAAACAAAAATCAACGTAAAATTGAGCACAAAATTTGCAAAAAATGTAACCTCAAAACACGTGTCTCAAGGAACCCTTTTTTCAATGCAAAAGAGTGAGCTTCTAGATGAGAAACTTCAGTAGGATGCTTTTCATCCAGAAGCTCACTCTTTTGCGTTGAAAAGGGGCTTCAGTAGGATGTTTTTCATCTAGAAGCTCACTCTTTTGCATTGAAAAAGGGGCTTCAGTAAAATGTTTTTCATCCAGAGGCTTCAGTAAAATGTTTTTCATCTAGAGGCTCACTCTTTTGCATTGAAAAAGGGGCTTCAGTAAAATGTTTTTCATCTAGTAGCTCACTCTTTTGCATTGAAAAAGGGGTTTCAGTATAATGTTTTCATCTAGAAGCTCCCTCTTTTGCATTGAAAAAAGGGCTTCAGTAAAATGTTTTTCATCTAGAAGCTCACTCTTTTACATTGAAAAAGGGGCTTTAGTAAAATGTTTTTCATCTAGAGGCTCACTCTTTTGCATTGAAAAGGGGCTTCAGTAAAATGTTTTTCATCTAGAAGCTCACTCTTTTGCATTGAAAAAGGGTGCAACCTCGCAACACGTGTCTGCAAATTTTTTGCTTAATTTTACGTTGATTTTTGTTTTTACTTTTAGCATAAAGGTTTACATTTTATTTCAAGTACTATGAGAGTCAATGTAATTCCCGGCTGCGATAAAACATCTCTTATAGTAGTCACATTAAAAAGAAAGGAATTAAAGACAGAACGCTTTCAGTACTTTCGTTTTTAAGGGAAATATGCTTCTCTAGCATTTGTCGTAAGAAAACCTGGGAAGGGTGTGTTAGCAAAATGTACCTTTCCTTCAAAGCTTTATAGCTAAAAATTTAAGTAGGATATTTAATTTTGTTTTGGAATATTTATTGATCTTGACCAAGGTTTATAAGGCTTATTGAAATACTATCATTTATTTGATTGTTAAAATTTATGTTTCAAACGTTTCAGAGTGATAAATGTGTCGTCTTTGGCATTGTATTGCTCATCTTGTATTTGTGCCTTCTATGTTTTCCCATCTTTGCTCTTACTAAGGTGTTATTGTTTTCTGCCTTATAAATCTTAAAATACGTTTTTGCCATCCAAGCACGCTTTCTGAATCGAATCACAAAAAGTCATCCCTAAAATACTAAAGAATTGTTTTAAACTACAGAAGAGTTGAATGGGGACTGATTTGGAAACCGAAAATCCGTCTCTGAGGGATTTTATTGTGGATAATAAAATTTAGAAAGTATTTTATTAAAAGTAAAATCTTCCCAACTCTTTATTCTTTTTCCGGCTTTTATCGTAAAAACAGTAACGTCATTCTGGGCGTAAAATTGCTCTATATAAGGTAAAGAGACACACGAAAGCCCCTTGCTATAAATTTAACCTGTTCCCTTGATAACATTCACCTGGCACAAAATCGCCATAAATTTCATTCTCGAGATTTTGTTGTATTTTTTATTGGTGTAGCTCATCACGAGAAGTAATTTCTCTACCTATTGCTCAAGAAACAAGCCACACTTTGTGAGAAAGGTTTATCGGTGTGACCGTCAAGACGTGCGTTCACCTTTGTTTTTCAAACACCCGTCATTCCCCCTCCTCTCGTGAAGAATCCGTCCTCGATTTTCTTTATCCCTTTTTCCTCCTTGGCGACAAGCTTTGAAAGAATTTACCGAAAAAGTGTTTTAGTTCCTCTGCGAGAAAATGAAAATCGTCTGCTTTTCCGTCTTGCCGTTTCAAAACTTCTTTTTTTCTCTCTCGCTCCCGTTGGATAATGACAAGTGCGGTAATTGACATTTGCCTTTGGAATCATTTGAGCAACGTATAACGTTTCGGAGGCATTGACTTGTGGAATTCAAATGTTTCGATTCCGATTATTATAGCTTCTTTTTCAGTTAGTTTTTTTTGTTGGATTTTGCTTTGTAGAATAAGCAAAAAGGAATCTATAAATGTGATTAGCAATTTGATTCGATCAAAGCACCAGTCATTTTATGTGACATTAGAAGTTTGTTATCTTGTACTTTTAGTCTTTCTTGGTGTATAAGACAGTTTCTTTTACTTAATAATTTGATTGTGATATTTTGATTTTGCAGTCAAACATCTATTGAATCTTAATTCGATTTCTTTATACTATTTACGGAAGGCCATTTGTTTTCGGTTTAAGTTACCGGTTTTTCTAAAGTACATACACGTAATTAATATTTGTCATGTTTTTAGTCATTAGAGGTCGATCCAGGCATTTTTAACAGGCTCCGTTTTTTGTGAATTTAAAAAATATTTTTGTGAAAATTCATTATTTAAACATACGTTGATAAAAGAATTTTATTATTTCTTGCCGCTTATTTAATAAATAATTCTGTAAAATGTACGATTTGATAGCTCAGAGTTTTGCGAGGTGTCCGTTTTGATTTATTAGAATTTTTTGAAGGGTCCGTTTTAACTAATTGGATTTATGTGAAGGGTCCGAAAACGGATCTGAATTTCGTCTGGTGCGATCCCTGGTCATATATATAATTTTTTTTTTTTATACCCGATTCGAATAATAAGAGTTTTTTATGGATGGTGTACTTTTGTACGCTCTTTAAGTGCACTAAATTTGTGGCTAAAACTCTTCGGAAGATATTAATTGTTAGACCTAAGCTTAGTTTACTTCATTGTTGTACCCTTGTAGCCTGTGAAGCGTAATTGGTTAAGATCTTTGTTCGTTGACGAACTGAGGTTGTCTTATATATACTTTAAATACGGGTAATTTTCAAGAAAACGGTCATAAAAGTGCCTATTTTTTTATCCCTGAAAATTATACAAAAATATGTGTATGAGCAATACATATATTCATTCTTAATTTTTGATTTGTTTTTATTTTGAAATTTTAAACACTCCAGCCCGGCAATATCACGGGAGCGAGAGGGAAGGGGTCAATGAAGTGGCTTGGTTTACCTTTTTGAAACTCAACCATCAGTGAAACCAAAGTTTATACTCATATGACAAGTGTACTCTCAAAACCCTCAAACCGCAAAGCCTTTAACTAAACAACTTTTTATTTCATCACGCTGTTCCGCAAAATCCCCCACCTTAAAGTCGAGTTTTTGTTCGCTGACAGTTTGCTGAGTGCGATTATTATAGTTTTCATATCGTCATACATTTAGCTTAGTTAACAACAATTAATGCTACTATCAAATCCATAACTGGAGCCATTAAGGTTATGGCTCAAACGCTAAACATTACACTGTAAATTAAAAATGAGCAAGATGCACTGCGACTGAGTACGTAGGAGTTTGTTAATTTAATTGTTATATTGCTTTGATGGCACGCTCATGGTGTTTCTTTTTGCACATGTATTTATCTAGACACACGGCAGTGTGTCCGCCAAGTTCAGAAAGTCAGCCAAATTAAGATACGGCGGCACCGGCCAATGTGTATATTTACCCGAACCATTTCGAGCTACTTTTCACCCCACCATTACCCAAAAACTATTAGACCTACATACTTAAAATTTTGTCCTTCTAATAGCGATCCCTTTAACCCCTAGAATATCAAATTTCATTGATGTACCTCTTATGGTTATGGAATTATTAAGGTTTGAAAAGTGTCATTTTTATCACTCACTCACTCATTCACTCACTCATCAAAAATCTAACCTACTTCTAGGAGACCTTGAAACTTGGTATCAAGGTAGATAATTTGGCATATATAAAGGAAAAAATCCGAAACTTTAAAAAATTACATTATCTTCGAAGTTACTAGCATACTCATAAGTAGCATCATACCTAACGACTTCAAACAGCAGCCATATTTTTCTGCCGTTTAAAGTAAACAATACTCTCTCGCGCTTGAAAGTAAATAATTGATGCATTGAAATTCACTTTCCGCTTTAATTTTTCGCCTTAAGGCTTAACACAAGCTGACTACAAACGATCCAGTGTCGTAGTTATACAGAACTTTTCAACGTTTTAAATAAAAGATTAATTAAGTAAAGATAGGTTTACGGACTTATTACGGAGAAATGTAAACCGACGAAAAAAATCTTAAATAATTAATAGCGACTCTTCAGCTTGGTTTAATTCAGTATAACTTATCGTCAATATAAAAACACATTTTAGCTTTTCAAAAATTAATGATATCCCAACAAAACATAAATGTGAAAAAATTGCCAAGTTCGATAGAACAAAAACGGCCTCCGGAGTAGTCGGTGTCAGCGATAAAAGAATTGATATCTAATGGGTGCCAAGTTCCATAGCAGATCCTTTGATCATGGCTGTAAGAGCGTACAATGTTCCTTAATTTATTTGAAAGCATTTTTTTATCGGATTCCTAACTTGGCAAGTTTTAATTAAGATAAGTTACGTTCAAGAAGACAATAAGAAGGCAATTAGAAATTAACTATAATAGCTTGCCGCATGATTTTACTAACTATTAAAAATTGCTAATTGAATGAGTTAAATTTTTTGAATGTAATTTACCTTAATTAACACTTGCCAAGTTAGGAATCCGATAAAAAAATGTTTTCAAATAAATTAAGGAACATTGCACGCTCTTACAGCCATGATCAAAGGATCTGCTATGGAACTTGGCACCCATTAGATATCAATTCTTTTATCGCTGACACCGACTACTCCGGAGGCCGTTTTTGTTCGATCGAACTTGGCCCTTTTTTCACATTAATGTTTTGTTGGGATTTAATTTTCTAAGATTACCATGGAAGTCCAGTCGATTTCTAAATCAGGAATTCATTTGTTTGGTTAAAAAAAAAAAAAAAAAAAACTGCTATAATGAGTTATTGGGAAGAAATATTTCAATATTTCCTTAATTGTTTGCTGCTCGGGTTTTGTTAAATTCTCCATTTATAGTTAGTGCAATAATGCTTAATTGCGTTTTACCATAGTGTCCAGGAATCCCTTCTAATCACTAATAAAAACAACAATAAAAAAACATATTAGTAGCTCTTACTATTTATCTATCAACCACCTTGCTTTTTTTCCCTTTCTCCCCCCCCCCCCCTTTTTTTTTTTTTTTTTTTTTTTTTGTGGATATCTTGTCCTTGGCGCAAGTCCAGACCTGAGAAACTACTCAACCACAGCAGTACGTGCCTTGTTTTGTAAGTAGCTTGCGGGGGGTGCAGGAAAAACCGTCTGCCCAAAATATCTCTGGCTTTTGACCAAGCAATGTGGAAATCGCCTGTTTACAAACTGCACGTGGGGATGTAATGGAACTGTGTTTTCCCTGATTTATGTTTTGAATCTCAAGAAGGAGGCTAATTGTTGTTGGCAGGTTTTTCGCACTTGTTGGTTTCAACATTTTTTTTTCTCAACCATGGTTTAAGTTTACTTTTCAAACTTTCTCAGGACAACGACATGTTAGATGAACTAAACCTCGTTTAATTAGTGGAAGAACCCATTTTTCACTAATTAAACTTCATCACCTTTTTGTGGTAATTAAACTTTAACTCACCTTTAAAAAGATAATAAGAACAGAATTTTGTCATTTCCTTTTATGAGTTTCAGAGTTTCATTCGTTCTGCTTTTTCTAAATTGAATTTTATCATCTTTCACTTGTACGAATTAAACTTAGTCATTTCTCTTTTATATGAATTGAATTTCATCATTTCTGTTGAACTAACTCATTTCTCCCTTTCACGAACTGAACGTCACAAACTCTTCTTTATATGAATTGAATTTGTTTTTTTCTTCTGTTTCTGAATTGAACTTCATCTTTTCTTCCTTTATTGATTGCAAATTCATAATCTCACCCTTTTATAAATTGAACTTCGTCATCTGCATTTCCATTTCTTTTGTATGAATTGAATTTCACCGTACCCCTTTTCCGAATTGAACTTCATATCTCTCTTTTACAAAATGAATTTTCATATCAGTCATTTTAATATAATTAATTTCATCAGTTTTCTTATTTCCATTCATTTTATTAATGACAAAATAATAGAAATAATTTCAGCATAAAAGTTACAATCCAGCGAATCTGCAATTTAAGTTTACAATTTACAACAATTCGCTTACTCTAATATTTCTATTTATTTTGTCCTTATCATTATGCATTGTCTTTATTTTTATTTTCATGATATGTTATAGACTAAAAAGTCTTATTGAAAATACCTGCAGACTAATATGACAGCCGAACATTAGTCGTTAGGCAGCCGTTAGGCAGTCCTAGTGTCTAAAAGGACGTTGTGGCACAAAGTTGGTGCACTTGACGGAACTTAATGACACAATATAAAAGGGTTTCGTGCTGAGTGTTTATCATTCATTGTTTTATTTTCAGTAGGATAATTACTATATATAAATAAAGGGTCCAAATAAGAAGAGTGGAAGTATTACTTTTTGTGGAACCAATGCAATAGTTAAATTTTAGTGTTTGAATTATTTGGACCCTTACATTCATTTATGAATAATAATATGCTACTGCAAATATCCCACTTCTTATTCGTTTGAATTTTATAACTGAACATTAATGCGACACTCAGCTATAAAATGATAGAGAGAGGATACGTTTTATAGAATCAATGTAAAAGTTAAACTTTAGTGGTTGCATTTAAAGCTGAGCATTAATGCAACGCATGATGGAGGGAGGGTACGTTTTATGGAACCAATGTGAAAGTTTAAACTATAGGATTCTAATTTTATAGCTGAGCATTAATGTAATACATGATGAAGAGGGTACGTTTTATGGAACCAATGTAAAAGTTAAACTTTAGTGTTTGAATTTTGTAGTTCAGCATTAATGCAACGCATGATGGAGGAAGAGTACATTTTATTGGAACCAATGTAAAAGTTAAACTTTAGTGTTTGAATTTTATAGCTGAGCATTAATGTAACACATGATGCAGAGAGGAGGCCCCCCCAAAGACTTTAATGCCCTGGTGCCACATGTCGTCTTGATCAAAACCAGACTGTTCTTACTAACAGTGTCATATTAATGCGAAATTATTTAACTTTTCACAAAGTATTTTTTTGTTGTCTGTTTGGAGTATCACCTTGACAAAGAAGAGAGATGATATTTATTTGACCCAGGTAATCTCAATTTGTACGAGAGGTCCTGGTGAAGACGAAAATGCTTGGAAACACCGCTGTAAATTTCCTTTACTTTTTACTCGACCAAAAAAAACCCGATTTTTTCGAGGACCCCTAATTTCTTTTCGTAGAAAATTACGCTTAATTGCAAAAAGGATGGACGATGGTTGGGAAATTTTGCCTTCGGACTGATATTGCGGAATTATCCCCCCCCCCCCCCTTCCATTTCACTCTTTGCTTTAAAAGGAAGGTTATTGGACGACCAAACACTTTTTCCTTTTCCATGGCGCCCTCGGGGCTCTACAATTTAGAGTTCGTCGACCCAGCGGCCTTCTTTTACGAGACGCTTCAGCTATCGACTTGCGTATGTACCCAGTCGATCCAGAACGCCGTTCCGATAAAGCTGGCAAACAGTGTTATCGAACGTGAGCTAAGTCGGTAGTTCATGCTGTCGAAATTGAAATTTCTCTTTTACCATTTGTCGACGGTGAATTTTTGTCTTTCTGAAAGATTTTAATTAAAACTATGCCTTTTGATATATCAGGCCGGCTTCCGTAAATGTGCCCGTGCTGGTAAGTACAAAATGGTGGCATAATACGAAGGCAAAAATTTAAAAATCCCAATGATTGTTATCAGTTATCCTAATGTTTAATGGAATTCTATAGAATATGGGCGGGGGGGGGGGGTCACTGAACAAAAAAATCTTATTCCTAAACCAAAACCTCCCGCGATGTCCCCAGCCAGAATCAAGAGAAATATTTTTAATGATTAAGAACATAATCCTAACGGCAGAGATTAAAATTGATTTAATAATCCTAAGGAAACATACTTGCTAATGAGAAGAAACATTCTAATGAGGGGGGGCAAGGGCAAAATCCAATTTGGCTAAGTTTAAAATACTGAGAACTAAGAAAACAAATTCTAAGAAATCCCCCATTCTAGAAAATTCCAATGACTACACACAAGTCTGATAACTAAGTTCAAAATTCCAATGGTTAAAACCCAAATTCTAATGACAAAGGTCAGAACTACAAGAATCAAACAAACATATAACTAAATTCTGAGAAATAAAAAAGACTACTACGTACTATCGAAACTTGAAAACTTTTTCTGCATTGAAAATGAAGTATAACACCGAAAGGCGTGTATGCAATATTTTTATCGAAATGTGCTTCTATTATATTTACTTTACCATCGGTACTTATTTGAGCCTTGAAATGTTCAAATAAAAACCGATGCGTCGTAATACTATAACCTTATTTCCAAATGTAAAAATTAGTCTATGTCTTGGTATATGAAGACTTCTAAACAGCCAGCTTTTTGTTTTATATAGTAAAAATAATTTAATTTAGGGTCCGTTTTGAGAATCGCGAATTCTATGAAATCCATTCGACACCTAGGAATTCTGTAAGTGGCTTGCTTTCTGAATCAAAAAATCAACATCAACGAACAGAAAGAGAGAGAGAAAAAAAATAACGCGAAAATTTTCGTTAATTATATTTATTAAAGCTATCTAGAAATTATGAAAAGCCAACGCGTTAAGCTAAGTAAGTGGAAAAATTCCTAATCACTTATTGAAAACTCACAGTAACCATAGAGGAAAATTGAAGGACTACATAAAGCAAATGACGGGGGACAAATTGTAAGGAGGGTCCTGTTTTTTAAAGTTTTCAATTATGAGGTAAAACGGTACATGACATTTTATCATTATTTTGCACAGAACAAAAATGTGATAAATTGGATAAAAACCACTCGATGTGATTATGATTAAATAAGATATATTCTTTTATCGTAAATCAATTGTGTTGGAGAAGAAATGCAGATATAGAGCATCATCAATTTTTGTAAACAACTGTTGTCACTATAAATGATTCATCTCTTTAAAAAATGTATTTGAGTATGAATTTTGAACTGAAAATTAATTTGAAAAATGATTTGATTCATATTGATACGTACATTCTACTGTAAACGAAATGTATCCAAAACAAAATTTGTAGGCATTTTTTTTTAATAGAGAAAAAGTTTTAAAGAACCTCACGGAGAGCCTCGAGTTTTTTTTTTTTTTTTAAATTGTACATGCTCCCTAGTTTGTTCTTTACTTAGCAACTAAGAGTAGCTTAGCTTACCTTTTGCTTAGTAAGTAAAGTTTGTTCTTTACTTACTAAGCAAAAACGTGAATTCAAGAATTAATCTTTAAAAAAGTGAATACATTTAGGCGAAAAAAATGCTTAAAAGTCTTTAGTTTTCACGTCAACAATTGAGGGGACGATCGTGAAATTAATAAACACTGAAAACTGACAATTAGCCTATAAGCCCATTCAAGAATTCATCAAGCATATCATGGACTCGACAAATTAGTCTTGTCGTCTTTCAATTGTTTAATCATTTCTTTGTTTACTCAAAACCAACTTTTAAGTACGTCCTTAAGTTTTTGGAAATTGGTTCTTGAAAGAGTGTTTATAAGCCATTCATTGATATATCAACAACTGAATAAGAAAAGTGCAACTATCTGGAAAGTTCTATGGAATCTATCAGTTCCAAGAATTCATCAAGCATGTTACGGCTTGTCAAATTCCCTTTGCCGTTTGCCCTACAATGATTATTTAACTCCGTATGATTCCGTAATCATTTTTCTACTTATTCAAACTGACTTTTTAATAGGTCCCTAATTCTTTCGTTCTTTTATTCTTAAGAGTGTATAAAAATCTCAAGTTTTTATGTAAGCAATTGAGTCTGAGCACCGCATTTATCAGAAGATTGGAAGTTGGGAAATAGCCGACGTTACGTTTCATCAATCCATTGTCACGAACTCGCCTAACTTATCTTGTTGTTCAGCCAAACTTTCAAATTTGTTTAGTTCCCTAACTCATCGCCTAGCATATAGTGAATCTTTCAAAATATGTTTCAATTCCTTAAAACCGGCAATACAGGGTGCGTAGCGCTCTTAAGCCGCGCCCCATTTTGTAAGCATTTTACCTCCAGTATAGCAGAAAAAAAAATTCTTAAAATGAATTAACGATTCATTATCTGGAAAATAGTTTTATGCGATTACTGGTAGTTAGTGTTTGCAAAACCGGCATTCCAGTATACCGAATACCACTATGTCGTTTTATTTTTTAAATTTCGTAAAACCGGTATTTGCAAAGGTAAAATACCGGTGTTTTCGGTAAAATATTTTTTAAGTGAAGATATTTTAATTTACTTTATTAAAAACATTTTATTGTTATTTTAAAATCAATCATTTGTGGCCAAAATTTAGATTGAAAAGCATGAATTAATAGAGTAACGAAGTATAAAAGCATCTGAAGAATTCAAAGAGATATTTTTATCACTAGATGATGTGATGAATTATATTTATGTGCACAATGATTTTATTCCTTTCGCCCTCTTGTTTTTCGCTCCCCTTTTGTTGCATTTTGGAATTTGTCGCTGCCATTGGTTTGTTGTCCAGTCTCACTATTTAGCCCTATAGTTGGCCAATTAATATCTCGTTTCTTATGAACTTTTGTTTTGCACTTTTGCTTAATTACAACTGTAACTTCCCCTCTTGCCAAGTGGACTTTTCCTAAAATTGGAAACCATTATGTGCATTATCAGTTGCAAGTATTTGGCATAACTATGATTTTGTGATGTATATGCGTTTAATTAGCCGCTTTTCTCTTTGTCTGCGCAATGTTGAAGTCAAGAGTGAAGCCGTAGAGATTGTTGTTTTAAATGTTTGAACATTTAGATATTTTTCAAATTGGTGAGTTCCTTTTTCCCAGATAAGTTGAAACAAATATGTTTCTGTTTTTTTTTTCTTTTGAAGTTTTTTTTATATAAGTATTCCGGTATCACGTTAAAAAAAAAAAAAAAAAAACGAATACCGGTATTGTATCGTTGGTCCGGTACTTCAAACAGTACTGGTAGTAAAGTGCTTGCAAAATGGGGCGTGGCGTAAAAGCGGCGCATCCTGTAATCATTTTCTTATTTTCCCCTTTATTACGAAAAGGCTTAATTTTTGGATTTGTTCCTTAAAATCTTTAATTGTCTTATCAGTAACTGAGTTAAAACTCAGCAAATTGTTAAAGAACTTAGCGAATTGCCGTTTCAAAAGTTTATCGGGCATGTCACGACCTCGCCAAATTCACCTTGTCCTTCAATGATTCTTTCAAATTAATTGCCATCGAATACCTTCCAAAATAAAATAAAATAAGAACCGTCGTACGTGTGCAGGTCTGGGATAGCTTCAGCCAAACAGGTATTTCCTCACAACGGTGTGCCCTTTTCAGACAAGCGTGCAACAATGTTGATTCGTATGCAACTCGTCAATCTCAAATGAGCCAGTGTTAAATTCAGTCACACCGAAATGTCTGACAAAACTAGAACCATGTCGATAGTTAGGTTTCATTCACTGATAAAGAATTTTTGTTTCTACCTGTTGTGGAAACTGTTGCATTAGGCAAGACAAATGAACGGTGTGAAGTTTTTTTTAATTTTTCCCTAATGAAATTGTAAATTATTGCTCTGGCAAATTGGAACACCGGGTGTGAACTTTTTTTTTTATATTTTTCCCTAATGAAATTGTTAATTATTGCTCTGGCAAGTTGGAACACTAGCCGTTTGAAAATACTGGGCGAAAATTTGAAAGAACCTTTTGAATTGAAAATTCGGAAGAAAGTCGTAAATGGTAAAATATTGCATGACTTTCCGGAATTATGATTTAAAGTTCAACAATTAGGCTAAATGGTTACTTGTTAGTTTTTTTAATAATTTTTTATTTATTTATATTATATATATACATATATTGAACTCCTACGCGCTTTATTTTCCGCTTAAAAAAACTAATAAAAGAATTAACCTACGTTTCATTATTAAGCAAAGCAAACAACTTAATATAAAGAACTGAAGACTAGGGGGGAGGGTTTTTAATACGTATAAGGGTAGAAGACAGACTGCAGAAGACGGTCATTTTCATCTTGTTTTCAAAGCTAAGTATTCATCAAAATCGAATAAAACTGTTGATTCTTCTTTTAAAATGGAAAAGGGAGAGATAGTTTTTTCGAAATATGTATTCGGAGACTTCTATTCTGTTTTGAAGGTCAAACGTGCAAATTCTCATCAAGCTCGGATAAAAACTGTTGCATTCTATGTTGTGGAATGGGGTGGAAATAGCTTTTTTTTTTTTTTTTTCGAAATTTTATCTGGACGGTGACCTTTCTCTTGATTTGAAGTTCAAGTGTGAAAAATCTCCTCAAGTTTGGCTTAAAAACTACATAAATTTGTAGTCAGAGATGTATGCCAAGAATTACAAAAAGGATAGAAAGAGTTTAAATACGGATAAGAAACAAAATTAAGACTAAATGGTGATGTAGTAGAAAAAAGTAAAGTGCTTGGAATGTTGTTGGACTGCAATAAGTTGCAGTTTCATACGATAGGTTCATTGATGTGTAATTTTAAGCTCTTAGGTATCTGTCAGGAGAAGAAAAGGTACTTTCCTACTGAAATTTACTTACTTTAAAAAAGAGACATGGATGAACAAAATTGCAGTTACAGCTCCTTACATGAAACATTTGAAAATAATATTTGTTTACATTAAGTTTTCCCCAACTTTAAAATAATAAATAATACTTATTGTTATTATTTTAAATTGTTTATGTTGTCAAGGGTTGATCCAGAATTTTTTATAAGGTTCTGTTTTTGTGAATTTTAAAAAGATTTTTGTGAAAATTTAAACACAAAAGTGACAAAAAAAAAATTACGCTTGTTTAATAAATCATTCTCTGAAAAGTGCGAATTGGTAGCTCGGAATTTTGTGAAGGGTCCGTTTTGATCAATAGATGTTATATGAAGTGTCTGAAAACGGACCCAGGATTTCCTCTGTCGTGACCCCTAGTTGTTATAAATATTTCTGAAAACAAATTTTTGTCTGCGATATCGATTTCGCACACTCAGTTTCCAGCAACTTGTTTACAAAATACTTCCTGGAATACTTAACAAAGTTAAAATTTTGCAATTGAGAGAGACATGCACGCGCTGCCATTGGCAAAAACAATGTGCACTTGCCAAAAAATACTTTCAAAGAATTGTGATGTGCATGCATTACATATACATAGATGATGCACTACAAACATTTCGAAGATAAATGTTTAGCCCGAAATCTATAAATTTATCTCATCTAAAAATGATTCAGATAAAGCTGAAAGTAGTGCAATTATAATATAAAAAAAGGAATTGGGGCTCTGACAACGAGACTCCGTGATCACGTGTTAGCTCTGGGATCGTATCGGAACGCGGCAGCCAACATCTGCTTCTACATTGAAGTATGGCGACCTGTCCTTCGTAAACAACACACTTTTACACACGTGCCGCCAGAGAGGTGTGACGTCACAGGTGGGAGCCGTTCTTTCGCAATGCCTTTTCCCTTCGCGTCGCTCTCGCGTAAACACTCAAACGATTTTTAAGATCGAAAACTTGCTTTGGTAGAAATATTAATTTTTCATTGCTGTCATTATCTCTTAGTTTTACAGGGTTTTTGTCTGCGTCAGTTTATAATGATAGGCTTTTTAAAATTGATTGTAATTCCCTCGTTAGTGTTTTCTTTTATTCGCATGTGTACTTTTTGTATCATGTAGAGGATTTATATTGTCATCCGCCAAATCGTACAAAGTACATAATGACATTTTTATTTACGTTATTCTTTCTGAGTATTAATTTGGATTTATGCTGTGCTTTTCTAGCGTAATGATTACTTTTTGTGTAAGAACTTGTTTAAAAACAAGTTGTTTCAAAAATTTGTCAGAAGAGCAATTTTTCGCGAGAATGGTATTATAAATTTACTATTGAGATTTTTTTCTCTCGCATAAATTGTTTTGTGAATTCGTAGAACTATTGATATGTTTTGAAAGGAGACTTTTATTTTCATAGCGCGAACGCAAACCATATTAGTTAAGCTATCGTCTACGGAGGATCTGAAACATTTAGCATTGATGGGCTAAGTTGTGGTGAAAATAATTTGATTACGAAAAACTTTTGCGAAGGTTAAATACTTGAGTACAAAAATTAATGATAAATAGGGATGCTCACGGGGGGGGGGGGGGGAGGATCATGACACAAGTTGCACCATCATACTTTTTTTGCTGGGGGAAAGTGGAATTTCCGAAGAATTTTTTTTGTATGCATCGGATATCCGATATTCCACTCATTTTAAAATGTATATATATACATAATCGACTATATACGTTTTTGGCATGTCAAATTTGATGATTAAAATTTAATTAACTAGCCTTTTTTGAAAATATATGTAAACTACAAACTTACTAAGTGTTTGCAAGCTGTGGACTTCGGTGCGCTTAAAAATACGAAAAGAATTTTCAAGTTTCAAGTGTCAGAGCCAAATATCTGGTAGATATTCATCAGGCAAGGGATACCGGGTATCTGGAAAATTCATTGAACGAGGGTGGGAGGCGTTCAACCCTAGACACACCACTATCTTTGTTCGTTTTTGGAGTATTTTCTCTCAAAGAGTTGTTATTGTAATCTTGTTTTATAGCTAAGGTTAATCACTATTGGATATACCAAACCCATCGAACACGGAAGTTGACAAATGTAAGCGATTGATGACATGTAACTTCTATATTAAAACGGTCTTCTATGTTTTTAAATAATTGCCGTTACATGCAACTACGAATTAATTTCTACGATTTTTTTTAAACCACAGTATTACTCGTGGAAGCAGAAGTGTAAAAGTTTATGCATTAAAAAAATTGTTACTGATCTTTAGAAGTAAGGATAATGTTTCAAATTAGATTAAAAATGAGAAATCAGCTGCTAGTGAAAGACCACGTAGCCAACAATTAACAAATAGACACCGACCTCTTTGCCGTGGGCTTTTGCTCAAGGTACTTTAACTTTAATGGGCTTTATAAAATAGACCATATAAGCAGAGTCATACAATGAAACTGCCATATGTACAATATAAAATCCTCACATGTAATTAATAATTTTGAAACTGAAATTGATTTCAGAAATATGAAAGGAAAGTTAGACTTGACTTTTTTTACTCTCTTTTCTCATTTTAAAGTTGATCTAAATTTTAAAATTGATTACAGCTTTAAATTGCTATGCAAGACCCGAATTGAGTTGAAGCATTATCAAGCGCTCACTATATAATCACTTTACTATTGACCTGTATTGATAACTGTTTTTCCTTGTTGAAAAGTGCCTATTTTCCCTACGTGGTGCACAGAAATAAAAAGAATTATCTTTTGTGTGTGTGGAGAAAAGGTTGTTTATATCCGTTATATTTAACAATAGCGCATCATATTATATGTTAATTTTTAATGCTCTTATTTCGTAATTTGCCAAGCAATTGCTTATCAAGTTCAAGACATGGTTGCTAGGTCAGGGACAGCTTTTCCACCACGAGGCATTAACTGTCATCACTACCTGACACAATTCTCCATATATTTCACAGCTTCAGAAACAGAAATCTTTAAATTAAAGCTAAGCACAGTAAAATCTTTGGTAGAAAGACAGATTTAAAGGTTGTCAAAAAAGGGCTAGAGAATGACGATACAATTCTTAAATTTAGACGATGTGGTTTTGTGAAATTCTTATAAAAGTCCTAATTATTATAACTTCTTTGTAAAAATTTCATCTTTGTTTAAAAATGTTTTTTTAATTAAGTGTTTGGTTGTTTATATTCATTAAACTAAATAACTGATGGGGATGTATTTACAAATATTTTTGCAAGTTTTGATTTCTGTGAATGATAACATAATAGTCTCAGTAAATGAATGCCATATTTGTAAATTAAAAAATATATCGAAGATTAAGAAAACTAAGAGATAAATTCCATCTCTTATTTTATATATTTCCTTCCCATAGAATTTTTCAGTGTTAGTTCGATGACAAAAATTGTTTAATGTTGTGTTCTAATTAAGCATACCTAACTCATGTTCTTGGGAGTACTAGATAAAAGAATATCTTTTATTTTCATGTCAAGCAGATAGCCGTACAGACGCACATTGCTCCGGTAGAAATCTCTCAACACTGTTATAGTTGAACGTTTTTGTCAGACGAATGTGATCGCGCTGTGGCTCTGAGATGCATTACTGTTCAGCTAATAAATAATAAGTAAATTAAAAATAAGTATGTCTTTTAAATAATTAAATTAATAATAATTATGTCTATCAGTCAGAATATTACGTTCTCGAAGCTGCTTTATATACAAGTATGTACTAGAAAAGAATACATAGTTAATTTTATAGAATCTTCTATTAGACATACTACCGACCAGGTATTGGAAAAAGAAATCATTATGTATCTGTCAGATACAGAGCAATTAGCGGCTTATTAATAGTAAGTGAACAACTCTATTTTTATTAGTGTGAGAATTTAAATTTGACGTTCCGACTCGAGGGTTACGGCCACATTGCCCCCACTGCACACACTGATTCATTAGTATTTTTGCTCAAAATGGTTTTGAGTCGAATTTTTTTTTTTTTTTGGTATCAAAAGTGGCATCTGGTGGCTGCTTCTTGAACTACTGCAACACGCGGTACCTTGTCCGCAGAATATTAAGTAGAATCTTCAAGGCCGAGCATCAACTTTGATTCATGATCTGAAGTGTGCGATATGTCATGCGAAAGGTTAGTTAGCAAACTCCCAAGTTGAACCACGGCCTGTAATCCTGAAAAATATTTGCTTCATTCACATTGACCAGAAATATTTTGTTCTCAGCAACATTATTTGTTGATTCGACCAATTTTGATGTACCGATTATTAGCCAGAAATCTTTCGTTCTTATGCAACATTATTTATTGGTTCGACCAATTTTCATATATCGATTCATTGGCCAGAACTCTTATGTTCTTAATCCCGAAACATATCTGCGTTTTAATGCTCATTTGTGCTTTAATTTAACGTGAAATTATATTTCTAGTACTTTGCACAAAGTTAAATTATTATTATCCAATGCACACTCTCATTTTCACTACTTAATAGCCCCTCGATAAGTTCCTTCATGACCCAGCCCTTATCCTTTAAATGTCATTGACTTTCTCCCATTCCATATTTTTGCGTTTTCCTCATGTTCTGCTCCATCCGTTTGAGGTTATCTTTATGTCCCGATTATATTCTCTTACGATGTCGGTCTGATTTTCTTAAGTCACCACCCGAAAACACCACCGTCAAAAAACGAATTTTTTTTTTTTATTGTCATAAGTAATAAAATAAATCATTAAAAATGTTCCCTGAAAGTTTCAGAAAAATTGAAGCAATATTTATTGATTTATCATTGATTTTATTACGGTGTGATTTGCCACCTTTTCATTCCGAAACCGAAACTGTGCTGAATATGAGCCGCATATTTATTTTTTGAAATAAAATAAGCGAGAAGAAGCCATTTCATCGTGACTGTGACTGAAAAAAAAAAGTTCCTTACTTGAAATTTTGATAAAGAAAGCATTTTACTTTTTGCAAGCCGAAAACGTAAAATGATGTTTTCTTTCGCTTTGTTTTTTTGCGCATTTCATCTCAATTAAAATGCAAAGGCTTTTTTAAATTTGTATCTATAATGTGGATTTTTCCCCACATGATCCTGAAACTATGCATAGCAAATTTAGGTTTACTTTTATGATAACTTAAGTACTTTTTTTTAAAAATTCTTTTTGGAAGTTTTTTGAATTTTTCGTTGTTTTTTCTGCGTTACTTCAGTTTTTATTTTTCGCTCAAGAAGTATTTGAGTTTTAAAAAATTCAAAGCACAAAAGTTTTGCTTTATAAATAATGAATCAATAAAAAAAAATTTTTGAGACGTTACGTAAATTTTTGAAAAAAATGCAATTTTAAAATTTGCTGAATTTCGTTTCAAAAATTAAAATTTTCAAATTATGTTTAAGAAATTCATATGAAGTGATATAACATGACATGAGATAAAAATCGTGAATAAATACACCATAGAGGAAAAAAAGGTCTCATGGTGCCGACTCCCCTTAAGGTAGATTTAAACCGCCTGCGACAGAAATAAAATAAAGTGTTGCCTTTGCGATTGCCTATTAAATTTCTAGCTCTCACACGAGCCAGGAGGAGTACTTCTCTATTCCATCTAGCATGTACCTATTTCACTGTCTACAAACATGGTGGACAGAACTAAGTAGGAGATTTTTTCCACATAATTGAGAAAAGGACAACCTCATAATGAAGAAAATCGGAGTTAAATGAAATAATTAGAAGAGAAAAAGTCAGATAAAATTTCGCTATCTCTTACATTCGCAAGCTGTTTGATTGTGTCCAAATCTTGAAAGACTCTGATAACGGCTACAAAGCGCTAAGCATGAAGTGCGCATGCGCAAAAGTGTATAGCAACAGAAATTTTGTTGTCATCGCTGTCGGGGTGAATCTGCCACGGGATGTGTGCAAAGCCGTCAGGAGGGGTGTCAGGTATTGCTGATTCTGGGGGCCTGGCCTTTGGAAGGGGCCCAGTTCAGCATCGCAGTGGTACAGGGATTAAAATCTCTATGGATACAATAGTAATGGGGGGGAAAAGGTGGCGACAAAACTGACATGGTGCCCGACTTGGATCTCGATGGCCGTAATCAATTATATTTCAAGCTCTTGATCTCTCCCTCAACATCTTATTGCCCTGTTCCTTTTATCATTTTACCAACAATGTATGTGTTGTAGCTATTTCTTGGATTTTCCTGCCTCTATGTTTATCTCATTGATAGTTTATGTAACTGCCTATTTTGTGAAGTGTCTAATTCGCTTTCTTATAATCAATTACCCGTTTTTCTACTCAAACAGATCTTCTTTTCCTGTGTGGTTATTGCTCTCTCAAGATCCCCTTGCTGCAACCTAACCACCGTTTTTTCCTTTCGAATCCATGATTTATTTTCACGCGATATTCGCCTGATGAATTTCCAAAACCGCCCTTTTTGACTTTTCCGCGACTTGCAGAATTCTTATAGTCAAGCACATGCTATGCCATGTGTATCCCCGCTCTTCCTTCGTGATGATGACTGTAGAGTTTTCCTGATTTGTCATTTAAATTATCGAACTAAACAATCAGCTGTGACTCGTGACCTCCATGTTTAAAAGGAGACTTGTTTTTCAGTCTCGCATTACTTCACTTTGACTTTTGTGTTTTTGCTGCTGTTATATGTGATATAGTAAAAGTACACCGTTGGCAGAATTCACTTTCAAAAGTTCGGCATCAAATCGATCTCTGTCTCTTCTCTCTCTCTCTCTCTTTTTTTTTTAAAAATTAACGAAGAATGCATAGCAACCATGTTGACTCAATCGACCTCCTTCAACATTTGCAGCGTTTGTTTTTAAAGATTCGAAACTGATTTGTGTTAGGCATTACAGGAACAGAGACACAGCGACATATTGTTTTCGTGGGGAGGGGGAAGGAACAGGGAATTTTTTTAAAAATTGCTTTGCACAATGTGGGACAAAGTATTAGGCCTATGTAAAGCATGCAGGTCATCGGCATTAAACTACTTTCATTATCTAAAAATAATCTTTGACCAATTCATTTGCTTCCTAATTTTGATCCATTGTAAAACTGACAAGTTAAAATTTTTAAGATAAAATTAAAATTTACAGTTTTAATAACTTCGGTTTGATGGTAATGCAGTTCATTTTGAATTTTTATATTTGTATGGAATGAGGAGAAAAGAAGAGCATCACCGAAAATTTCCTATGAACTGTAAAGGAAAAAAAATGCAACACAGTTAATGCGAGTACTATATAAATTCTTAAAAATTGAAGTCCGATCAAACCCTTTGCATTTTCTCAAAAATTGTTTAATTTGTATGAAAAATTCTCTTAACCCCTTAACAATCGCTTAATTTTCGAGAAAACTAACAAAAGAGCCTGTTTTTTTTATTCCAGAAAATTGTAAAAACACCATGCGTAAATTGAAAAAAGAGCCTGCTGTCCGTATTATATTGTAAATAAATTGGTGCTGCCATCAGCTATGTAAAACAAGGAATAAGAATTAGCATAAGACATGAATTATTTTTAATCTTTTGGAAAGCCCTTTTCAAGAATCCAACATGGAAAAATCACGACTACGAGAAATCGACAGCAAAACTTCACCCCATCATTTTCACGATCGCGAGAGAGAAGGGGTTTATTCAAAAAGATGTCTGAAAAGAGCGGGAGGAGAAAATTTATTTCAATTACTAAAGGAAAAACTTTCTAACATGAGCACTTTTTATTGCTATTTATATTAATATCTTACAAGTGATACATCACTTTCATTTCAAATGGCTTCAAAATAATGAAAGGAATTATTATTGTTTTTTTTTAAAATTATATAACTATTTCAACATTATATATATTATATATATATATATAAATGCTTTGTTTTCCCTTTAAGCTTCTTTTTTAAAATGGCTTTATTATTATAATCGAATAAATATCTTGGAGGTAAAATGCTAATATGCATGAGGTTGAGTCCTGACAACAAAGAACCACGAGGGCACGTGGACACGCGTGTAACACGAAAAAATGATTCATGACTACTATGAGGGCAAGCTGAGAATGCAGAAAATGAATATAATTCATCAGCATCGTATTTTAACAGAGATTAAACGACTGAAATACGTTGCTTACAGAAGGAAGGGAAAAAAAAAAGCCGAACACATGCTCTTTTGAAAGATCAGGATAGATAATCACGTGTTATATCAAGGAGTGTGCAACACGTGTTTATCTAATATGAGAGGTCTCGATTTGTAGAAATTTCACACGCACGTTTTCAAGATTTCGTTTCGTTATATTTATTAGCGAAATCTCATGGCCATAAAATAATACTAAAAAGATTCTGAATGATTTAGGCAGTAGTTCGGCAGTAGTTAACTAGAAGTAGTTAACTACTAGTGACAACTACTAGTTAACTTAACTAGTTGTAACTACTTTTGTTTTGAACTAGTTAACTATAAGTTAAACTACTTTTTTCCCAACTACTAGTTACAACTACTTCCAAAATTCCAACTACTTTCGAAAAATTGTTTTTTAATCTATTTTTTAAGCATTAAAATATTTAAATTTTTAGCGTATGAATATTACTCACGCGAATGTATTTTTTTACATTATGTTATATAATGTAAAAGTACTCATAAAAAAAATCATAATATTTAGTGCAGTATTTACGCAAATTAGGAAGACAAAAATTTTGAAAAATTGCTATTTCTTAGAAACATAAATTATTAACTTTATTTGGCAAATACATATATTAAAATAACAATTTAAATTTAGAGAAAAAAGTTTTCTTTATTCCTATTATATTAACATATCAATTGTTCAGTGTTATTTGGAAATATTCAATCTTTGAATGTTTTACAGGAATTTCTTTAAAATTGTTTTAATGATTAAAAATAATATGGAGTTGAATTATTAGGATTAAATATTTAAGAACAAGCTTAAAATTGGAGATTTAAATGAATTATACTTACAAGTAGTTAAGTACTTTTAGAGAACAGTTAACTACAAGTTACAATTAGTCTGAGAAAAAAGTAGTTAACTACTAGTTGCAACTAGTTTTGTTTACACTAGTTAGTAGTTGGTAGTTAACTACTTTTTGACGAGTAGTTGCCGAACACTATGATTTAGTATCTTATTTTTGGCTTTCTGGCATTTCTATATGTATATATCTTATGTATAATGTAAATCGAAAGAGCGAATGCAAAAACGAATATTGGCACAAAAACAGAATCTCTTATTCTTGTTTAGTCAAGCTCTTTTTCTCCAAATGGGATTTTGCAATAGACATTTTTTAAGAGCCTTTTTACGCCTTGCTTTGTTTGGATCTTCGAGTGTAATTTCGTACCTAAATTTGTTAATTGGTTAATTGTATTTCTTTAATAGAGTGCAATTTTTTAGATACGTAGCTAGAATTTTCTCCTGGAAACGGGGGTTCAAAACTTTTCGTGTATTGGGGGAGAGTATGACTTAAATAAGCTTCTGGGGCCGGGGGGATGTGTTTTGACCCCTAAACCCCCACCTGATTGTGCCTCCGTAATATTCTAGATTGAAAATAAAATAATAAATTTATTTGAATAAGAAATGATAGTATATAAATGTAAATTACGCATAGTCGGAAGAAAAGTTGTTATGCCTGTTCAACTTCAAAAAAAGGTGTGATACAATGGAGAAGAATGTAAAAAGTTAGAATTTTATGTAGTATTTTTTGAACTCTGTTACTAAAACACCCGCTCACCGTTTATATCGATAACGTAATTAGATCCCCCTATAGATAACCTGATGATTTTTTTCAATAATAATAATAGAAAAACAAAAAGCTGCACTTCGTTTACGCCGGAAGCAAAAGTTAAAGTTAATAACTTGCTGAAAAAAATCGGAAATTATTCCTTTACAGCAATAAGTAAATGTTGTATGTATGGTTTTGAGCATGGGGGGTGGATGCGAAAAGAAGCAAAAATAATGAACTGCATAATTGTTTTAACAACACAATTTATTTTTATGTTTTTCCCCCTTCTTAAATAGCTAAAACGCATGAAAGTATTTCGACTTTAAATTTACTCGGTGACAATTTCGCGGGAAAAAATAATCCGTTTTATGCGCGAAATGTTTTGATTCATTACCATTTTCACGCCGCAATTCCTCTACTAGAAAAATGAATGAAAAATATCTCAGGAGGAAGTTTTGATTCTTGTAATGAACGATTTATTTTTTACGCAAATGAATTCCGTAAAAACATACGTGGAAACACGTGATCTTAAAAGCGTTTAGTATTTTAAATACTCGTGACTGATCGCATGTTTTCCTGCTACTGATGTTTGTGTGACCCCGGTTTTATAACTCACAATCACTATTGTCTCACAATGCGCTATTATTTGCTGTTTATCCTGTGTTGCACTACTGTAAATAAGATTTAGTCAAATCTGTGTTTTCGAAATTTTCTACCTTTATCGTAAATTGTAAAGACGTTTAACTGTAGCCTACAGAATTATTACATTGTTATTTATTTCATTTTATTATTTTTTTTTTTTTTACATTTTTATTTCTCTCTCTCTTTCTTGTGTGTGTATGTATCAAAGAATTATATTTTATATCACATAAGATAGAGACGAATGATTCCAAAATTTATTTATATAGGAATTAACAATAATAAATCAAACACCAGTTGTAATACAGGAATTTCTGAAAATTAGAATTTCTCTTCTAACTAGAATTTGCCTCTAAAATTGAAAAAAAAAAAAAAAAATCTTCAATAATATTGCATAGATTTAAACTTATTGGCAAGGTAATTATCGAGACATACATGAAGGTTTTATATGAAGAAATTTTTTCGGGGATGTATAAAATTGGGTGTTGATGAATTAATCAACAATTTTCTTGAGAATAAAACAAGTAAAATAAATGTTTGTACTTGAAAATTTAAAAAAAAAAAACATGTCGATATGAAAAAGTTTGCAATTTAGTTCGCAAAAAATTTAATTTATAAATTTTTGACTCTTTTTTTTAAAGCATTTTTCCATTATTTTGAGAAGTTTTTATGAACAATGTGCAAACTACTTATACCGTAATTATCTGTGTATTGCCCGCGGGTTATCTACAAAAAAACTCCTTTTTTTACTATCTGCGGGCAATACATGAAATTAAAAAAAAAAAAGTATTATTAAAAAGACAACAACCGTTCAAAAGTATCGAAATATCTTTTCCTGTAAAACAAAATGCAGAGAAATACGTCGTAGCTTTCGAAACGACGGTCCAAAGCAGATTGTGGCTCGGGCGCTACAGGTGAATGTATTGTTTTCTAGGGGTGTATCCCATGTTTTTTTTCTGGGTGCGGGTTATACACCGAACTTGATTTTTTTAGAATGAACTTTTCTTACTGCGGACTATAGAACGATGCGGGCTATTTACCGATAATTACGGTATAATTCTTTTTTAAGCAGTATTTTTTATTTTGAATACCTACGTGCCATGTATTTGAATGTTGAAATTAAAATCTATGTATCTGTAATATATTTGAATGTTAAAATTAAGTATCTATGTATCTTTAATATAATTGAATGTTAAAATACAATGTCTGTGTATCTTGAGTACCTTTCAATGTTTTAATTTTAATTTCTTCAATTTCAACTTTTTTCCCCCCTCCTATGAGCCCCGTACATTCACTTTCCCCTCTACTCTCTCAGGCCTCGCAAAAAAGTAGTGGCGACCCTAGCTACAGAGAAAATTTATGGATTCCACCATGTCTGTTTCATGGGTGAAAGTATTCTGTCATAGACGGATTTCCTGTTTTTTTTTTTTAATTGTTAGATGGAAAAGGATAGATTACTTAAAATTAAAGTATTTTAATAATAGATTTAAATGTGTTACAAACGTTCTTTCGATACAGCTTCATTTAAAAGCTTAATATGTGCTGATGTTGCTAATTATAATAAAGTTGGTAATTTTGTTAAAATACTTAAGTGATTTTTAAAGTGTTCGACTTGAGTTGCAGCCTTAATTATTAAATATTGTTGTTGCTAATTCTGATGTTAATCTAGTTATTATCAGGGGGGAGATAAATAATTAATACGTGCAATGTATTAACAAAATTTCTAGAAAATGCATGTTTTTGGAGTTACAGAAATTTGTTTTAATTTCCGTCATTTGAAATATTTTACTTTCACCCATGGTCTGTTTTTATTGCTAAGTTTATGAAAATGCTAAAACTGTTTTCCCGCATAACTTGTTAAATAATGCATGTCTTGCTCTTTTTGAATTGGCTCTTGTTTTGTCATGAAGTTATCTTACTGTTTTCTCTCTTTTCTTACAGACTGGCAACAGCTTTATCATCTATGATGAAATCAGATTTTCAAAAGAGCTCTTACCTATGTACTTTAAGCACAATAACATGGCAAGCTTTGTGAGACAGCTTAATATGTGTGAGTGTTTGAAGTGTTTTTGTTTACAAATAATCTTTGTTTCGTAATTTTGTTAAGTCTCTTTGATGTTTACATGGTCTTTATTGCTGTATTAATTTGTGTCTCTAAAACAATAAATCAAAGTTACTGAATTAATTATTTTAAGGGATAAAATCAGTTTACTGCTTAGTAAATTTTGCACTTATTAGAGAAAACTATTAATATTATCATTACTTTAAGTTTCTTCATTAGTATTTCGATTAAAGGTACACATGTGGCTTAAATAATATAGAAACTCATGTATAAAGAATTATAATTATCCCTCATCAAAGAAAAATTCTGAAAGTTCTGTGTTCATTTGTCTAAATTTGCAATAGCATTTTAATTTTTGTTCCTTACAAAATATGTCAAAAGGGAAAAATTTAGCTTTGGTGTTCAAGCGAATATCTTATTACACTCGCCTCAATAGATTGCTTATACTTTCCCCACATTGTAAAATGTGCTAAATGTAGCGATAACTTCCACATCAAAAGTTTTAACAATAGTGTAAAATTAATCATATACTTGAAATCTTCAGACCAAAATTAGTTGTCATCAAGAAAATTGCAGTTATCTCTAAAAATATAAAAATGAGTCCACCAAATCTGAGCATGTCACTCACAGAGTGAAAATGTGTAGACTCGTTTTTAACCATAAAAATTATCATTATATGTCAGGTTTGGATATTTATGGTTAATTATAACAAAGAAAGTCTGAAATAAATATATGATGGAACTGCCACACAAATAGTGTAATAAACACTACCCCCATTATTACACTTAGTGTTACACTAACCCCATTGTTACACTCTCAGAAATAGAACTCTCATTTTTGACGATTCTTGAATCGTCAAGAAAATTTCGTCATTTACAACGATTCTTTCCTCGCGCGACCACGTGACTTAAAAAAGTTACTACACAAATTTCGCCAACTTGACGAAAGGTTTACTCGGAGCATTTTTCACGAAGTCATTTCGTCAAATACGACGAAAATTTCGTGAGATTTGAGCATGCGTTTCTGAGAGTGTACACTTACCCCCCTTCACTCTATATACAGAAATAATAGCTTAAAATTGCTGATGTTAGTGTGGACAATTAACCTCGCAGAATCTCAGTTTTCGAAACAAATTGTCCACATAAACCAAAATATTTTCACTAACAATAAATAAAATTCATATACTATTCCAAATATGCAATATAGTGCAACTTTCCACTAATCCAGTGGTTCCCAACCTTTTTCACGTCACGGCCCCATTTTTACCAAATAAGCAACACACGACCGTTCAACTTTGTTTTTTCATATGTACACACAGTTTCACACAAGTATTTTGACACAAAAACGATACGTTACATTGCAAGCTGTTTCTGAATTCAACCCCGCTATAAATGTGTTTATTTTATAATGACCGAAGACTAAAATAAACAAATTTACAGTGGAGTTGGACTGAAAGATTGCATTTTTAGTTTAACACTTTTCTGTGTCCACTCTAACGGAAAATATAATACTTGGAATGGAACCCAATTTGGTACACACGTGAACCCTAATGGAAAGTAGTGCTGATTCGTTTTTGGAGTAATCCGGTCAAGAGGTATAATTCAATTGAACGTTTTTTTTTTGTTACGCGTAAGTACTCTCAAGCTATAATGTAAGGATTAAAAAAGGAGGTTTTCGCTATATAATGAAAGCGACTGCTTTTAATTCAATATTTTCGTATATTATTTAAATATTTTTTATGCATTTCTTTCTTTTAAATATTTGTAATGTATTTTATTCTGGTCGGATATGACGAAAATTGTCGCGTCACTAGAAAATTTCTTTTCAATGCCCTTAGTTTAGCAGAAAATGATTCAAAATGATATTTAGTGTAAGAAAGTTATTTTGTCTATGTGGTAAAGCTTTCTGATTTAAAATTAGAGATTTTATTTCGACCCCATGAGGTCTGCGGGCTCGCAACCTACAAATTGGAAGCCCTGCACTAATCTTTACATGCAACTACTGATGAAGAACAATCGTTAATATTACCGCCCTCCAGTTAAAGCCTCAAACGCATAGATAGTTCAAATTGCCAAAGACGAAATTGACAGGACCTCGATATATGAACGGTATACTGGGTTTCCACACTTATTCTGTGTTTTAGTGTTTTGTTCCAATATTAAGGAATGATGATGTTAAAAATACTAATTCACGAGTCTATAATGAACAGGCCCAATGGCGGTAGTTTCTAGCAAATAATTAAAATCATCAGTTGTAGTCACTGAGCTAAATAACAAAAATCTTCAGTAGTAGTACAAAAAGCAGAATTTAGTGATTTCATCTAGCACTATTGAAAGTTGAATTGTTGCTTCCAAGAAGTTCTACATTCAGAGGTAATCACGTTGTCGTGTCTAAGTGAACTAATTCACGTTGCAATTAATTATAGATTGGAAGTTCTGTAGTCGTCAATCCTCCCTTCTAGAAATCTCTTTTTCAGCAATATTCCATGACCCTGAATGGTTTTGCTTTTTTGCAAGGAACTTGCTCTGTTTTGTATATCACATCAGTCCCAACAGTTCTATGTTAAATAGTTGCTGCAAACACAAGCTTTTTCCTAGTTATGTTTGTTTCTTCAATTTATGAAAATGCATATTTACGAGTCTCTCCTTCTAATTTCCCACAATTATGATCCTTGTGAGATGCATAATGTTGGTTTGTAATTTATTAATGTTTTTGCTGTATTGCACACCAAAACAGATTGTTTTGTTTCTCCCAGAAATAAGAAAACACTAAATCTTCCAATCTTCTTTAAATGTTTTGTTTTCTTCATTTAACTTCCTTCAATTTTTTGGATAATCGTAAATTAAACAATATGGGAAATAAAGGTAAGAAATTACAGGATTTAAAACTCTAAGTAGTACGATGGACAAAATATGATTTTACCATTTTGGTAAAATCTCATTCCATCTTTGCGTAACTACAAAAAGAACTAAAAAGCCACAATCCTTACTATATCACATCATAACGTTAGAGTAGAAAAAGATTTATCTCGTGTTAGCAATAAAAATAATAGAAGAAAAAAAGGGAGTTTTTTTTTTTAAATCTACCTTATCGGGGGGCAAAAGCAAATAATTTTTTGAGTTCGGATTACTTAGTCATATATAGTTGGGAATGAAATCGCGGAGTGGAAGAGTACTTTTTACATGCTATGGAGAAAACAGGAATTTGTCATTAGATCATAGGCTCCCAAACCTTTTTATCCCGTGGACCCCTTATCATTCCTTTCTGTTTTTCTTGGACGGATCATTCTAAAAGAAGTAAATCAGTGCACATTTTTATTTGAAAGTTCCAAAACAGAGTAAGACTGAGGTTCAAGTTTTTCCCAAGTTCTAAAACAGTAGAAAGATAGAGAAAAAGTCCTGAAATGTGACTTGGAAGCTACGAAATGTAGTTTGAAACAAATTGTAAAGAATAATTTTTTTTCTACCGTGTAAAATTTTATTTTTATGCATCAACATTTAATGGTGATTCCCCCCTAGATACAGCCTTTCCACTCACATAAAAAGTGCAAGATTTTATTAGTTACATGCACAAAGAGATTGGGTACTTACTTGCACATTTCATGAAATATGTTTTACGAAATGCATAATTAGTAAATATATATGCTTATTTTATAAATAAGTAAATGACATTGGTAAAATTTCTGCTAGGTGCATCATGTCTAAAATTTGGTGGTAACTTACTTAAATAAGATCCAGTCTCATAGTTTTCATCTCTTGCATCCCCAATCTTTTTCTTTCGTTGACGTAGACCTATTGTAGAACGCAATAGACCGCTGAGGCTCCATACGGACCACTTTGAGAACCACTGCATTAGATCACGAATGCCTGTAGAAGTGAAGGAAGAGTTGCTCTTATGGAAAGAATAAGACACATGCTCGTACTGCCTATATCGGGGGGGGGGGGGGGTCGAAACGTTTCCAAGTCGTGGCACCCTTGGAAGAATTAGAATTTTCTCGCGGCACCCTTAGTCGTATAATATCTGGCTTATGAACAAAAAAGAGTTGTAAGCATGAGTAGTGCTTCGTGGCACCCCTCATCTTTCTCTGTGGCACCCAGTTTAGGAACTTCTGGATTATATACATTGTACACAGTCATTTATTCCCCCAGAACATTCTCTGTCTTTCTCAAAAAAAAATAAGAAACTGATATGCATCCGGGGGGGGGGGGGGGGGATTAAAGTGAATAATTGTTCAGATTTACTAATCATGCCTTTTTTTTTTTTTTTTTGCATAATTTTGCTGTTTAACTTTTTTGATGATTATCTAAGTCTAAGTTATTTTTCAAATCATTTGCCGCCTTCTGTAAAAAACATAATGGCACTCTTGTGATGCTCCTATATGTTAGCACAATGTAAGCATTTGAAACAGATGAAATCTTTGCGTTCATCAATTAAACATTTCTTCTTATTTGTCATAATTTTGCATCTGAGTTTGTCTCGAATTAAAATATTTCGTTTGATGAAAGTCCGACTAGATATTTTTTGTTGTCTTCCAGATGGGTTTCGGAAGTTGAGTTGCGTGGATCAAGGAGGGATGCACTGCTACAAGAATGAAATTGAATTTTACCATCAGTACTTCTTGAAAGGCCAGGAGACCTTGCTGGAGCTTATTAAGCGTAAGGTAGGTGAATTGTTAATCATTTAAGCTTTGTGATTACCAAGGCATGGAATCGCTATTTATTTAAAGGAACTTTTGAAATTTATTTAACAATGAAGGGTATATTGTTATTTCTTAAAGGTATGTTGTTATTTATTAAAATAATATAAAAAGGAAGTTGTCAATTTCAGGTCTTGTTGATGAAAAAATATATTTTTTCCGGAAATGAATTTTTAATGTGTAAAAAGTTCTGAAAAAAAAACCCCACTTTACCAACATAGTTTTTTCTTCAAATTTTCGGTTACGTTTTCTTCCGAATTTTTGAGCTCCAAGTGGAACTTTCTTTCAAAATATTGGCCCTTTCATCTTAGTCAATGCAATACAATCAACAGGTTGCATATTCTCATCGTTTCAAAATGCAACTGATAATCAAATCTGCCTTCTAGTTTCAGTGGGTTGTGAGTGTATTATTAAACCATGGCTCTTTGGTTCATGTTTTTAAGCAAGTACCTTCCATCCAAGTAATCCCATTTACTCTTTGTGTGTAATCAAGATATCATCACATTTTAGAATAAAAATTAGCATGTAATTAACTATCTGAAACTTGGTTGAATTTTAATATGTTTTTCGTTAAAATCTCGGAAAAAAGGACCAAAAATCCAAAAATTTATATTCGCCAATTAAATAAAAACAAACTACAAACTTCAGAGTCAAACCCATGCTAATATTTTTTAAACATACTCCGTGGAATGCAAATACAAAGTTTCAAAGCTGTATATTTACCTGAAAAAAAGCCCCTTAGGGATTTTACCACACGTAATTGGTCAGAAATACAAAGCAAAGAGAAATCGTTTAAAGTTTCTAAATGCAGAGTGAAAGCAACTAAATTCATTTACAAAAACTGGAATATATTTTAAAACATTGCTCACATAAGTTTGAAATTTTGCCTGATTCTTTAAAACAGTTTTGTCTATCGAAATACGTAATTTTTTGCTTTTTCGATATTTTGGACAATTTTCAGGTACTGTGCCCCCTTAAACAACGTACCTTTGCAATAGTCGAAGATGTCCCGTTTTTCCTTGGATACTTGTTGGAATTTTTGTCAAACTTGAGGTTTCAATTTGACTTTTTTTCTTTTTTCTTTTCTTGTTGACGATATTACCTATCGACGCGTTAGATATCACAAAACCATGACCATGACTCTCGCATCGTTTTTGGATAACGGAATATGAATGTTTCTCTTCGGAAAGAGCCTTCGAACCACTGCTTCATTAAAACCACCATTTTGAATAAAAACAAACCTCTCTAGCCGCAGACGATAATGTTGACTTTTAAAAATATATTGCAATTATTATTATTTTTTTTTTTTGCAGCAAACGATTTTTTATTACCGCTAACCACAAAATCGTCTAAAAAATGTGCGAACAGCCTCTGTATAGTTATCTTCACTAAATCACACTAAGCATTCATAATTAAAATTAATCCGTTCAAATTATTAATTTTGAGCAGAGTAATTAATATGCAATGGTGGTTTTCAAACCTTTTCACTTTTAAGAGAAAATGATGTGGGTAACCTGGCATAGATCCTCATGTATTTTTTATATGAAATGTTTCGCAACTTTTTGCAGAAGTTTATTAATATAAGCTGATATAATTAGTAAGAATTAGGACTTTTTCAGGATTTTGCGACTGTGTGAAGTGGAGGCTAAATATAATTACTTGCAATTTCAATATACAGGTTTAAAACTTCTAAAATATAAAACCAAAGCTATAAATTATGTCTGTGGACTTTGCTACTGTGATTGTTGCTCTAGGGTCTGATCTCTCTTTGATTATTAAGTTCAATAAACGTAAAGTTCAAATATTTTCATAGTGTTTCTTATCTTTGTGTACATGTTTCAAAGTTGATTAGTTGTGTATTGATCTGCATTATCTTTTTCGCTCCGATAAAAACCAAGCAGAGTTTATCTTGATTCAAAGTTCATAGCACCAGTATGGATTCGCTTAGAACTTATGCATTGTTTCTATAATTAGAATGCATTGTTTTATTAATTTTTGAAGTTAGAATTTATTTTCCCTTTGTTTTTTCATTTTAATTCCAAAACAATAAAACAGTATTTGTTTCAGTCAAAGGTTGAAATTTTTAAATTAAATTTTAGACTTACAGAATACTTTTTGAGCTCACCCTCACTACTATTTTGTCCTGCAATATAATTTAAATTATTACAGAACTTAAATTTTTCCAAACCACATGTGCATATGATTGATTCAATTTATAAATTCAATGAATTTAAATCGTACCCCCCCCCCCTCCCCCGCTACACACACACAATAAACAGAAAAGGAAGCGGGTTGTGCAAACAATTTTATTGTCAATACAAATGATCATTGAGATCTAAATTTTTAATTTTCGATATTTTGTTTTTATTTTTTTATTGGCAATGATTGAAAAATAAAACAATTTTCATATGGAAAAACGATTGTTATTTTAGTATTATCTGCTTAAAATTAGGCCTTTGTAAAGTATTGCGCAATAGTTTTTCTTACTTTATTAACTGACTTCCAACAGGAGGACGATTATGTATACCGTATGTATGATTTTTTTTTTTTTTTACCCATCAATAACTTCTCAATGGATTAACCGACTTCCAGGATTCTTTTCTTAATCGATCAAGGATGGTCTCCTATAGGTCCCGTACTTTCGGTTGACCATATTCGATAATAATAAAAAAAGTTACGAAGGAAATTTAGTCTTTTTTTGTTTTTTCATCCTTAACTTTTGACTAAATAAACTGATTTTAATGATTTTTTTTAATAGATAGAAGGTCATCTAACTTAAGTATCATACATCGATTTGACTACAATTGTTCTTTAGAAAGAACGTTATGGGTGAAAAATAAGTATTTTTCTTTTAATTGCAAAGGCTTGGCTTTATGTATCTCAGTTGAGTAAACCATTAATAAATATAAACATTGTTTAAAAAGAATTTACCATTGGGTAGTAATATTAAAAGCATTTATAATAAGAGTTTGATTGAAGGCTTCTCTGAAACGAAAGTTAAATTCTCTCAGTTTGCTTTGTCTAATGATTTTTTAAAATCAACTTCAAAACGTAATTTTTCCACAAATGATTAGTTTTTAATGCCAGTCACTCAAAGCGGGTGTGCACTTTGACATGTTTCTTTAGAAGAAATGGAGTATTCATATGAAAAATGTACTTACACTAAAAAAATAAAATAATTTTAAAAAGGAATTGAAGCGACTTCAAATTAAAGATTGCGCTGAAAAGTAAAAAATAAATTCATTCTTTTGACAACATCCAAGGCCGTAGCCAGTAATTTCTTTTCGGGGGGGGGGGGGGGACCCTGTCTTTGAAACACTTATGTTGAGGAAAGTTTCAGGGAGGAATATATGCTACTTTGCGAAAAATTTCGGGATTTCGGGGGGAGCATGCCCCCCCCCCCCCCTCCCTCTGGATACGGCTTTGACAACATCGATATGATTTTAAACATCATTTTTGAAGTCTGTGTAAAATTTTGATGGATAAAATCTTTTGAAATATAAATGGACTAGAGTTTGCAACAGTTCCAGTATGAAGTAACACATGGTATAGTGGTAATTAGACTGTCACAATTTTGCACCGACTTCTAAAATTATGGTTAAAAGTAATATCAATGTTGGTTAAAGAATTAATTTACTTTTGACTTTTTAGCGCAATTTTTAATTTAAGTCGGTTACATTTTTGTTCCAAAAGTTATTTTATTTATTTATTAATTTTATGTGTTCAGATTTGAGATTTTATATTGGGCTAAATTTTTGTTTCAAGGAGTTTAGTTTTATAATTTAGTTCTCTTACGTTTGTATGCGTTGTACGTTTGAATTAGACATCGTTTTTATATGGACTGGTAGTTTTCTTTTTTACATAAGCGAAACATGTTTTGTTTTCAGAAAATTCTTTTAATTGTTAAAGAGGTATATTTGTAATAATTTGGAGCATAAGCCAATTGCAGAGTAAGATAGCTGATGTTAGTATATGGGAGAGTAGGCTTTTTTAGTTCTGGTCGAATTTCTTGTTTATTATTATTATTTGTTTTGAAATGGTTAGAATTTATTTAGCAAGTTTTTTTTTAAATTTGGATTTATTTTAACTTTTCTCCACAGATTTTAATATTTTCGTTGAAATAAAACGTTGATTCTCCAGAGTTTACTGTGACCTGACCATACGTAGTTTTTACCGATATAGTTCTTAATTTTCAGCATTTTATCCTAGTTTATTGTGAAATGCAACCAGTACAATTGAGATAATTTAGAAAAATTGAAGAAATAATTGAAAAGAATAATGGTAAATATATATTTAGCTATGGAAGTTGGTACATTTTAAAAATTAAAATCTTTTTGCCCTCATGCTGCACTTACTAATTCCTTATTAATTTAATCTTAAATATTCTTAAGTATAACAAGGATTTTTTGCCGTTTTACGCAAACTCTATTTATTAATTTAATTTTTGACATTTTTATTTATTTATTTTTTTTCAGATCCCAAACAACAAATCTGAAGATCCAAAAGTAAAACAAGAATACATTGACGAGCTGTTAGGAAATATTAAGTCTCTTCGGAGCAGGCAGGAGAGTTCTGATCAATGCGTGCGAAGTCTCAGGCGAGAAAATAGAATTTTGTGGAGGCAAGTCAATGTTTTGACAGATAACTATTCCAAACAGCAAGCAGTCTTACAACAGGTAATTGTTTACCTTCTTTTCTTCTTCTTATTTATGTATTTTTATAAATGAATCCATTTGTCTGTAAATGGAATGCACACAATAGGTACTTGTTTAATTAATTTTATGTAACACATTCATATTTGTTTTGATGTAATTAGAACAGTTCTTTCATACTAAATCTGCATTAATGAGTAAGTTCATTTGTATGTGTGTATGCATATGTTACATGCAAATTACGTATTTGTTTTAACAGCTGGTGAAACAGGCATTCCTGATTAGATTCCAATTTCTTTTACTTGGTTTGTATGTAATATTATGTGAATTCATTTCCAACTTTCTTGCAGCTTATGAAGTTATTGAGCATAAAGAAAAAAATTCTTATTATTGCATTGTTTCTAAGTGGTGTTATAAGTGAGGAGAGAGAAATTTTTAACAGTTGTGGATGAAAACAGTTTTAGGTAGAAATTTCTGTGTGAAAGACTGAGAATGGGTTTGTAATTGCCATTCTTAAACTAAATAAATTAGGCTGTTAATGGTTATATTTTTGGCAGTTTAACATTGGGAAAAATAAGTTACGATCCAAATTTGAAATAGAATTTGCACATGCGTCTTTTGAAGTTACAGATAACCCGTTCTTCATTGCATAGAAGTGAAACAGAAATGTCCGTATAGTTGCATAATTCCTACTCATTAAGGAAGAGGTTCTTCATGAGTTTGGATAAATTTGTCAATGTGAAACATGAATAGTTCAAACGGAGATGAACAAAGTGGACCTTATGTGAGAAATTTACCTTACATAAGCGCATTCTAACCGCTAAAAATTAATTGGTTGTAAAAAATTACTTTATAAATCATAGTTTTGAATAAACTGCACTGAATAACTCTTATTCAAACTTTTTTCAAAAACGAATTCTCTTCATTATATGCTGGCCCTTTCATTGCACCATTTGTGCTTTAATGTATTTTTTTTCCCCAAATTTAAACAAAAAGAAAGAAAGAATAGAACCATATTCTTAATGTCTAATAGTCTAGAATTTAGATTTCTTTTGCTTAAATTGTATAAGGGCAATTTAACAAGGCAAGAAGAGCTGAAATATTACTTGGTTAATAAATATATACATGTATATATAAGTGTAGCTCTTAACTGCATAAACTTGCAAAAAATTCTGGTACTTGAGTTCAAGAAGGAGATGAACAAAGTTCAGCTGATGTAATGATCCTTGCACTTAAAAGAAATAAACATGGGAAAATGTAGGCCAAGAATGTTCCAACAATTGAAGGATGAATTGCACGAAAGTTTTAATTTATGAAATCATGTTTTAGGTAAATAATAATCTAACTTCTTTTATCCATCAATCACTTTCTCTCTCTCTCTTTTCTTTACTGTGCTGCAACAGGACAATTTCTAGTAACGGGAAAAAAATATATGAAAATTCGCACAACTCCTGCACTTACTACAAAATAAAAAATTCAAAAAGGTTTCTGAATGCCTTCATTCACGGATTTGAAGAGCAATCATTAATTAGTATAACAGCATTGTAAGTGTATGCAAAGATTTATCACGATAATGCTACGATAATATTTTAGTGGTATGTAGTCTTTTAATATCTTGTTTTAGTGTTGAATTTGTAATATCGGTCATAACTACAATTAATTGAAGGTCTTGAATTCAGTCCTGAAAATATAACAAGGCCAAAGTAAGCTAAATTAACCTCATGCTAGTCTGAAAATAAGAAAAAAAGTATTGCTTTAATAAGAGATATAAATCTTTGAAACCGAGTTCCTGAAAGTGTTGTCAACTGGTTGTGAAAACATTTAAATATGACATTGGATCTTTTCGTAAAGATTTCTTAAGAAAATATGGACAAACCTAGTTGAATTTTAGGCTGCTTTTTCCATGTTTATTGGGTAAAAATCTGAGATTTAATGTCCAAAGAAAAAGGCATAATGCATAAAAATGTTTTAATTCCATGTGAAGTGTCTGTATGACTTAGCAAGCACATCTTTTTTTCACACGAATTTCTTCCATGTTCTATCTAGTGAGCAACGGCCCAACAAATCAAAGAGGACCGCGATCGGGCGCCTAGTCTCTTTCACACGAATATGTGGACCCAAAAATCGTTAAAAGAGCATTAACTAGTTTTTTCATTGATATAAAATTATTTGGTAAAGAATCCCATACATTTAACATAATATTTTCAATTTTTACTGTGGGACAAATGTTATCTGCACTATGAATGAACTGTAAAATAAATCTTGCCTGTTAGACACACATTTAAAAAATGTTCTTTAAATTAAATATGTAAATGTTTTTCCAGCTTCTTCCGTTCTTCATGAATGTTGTGCGATCAAATCGTGAAGTTTCCATGAAAAGAAAACCTGCACTAATGATGGATGAAAGCGATATTCGCGCTAAAATTGCCAGAATGACCCCTCCATATTATCTAGAAAAAGGCGATCCGGATCAGAGTAATTCCTTAGTAAGTAATTATACTCTAATTTTTGCCTAATTTATCTTATATTTTTCATATTTAATTTCATTGACTTTTTATTTTGTATATTTCAGAGAATTGTTAATTTTATTTATTGAATGCAATGTCTGTGCATTTTTGTATTTATACAAAATATTTATTTATTTTAGTACTTTAGTTGCTAAAATAGTTTTTGAAGTTTTTGTTTTAGGTGATGACTCCTTTTAATTCTACTTACTCTTAGTATTTATGTGTACTGAATTACTGAAATACAGTAACCCCTCTTTATATTGCCCCTCGTTATATGGCTCATTCGGACATATCGCGCTTTTTCTATGTCTCCCAAAATTTTAAGTTTGAGCTCTGACGGCATTGGTTATCGTGCATTCGGATATATAGGGCTTGTTTGCTTTCCCCTGAAGCGCAATATAACGAGGGGCTACTGTATATATTTTATGTTTGCACATTTTACTTTTTAAAGTGTGAAACTCTTTTTTTCATATATTTTTAATGGTATTAATATATGAAATGTTAAGTTATGCCTTTCTTAACAAATTAATACATATTGTACTTTAAGTTATGGATTGCTTTATGTAATAAATATGTTTTTAAATATCTAAATTTAAAACCTCATTGTCATATACAGAAGTAAATATGCGTTTTATAATATGAAGTATGAAAAAATCATATGCTATTATTCTGTCATAAGCAATTACAAGCAATCAATAATTTCTAGAGGCCTGAAAACAAAGTGAACTTCTTCAAGATATTATGCTATAATAGTTTTCTAAACTTATTTTAGAAAATAAAATAAAATTTAAAAAAAAAACCTGCTGATTTTTTTTTTTTTTTAAAATTTCATTTGCTAAAAGTTGAGGTTTTGATGATCATACTTGTTGAAAGTTCCGTGAATGTTTTTTCTGGTGAGGCTATAGATAAAGTTTTGTAATTATTATGATTTGTTATTGTTATAGCTTTATTAAAGCATAATTAGTGCATAATAAATTTAAATATTCCTTCACAAAACTAAATTTATCTTCCCATACTGTTTGGTATTGTAGATTAGATGTATCAATTTTTTACAATAAGTAACTTTGTGCTCACCTTCGTTTGTATATTAATATTTGAAACATAACAGAAGTTAATTTTAAACCAAAATTCCTCATTTTCATCATCCAAAAGTATTTGATTATAATTTTTCGAAATACTGAAAATAAGCCATAAAATTGTTAAGTAGGCATAACTTGCTGCATTTAGTAATGTGTTATTTAATACTTGAACAATCTTAATCTTGTAAATGTATTATGCTTGCCTTACCACTTGCCCTTTCAGCTCTAGGTAGTCATTCATTGCCGTTCTGCCGGTGTAACTTGCAAGTTATTTCATCAAATGTGTAGGAGTGTATCAGAATAGCTATGTATAGCTTTGATTCATAATATTCTAAGTGAATATACTCAAGTTGTTTTTTATAGCCTTCACCACCAAGTAGTGTTTCAAATAGAGGACCTGTTATTCATGATGTAACAGAGATGGAAAGTCACAAGATGTTTCCAGGCAACATTTTATGTTCTCCAAACGCTTCTACGTCAAAAGAATGTGAAGCCATTGTCGATAGTCCTTTATCTTGTAACTTAGAAAGCTCAGAACAGACCATCGACTGTTCATACAATGAGCCAGGTGGCTCTATGGAGACGATTAATATTTTAAACCAAAACTTTGAGAGGTGGGTAAGAAGGGTTTCTCTTTCTCATTATATTAACAGTGCTAAAAGTTGTGTGTTGGCCTTTGTAAACGATAGTATTTGAAAATGCTGAGATGCACTGATAAAACTTTGAATCTGTTCATTCTCATACACTTTATTTCATTATATTTGACAGCTCGGTAAAAGATGAAAAAAGATTCCTGTCAATCTTTTTTTTTTTGGTCATTGGTCAGTTTGACGAACATTTACATGATTTCTGTGTCAGAAATAAATAAATGCTCTGAATCCATTTACACTATGATCTGCGTAGATGGCATCTTTGTATTCCTAAGAATTAGATCATGAACAGCATTGCCCAAGGAGTAACTTTTTTTTTTTCAAATTATCTTTCAATTCTAAATTGAAAAAAGAAATCAATCCCATATACTCCAAGCTTCATTCATAAAGCTTCAAGCCCATCATTTGGGTGATCAGGAAGTCTCAGTTACCTCTCCCCAACTTTAAGAAATACAATGTATTTATATGCGTACTTATGTATTTTGTTTTTTACCTATGATATGCATGGAATATATACCCTTTGCATCCCCCCCCCCCCCCCGGGAAATTTTGAAATGATTGGTCTGTAAAGCTTTATCTTTTTTCAAATACTTTAAATGATTCTCTTGACCGTGACATTCAGAAGTGAGGCATTTATACTCATACGGTAACTCTCTTTGCAAGTGACATGATTTCAAGATTTTAATTTTGAATTTCTGGTACTCATCATGAAACATTCAGCACAAGCAAAAATCATTTTGTTTAATACGAGTTTAAGATCTCTATCTATATCAAATGTTTGCACCTTATGAAATGAGGCTAGGTTTTCATAGTCAACCAGTGTAAAATTCCTTACTAATTTCAACTTCCTTTTTTTTTCTAACTGCAACAAATATTTTAGGCTAACACTGTCCCTATAGTTGATGTAGTACAATTATATAATTGGTTAGTAATTTAATGCTCAGTGTTATTATAAAACAGCAAAATTTTCTCATTTGATAATAAAACACATCAAGTAACATAATTTAACAAAGGACAACTAAAACTTTTATTTTTATAAATAAAAATTTATGCAAGGTGCCAATTACTTTATGGTGCAAGATTTCCAGTAATAAGAAAAGATTATATTACTATCTAAATATTATAGAAAATACCTTTTCTCAGCATTATTGATTACCATCTAATTAGGTACACCTATAGAAATAAAATTTCACGTTAAATTAAAGCACAAATGAGCATTAAAACGCAGACATATGTTTCGGGATTGCTTGGAATCCCTTTTTCAATGCGACAGGGAGCTTCTAGATGTAAAACATCCAAATGAAGCAGACAAAACAACAAAAACAAAGCTTATATAGCCTAAGAATTAACTGTAAACCAATGAGAATAAAGGCAGTGTGAAGTGGAAGTAGAAGTAGTAGGAAAGGCACCAATAAGAGAGCAACAAACGAATGCAGTTGGAAGTACAGGAAGTAAAAAGGAATATCAATAAAAACAAAGCAAAAAAGACAACAGCATGCATAAAAATGAGAAAATACCTGAAAATTGCAAAATAATAAAATAAAATACAAAGAATAAAATGGAAATAAAATAAGTACAGAAAAAACCAAAACAAAAAGCAAAACAAAGTACACATGTAAAAGAGGGGGAGGGGGGGGAGAGATAGAGAAAGGAAAAAAAAGGGGGGGGGGAACTAACAAGAAAACCAAGAAAGAACAACAAATTAAAGGAACTTATGCCAGACCTGTGAAAAATAAGGAGTTGAGGTAGAATCATTAACCAAATTAGAACTATTCCTGTTAATATGATAAGCTTCCCAAAAGTCAAGCTCTAATGGGGAAGAACATTTTTGAATAATTTTCCCAGAATTGAAATCAAAAGAGTGGTTGGAATTCCAACACTGTTGAGCAATGCTAGACTTATTTAGCTCTTGCTTTCGTACATAACCTTTATGCTCATTTAACCGAATTTTCAGAGCACGGTTTGTCTGTCCAATGTAAGAAAGGCCGCAACGGCAACTAATTTGGTAAATACCGCAAGTATTAAGTTGATCAACAGGATCTTTAAGAGAAGAGAAGGAAAGTTTGTTGCTAGGAGCAAAAACAACTTGAAATTGAAACCTTTTTAGGATTTTAGCAATACGAAAATTGACAGAATGAAAGAATGGTAACACAACCAAATTCTTTCTAGAAACCACATGATTGGGACCAGAAGTTTTTTCAGAAAGTTTGTTATGAATAGAATCAATTAAAGAGTGAGAAAATCCTCTATCAACAGCTACAGCTTTCAGATAGTTGAGTTCAATCTTGAGAAGCTCAGGAGAAGAGCAAATATTAATAGCACGATGGACAAGAGCATTAAAAGCCGAATATTTTTGGTTGGGAGGATGAGACGATAGTCTGTGAGGAGGTAAAGAAACAGCAAAAGGTTTACGATAGATAAAAGTAGTGAAACCAGACTCACTCCTAGAAATCAAAACATCAAGAAACGCGAGGCTACTATTAAGTTCTTTCTCACAAGAAAACTGGATATTAGGATCAATGGAGTTCATAACCGAAAGAGCATCATCAATACCTAACAAGTTACTGTCCGTTAGGACAAAACAATCATCCACATAACGAACATAAAATTGAAATTGCAATTTTTGGAATAGTTTTTCCTCAAAATAATGCATATAGAAATCACTTAAAATAGGACTAAGAGGACTACCCATGGCCAGGCCATCTACCATAGCATAGAATTTACCATTAAATACAAAAGTGCTCTTTTGCAAGCACACACGAGTAAGAAAAACTAATTCCTCAATTTCCACAGAAGTAAAATGGAATTCAAAAAGCCTTTTCCTGAGGCAAGTCAAAGCGCCATCAACAGGAACATTAGTAAACAAAGAATTAACATGAAAAGAGGCCATAACCGAATTATTCGGAACGAAGTTATGAAGTTTCTTAACAAAATCGGTGGAATGTTTAACAGTGAAAACATTCCGACTCCTAAGTGGAAAAAACACAGAAACTAAATACTTGGAAAGTTTACATGAAGCAGTGCCAATATTGGAAACAATTGGTCTGAAAGGAATACCTGCCTTGTGTACCTTCGGTAAAGTATAGAAACGCGCACAATTAGCAACAGAAGGAATCACAGACCGTTTAGCAATCAAAGGAATAGAATGAACAGACTCTCCCCCCCCCCTCCCCCTCTTTTACATGTGTACTTTGTTTTGCTTTTTGTTTTGGTTTTTTCTGTACTTATTTTATTTCCATTTTATTCTTTGTATTTTCTTTTATTATTTTGCAATTTTCAGGTATTTTCTCATTTTTATGCATGCTGTTGTCTTTTTTGCTTTGTTTTTATTGATATTCCTTTTTACTTCCTGTACTTCCAACTGCATTCGTTTGTTGCTCTCTTATTGGTGCCTTTCCTACTACTTCTACTTCCACTTCACACTGCCTTTATTCTCATTGGTTTACAGTTAATTCTTAGGCTATATAAGCTTTGTTTTTGTTGTTTTGTCTGCTTCATTTGGATATTTTGCATCTAGAAGCTCCCTGTCGCATTGAAAAAGGGATTCCAAGCAATCCCGAAACATATGTCTGCGTTTTAATGCTCATTTATGCTTTAATTTAACGTGAAATTTTATTTCTATTACTTTGCACAAAGTTAAATTATTATTATAGGTACACCTACTTAAATTTGGAGCATAGCAATGTCTTTCTCTCCTATGGCACTTAGGTAGAAAAATTATCTCCCCTCACTTTTTGATTGTCCTTGAGTTATACTTTTCTCCACTAAGACTCCTACCTGTTAGCCGAGGCCTTCGGATTGCTTGCGCACAGAGCTGGTGGCCAGCCGTGTTATACTAGCAGTTGAGTTGATGGCGTTCTTTAGCTCTGTGCTGGAAATAAAATAGATCATAGTTGGTAAACTTTTTAAACGTTGAGACTATGACGTCTTTTATACTGGCTTATGTCATATCAAATTATAATTATAAATTGCCACATAATATTGAAGAGGTTTAAGTGGCTTCAAAATAGATTAGGATTTTTATTGAGAGTTGATATTTTAGGGTTCCCACAAACATTGAAAGTCGGGAAATTTTAAATGGATAGTAAAGTCGGGGATTTTTCTTCTAAAATTTCATGAGTGAATTTTGTTAATTTTGTGTAGAATCTGAAAAATAGATTTTGGCCAATCATGATCAATTACTTTAAATTTTCTTATGGTCTGCTGCATTTGTGGATTTCTCTTGCTGTCTCAGTTATTGCAAAATACCTACTGATTTGGCTCAATTTCAAAAATTTCACTAATAGGATCTTTGGTTTTCCCTTGCTAAGTAGGAATTTATAAATATTGCAAAACTGACGAAAAATATGATATGATTACAGCTATTGACATAATTATCTTTTTTGTAACTTAAAAATTAAAATATGACGATGGTACAAAAAGGCTGTTTGTTATCAGAAAAATATTAGTAAGCAATCTTAGATGCTGAGAGAAATTTAGTTCCCGGTTTTTGGTACTGTAGGGAAGCTGAGTTGCTGGTTATTGAAAATCTGAAATATTTAATTTATATTTCTGTGGAACCCTGTATTTGAGGACAGAAAGTTGAGTCTATTTTAGAATGGTGTTGTTAGGATGTATTTCTTTATTCAGTCGACTCAATTTTGTAAATGTCGGTTTTTATTAAATAATTTGTAAAGGCTAACACTTCAGCATGTTATTTTACGTCTTCATTAAGGAATTATTTCTGTTTGTTGTATTATTCTGAATTACTGAGCCACTTAATATTTCACCACACACATTTTGGTGAATCATTGCTTACCATCTGCTTATGGAGTCGTTTGCCAGTAGTCCTTCCCAGCATGTGATTTTCTTTTTCTGGGTTGAACTAAATATCAAAATTGAATTTTGTTTATTCTGCCGCATTTTATTGAAGTGCAGTATTTGCTGGGATGAAAGTAGAGCAAGTTGCATTGGTGAGACTTTCTAAGTGCAAATTTAGCTCTCATCAATAGAAAGGAGAAAGCACATGTGAGAGGATAAACAAAATATTGATATAGAATATTAGACTGCTTAAGCTGTAAGTAACAAGTGAAAAATCAGAATAAAAGGTGAAACATGAAACTCTTATGTAAGAAATAAAAAAAGCTAAACTGTATCTCTTCCTTAGATTGGAAAAATGGACAGCTCGTGTAAAAAGGTATGTTCTATGGATATCCCTGAAACTTTCTCTTATAAGCTCGTATAATTATGTATTTGCCTTTTTTTTTTTACTTGATCTAAAAAATATTGATAAATTTTTACGAGGATATTTGTTTTTTTGTACCACACACAGGATGTGTCTATTTGGATAATATTTTTTAAATCAAAGGGTTACCCTGCAAAGTCCAAAGATATAGTTGATTTCTGAAGCTTCAATCTACTTGTATAATTAACAAGTTTATTGGTGCTATAAAATGTGTTTTAGAAGGTTTGACTCATTTTTGGAACATTTAATTAAATGTATAAAGATAAATAGATATCAATGCTCAGGTCCATCTCCATGTTATTTACCTTTTCATTAGTGAAGTATTGAACTAAGAGTTTGACTAGTATTTCTCAGTCTTTTACTAATCATTTCCTACTTCAAAAGGTTAAACTTCATTGCCATTTTCTTCCCTGTTTAAGAACCAATAGTTGTAGCAAAAGCTATTTAAGTTATCCTTTTATTTTACTAACTGGACATTTTTATCACCATCACTCCTTGCGTGTATCATTAATATCCTTCTAATTTTGTCAATTAAATTTGCAGACAATAAATTCATGCTGTTTTTTAAAAAACCATTTTCTTTTCTCTTGCTTTTTTACCAACTTTTGTAATTTAAAAAAAGGAATCTTATTTTGGAAAATTCAAAAACTGTTGCAAGTTACACGGTTTTATTTAAAACAAAGCTATCGTTGCCATTCGATAAATAATAATTCTGATAATTTCCTCAGAGCCAAAATTATTAATTTTTTTCCCTAATAAAAGTTATAATAAATTATAAACTGGATGGAATATTGTATTGTCATCGAAGATAAGTTTGTGTGCAAAGTTTGTTAGATAATTTATGCAGTAATAGTAGTCTAAAACCGCGTAACAAACTTCTGTGACAAATGAAGTTAAATAAAATCATGTAAAAAACAAGTAAAACCAGTGGTGTAGTCGAGGGAGGACGCAGGGGGACGGCGTCCCCCTACCTTTTTATTTTAACACAAGCGTCCCCCCATTTATTTTGAACTTTAACATTGGCGTACCCCCACTTTTTGATATTCGTATATGTAAGCGTCCCCCCTCCTTTTTCTCCAGGACTACACCACTGAGTAAAACCCAATTCTGCTCTACTAAAACGAAAACAATTAAATCAAGGGAAAACCGGGTATAGGCAAGTAATAATTTTTTTTTAAATATTGGTATCAAAGTATGATTTTTTTTTTTTTTTTTTTTTGTCTTTCGTTGACTACAGGTACTCGGTGTTACGAAAATTACAGAAAGGGTACACACATGTCGAAAGTTTGGGAAACACTGCTGTACCCCCTTTTTTATGTTGGACCTATGAAAAATCTAAAGTTTTTTTCTTTTGGACTAACTTGGATCTTAATTATTTGACATAGTGAAAGTAGTGCAGAAATGCTGTCTGGTGAAACATATAATTCTATAAACTGTTTGGGGAATCCTCTAAAGTAATTTCAAAACTCTTATCTCAGTTTAAAAAAAAAAAACCTTCCAAAATAATAGGAAGATTTAATAGATTTTAAAAAATATTATTTTACATTTTCATGCTTGATAATAAAATCGGTAATATTTTATTATGGGTATTCATTAAACATTTCAATCACAGGAAAAAAAATGCAATTCTTCCAAGTTAAATTTTAAAATGTTAATACATTATAGAAGAAATAAAAAATTTTACTTGCTCTGTTACTTACAATGATAAAGGAGGTAAATACTTTTTGTTTTACAATGGCCTCACATAACTATTAGCATTGTTTTGGAAACAGTGAAGAGAACAAAACAAGGCTCTGTCCTTCTGTGGTGCTCTCTGTAAAATAAATTGCCAAATGAATTGTGGTCCTGTATTAAAATAAATATATATTAATATTTGTGTGATATTTGTATGACTTCCTAAAAACATAACACTCCATAAATAATTATACAGCAGCAATACTTGTTGTTATTTGTGTACATAATTTAAAATGGGTTTTGGTGGTGAAATACATTGAAAAATTTTGTTTTTAAATTACTAGTAATATTCAGGTAGACAAATTAGAATATGAGAAAGGTATGAAACGTTTAGATGCTTCCATTCCTTAAAGTCTTAAAACCAAATTTTGGTATTTGCATTTGCACAGATACATAACAAGTTTTCCTTTAAATTCCATTTCAGAAAAAAGTATAGTAAAATTTAATTTTAATTAAAATTAGAATAAACGAAGATAATGTGCTGGTTTCCATAAGCTGTACATACATATTTAACTTTTCTTCGAAAACCTTTTTTTCATACCTTGCATTTCAAATTTAAAGAAAAAATGTGTTGAAAAATTTAATTTTACTTTAGTTCTTTTCCTTGGTTTTGCTTTTCGAACCTTGTTAGGTGATTAAACTTACAATGCATAATGTCATAAAAGAAACGTTCGTATACTATTAAATTAATTCTTTTCAAATATTTTAATGCCTAAATGGTTATTTCTTAGAATTAAATACACTTTACCATTTGTGAAAATGATGCCTGAATGTCCATGGAGTTCGTTTGTCGATTGTGATTGTACATGTGGTTCTTGAGTGAATGTTCTGTTTGTTGTGGACGAGCATACAATATTTCAAAGAAACACATTGAACTATACACAAATAGTCGTTTGTTTTCCTATTATTAGATCATGTATCTTTTTTCAATAAAAACAAATTCTGAAGTCCTGTGTTTATGTTTTCTACAAATATGCATTTTAAACTCAGACTTGATGTACCTTGTGAATTTTTGTAAAGGAGACTGATGTAGATGTGTTGCAATGCTGTTGGTTATTTATAACCTCGAATTTGTACTCATAACCATTTTATTGTGTTGGATATTGGATAACTTTTTTGACTGATATAAATTGCTAAGTTACTTATTCTGCAGTCTTTTTTCTTATTGATTTCTTTTTTGCGATACTGGAGTGGAATGAATCCTTTTTTCTTCATCTTGGTGGCATATTGCTGCATTTCTTATAACTCTGGACCCAGGAAACTTTTCATAATCATAATGGTAATGTATTTGTTTCGAATGAGAAATGGTATGTAAAAAAAAAAATATAAAGAAATTTATAACTTTTGTTTTGTTTGCTTTTGTGTGTTATGCATTTGACTTTGATCCTCTGCATTTCCATATTGTCTGAAAAGCAAAAAAGAAAGCAGTCATATTTGCTCTTGGTAGGCTCTTGAGATGCTTTGGCCCGTTACCTCCCTAACTCTCTCTCTGCGGAAAGGTGCCTTTAATTTGCGTTTCTCGGGCGGTTGGTTCTATGTGCTACAAAAGGCATGGGTAAGACTTAATTGTTAAATGTGTGTTTGTTTGCTGCTCACAGTGGTTCTCAAAGACGCTGGTAAATCATTGTGATTCCAGCACAAGCATTTAAAATGTAAAAAACATCAACCCCTGCATGAATGTATTTTTTTCATTCCAGAAACATATTTAACCCATTTTATAATAACATCTGCTTTGAGAAAAACAAATGTTTTTTTATTACATTTTCTTTTACTGTTTAGACCTCGTAGTTCTTTTCCAACTCGTGTGTCTAAATAGAAGGAGCGATATTTATTAAATGGCGTGCTTTGTGTTCTGTTTCATAAATTTTAAAGATGTTTAACTTGTTTTGTCTAAGTTATTTTGAGGAGCATGGATGATTCTGTTTCAGTTACTCACTGCAATTAGCTCCCCCTTTTTTTTAAACTAGTATTTTGACTTTCTTGATAAGAAGTTTTTTTAATTAACATAAATATTTTTCATGTTTCTCTGATATTCTTCAGCTTCTTTTCAATATGTCAATATTTACATGATGAAACAGTGTGTGCGTGAAAGAAGTGTTATTAAGTTTTCGAGTCATATAGCAATCCATTTCCAATGTTCTATGCTACCTTGTTTGTTTTATTCCCCCTCTAGTCCTCTTTTATTCTGTTAGAAAAGAGAATAAAAAGAAAAGCCATTCCCTACCCCTAAATTTACTGATAAGTGTAATGCCAAAACTTCCTTTCTCATTTTATGTTTTTTTTTTTTTTTTAATAATTTTAAAATCTTTTATTTATTAATATTATCAACTTCAAATTAGACATTTAGGAAAAATTTGAAAAATCAAACATTTCTACTGCAAGCAGTTTTACAGAATATAAAATTAAAAATATATATATGCTACCTATCAATATATATATCAGATAAAACAGGGTTGAAGTTATTTTGATTTTTTTCCTTGTATCTGATGATACTTTGACTGAAAAGGAGTATAAAAGTATTTAAGAAAGTTGTGACAGTTTTTGTGATTTTGTTCCCATAAAGTAGTTTCCCTGCAAAGAAATGACCTATCAAGGAAAGGTCTGAAGAATTTCTTTTTTTATTTTTTATGGATTTTTTGTGAGTTTGCAAAAGATCTAAACAGTAAAAGGAAATATAGTGCATTTCCTTAAGGAAAAAACTTTTAAATACTATTCAATGCGAGTAATATGTTTTATTTCATTAATGGGCCAATTTAAATGCTAATTTTAAATACCTGATATAGATTGCATCTGTGAAAAATTGAAAGTGATGGGATTTAGAATCATTTTAATCAAGCACTATGGCATAATTTTATTTTAAAAAATATTTCTAATTTATATAAAAGTTGAAATGGGTTAAACTGACCAAGTGTGTATGTGTGTGAGTATGGATGTTTTTTTAATATTTTTAAATGATTGCTTTTTGTGGTGATGAATAATTATTAGTGTGGTAGAGTGATAATATTATTTAAAACCCTTTAGAAATTTCAAGTGCATGAGTAGGATTTCAGTAATTATATCTATAAATAATAGAGAATTTGAGAACTACTGTCTTTGAAGTACTTTATATGTAAAAATCATTGTAGTTTTTGAAATCTTTTACTACAAAACTTATTGCTTTCATTGAATTTTATTTTAGGAGTAGAAGCAATTCTACAAATTCTCGCATGGAACTCAAGAGTTCTCCAATCAGTCCTCCCACACCAAGCCAAACATTGCACCTCTCACCACCATGCACAATGCCATCTGAAAGAAGCCCAGCTGCCCGTTACAGTCCTGTAGTGAGTGGTATTTCACCAGTTGCCATAATTGACGAGACGACTTCAGACGTTCCACTAGCAAACTTAATACCGAGTTCTTTTGCTCCAAAAATTGAAAATGCATGCAGTGAAAATGGAATGTTTACCATTAGCTCAATTTTAAGAGAAAATGCATCTTCAGTTATGAATGAAAAGCAATCACTCGTTGAGGAACATTCGTCAATGATGTCATGTTCACCAGGGATGAATGAAGATTCTCCTTCTATGTCATTGATTAGCGGCTCACAAATAATGAATGAGGGATCTTCTACTAGAATGAATGGCGAAGGACCTTCTTCTATTTCACAAATGTTGAGCAAAATGGATCGCCCGCAACCATCCATGGATCGTCCACAAATTATGACTGAACAAATATCATTAGACCGTCAGCAAGCTATGAATGATCAACCATCTCGATTAAATGAAAGACCACAAATGCTGAGTAAAAGATCAGCTTCAGTGATGGAGGAAACTTCTTTGATGGAAGCACCAAATACCTCGCTAATAATGAACAAAACTCCTCTGATGAGTGAGAAAACGGTATCAATGATGGAAAGTCCGCCATTAATGAATGAGAAAACGATGATTAATCGATCATCTTTAATACATGATACATCCATAGTAGACAGATCGCCTATGATGAATGAAAAGACATCTTTAGTCATGAACCATCCACCATTGATTACTGAAGCATCATCTTCCATGATCAGCAGACCATCAATGACTAACACAAGGCAATCTGCAGTAGTTCACAGCAGAGCCTCGATGATGAGCGGTGGAACCTCAATCAGTAATAGCAGTGGATGTTTGAGCAGAGATGGAAAGTTGGCTCCAAGTTATTTTCCGTAAGTTTTTATTTCTCTCTCCTGAAAAATTAATTGAATTAGATGCTTTTTTGTTTTTGCTTTGAAACGAAATGGAAATATACTGGCTGCCTCTTAAGTGTCTATCACAAACAAAAACTTTCAGGTCAATTTCATTCAGACAATGTTTATATTAAACGGGCATAGATATGATCTTAACACACACACATAGAATTATTATAACACATTAGAATTATTATGGTTACATCATTACCTAGAATAATTTTTAGTTGACCTGTCTAAAAAAATAAACACAACTCAAAAATGTGAGAAATTTTTTTAGAGTTCTACTAATAAACAGAGGCAAAAATCTTTCAAAATATTATGTAAAATTATCAATAAGATAAATTTTCTTGTTCTCCACTTATAATCTGCTCTATTAATATGGTAATCCTCACAAGAACAAGGAAATAAAAAATTGTCCAAGTGAAAAATTGGTCAAAAGGACCTTTTATTTCCTTTAGTAATTCAACTGGTTACTGAAAATCAGTTTCTTGGTGAGGTAAAGTCATCACCAGCAAAAGTGAAGTGTAATATTTCTAATTAGAGAGACTCATTACAATTAGACTACTTATGGCGTAGCAAAAAATAATGCAATCTCTCATGTTTTCTAATTGTTTTCATATTTTACAAAATTATTTCATATTACGCTTTCCTCTTCCTTAGAAGCTATTTAATTTTTTCTTGATTTACTGTCAGCCAGTTTTCTAAACTAAAGGTAATTAAATTCAAATGGATTAAAAGGTTTACAATTTATAAATGAACCAAATGTAAAAACTTGATTAAGATTAAAATTCAATGTAACATAATTTACTGTTATGTTTCACAATTACAATATTTAATAAATTTTTATTCTAGTTAAGTTGCTTCTTCTTACTTTATTATATTGCAGAAATGGAAAGAGTACAGTGACTGACATGAACTGGACATACAATCAAGAACCTTATCCAAATGAAGCAAATATAGAAAATTGGCTTGGAGTAAGTAATCTAACACTATGTTTTATGACTCTGTTGAGTTCTTTGTATATTTGTAACTATTCTTAAGTACAACTTCAAAATTTTTGTCATATACAATTTTTTTCACCAATTATATGGTTTAAGCTAAAATGTTTCGAAGGATAAATTACCTCTCTTATAATGTGATATATATCATATGAATATAAAATACTGTGTTTCATGCTTTTCCTCTTTTTTGTGATCACTTGTGTGTATTTTCTTTTATTCTATCTCTCTACAATTCTGAATTTCCACTTTCTTTTATAGATCTACTATTTTCTCCCTCCTGTAATTATTCCTCATAGAGTATAGTGTAAAATATTTAACTCCAAATTAGCATATGATCCTTATTCTTGATTATGCTTGATTATGTCTGATATTCAATGTTTAGTGGACTGACCTGGTTGCAACTAGTGGAATTATTTTATTAAATTAGTTTTTATTTAGTTATAGCTTATGAAAATTAATTAAAACAGGGGGAAAATGTACATGTGAATTATATATACAAAATTATTCATTTATTTCTTACTAGCAGTACCCGCGCGGCTATGCACGTGTTAAAGAATAGAAAGACCAGTCGATTCGCCATTGTGTATATAGTGATAACTTTTTAATGTGTAAATTATGTTATTTTATTAAAATGTATAGCATTCCACATAATTAAAAATTAGCAGCCCACGGCAATAAACCAGCGATCCTACACATTTAAGCCTTTTTTTTTAAACACACACAATAAAAAAAGAAAGAAAGAAACGAAACAAAACGAAAAATAAAATATTTAAAAGAAAACGCATTTTGTTTGTTTAAATCAAGTACCCACACAAAAAGGACGAATATAATCTTTTAGAATAGTTTTAATTAATACATTTTTAATTAATACATTATAATTAATTTTTATCTATTATTCATTAACATTAAAACAGAAAGACGAAACTTTGTAGCTTGCAGAAACAAACAGCAGCAAGCAAAGTTTTGCAAGCGGAATAAACCTTTCATCCGAGCTCAAACAGTAAAATAACATATGTGCTAATTCACTGGCAAAAAATAAAATAAATGAAAGTATAAATAGTAATAATAAGTTGGAATAACAAAAATCGCTATAAAGGATAACATTTGTGTTAAAAACCCCTGTGCAGTATGGAAAATGGTTCTGTAAAATACATGTCAAAATAAGGAAATCAAAATAAAGCTATCAATTGCCTGTGAGCCACAGGAAATAAATTTTAATTTGTTTATAAAAAATAATCAAAATCCAAAAAAAGAAAGAAAGAAATTTAAAATCGGCTGGGCTCCTCAAAATGCTAAAAACAGCAAGCACTAAATTTTAATTCGTTAAAAGAAAAAAAGATCAATACTTAGTCAGCATAGTAACAATTAAAATTAAAGTTAATTACCATGAAAAAATAATTTCGAACTGCAGAGAAAAATGCTTATAACTTCTTTTCTAGTTAATTTAGAGACTTCGAATTTTCACACACAGAGCAAAACTCTTTCTGGGGTAGTTTTTTACGGGCTTTTCAATGATATCAAGCTCGAAAGGATGCGATAATTCCTTTTCATAGAAAACTACTTTTTTTAAAAAAACTTTCGGCTATAAATTGGAATAAAAAAAGTACAAATTCGAATTTCAGAAAAAACTATCCGAGGTGCACACTCCCCCCCCCCCCCCCACCCCCATGTTCCAAACTAATTTCTTTCCAAATTTCATGAAAATCCGCTGAACGGTCTTGGCCCTACGCCGGACACAGACAGACACACACATACTTGCTGTTTTATTATTAGTAGAGTTTTAATCTAGACAATTCAAAAGTCCATTATTGTCAAAATAGCTAATAAATTTTTTTTGTGGTAAAAAAGGGAAAAAAACTTTCTTTTTCCCCTAAATTTGAATTAATTATATATCCTTGGTTAGACTATATGGAATTGGTTCTGCAGTGTATATTCAGCATGTGTCTGAAAAATGAGGTGAAAAGTTATAAAAAAATATACACAATTTATTTATTTACTTAATAAATACTCTAATATAAAATATCTTAAAATTTGGGGAAGAAATAATAAGTGTATGATTTTTTTTAATGAATAAATTTTAAAGTCTAATTTTATTTCATTTTTATAGCATTCACATGTATGAAAGGTACATTGATGCTTGTAAAAACTTTAAATGCTAAAGAGGAGAAATAAAAATTACAAAAATACCAGATTTCAGTCCACTAATCAGATAGACAAAATTGAATTATTAAATAGATGTTTTTATGTGATATATAATCATTTAAATATTCAAAAGTAACTTGAATTTTCTTTTCTTTAACAGCAAATTTTCAAAACAGACAATCTTGTTGCTGGATGCAGCTTACCACAAGTATGTATGATTTTGGTTCTGTAGCAATAATGATTTTGTTTGGCAAATGAATTTGTTTTTAGTGTTCGCTTATCAAATGAATAGATAAATATAAGTTAATATATGTGTGACAAATAAAGTAATTATAACACTTTGATCTTTAATAAAAATATTTGTTTTTATTAAGTTTTTTAGTTAAAAATAAAATCATAAATAATTAAAATCTATTTCATGCTTATTGAATAAATAAATAATTCATTTAAATATCATTCAGCCATCATTTTTTCACATTGGTTAGAAATTTAACCATCTTCTACCAATTAATTGACAATCAGTAATGAGCCAATTTGCCTATTGATGCATCCCTAGTTTTTGATGAAAACCTTTAAAAGACCCAGATTTTAATTCTCCATCCCTTTTCTTAAAAGAATGAACATTCTCTTAAGAAAAAAGTTTCATTTCATTAAAATGAACCAAAAACCTTCTGATTTTCAATTGCCAAAGATACTGTTTGCATCTTCAACCTGTAGGTATATGCTTTTCCATTCATCTATTTTCATCATTGAGCCCAGCCTTGTATAAATGAATATGTTTGCAGGAGAAATTTGGGGAAACGATACTGAAAAATTTAAAATGAATTGTTGTCTTTATTTGTTATCTTGAGATTGAACGAGCAAAAAAATTTAAAATTACATTCTTTAAAGAACTGTTTTATAAAATATCTTTTTGGCCATTGGAGGTATTGAGTTCAGCAATTTTCTTACCTTCCTGGGTTCCCCCCCCCCCCCCCCAAAATCTAGTTGCCTTACAGTTTTTCCAAAATTTGTAAAATGCGAAACTTATCTTAAAATAGCTTTACGTATTTTTCTTTACTTGTGAATTGAAATTAAAATAAGATGTATTTTCACTTTTAGGATTAGAATGACTCACAATCTTTAAGAAGAAAAGAACGTTAAATGGTAAAGCTGGCAAAGAATTTTCTTTGTCAAATAAATGAAGTGAAGGACTGTACAGAGATCACAAGAATTCATTCGAATTTAAAAGTGATTGAACCATTAAATTCATTTAATATTTAGTCTTTTGTAGTATAAAGGTGGCAGTAATTGTTTGTAAACGTTCATTTAAAAGCTATTAATGGTAATAAACAGCTGATTGATTGTGCAACAAAAAATAATAAGATCTGTGACTTAATTATTTAATTCAAGTGCACAATATTCATGCGAAATATTGAACATGCTTTTCATGGAATTAAGTACTGATTATTTAAATTTGCAATTCCAAAAAGCCATATCAATATATTATTTGTTGTTTTTTAAATGATGGAAACATAAGGAAAAAAAGGTTAAAAAATAAAAGTTCTTCATAGTTTGAAGTAGTGCCATTCTCACTTAGAATCACATTTATCACTTTATACATAATAAATCCTTTCAGAAAGAGCGGAAAAATCCTAGCAATGTGAACTGATCCTAAGATTTTTGAAAAATGTGCAAAATTCGGTTTAAATTGTTGAATATTTACCTTTATCGAAAACCTTTATAGAAAAAAGCTTATTTTCCTTGTTTAGTTAAGACATTTGTCATAAAACTTCAGTACCAACACCGACCAGCTTGTGACCTGATTAAAAAAATGTTTTGAAGTTCTCTAAAGCTTTTGGAATTGCATCCTTCCTTATTGGTGGAGATGAATTACTTGAATTTCACTTGGTATCACATTCATTTGTATTTATGTGAATGTATTTTATTAAGAAATGAGGTATCATCTGGATTGAGTAACCAAATTTAAATAAGGTTGTGTTATTGCTTAATTAAATGTAAATTTAGAAGAACAATACAAGTTACTGTTCCTCTAATAATTTTACATACATTATGCTGTTATTCAATGATAATGTGTTGAAAATATTTTGATAAAGCATAAAGTGAAGACCGTATTAAAATATGCTAATGATTTATAGTAAAACGTTTTCATATTTCAGATTTATACCATTTTTTTATAATATATAAACATATTTTTCTTTCCTTCCGGGAGTTCAAAAATTATTTTAGCATTCAGATTTACAAAACCCTGTTTTGAATTTTGTTATTTATGTATATACAGTAAAGCACCATCATAAGTCTTTGAAGGGACTGATGTAAAACACTGTAGAAATAAAAATACACATAATCAAAATTTTTATCAACTGTTCCAATTATTATGAATTTAGTTGCACCCTCATACCAATACTAATCAGAAGTACAGAAAAATGTAAGTGCTCAAAGACAGAAATTGGAAAATGACTTACTAGTAAGTCCAACCAGATAAATTGGAAAATGACTTGCCAATAAGTCATTCAAACCAGATTAATGATTCTTATGAAAGCACTTTTGACTGACTATCTCCAACCTCCTGCACCCTCATCTGCTTTCCAGGAAAAGTATCTCCAAATTAAGGGCAACGGGAACAGGGAAACAAGTAAGGAAGAAAATTTGGGTGTAAGAACTATGTATAACCGAAATTTGCATTGTATAAATGAAGTACTTTAACGTTATAAGGGTCAGGAATGAACTGGAACTATGATGAAAAGACATGTTAATGTAAACGATATATGAATGAGTGACCCCTAAATGGTGCTATACTGCATATATATATATATATATTTACCTTGCATTCAGTAATGGGAATCAAATCATCAAAAACCAATGTATTTTAAAATGTTTCAAGGTTTTTTAGGGAGGAAAAATAGCGTGAATGAAAAAAAAGTGAAATAATTACGTAGTTTATGTATATTTCTTTTCATAATAAATTATAGCACTTTAGTTTGAACTAGCTTGTTATATTTTTTTCATTTTTACTCAAAATAGAAAACAAAATGTACTTCAATATAATTTTTAAACTGAAGAAGAAAAATGCATCAAACATGAACACATGACTTGCATCGTACTGATAAAATCTATCGCACCACCCTGATCATCACAATGCAGTTGGTGAAAATTTTGCAATGAACCTGTTGTGTTTAAGTATTAAGGAATAAAATTCAGAAACAAATTTTGTTATATTATGTTTTTTATCTTTTGGGATTGTGCTTGGCAAATGCATTCAAAGTTGCAACACAATGTTAATATTGATTTGAGATCGAAATGAACTGTAATCATTCACATAATTTAAAAACATAGTGTAAAATTTCTTTTCCGATTTATTTACTTGAAATTTTTATTTCTTCAGCCCCCCTTCCCCTCCTTCACCCCGCACCAAAAAAAAATCAGATTATATTTAAACATTTTAAAGCTTTAAGCTAGTAATCCCCAAAATAAAGCATTTAACTAGTAAACCCCAAAGCCGTATTGGGTCACATGGAAACGTTATTAATCGTTTTAAAATTGAAAAATGCGAAAACTATTCTACATTAATTTTTAAAAAATCCACGTCGTTTAAATTGGTTATTTACAAAGTATGCTCATGAAGTAATCTCTTATTTACCAATCCTGAGATAATGTTCCTATAAAATAAAAGCTTATCTTTTTCCACTTTATGATAGTGATATTATATTATCCTAAAAAGTAATATTAAATCACTTTATTAATCCTATTTCAACAAATGATGAAAATAACTGACTTCATTGAAAATAGTTTAAATGATACAAAAGTTCAAAATTAATTTTAAAAATTAGGAAATTAAAGCATTTAGATAATTTATTTATTAATCATTTTAGCAAGAGAAACTTGCTTTAAAAGTGAATTAATAAGTTATAATTAGCTGCTGAAGTGATTTAAATAAGGCGCCTTTTTATTTAAATATTATTTTAATTTGTATAATACATTATTTAAATGTGTTTGCTCAAAGCATGATTTCAAGAATTCTCTTGTAGAGATTTATATTTTCATCTGTATCAGATGAGTTAAGATTTTATGTAAAAATGACTAACTGAAATGCAATAATTAAACTGGAAACAGGACATCAAAGTGTCATTTTAAATAAAATATTTAACTTTGTCGCACAGCATACAGTGTAGCAAATTAAATGACATTTAAGTAAGTTTCATTTACTACTCATATGCATAATTATGCATTATTATGCTTTCAATACTCTTATACACAAATGAAATTTTTAAAAAAAATCATTTTATAAATAAAAGACGTTTGTGTTCTTTTTAGTGTAGAATACTTTTCATTTAAGATTATGATATTCAATTTATTTGTTGCAGAGTTAGTCGTTTTGCATGTAAATAAACTGCTATTGCAGTTGTGTGAAAGTTGTTTTAATTTGTGTAATCATTTAAATAAAAATTTGGGCATTCATAATTTGATGAGCACACGTGAAAAGCATTTAAAGAATCATTATAGATTTTTTATTACATACATAATGTTTATGAAATTTTTATTTCATCTTTTCTTCTGGTAATCTAAAAATATGTATATTTGTTCTTTCAACATCTTATATGTATGTATTAGCACTTTTTGATTGCAGGTAATCATTAAATTACTGTCTTTTTTGAAAAGTCTTCTTTCATTTGAAAAGTCTCCTGTATCAGAAGAACTTCATTTACTAATGCAGTTTGTATTTTTGTCATGTTTAGAATCATAAAGTGCCTTAACTTACTTAGTTCTTGATTTATTTGACATCTGGTTTATACATAATTACATAAATTTTATTCAAATAAAATTATGTACCGCACCCAAAAAATCAATTTGGTTCTATTAATAAGAAATAAATCTGACCAATCTGACTGAAGTTTTTTTTTTTTTTTCAGTATTTTCTGAACTAAATCAGGAGGTGTTTTTTTTTTCCATAAAAGGATCCTTTATAAAATTGATAGCATTAAAGCAAGGAAGGAATTTAAGGAGAAAATGCCCCAAACTTCTACATTACATCATTTTTATATATTCATATTCAGGTTTAACTAATACAGTTGACGCTCGATATAACGACCATCTGCGTCCCACAGAAAAAGGTCTTTATAACGAGTGGTCGCTATAAGAGGTGGAATTTTCTTTAAAAAATATACATGCATCATGCATATTCAGCATTTCCATTAAAATTCGCAGTTTTTAAAAGATTCCAACTAAATTATTTTTTATCATTGGAATTTAAAAAAAAATTATCAGTGCAAAATATTATAACAAAATATTAAACATATTTTAAAGTAGAAAATATAGGGGGGGGGGGATTACATTTACATTTCTGGAAGCAGAACTTCTGAGCTGACATGACACCTGGTAACGTCGCTGTATTGGATTACACAATTCAGAAAGGTCGCTATACCGAAAGCAAATTTACATAGAGTTCATAGGGATTAAGTTGGGACTTTTACCACTGGTCATTATAATGGAATGGTCTGTATAATGTGTGGTCGTTATAAAGAGCGTTGACTGTATTTCCTTGATGCTTCTTATTTTAGGCTAGTTTTTATAATTTGTCCCCACAAATGAAGGGAGGAACATTTCAGAAAATTACTATCATTTTTACACAGATTAATGATCACAAAACAGCGAGGAAATAAGGATTCTGAAGGGGAAAAAAAATTGTAACAAAAGCAATTTGCAATTTCTCCACCTTAACCTCTTCAGACCCCAGAACTAAGCACAAACAATTTTGACGCAATTTTTCAGTTCTCCGATTTAAAAAATGATTACGAACAAAATAGCCAAAAAAAATTTTTTTTTCAATTTTATTTAATAATTAGTTTAAATAATAACACTGTGCAACACGAAAAATGTCCTTTAGATGAAAATGTCTGTTTCTTATATATTTTTGGCTGAAAATTATGAATCTGCAATTATTTTTTGCCTACCATGTACCATTTTTCCAAAATTCCACATTTTAGCTTTTTACGTATTTTTTGGATACATGTGCATATTTTCATAATTTCTCGAATTAATTTATTATAAATTATATCTTCCTCATTGACAGTGAGATCGTTGCCATTTTAGAGACATTTTTAATGAACTTGGGTTACTTTAGCGACATTTTCGGCAACGAAAGCTTAAACTACTTCTCGAAGTCTCGAGTTTTTTGCAAGACTACAAAGGCATTTTGTAGTCTATTTTGCGGATAAAGAAAAAATAGTATGCTGCTGTGATGTGAATACTATTTCAAGCATTAGGACATGAGCACAATTCAGCAGAGTGGCGCTTGTTTATCAGTGCTCCTCCGTCTAAGTACTTTTTTCCCTATTTATTCCTGTAGCATGTTCTGCAATCACAAAGGAAATTTAAAAATTATGAGTGGCAAAGGCATATCAAATGAGCCAATTGTAAATCTACAATGTGCCTTTTTTCCACAATTACACATTAAACTTGGTTTATTGAAATATTTGTAAAAGCTCTGGACAGAGGAGTGGCTTTCTTGCATCTCGGGAACAAATTCAAAAATTTAAGTGATGCAAAAGTAAAAGAAAGGATTTTTATTGCCTCGCAGCTCAAGGAAGTCCTTTCGTGATGAAGAGTATGAAAACAAACAGTCAGAAGCCGAAAAATCCACCTGCCTGGCCTTTAAATCAGTGTGCTCACGTTTCCTTGGAAATGAGAAAGCTGAAAACTACGAAAATCTTGTTGGTGACATGATAAAATGCTTTTGTATTATTAGGTTGCTATATGTCATTAAAACTACACTTTTTGGACTCCCATATAGACGTCTTTTCTCTAAACCTTGAAGCAATTAATGTTGAGGATGGGAAAAGGTTTCATCAGGGCATCTCGGTGTTTGAAAAGCATTTCAGCAGTTGATGGAATGGACGTATACGAATTGAATATTGCTAATTTGTTATCAGGGCACACCAACAGATGCCCACAAGATGAAATGGCCAAAAATGTCATTTTAGTGTTTGTTTTCAATAAGTAAGCCTCATTTACATTCGTATATAACCAAATTGCATAAATATAAGAAGTAGGTCTCCAGCAAAAACGGTACGTGATGGACCATTTTGGTTTGGATATTTGAATCAAGCAACTTTTGTTTATTGTTTATATAGAATCACATAGTTTCATCTAAAGAACAAAAAAAAACAGTTCAAATTTGTTGCACAGTGTAATTAATGCCCAATTTTCATGTTTAAAACAAAGTAAACTATCTGTTGATAAATTTAAAAAACAATAGGGTGTTTTAACTTTTAAATTGCACAAACAGTAGCTAATAAACAGTATTTTAAAATGTACCCAATTGGGTACACTTGAAATGAATAGGTTAATGGAAATTTTCAAAATACTCTCAATGTCAGACATGATAATAGTATTACAAGCAACTCATTAAATAACCTTTATTAATGTCGCTAACTGCATGCAATGTTTTAAGTGAATTTTCATATTTGTGCTTTGATTGAAGTACTTACAATTTAATATATTTATCAACAAGAACAAATTATATGCTTCAATAAATATCAAAACACTTTTATTTCAGTTTTTAAATTTTACAGAACTGTTGATTCAACATGCTAATTTGATTTTTGTGACTAACTTGCAAAAAAACATTTGACTCCACTATTGCTATGTAAGAAAATGATGATACTCATATGTAAAATTTTCAAGTATGACACACATCTCAACTCTTACACGAAGTTGCTATCAAAATTTTACAACATATCTGCCAATATTTCAAATGTAGAATTTGAACATCAAAGTGTGAAACACATTGAAAGTTTTAATTGAACATTTTCAAAATGCTATTTATACACATTTTTTTATTAATTTTTAGAAGAGCTTCTGAGAACATATTTGCTATAATATATATATAAGGAGCAAACAGTCAAACCGTGTTTTCTCCAAAAAAAAAAAAAAGTTACTGGATTTTCTTTGAACTCCTCATTAATTAGTACGAAAGTATGTTGTTATTTGTACCCAAAACAAGTTTAAAGCTTGTTTTGGTTACAAATAACAACATACTTTTGTATAAGTTAATGAGGAGTTCAAAGAAAAACCAGTAACTTTAATTTAATTATTATTATTATTATTTTTTTTTTTTTGGAGAATACATGGTTTGACTGTTTGTTCCTCATATATAATCAATGGCGTTCCTAGTGCAGATGGCACCTCCGCCCCCCAGCACCATCAAAAAAATTATAAATACCCAAAGAAAAAAATTATTCTTAAGTACAAGTACAATGCATGTACTAATTGAATAACTATATTTAAATGCAAATATGGGGAAATGCACTATTGACGTACATATATTTTTCATGAAATTTTAGCATCACCCAGGGCTGCTTGCTTAGTACTAGAAGCTCGAAAATTTCTGCATTGAAGAAGTTCTTTATAATCCCAAAAAATGTGTATGCAACATTTTTACTTTTATTGCAAGATATAATTTACTTACTCGCTTTCCATATGAATAATTCACAAAAGAGAAATTGCTTTGCTAAGTTGCAGAATTCAGGATAAATCAGCACTCAAGTGCTTAATCTCCAGACTTGGGGAGAAGACTTACATTTGGGATGATTTCTGGACGTTTGAGTAATTTGATACTTTGCGACCTAAATACTGCGCACCTTATATTTTGACATTTGACTAAACAAGCTGTGCACAAGTGCCTTTATTTATCACTGGACCTACAGCTTAAAGTGAGAGCTGAACCACAAAGACATGATTGGACAAAGTGATATGGCAACCAATCAATAATGATGCATTCACACTGAGGGCAATGGAGAAATCTTTCACATGTTATTTTCGCCAGTTGCTATGGTTATCAAACTAACAGGATTTATCTATTCCATAGGCACAATCAACAAATTGCAGTCGTCAGGGGGAAAGTCGCTTTCAATGGCGCAATAAAAAAAATTATTCAGTCAGACAAAGAAGTGGTTATTAAATGATGTAGAACCAATGACGTGAGCAAACTTTTCGTTGCTGTTCCAAATCATTGTTACTCTTGGTGTGAATGCACCATAACATCCATGTCCTTTTCTTTAAGATTGAAAACTTGCCCATAAAGCAGGAGCCTTATGCTCTACTGCTTGAACATATGAAAGGCAATGTGAATTTGGCATAATAATGAATCAGAAGTATGTTGAGTTGATGAGATATTGAGTTATCAGTTTGGAGGTTTTAAAGAAAAAAAACTTAAGATTTAAGCAGAATATACATGTAAATTGGTATTATAAGAATAAATATCACAAATCCCTAAAGAAATTAAAGCTTATACAGTATTATTAAATACATCAAACAACAAAATAAGAACAAACAATTTCTCATATAACAGTTTTACAAATGGTAACTGGTAAAATTTTAGATCTCCTTCCTCAAATTATTTGTCATATGCTGAATTATCCCAGCCGACAATTACCAAAATTAAGACTTAAAATTTTATAGAAGTATTTTTGTATAAAAGTGGTGTAGTAAAATAAAAAGAAAGACCAAAATCCTGACTGAAACTTTTAAAAAGCCAATTTCAATGATTTAGAGGCACAGTCTGAATATCATAATGTACAGCGAAATGAGGTTGACAGCAAATTAAAGCTATGCAGCTAATGAAATTCACTTTAAATGTGCATTTACTGTCATATTGAGACGTTATATTTTCTGTTTTAAAAATTTTACTGGTTATAAGGTTCTTGTAGTGAACACTGTAATTATGTTTTGCAAATTAACAAAATGATAAAAAACACATTTGCATCAGAGTACTGTTTTTTAGAAGTTTACATACACAATAAATTATCTTTAATGAATATTTCGGAACTGTCCAAGACCACTTTGCAGCAAAAAGAAAAGGAAACAACTTTTTTTTTTAAATGATTGGGAAAAATATATATTAAAAAAATAAAGAAAATACAACATATGTAGTATGTAGCAGATTCCTTCTAAGCAACAACTTCCCTAATCTAGAATTTGATGGAATGTAATTTTCTGCTGTATCATAAATAAACTTTTTATTGAACATCTGTATGATTTTATATATTGTACAATCAAACCATTAAAATTGGCAGGTATGTAATAAATACTGAAGATATACTTTACACATGAAAAATTGCTGTTGCAAATTTTTAATCTGGTGGATTTTTAAACTAATTTTTAGACAGCATAACTCATCAAGTGCAATTTTAGCTGTCATGAAGTCTTGCTTTCATGAACTAGATAGCATTGCTTTAGATTAGGGGTCTCAACGGAGGATCTAGGGGGGGGGGGCGATCGCCCCCCCCCCCCTTGGGCTGATTCAAGTGTATACTACAACGACACTCCTAAGTGAGTTTTTACTCTTTGTGCCCCGGGACCAGCCATTTTTTTATGTTCTTGGAATCCCAGCCTAATATCCCTTCAAGTTCTATGCTTTCCCCCTGTCCCTTTGTCCTTTAGTATTGCTGAGTTGCTAATCCTCGGAGTAATGGGAAAGAGATTCCCTGCTCTTTTCTTCTACCCATCAAACTGGTGACAGCTAGCCAACCCTTAGCATGTGGTGTAAATTCCTGCAGCATTTACGCTGAAACCTGGAGTCTGAAACATTTCCTTGAACATTCATAATTACAGATGTTTATATAAATTGCACATACTCATTGATGGTTTTTTTAGTACATATTTAGTATTACATTTTGAAAATTTTAGAAAATATATTACTAATAATTGCTATTATTTTGTAATTTAGACGTATCAACTCAAATTTAGAAAATGTATTTACAAGCCTACATTCTTCTTGAGAAAGCTTGAAGGAAATCCTAACTCGGTTAAAACTTGGCTAAGAAGCAGAATGAGTGATGATAGACTCACTGAATTAGCGTTATTGCATATCCATAAAGATATTACATTGGACGTTGAAAAAATTATAGACAGATTTGCGAAAGCAGAAAAACGTCAGCTTGTGTTCCTTTTATAAGGGCTTTGAATAAACGTATATGCATTGAAAAAATGTGCCAGTAAAATGTTAAATATCACTACACTAGCATTTTTTTTTTTTTGTTGTTCCTGCTGTTTGAAAAAAAGGGGGGGGGGGCGGCGGAGGGAATGTTGAAAAGGAATGAAGAATCTCCTCCATCCATCCTTACATTGAACCCCGAGATCTCCAAAATCGCCCCCCCCCCCCTTGAAGATTTTCTAGATCCGCCCTTGAGGGGTCTTCAACCGTTTATGTCCGAGGGCCACATCCATTAGCTTGAGAAGATCGGCGGGCCACACTATAAGCGATTCTCAGTAAAAAAAATTCTGAACTTCACACAAAATTTTCCAAAAAATTATACACTACAAATTGAACAAAAAAAAAAAAAAAAAAACTATTAGGCGTCTCTCCCCCATTACCGGATCTTAGGTTTTTCCTTGGAGGGGCAAACTTTAAAATGCCTCCCCTTCCCCGATCCAATTATTGTTCATATTTCATCAATTTTTATGCGTTGGCCATTTTTGACGTTTTTTTCACTTGTGGACTATTGATAAACCCATAAAACTATCGTTAATGTTTCCACGGCATGGCCCTTTCAGCTCTACATCAGGTGGCTAGAGCCGTACAAAGAGTCCCTCCTAAGTTGGAGATATGAAATTCTGACAGTCAAAGGGGGTCCAGGGTAATCTCCCCCGGGAAAATTTTGAAAACTATATGCAAACTGGTGCATTTTGATGCCTTTGGAGATGCATTTGGGATTGCAAAAATATTAGGGAAAAAAAGCAAACAAAAACTTTTTAAAATTTAAATGCTTTTACTTATAGAATGCAGAACAAAATTGGCATTTTTTTTAATCCTTGGGGCAGCCCCTCCCCCCTCTTCTTCTTACTAATGCTCATATCAAAGAACCACGTGTCTGCTTTCATTTATATTTCACTATTACAAGGAAAAAGATCTTGACATTTTTTAATTTTAATTTTTAAATTTTGACCTTGCAAAATTTATTGCCCCCTAAAACTGCCTTCCCGAGAGCCTTGTGTCTGCAATATTAGCCCGCCGCCTGATTAACGGCGCAACATATTCAGTATGACTCAATTTTAGAGTTTCCAACAGTTTACACAAATAAATAATTCTATTAATCGATTTTAATCGTTTGCAAAATAGCCGAACAATGATCAAATCGGGGCGCTAAACTAGGATTTTTAATTCCCTTTCCCAAAACTTAAATTTTCCTTATTAAATATATATTTTTTAAAATTTTATTTTCTTTCTTAGTTTTTTTTTTTTTTTTTTTTGTGCATCACAGTTGAATTTGCCGCCACCCTCCCCAAAAGTGTCGCCCGGCGCATTGGCAACGGCTTGCCCCCCTAGATCTGGCACAGCTCTCCCCTTTTTTACAATATACACGCATATAAGCTCAAAATATCCTTCAAGTGATTAAAAATTAAATGAAAGCTCCCTAATATTCTTTCCAGAAACACTATTGTAAGTCTTTTAAATACACAATATGTTACTTGCCTCAAGGTTGAAAGAAAAAGTACAGATATTTTTTATTTGTTAGAAAAATCTCAAGATTAATAAATTGCAAAATTGTAGGAAAACTAATTTCGAGGGTAAAGGGTATATTCTCCTTATACATTGCATTAACCTTTTCAGAACGGCAGATAAATTTCCTACAATGTCTCAAAGGTTTCTATTGGGGAGGAGGGTATATATGGTGGTATCCCATCAAAGAACCAACGAAGTACATGCGCAGCTATGAAATAATGAAATATTCTCAAAGATATATCTCTCCCTTTTCTCCCCATACTGTTTTTTCCCTAGCGTATGTTGTGAAGTGTCTTTTTATTATTTTTTTTCTGTGTTGTAGTAATAGGCTGTTTTCCTTTCCTTTTTATTTTATTTATTTATTCTTTTTTTAACATTTTCGTTTTTAACTTATTGCAAAGGTTTGGCGGGCCACGGGTTGAAGACACCTACTTTAGATCAAGCAGGTATAATGCTGAATCTGACCTGACCCATTGAAATCCTACTACAATAAAATGGCTCTCAAGAACGCTTGAATTTCAAACAACTGCCTTTATCAATTCATGAAACTATCACTTATCCACACACTGCTCCTATACATGTTTGTACCCACAAATAAAGTCAAGCTCTTTAAATAAAGAAAATACAATTTCCAATTTCTGTATTTTTTACTGATATTCACTTTCTTATAGATTACCAATCATAGACTCCAGTTAATGCAAACTAAGCTTTCAATAGAAGAAAAAAGATTATTATACAAAGCTTAAAAAAACAAAATATCAAGTTACTCATCTGGAATGGAAGAAGATTAAAGAATTACCAGGTGTATGCATATCGAATGAGACGATTGCCAACAGATGTCGCCACCCATATATGCAAACATCACGAAACCGCAACACATGATTTTTTTATAGTTTGACCTTTGATACTCGCATTTAGTATACATTTGGACGAGTTTCAGCGTGCATTGTGTTTTTTTTACCGTGTTGAAAATGTCGAATTTTATGCCTTCTGACCACGATTAATTTTTTGTTACCATCTGAAGAAAAACGCTGCTGAATTGCATCAAATGCTTGTAGAAGCATACGGTGGCAATGCTCTGAGCTGTGCGCAGTGCTACAGGTGGTTTGAAAAGTTTCAAAATGGTGATTTTGATATGAGAAACGAGGAGCGTGGCAGACCAGCAAAAAAATTTGAAGACTGAATTGCAAGCATTACTCGATGAAGATGATGGTCAAACGCAAGAACATCTTCCAGAACAATTGAATGTTGACCAGAGCACTGTTTCCCGTCGTCTCAAAGCAATGGGCAAGATAATAAAGGTCAGTAGATGGGTGCCACACGAGCTAACAGACCATCAGCAGGAAAACCGAAAAATCGTGTGCGAAATGTTGCTTGCCCGCTACAAATGCAAGTCATATCTCCATCGTATTGTGACTGGCGATGAAAAATTGATTTATTTTGAGAATCCCAAGCGTAATCGATCATATGTTGACCCCAGACAGCCGTCCAAATTGACCGCAAGGCCGAATCGCTTTGGCCGCAAGACAATGCTGTGTATTTTCTGGGATCAGGAGGGGCCAATCTATTATGAGCTTCTCAAACCCGGCGAAACCGTTAATACTGATCGCTACAAGCAACAATTACTTGATTTGAACGATGCTATACACAAAAAACGCGAGCAATACAAGAAACGGCAGCACAAAGTGATTTTCCTTGATGACAACGACAACGCACCTAGCCACCGTGCTAAACCGACCAATAACATTGTTAAGGCGCTCGGCTGATAGCCCTTAGCGCATGCAGCTTATTCGCCAGACTTGGCTCTTTCCGATTACCACTTATTTGCATCATTGGGACATGCATTGGCTGACCAGCACTTCACTTCTTATGAAAACGTCAAATCTTGGCTTGATGACTGGCTGGCCTCAAAAGACAGATCATTTTTTGGCATGGTATTCTTATTCACAAATTGCCCAAAAGATGGGGGAAATGTGTAGCTAGCGATGGATATTATTTCGCATAAAGAAATATTAACAGTGTTCTCAAATTTATTGTGTTTTTTTTTAAAACAATCTTCTTATTTCATTTGCATACACCTGGTACTTATCCAGAGGGAAGGAGATATTACACTTATTTAAAGTGGTAAACATTGCTTGAAATGCCGACTTTGCTTGCATAGACTTCATCACTATCAACAAGAAATGAAAAATTCCACAACTGTATTACCACCAAGCAAAAAAAAAAAAAAACATTGTATACATCAAAAAGGATGCATAAGGTTTAATTTTTAAAATATGGCTATAACATATTAACACCCTACCTGCAAACCTGATGGCTTTTATAAAAAGAAAAAGAGTTATGACAGAAAACAGATAACACATACACAAATACGTTCTGTTATTATTACCATCATACTTAGGCAAAAAAAAAATATTCTTAAAGCACATTAAGAGTTTAGGTTATATTTCTTCTGGAATTTTTTCATTTATAAACTGAAAGTTGACACATTTTGCATGCAGTCGCAATACAAAATGTAAATATAAAAATTACAGAATTATTTTAATAACAGAGCATCATAAAATTATTGCACATAAATTTTATCCCATAGCAACGCTTTCTTTATTTATTTATTTTTTCACATTTTGGTTGTTCAAAAGTACATTTTGCAGAATCATAAAAGTAGTCAGGCTGAACTGATAACATTTTCATTAATATTTCTGTAGATAAGGAATATTAAACTATTAATTATGTAATGATTTAATCCCCCAATGAATATTTTCCCTGCAACCTGTAACCTGCATGAGAGCTCATAAATAGAGGAAAATCATAAATGCTTAAAACATTTTCAATTCTTATTTATTTGGAAATGGCATGCATAAAATGCTATTGTTGCTTCGACTATTTGGAGTTCATGTTGAAGCCTACTTGAGTCAAAGTTTGTTGAAATCGATTAAGGCAAGATATTCATCCTTTTAATCAAATTATAATCTATAAGCTCAACATAGTCAATTTTAGACAGGCAAAATATAAAACACTACTAGTTGATTATCATTCTTATTTTAAAAATTGCACTCATTTACTTTTAAATTATTAGTTATTAGTTAAATCAATTTCTCCAATTACACATAAAGGAATGTTGTTCAAAATTTGAGAAAATTCCCAAAGATAAATCTTGTGTACATAATACACTATATTTATTCACCGATTAATACTCATAATTAAATACATCATCTCTGTACAATTGAAAATTATATATATATATATATATATATCCATATATATTATAAATAAAATCTCGAGACCAATGCGTCAAGTATTGCTAGAAATAGGAAACATAAGAACTTTAGCTTGCATAAATGATAAGTCCCGTAACTGGTCCAAAACATGGATTGCTTCTTTGCTGAGGTCACTTGGACGGTGGGAGGCTTGAGAAATTGGGAGAGAACAGACATTCTTTGATAAAAGTTGCTCGAGTATCTGATCTTTAGAGCCATTATCACACTGAGGCAGGGTTGGATTAGGTTTCAAAAATTCGTTTTCAAAGCCTATATAAAAAAATCAATTCTCAAAATTGGGTATAACATTTACAAAATTTATGGAATACAAAATTGACTTTTTGAAACGGGAAAATTTTCTGCAAAAACATAGTGGAAAATTTTCCTTCTCACCATCCCTAGGAATAGATAAAACTGCTGTTAATTATCAGTGGTACAGCCAAACATTTCTCCTATTTAGCTCTATGAGGCATGAATGAATTCATTTATGCAATTTATTCCTAGTGACATACGTCATAGAAACGGCTCCTGTACCTGGGTTCGAATCCTGGACAAGGAATGAATGTTATTGATGAATATGTCACTTTTTTGGACTCTTTAAACACTTTAAACTGTAGGTTCTGTAGCCATTCTTGGGACACTTAATTGGCCCGTTTAGCCAAATGTAAGTCACAAAATGGTCGGTTGTTGGGTTCCAGAGATGCCAACTTGCGGAAATGGTTTTCAGTAGAAAACAAGTTAACGTTTCATAGTTTTTTTTCTCTAAATTCATGTTAGACTAAAATTGTTCATCCTTAACAAAAATTCAGGGATCAAATTTAAGTTGTAAAACAAGCAATATTGAATCGTAATAAAAGTTATCAGACTGTACAATAGCATACTAGCACAATATTAAAATGAAAAATACCTAAACGAGTCAATGCATTTACATAAAATGAGATCAACATTGATTTCAATGCAATAAAAAATTTATTAACATTTTTCAACACTTGCAAATAACAACATCACTTCAATTTTAAAATTTTGTCTATGTTACAATGTTTAATATACACAAAGATGAAATATGGGAAATTAAAAAAAAATCAGTTAAACTGTACTATTTACATTCCACAGCAAACTGCCTGTCTTTGCCACTGAAAGTGTGAAAGTTAAATGGTAACATTTTCTGCTAACAAAATATCACTCAAAATTCTAGTTAATGCAAAATACAAAGTAAATCAATTAATAATTTATGTCTATAACAATCAGTTTTTATTTGTCTTTTTTTTTTTTTTTTTACTTTTGATACAGTTTAATTTAATTTTCATACATGCATTTGTTTCTTTAGTGTTCAATTAATACATTCTTTCAAAATGCAACAGGTAAAAATACTTGTTTGTTCTGTATAAAATTTGGTATTTCCTGTCATTAGTAGTAAATGGAAATGTTGGCTATTTTCTGTGGTGGTTATGGTTGGTATCTCTGGATTACAATCTAAGTGTAAAGTTTAAAAATAGAGCTTGTGTAATAAGAAAAGCAATATAAGAAAGGATTTGTAAAGGCACTGTTTGTGAGATATGTAAGTAGATTAATATTATTATTATTTTAATTATTATTGTTATTGATTCTTTTTTTTTTAAATTTATTTATTTATCAAAATATCTTGTGACTTTTTGTTTGTTTTCAACACTTACTGTGATCATCGGAAGAAACAGTGGTAGGGGTTTCTGCAGAAGACAGAAAAGAAAGATCCATTAGAGTTAATGCTGCTTGTCCAGAATCTAAAGGATTAACCAGCCCACTACTATTCCAATCAAATTCCACAGGAGGTATTGGATCCTAGTTGCAAAATAAAAATAAAATGATGTAATTAATTCTATATATAAGCATAAATGGTTAGTTATATGTTGAGAAATCTGTTTGCACTAAAACAATGACCTGAAATATATAAATTCACCTATTGTTTGAAATTACTAATTTCATATTGAGTTACCATTGATTATGAGTTTATCTCACTTTTTCACCGAAAGAAAAAGTTTAAATATTTTTCTACACTGAAAAGTAAATAAAAGTTACAAACTCAACTCTAAAAGCATATCACTCAGGCTTGACTACGCTCTGATTTTATAACCAGCCAGCTGAGTGCGGCACTGGACTTTAGTTTTTTTTAAAGTCAAATATACTGAAAAAATATGACGTGGTGCAAAGTTAACCCCCATGGCTCAAAGTTACCCTGAATGACTGTACCTTTAACAGAGGTTTTCTTACATTGCATTCCCTTCAACCCCAATCAAATTGTAGGCACAGGTACTTTTATGTGCGCCCTAACACATGATAAAAAAATCTTGATTGACAATTCACAAGTTTTTTTAAACTTGTAACTGTTTCTCAACAAAATCAATGCCGACTAGCTCTAAATTATTTATAAAATAAAACATTTAAACTGCAGAGCACAGAAATAGTTACAAAGAAAAAAATTAAAGACTGGACAAACATTTAACGCTGACATAAGGGTCCGGGAAACCTAGGTACATCCTATCTTGATCGAAACTGGAGAACGACTCAGCGTACTGTTCTTTCCGCCAGCAGATGGCGTTAGGTGAAATATTGAAAAATATTTCTGTTACATCCTTAAAATTCGTCACATTTCAAAAAGTTGAAAACACTACTTGGATGCACCGGCAGGGTGGCATAGAGGTAAGGCCCAGGCCTCGTACGCCCAAGTTGGTAGGATCATATCTGGCCCATGTTGGTGTGTTTTTAAAATGCTGAAAATCGACAGTGCCCATGTCGTATGATTATGCAACATGTTAAAGACCCCTTGAATATCCCTTTGGCGTGGATACTCTCGGCTAAATTAAATTCCTAATGCAGTTTGCATCAATTAAAGCTCGGGTGCCCCATCTAGGAGGAAACTGAGGGGTGGGGGGGAATTGCGGCAATGGACCACTCATTGTGATGCCGATGAAAGAGTTGGTACCAATCTCTGGGAACGCACTAAGTCTGTAATGGTTAAGAACCAATATATAGGCAGCCCATTAGAAATAATAATAATAACTACTTGGAGGCACAAGCAAACATGAATGTGTACATGTTAATATTGCTTTTGTTTGCAGAAGCATGCTTGGGCAAATCTGCTTGAATGGGAGTAGCTACTCCAAGAGCGTTCTGTCCCTTTCCATTTCTTGGGAGACTTGTAGATCGACCCAGAGCTTTTCCCAGTCTCTGATCTTCCGCCAGTAGTTAGTCAGCATTTTCACAGATGGCGCAACTACAATTGGACCAGCCGGAAATGCCTTGATATCATCCTACTTATTAACGATCTTAATAGCAGATCCTAGAACAGTAAATGGAAAAGGAAGCATTCCAATTGGAACATTTTATAGCTAATCCCTAAACGTTGGCAAGTATGCGATTAGCTAAAAACTGCTCTAGTTATATTTCAACCAGTAGTAAACATTTAAGTTTTTCAATGTCACATTACAAAATTATTTTTTCAATTTTTATATGTAACAAAAATTAAGTTTAAAAAAAACTCTTGTAAACTATCCATCAAGATTTTATTAATCATGTGTTAAGATACACTTAGAGGTATCTGTGCATACAATACAATTTAATTGAAGTTGAACACGGGGCAATGTGAGAAAACCTCTGTTAAAGATACTACTTTTATGAGTCAGAAAATAAGAAATAAACCTTTTTAGGAAAAAATGTAAAAGAGTTATACAAGCAAAATGTTCCTAAAAGTTTAGTTCACATCATTCTTACAAAAAAAAAAGTGAAAGTCCGATGACAAATTTGTAGGGAGTTAGAGCCCTTTATATCCTTATATCTATTAGTTCAAAATGGGGCAACTGAGTCTTCTTCACAGATAGTTAAAACCTCATAACACACCAACTCCTTCACCAATTTCAATATAATTCATATTTTAGAAATCAGCATCACAAAATCTTTGGGTTTACAATATTTCTTGCTATTTTGTTAATATTTCATAATTTAAAATATATTGAGCGAAAAATATTTACAAATCTATTTCTCAGTACACATGATGTTTTTTTAGAGAAATTTTTCCAAAGTTTTACTTGCAATTTCCGAAAATAAGAGTCATTTTTTTCAAATAATACAATTTACGCGTTGAACGAGACTACGTGCAAGCCCTGTTTCCCCCCCTATAATTTTTTTTTTAAACAAATGAGTTATTTTACTGAATAATTCAAAGTAAAATTATTACTTCAGTGGGGGGAAACTAGAAAAATATCAAAGGTTTGTAATATTCATAAATATAGGAAAAAATTAATCTTAAAAACATTTAAAGTAAATATGCTATCACATAATCATTAAATATGAAAATTAGATTTTTTTTGCATCATATAATCATTCTACTTAATAATCAAATATAATCACTACTCAATTTGATCTGATTTTATACTAACTCTTGGACTTTGATTTCTGTCTTCAGGTTCTTGGTTAGCTGAATTTGAGAGGCCTTTCACTGGCTCTAGAAGGCTTAGACCTGAGGCGAAAATCGGGACGGACGACGTGCGCAGCTGTACAAATGAAGGGCATTTTTTAAAAAATACTTAAATATTCCTATAGCTTAAAACTAAATGCCTAGTAATCTAAAATTATAAAAAGTTCAATACATACCTTTCTCAAATAAAAAAGTCAGGTTATAGAATGCAATAAATTTAAAATTTATAAATACATTCAATTGAAACCTTATAAAGATGTAATTTAAAAAATATATTTAATATGGAAAATATATTTAATATGTATACAGAGTTCACGCTAGAGGAAACTCAGGTCTGTTTTCGGACCCTTCACAAACAATTCTGAGCTACCAAATCATACTTTTCACAGAATTATTCATTAAATAAGTGGAAAAAAATTATCACTATAGGTTTAAGTTTTGAATTTTCACAAAATTATTTGGTTTTTCACAAAAACATTTTTACAATTCACAAAAATCAAACGCTGTTAAAAAAAGGCTGGATCAACCACTAGCATGGGATTGAAAAAACAATTTTTGCCCCAGAGGCATGGGTATATCCAAGGGGAGGGGGGGGGATGATTTTTCTTAATTAGGGAAAGTTGTAAGAAAGTGTTTGCTTTTCTTTTTTTAAGCGTTACTAAGAAAATAAAAAGATAAAAATATTTTCACAAAAATAACTATTTAGGTAAAATACAGAACTATCATGTGCTTAATTAATTTCTGAATCTTTTCATCATGGAACTGGGATGACAGTAGTCCCAGAGAAAATTCCTTTTTTGCTGTAATTTTTTAGTATGAATTTTTATTTACAGCAAAAATATGCCTATTGACGAATATATAGCAGCAGAAAGATGTGATAAAGCTGCATTAAATTCTTCATTAGTATCCAAAGCATGCATTTAAGTCTGCACTGCGTATAGTCTAAAAGATTGCATCATTCAAAATTATTAGTAGAATACGATCATTACAGATTTTTTAATTTCAAACAACACTAAAGAGTTTAAACAAGTAAATACAATGTTTTCATCAGTGCATTATAAAAATGAATAAATAAAAATTAGTTTTGCAGCGACATCAAATTTCAGTTAATATAAATTTTAATTATATTGATGGTACAAAAACAAGGTTAAATTTTACAAAATCTTTCTGCATATTTACTCTAAAAAGCATGAACATGAATAAAAATCATATGATTCTTTAAAATTTACTTTTATAATTATTTAAAGAAAATGATTATGAAGTGCTTACAATACTGTGGTAATCCACGTTTACAGAGCGTAGAAGTTGCTGGAAAGATTGAGAAACACCCCATTGAAATCGTGCACTAGGCGTAGGTTCGACTTCATGTAGCTTTTCCCATAATCTGTGACTTAAAGTAAAAATAACCATAAATATAAAACAGTCAAAAGTGCATTTACCATGTTAATATTGCCTTCAAATTAATTTGACACATATACAAATATTCAAAATTGATCAACCAAATTAAATATTTAAAATGGTTAGCATTAGGTTATAAAAAATTCAGACAAAGAAGTTGCATTCAAATTATGAACTAGACAACAAAGCATCACTAGCAGCAAAACAAGCTCAAAATATAATTTACCAAATGGGCCGTTTCACAGTATTTTGTCCAAACGTAGAGTCCGCAACATGAAACTTTTTCTGTTATAACTACATAATTTACAGTTTAATTATCACTAAATTTTATTTTCAAATAATGTGTTGTGAACACATTATTTGAAAATAAAATTAAGTGATAATTAAACTGTACGTTACGTAGTTATAACAAAAAAGGTGTCATGTTGCAGACTCTTTGTTTGGGGAAAATACTGTGAAATGGCCCAAATACTAATCAACAAATGAAATGTTTTTAGTTACCCTGGTAGGGTGAGCGCAGTGCAGAAGACAAAACACAATGCATTTCTTAAAAAGAAAAAATGAAGAAAGTAGCCAGTTTTTGCAATGTCGACTAGTTAATTTTTAGAGAACTTCTGGCCTTCATAAAGCATTTTTCTGAGGGGGAACAGGGAGTTAGGGGGCTATTATTCTCTCTCTTGTCAGTCCCTTTTATTTGAAGGAAAAAATAGAACCAGGAACAAATTTTCGACTAGGCTTGTCTTGAACTTTGATTTTAATAAACGGCAGTGTTGATTTTACACAGTCCAGTCACATTAATGTGACTACCACGTACTTTCCACGTCAGAGTTAAATAACCAATCACAGAAGGCAGGTGGCAGCACAGTGCAGTTGAGAGTATATAAAGGGTGTGTGAGGGCTTCGGAAAACATTTCATTCGTTGGCGTAATGCAGAAACGAAGCGATTTATCCAACGTCCAAAAGGGCATGATCATTGGCTTTCGGGCCAAGGGTGGAAGCATTTCCGAAACGGCTGAGTTTGTGAACTGTTTGCGTGCCGCCGTGGTAAAAGTGTACCGTGCATGGCAAAATGGGACTGTCCAAAATCAGCGACGTGGCATATGTGGTGCACCACGGGCCATAGATGACAGAGCCGAACGACGGTTGCGGAGATGCGTTCGGGCAGATAGACGGGCTACCGTTGAGCAACTGACCACCAAAATGAGCCAAGGGGCTACCAAAAGTGTCTCCCAAACCACTATTCAGCGAACATTGCTGCGTCTGGGCCTCCGAAGTAGACGCCTGGTTCGTGCACCTATGCTGACTGCTGTTCATCGACGGCGAAGGCTTGAATTTGCACGCCAGTACAGCAGCTGGACGTCCACCGAGTGGCGACGGGTAGCGTTTTCCGATGAATCGCGTTTTATGCTTCATCGGACAGATGGACATTGGCGTATAAGGCGTGAAACCTCTGAAAGCAAACACCCTGCAACTATTGCCGGAACGGTCCAAGCTGGAGGCGGGAGCATTATGGTCTGGGGAATGTTTTCCTGGCATTCTCTGGGTTCACTGACCATTGTGGAAGGCACGATGAATCAATACAAGTATGCATCTGTCCTTGCGGACCATGTCCACCCCTACATGCGCATTGTTTTTCCTCAGGATGATGGCATCTACCAGCAGGACAATGCGAAGTGCCATACAGCTGGCAGTGTACGTGCGTGGTTCGAAGAGCACCAGGATGAGTTTACCGTCCTCCCCTGGCCAGCAAACTCACCCGACTTAAACCCAATCGAGAATCTGTGGGATCATCTCGATCGGGTTGTTCGCGGCATGGATCCTCAACCGCTTAATCTAGCGCAGCTGGCCACGGCATTAGAGTCGGTATGGCTCAACATCCCAGTGAACACCTTCAGGAACCTAAGTGACTCTCTTCCTGCACGTCTCGCAGCAGTCCGCTCTGCGAAAGGTGGTTATTCTGGCTTTTGACAGATGGTCACATTAATGTGACTGGACTGTGTATTAAGCGGCGATTTTATAATGTTTTTTTATTGATTTGATTATGTTCCTGGAGATTTGATTTTAATAAGTGGCGGATTTTATTAACCAGTGATTTTAATAGCACTGTATTGAACTAAAGCCTAGCGCAGTAATATAAGCTGACAAATGTTTAAATGTTTCCTTAAAATAATTGCCAATTACATAAAGCAAATTAAAAGAAAACAGCAATGTTCATAAGCATGGGAAAATGATAGCCAAAAAACTATAACTTACCTCTTATTACTTTGCTCCAAAATTTCAGAATATGATTCATTTGATACAGTTTCATCTTCTGCAGGCAAGGGGAAAATAACATTGATCACAGTTGATAATTTATCAATATTTTTATCTTGAGGCTATACGAAAAAGTAATAAAATGTAATGCCATTGCTGACAAATAAGAATAAACTACATTTTAAAAGTAGCCACCAGGTGAAGAAGTTGTGGCTATGGTAAGAATTACTCATATATTTTTACTTTGGTACATATAAACAGCATGTAATGAGCCTTTTTCAAAAATGTATTAATCATGAAAGTTTACAACACAAGAAAAATTCACCACCATACCAGCCAAAGGTTTACAAAATTTTTGGAGAGGGCATCTTGCAAATTCAAGTAAAAAATACTATTACCTTATTATTATTCATGCATTTTTATTTATAAATACTGCCAAAATGTATACTTTGAATTTGAAAAATATAATAATAAAAAAATATAATTATAATTAAATTTATTAGAAAAATAATTTTAAAAAAACATATTTATAAAAACGAAAGAAAGGAAGGAAGAAAATATTCTTTAAAAAGTTGGTAAAATAGAATGTTATTAAGCTTTTAAATTCTTTGAATGGTTATACCTGAACAATTGAAGGAGGAATACTTGATGCAGAACATTTCCTTTCAGATGTTGAACAAAATGATGCACACTCAAAATCAGCAAAATTAGATGATTCTAATTCTTCTGCAGATTTCTCATCTTGGAATGAAACAGCCTCAAAATCAGCAAATTCAGGAGATTCTGTACGCTCGAAGATTCTATTCTGTTCATAAGATACACTTTCAAACTCTGCAAAATCATCAGATTCAGGAGATTGGCTATCCTTAAAATCCTGAAACTCAGCAAATCCTTCACTTTCTGTACCTATATCACCAGCACAGTTCTGAAAAGCTTGAAATTCATCCTGATCTGAAACATTACCTGATTCTTTGCAAACATCATTAAAATGAGTTCTCTCATGAACTTGACAGTTTTCAAGACTGCCTTCAGAAGGATCTTGAATACATTCACTTACATGAAAATCATCGAAATTAGGAGTAAAAGTTTCACTATTGGCAATGACCGAGAAATTTGAAACTGATACATCAGCAACAGAAGTTACAGATGGCTTAGGGGATATATTTAAATCAGATCTAGCATGCTGAAAGTTATAAAAATCGTCAGAATTATTTGTGCTATTTGAATCACTTCTGGAACGTAAAGATAAAGATTCAATATCATTACACAATTTAACATTTACAGAATGAACTTCAGATGAACTAAAGTTCAGTCCATTTTCATGCGGTGGGCTATAAGAAGCTTCGTTCTTATCTATTTTATCACAAGAATAGGGAAAATCTACACTGTTACAACAGTTCAAAGAATTAGATGTTTTTAAAACACTGCTTTTAGTGTCACAAGACTTCTGAGAAGTAGAAAAGCATTCCAATGCTTCAGATTCAGAAAGTCTTTCACTACGTGAGCAATTATTTATAACAAGTTCTTCACAGAAATCTTCTTCTTTCGATTCCTCTAATTTCTCACAATGATTAATATGTAAGGCAGAATTTTGACTAGTTACTGTCTTATGCTGACTGACATTCAATGGCCCATTTTCCTCAAGATTAGGGTCATCTTTAACAATATAAAAATTATTTTTAGATAACGTATGATCGCAGCAGTTTTCACTTGGAGAAGTGTCGGTTTCACCATTTTTGTTGTGTGGTGGGAAATCATGAGGCAAATTGGAAGAATTTGATTCTGACTCATCAAATATTTGAAATTCTTTCAAATCAGTTTTGAGATTTATGTCATTAATGCCATTTTCACCAGTTTTGAAACATTTGAACTTTTCACTGGCAATAGGGCTATCAAAGGAAGAATCAAAAGGTATGTTTGTTGATGCGAAATCCCCAAAGTCATCATCATCATCTTCATCATCAGGACAATCTTCAATGGGAGGGGGACTTGATGATAGCATAGGGAAAACATTTGAAGCCATCGAGATCAAAATTTAGTAGCAAATGTTTCTGAAAGAAAACATATCTTAAATTAATGATCTAATTTATTCCAAAATAAAATAACTAATAAGTAAAACTTGGTAAATATAGTCAAACTTCTTGAATGTAGACAAATTAGAGCTCAAGACTCTGCTCAAAATATGCATATGCGTTAAATAACAGCACTCTCTTGATATTATTCAACCCAAATAAAAACAACAAAAAGACTTCACTGCATACTTACTTTTGAATTAATCTGTTGGAATAAAAATTCACATGAATATAAAATGTATGGTGAATCTGATGGTTGTGTTATAGCACAGATAATTTTAACATAGAACAAGATATATTTTAACATAGATGTTAAAATATTTCTGTATTTTAAAAATAATATAAATAAACAAAATGAAAAAATAGAATTACACAGAATTACAACAAATGAAATTAAATGTCAATAGCAAGATATAATGACTATTTATACAGTTGCCAAAAGTTATTTTTAATTATCGAAGATCCTGATTCAATCAATAGGAAAGGTTTGTGCATAAGGGTTGAATGAAGGGATTGTCAGTCAGTATTTTGTGCTGGGTTCCGTATAAGTTATGTGCTAACCTAATTATTTAATAGAGATTCAACCAAACTCTTTGTATTAGGATCTCTTCCCAAACCATGTTTTTCTTTATAAAATAATTCACCATTGAACTATTATATTATTTTTGTACAGAGATTGTTCATGTTCATATTATGTCCAATTTTATATCAATAAAAATGATTATTTTTATGAAATTAATCATTATAGTGGTACTTTAGTAACTATGTAGAGTCACAACATCCTCTTTCTGCCAATGCCAGTTTCTGTAAACAATCCGCCACTGCATGATGGGCGCTTGGTTTTTAGGAAACCACCCATGTCCCTTTCTAAGTTTGGCAAATATGAAAGAGGACCATGGCATAATCTGGTAAGCAGGGTTGGAAAAAAAAGTTTTTTTTAAAAAAAAACAAAAAAGGCGGGGGTTTTTTTTTTGGTTTAAACCAGGTTTTTTTGGTTTAAACCAGGTTCTTTTGGTTAAAATAGCATTTGTAGGAAAAACAAGTTGACTTTTGGAAAATCATGAAGATTTCAGATCATTAATTGTGAATAAATGTTATTAGTAATTAATTTCTTGATAATTAATTAAATAACTATGTAAAAACCTTGTATTTTAATTACCTCATAAATATAGTTTTTATTTTTTCAGAAACTTAACTATTAACACATTATAATACGACACTTATACAGACCTTTTAGCAAACTATTAAAGAAATAATTATTATGCCGGTTGAGCTTAACAAAAGCATATTTTTACCAAATGAGTAAAAAATAAGCAAACATGAAAAATATATTAAAAATAATGTGTGTTGATTTACAGTATCAGTAACATCAACAAATGATCGCAAGTCTCTTACTATATATATATAAGTAGTAGGGATTGCTTGATTGTGGCTAGAAATTTCACTAGTGGCCAGTGGATGCAGATTTTGTACTGGCCACTTTTTTCGGTGAAAAATGATAAACACTTTTTTGTATCGAGTAGTAATGATATAAAATTAAATAACTCAATTAAATGTGCTAATATTTATTCAATTAACTACTTTTTCTAGTTATTAAAATATAATTATGAAATTTTAAAAAATAATTTTTTTAAGAGGAACTCACAAGGGTTACAATCTTACTTTGATTTTCAGGAAAAATATTTTCTTTTTTCTCCGAGCTATTAAAAACTCTTGTACATACATTAACTTAGGTCAGTAGGCGGGGTGAAAGACTAGTAGATCGTAGTTCATTGGCCTGTGGGTTGTCGGGACTGATTGCGACTGTTTTAAGAAATAATAATGTTTGTAAATTAGTGAAAATTGAATGAAATCATAAATTTTTGAGCCTAGCAGTGTACTTCTTGGAAATTTTTAAGGGGAGAAAAGAGTGGCGACGACAGTGGTGATTGTTAGGTAATATTTTAGTTGCCACTTCTTTTTTCTAGACGCCCTGTGGCCAGCGGCAACCATTAATTTTGCCCTCTAATTGTGGCTGAAACCTAATTAAAAACTAAAAAACTTTTTTTTTTTTAGAGCTAATCTTAGAAATCCCAAATAGTCCGATATGTAAATAGATAATTTAAAAAAAAAGGAAAATTTGCACCGATTAAAAAAAAGTTTGTTAATTTACAAATTCAGGAATTCATTATTTATGTAATGCTATGCTTGTAATTTCTGCATAAATTGAATTTTGGAATTTTTATAATGTGAAAAATTAAATGGAAAAAGGGTTTCTTTTTTTTTAATTGTTATCTGTAACATATACATTTGCAAATTGTTTATTATGAAGATAATTTGTTATTTCTAATATATGTTTTTTAACTCCCGGAATTGCAATTGCAATATCATTTAATTTTCAGAATTTGTTTTCAAGCTAATTTTAGAAAAACCCAATTAGTCTGACATGTAGATAGGAGATAAGAAAAATTTGTACTGATTAGAAAAAAAGTTTGTTAATTTACAAATTTATTATTTATCTAGTGCTGTGCTTGTAATTTCTGCATAAATTGGATTTTGCAATTTTTAATAATGTGCAAAATAAATGAAAAAATGTTTGGATTAAACCAAGTGGTTTTTAAAAAAAAAAAAACATTTGGTTTAAACCAATGTAGTTTAAACCAGACAACCCTGCTGGTAAGGGAGCCTGTTATAAGTATGGAGCCTATGTGTATATATGATTGAATACATTTTTTAGACCTTAATATAAAGACAGCTCTGCAGTATTAGATCACTTCTAATTTTTTTAAATGTACTCGCCAATATATTTTTTTTGAAAACATAGGTAGTTCAGAAATAATATTTTCTAAATGCAATTGTAGTTCCAAATCAAAATAAATGTAAGTAATTAAACTAAAATTCAATTAAGTATGCATAAATAGTTGTTGCAAACATAATATTTATGGCAATCAAATGCAGTTTTTAGCAATGAGACTTAAAATACTGAGCATGTAGGGAAAAAAAACTAACTGAAATTTCAACAAATAGTATTTATTATTGTATTCCAAACACTAATTTAATCGGCTTCATTAAAAAAATACTTAGAATTTAAATAATTATAGTAAATATTAAGCTCTAAGAAGACTGTTATAACAAATAAATCTAGGGAACGGGGAAAAGTTTTACATACCAACATAATTTTAATATAATTAAGTAATATCTATTTAATTTTCAAATCTCCATTTAAAAACAATTACACAAAAGCGTGAACTGGTTTCAACAATATAACGAGAAAAAGCAAGAAATAAATATTCGAAAAGTCACGAAAACTTAACACATTGCATATCTGGAACAATTAAGTTATTTACAGGAATATATGATCTTTTTTTAACTTTCAGAAAATTTATGTAACTCAAAAATACGTAATAAACAGATTTTCCTTCAAGAACCAAATAATTTACCGTAATTTAATTTTAAAGCAAATAATATTGACATTTAACGCCCATGCTGCGCGATTAGACATTCAATCGCATTCATATCAATAGATTTACAATACGCAAGATTATTAAAACATTTTTTCAAGTAATTTTCTTTAGAGTGTCAATTGTACAATGTAGTAGTTAGAAAAACATACCATTTAACGAATAATTTCAATCATTTCGTTCCCTACTTCTGATCAGACGAAACCAGTAAAAAAATGTTGCAATAAACTTTGAAGCATTGGAATTTCGACTTTAAACGTACCTTCTTAGAAATAAAAATAAGTACACATGCTAAAACTCTATAATTCCGGATGAAATGTCAATAATGACAACAAACATACGTAACAAATATCCACATTCATTTCGTCGCGATCGCGATCATGTTATCATTCCGCAATGATTTCACGGTTACAGTTAAAACAAGATAAGTTTCCTTTTCCACCTTAGAGAATGGGAGCCGATTAAAAAAGGAGTAACAGGAGTTTTTCAGTAGCTTTAGTAGATTAATAAGTAAAAGTTTCTACGGATATATATGAGCGCTTAAAAAGACGCTCTCTGATCAGAAAGTTTTAAAAAAGTAAAAGGCACGTCTGTAGACGTCACTCGAAGGTGTATAAGACCATAGCAGACGAAGTTTGGATTTTACACCACGCATAAGGCATGTATTTTTTACTCTTATGAGCTCTTCCTTTTTATGTATAATGTTATGCATAGTTTTAAACATTAAAATTCTGTACAAAAGACATCTTTTGTACATCTATATGAGGGTTTTTCTCTCATAGAGGAGAGGTTCAAAACACAAATAATGGGAAGCAGTATTGCCCCGTCCCTGCTGAAGATGGTGCAGCAAAAAGAGAGAGAGAGAAAGAAGAAAAGAGTTGTATTGTTTTAATTTCGTTTCATTCATTAACAAAAATAGTTTTTTTTTTATAAATGAATATGCATTTTTTCCTTTCTCTGGTCATCAAAATGCGTGAAAGCAGGACCTCCGACCTCCGAGCCCAGTAGCTAGGAATCAGCATCCAACAGGTGCATACATGACAAGTCCCGACCTTTGCCGGGTTTGGCCAATGTTCAGCCGATATTGGCCAAAATCGCAGTGCTACTGGGGTAGCTCCTCCAAAGAAAACTTCGGTGAACAAATATCCCGTTCTTCAGGGGGTTCGAACCCCACAAGAAAACTTTCTTCCCTAATAATAAAGTAGGCAAAAAAGCTGTTTTAATTTTATCAACGGAAAGGGGCGGCAACGGAGGGGCAAGGCAAGGACTAGCATCACAGGTGAAGAGAAGAAAAGAAAAGCCGAGGTAACAAATTTAATGACTCCTTCAAAAAATCAAGGCTTTAGAAGCGATTTTGCATCCAATTAAAGAATGTAAAATTTAATATCCTTCTGTTTATTTCGGGATTGTTCAGTTGTACTGTGCAGATTGTACCTTTTCTATCGATAGTAACATATACCTGTGCTAGCTCTCCTGGATTTTCTCTATTTGTCCTCGTATGTGTAAAATTTCCTGATTTTTATAAATTGTGTAGAATGTCCCTACATTTAAAGAATTGGGGGCGGGGGAAATTAATTTCAAACATTATTTTCCTACTTTAATTTCTTTCATAAATGGTGATTTACCCAAGAAACTCAAAATCAATTTTAGTTAGGAGTGATTATATTGTTCGTTATTTTGGGATAAAGGATAACGTGGTTGTAATTTAGAGGTAATTATATTTTCCCCCACATAAAAATGAAAAATATGTGTAATGTCCTAAAATGTTGGCAGATTATTGTGAGGTAAAAATGTACAACCATCTTTATTTATTATTTCTCTAGCCTGTGTTTTGTCGCTACGCGATATCTTCCTTATTCCTTTATCAAATTCCATGATTTACCCCTCATTTTAAAGCTTATCGTGTCGGCTAATGACGAAAAATAGACCCGCGGTCGAAAAATGTACCGCTTTTCTCTTAAATTTGAAATTTAAAATCACCTGAGAAGAGGTCCTTCAATGGATGCCAAATTGCTGTTGTGCATGCTGCTTAGAGGCTGATAGTGGTTAGAGCGCAAGGTTGGTATACCCAACACCCGTAGTTCGAGTCCCGCTTTTCGTTTACGTTTTCTCCAATTAATTGCTTTGCTGGACCGTTGATTTTTAATAAACTAAGTATAAAAAGGGCTCTTTTATATTTTATTTTCATGCAGTAAATTAAAAAATAGTAGAAAATATAATTATTAAAATTATTTATTAAATTAATATTCATTGCATAAAATAACTTTTTGGAATGAATTCATCGAACATACTCTATTATTATTAATTTATTAGCTGCTAAATTTAAAACATTTAAACATTTTATGTGAAAGCAAGATATTCTTTCTGAATACAGCATTCCTACGCCAGCTGTGCACTCCTGAATATATATATTTATATTTATAGACCCTCATATTAGCTTATTGTTTTACCAACTTTTAAGCTTTTAAAAATTATTTATTATTTATGTTTGCAATTCAAGGGCGGCATTTTTTGTTACACCTGTTTTCTGGACCCAGAAAAAAAGACCTATTTAAATAGAAATTATTTTATTCAATTAATAATTATTTTTAATTTTTCTATATATATTATTTCTCTAGCCTGTTTTTCTGTTGCTCTGCAAGATCTTCCTTATTCATTTATCAAATTCCACGATTTACCCCTCATTTTAAAGCTTATAATGCCGGGTAATGACGAAAAATATACCCACAGTATAAAAATGTACCGCTTCTCTGAAATTTCACTTAAAATCATGTACAAAGACGTCTTTTAATGGATGCCAAATTAATGTTGTGTATGCTGGCGCCCTCTGGTATCATGTAAATAAACAAGAAGAACTTTTTTTATTGTGTAGCAAATTGGACAGGTATAGCTGCGTCTGTGTATTAAACTTATGCAATCGTTAGGCTCTACACATTCATTTATACTATGAATGTGTATAGCCTAACCAACCAACCGTAACTATATTTTAAGTAATGGAACTTTTTTGTTACTGTATTTTAATGCAATGAATAATGCTAATAAAAATAATTATCATTATTATTTTTATTATTATTTTATTTGAATATTTAAATAATAGTGGGAAAAAATTGCAACAGCTATTTGTACTGAGGTGTTCAATTACATGTCTTCTTTTGTATCAACACCCTTTTGCTTTCATAATGTCCTCTTTCTCTCAAATTAGTGCGGAATTCCGCACGGGTCGACTAGTGATCAGCAAAAAGAAAGAATCTTTTCACGTGTATATTTAAGGAATAAAGTTCCCAACTCAAATTTTAGATATTGGTATTTCTATAAGTGTCTTTATGGTTCATACAGGGTGGGGCAAAAGTAATGACCCGGTTCTGAAGGGTTATAAAAAAAACTAATACAGTTTGAGACTTAAGACGTTTTTCATTTTCATCTGTATCTAATGCCATTTCTTTACATTAAGTTTTGAACACCACTTCAGCAAGATGACAGCCATCAGCACCAATACACTGATGCAGTCCATTTCTGAAGTTTTGGGAAACTTTTCTGCACATTTCAAGAGTATGGCGGATATTTCGTCGATAATTCGGTCCTTCAGCCAGGCAGGGACTGGCGAGGTCGGCTGGTCGGCGATCGCCGAGGGCCCCCAGACTAGGGGGTCCACAAACGAGGAGGTAAAAAAATAATTTCCATCTGAATCTTTTTTTTTACTTTTTAACTATTTGCACTGCTTCATTACACTCTTTAACAGGATGTTTCACTATCGCAATCTTACAAAAGTTTTAAAACTTTAACATAACAGTGGTCGATGACCCAATCGGACTTGCTTTGTGTGAGCCTGTAAAATCAAAACTAGCTAAATGAGGCAGTTCAACATATATTATTGCTTGCTCATTTGTCGGAGCTGCTAACGTGAGCGGATTTGATAACGGCTTAGAAGCCTATTTCAAAAAGAAACAAAGATCAGTGGGCGGACATGGCGACGCCAACCAAGAAGGCCCCGAATTGAAAAGGCCCTTTCATTATTTTAAATTTCCTCTCCCCATACTGTAGAACACATGGATACAGGTAGGGCCTTGCAATAAATGATGTTTCATGCAAATTGTACACAACAGTAATTGGATGAAAAACAGTAATTGGATGATGTGTTGGTTACAATTAAAGGCTTCCGTAAACTTAAAATAAGAGTTATAATATTACACCGTAGGCAAGAAGGAGGGGGGGGGGGGGTTAAATAATTTTGTAATTTTCAGCTTAGTCTACAATGTATTTCCTTTATTTTTTAATTTAATTAATTATTTTTTTTTTGTTGACGGTTTGATATTGTACTTCACTGCTCTAAATTGCGATATTGCACGGGAACTTTTTATATGTATAAAAACATTTGTTGACAACATAAAGCCATTGAAAGCAACCAGAAAAGAGAAAGAAAAAAAAGCCGCGGCCTGTGCCCCGGGTGGCGGGCGGCACTTCTGAGGGGAGGCATATTCAACTGTGATGCACAAAAAAACGAAGAATAAAGAAAATTCAATAAAACAAGAAATATATATATTTCTTTTTGAAAATTTAACTTTTGGAAAGAGAATTAAAATCCTAGTTCGGCGCTCCGATTTGATTATTGATCGGCTATTTTGCTAACGATTAAAACCGATTAATAGAAGTATTTATTTGTATAAACTGTAGGAAGCTTTAAAACTGAGTTATACTGAATAATGTTGCGTCGTTGATGAATCGGCTGGCTCCTGTGGCAGGCAAGGGCTTCTGGGAAGGCAGTTTTAAGGGGACGACAAATTAAAAAAATTGACAAAATTTAAAACAATGTCAAAATTTAAAAATTGAATTTAAAGTCAAGGTTTTTTCTCCTCTATATATAATCTTGCTATGCTCAAACAATGTAATAACCTTTCTTTTACAAATTTTAAAAGCATCCTTTCTGGAAAAGGCGGGGAGGGGTTAGCTTGCAAGTGTCGTTTGAGAAGTCAGAGACGTGTCTCTTCGATATGAGCGTTAGTAAGAAGGGGGGGGGGGGGACGGGATTTTTAAAAAATGCTAATTTTATTCTGCACGTTTATGAGTTTTTCATGATTAAAATCGTTTAAACTTTAAAAAGTTTTTATTTGCTTCTTTTTTTTCCTAATATTTTTGTTGTGACAAATGCGTCTCCTAAGGCCTCACAATTCACCAGATTGAATATAGTTTTCAAAATTTTCCCGGTGGAGAATCACCCCTTCAACTGGCAGAATTTCATATTTCCAGTTAAGGGGTACCCTTCATATGGCTCTATCCTCCTAATGTTCAGCTGAAAGGGTCTGGCCATGGAAACAGTTTTGAAAATTTTAAGGGTTTATCAGTGGACCCCAAGTGAAAACTCCTTTAAAAAATTTATTCATTTAATAAATGTTAGTTCATTATTTAGTCAGTGCTCTTGGCTTAGATATAATAAGTGAGTGAGATATAATAAAAATAGTATTAAATTTCAATGTACTAAACAGTTAGTCAAGCAAAACTTTAAAACATTGTTTTGATTTTTTTTCTTATTTAATTTAAAAATCGCTTCAGTTAAAATACTGTATAAGACCCTAAAAAAAGCAAAAGACGGTTTCCAGACACATAATCTTCAAAAAATTTCCGGGGGAAATTTTACTCTAAGGGCAGTACCTGCCCGAAGGCCCCAGAGGGAGTCAGTCCGAGTCTGCCTTCAGCTCTTCTAAAGTATAGGGAGCTTTCTCCTTTAAATAACCCCACAACAAAAAAGCTTAGGTACCGTAACATTTCGCAGGATATTGAAATGCACACAAAGATGCAGTCTATTCTCTCTGCCCGGAAAATAGACTGCCTCAGTGTATTGCAGCAGAAGGCCGCCAGCTTTCTGAAGTGGTATTCAAAACTTAATGTAAAAAAATGGTATTAGATAGAGATCAAAATATAAAAAGTTTTAAGTTTCAAACTGTATTAGTTTTTTTTTTATAACCCTTTAAAACCGGGTCATTACTTTTGCCCTGTATAATGCTCAATTATTTAAAAATGTTTGTCTGCTTTCAAAAGAATAGTTCATTCTCAAAAACTTAATGATGGAAAAAATTAATAAAGATTATGCACTGAACAACCTGTTTATATTGTATGCAAAAGTGTGTTTTATTTACTTTCGTCCTCTGGGACGACATTTGCTTAGTTAGGAATCTATGATAAATTTTGTACTAAATATGCTTCAAATAGATACATATAGTATATGTGCTTATAAGTGCTTTATTGGCAAAAGTAATAAATTTTCTCATTGAACGTAAATCCTTCATATCTTTAAATTTGGATGTAAATGAAATAAAACACAAGTTATCACAAACACTTAGTATTTTTTTCCTAAATAATTGATGCTTATGATTTTGTTTTGCTTCCAGAATTCCATGAAAAATTGAATTTCTTTCCAAGTGCCTTTACAAAATAGGAAAAAATTTCTTCTTTCATTAAAAATCAGAAAACCAATTTAAAAAAAACACATTTCCAAATGTATTTTTCTGGCAATGGCGACAAAAGTATGATAGTAATATAAATATGATGTACTCTAGAAATATGTTGTATGGCTTTTCTAAATATTGTAGCCAAGAAAGTCAAGAGCAATTTCCTGTTGACATTAACACAATATAATATTGCAGCAGCAAAGCTCTCAATTATTAAACCCAATGCTGAAATTATGTTTTAAAATTGAAAAATTGATTTATGGGTTCAGCTTCAATTCATGTAATTGATGTGTAAATTAATTTTTTCCAAGAGCTTCAATAGTATTTGGTACATGTTTAAATTTCTAAAATACTTTTCAAATATTTTCATTGATGAGAAAAGGAAGAGACATCCCACATCTTTCCTTTCCCTTTCATAATATTTCCAACGCCACCAATTTTTTAGTCACTTAAACCTATACATGACATGAACCCTCCTTCAAACATTATAATTGTATTCTGCATTTTACATATTCTTAACCTTATCCTCATCAAATAAGCATGCCTTGTCATTTTTTTCATAGAATCTTGCAATTTCTGAGTCATTGTTATATCAGTAAAAAAGATGCTTCAGCGAGAAATAATGCATACTTAGTGTTCACATTTTAAAAAAAAGGGGGGGGGGGGGCAGGGCACAATTTTCAGTTGAAAAGGGGCATTTTTCATTAAAAGAATAGGTATTTTCCTAATTTCCCTAAAAAGGGGCAGGAACACTACATACTGTTAATACGATGTGACATGAGATTTTTCATTTGTAGTAAGAAACTACAAAGCTAAGACATGGTTATTCGCAAAGGGAAAAGAAACTGATTTTATTATCCATTGGTAAATACTCTTATCTGCCTATATCCACCCCACTCAAAAAACTCATTAGCGTGGAAACAAATTCTAACAACTGAAAGAATAGTAGCGAACAGCTTCGTGCCTTGCCACAAGTCATGAGTCAGTGTAGGAAGTTTGCAGGGGAGTTTTCCGAGAACTATCTGTATGTGAGCTGTGAGGGTTTCAATCTGATTTGGTCCGGTACAGGGGTTATGAAGAATCCTGGTGATATTGCGCTACTGGAGAACTATCTGCAAATATTCATATTAGCAAATCTTGCCATATTAAGTGAATGCTTTTTGGTAGGCTTTATTCTTTCTATACTTTAATGATTATGAATGGAATTAAATTATTTTTTATTCGTATCTTTCTCTTTCAAATTTACATGCTGGCTTTTCCCTTTAAATTTTAAATAAAAAATGCTTTAAAATCGAAGTTTAAAATTAAAGATGCTTCAAAGCTCACTTATCTTTGCATAACCTTATTTCATCAATTATAAGGAAAGAGGTACATAAGATAATACCGGCAGAGTTGACAAGAAATGAAAATGTTATTTATTTGGATTTGTAATAAAAATTGCTTCTGTGGTCTAAATTCCTTTTGGGTAATTCTTTTTTCGGTTTCTATAACTACCATTATACAATACATCAATTTTGGGCCAAACTAAAATTCATATTCTGAATATGAATTAAATTCATAAGTATTTGATTTCTGCTTGCTGTTGTATTTATTCTAATGAGGGTTGTCTTTAGTCCAATGGGGAATTTTATGAAGTTATTCTATTCCAAGAGATTTAGGGACTGTTCTCTTCATTCTGATGGAGATTTTTAGGGGCTGCTATTAATGAAATTTCCTGAACCATATTTTAAAAAATTTTCTGAAATTATGCACAGATCATTTCCCCCTCATCCTTTTCCAAGAAATCAAAGACGATAATTTTGTTTAAAAAAATGTTCAGGGCATTTTTTAAAGAAAAATGTGTTATATATAACATATATATACATATATATGTGAGTTATATTATTCTGACACAATAAAACCAGGGTTGCCCACTCCCTCTAAGGGCGACAGTGCAATTCCTAAAAGGCAATCCCCATAAAAATTCAATGGCACAATTTGCACAATGCCCCCCGCCAGGTGAACACCATTGATTGATAAATCATTATTATGAAACAAATGTTTTGAATTAACTAAAATTGAAAGCTATTGGAGAATTTCAACAGTACAATAATTCATTGACAAAAAAATGAAATAGAAAAAAATATAGAAAGAAATAAATATATTTCAGTTTACAATACAAAATATCATAAATACTTTGGAATGTAATCACAGTAGTAAAAAATCTTTCTGCACGAAAATACATGCATGAACAAAAAAAAAAAAAAAAAAAAAGGTCACAAAAGTTTGAAGCAACAGATCTTTCAAATCACAAACCTTACCAATACAAATTCACAAACGACAGTACATACATTTATGAACATAACACGGCTCAAACACAGTACTATAAGAAAAATAGTTAAAATAAAATTCGATATTGAATATTGACTTTTTATTCTTTTAAAATGATGCTGAATAAAGCATTTTAAATTTTGCATGGATCCATAGAAGGTGGAATTTTCTATGCTTAAAACTGAAAAGAAAAAAAACAAACTGCAAGAGTGTTAAAACATATTTGAATAAATCAGTTTACACACAGTTTTGTTAAAATTGGTAATAAAAACATAGACAGAGAATTTGCCATCAACTTAGTACTATCTTTAAGACAATTGCCTAAATGGTATCTCTTGCTTTTAAAATCTGTTTAAAGCTTCATTCAAAAACTGAAAAAATGTTCCTACATACTTTTTAAGTGGAAAGAGCAAAATTGACATTGTGAGCAATATCAAACAGCTGTAACACATGTTTGATCTTGGTTACATCATTCTGCATCTCATACATAGGGGGACAGGAAACATTACATTTCAAGAAACAGCCAGTGCAACTTCAAATGAAACTCTACCTAAGTGCATGAATTAGATGGCAAAAAGTTACAATAGCTGTTTTACAAAATGCAGTTCTAAGGTCAATGCAGCAATCACAAATGTGAATTAAGTTTGTCAGTTGTTTTCGCTTATGCTTAATATTAAAAACATTTGTAGAAAAGTGCAAAATATATTTTAACATTTTGGCACATGAGATAAATTAATAAGGTCACATAATATGAAAGTAATTTTCAACTATTTTAAGATTAGGCTGTAATAAGTGATACTTCTTAGGCAGTAAATAGGAGAATGAAAGACCCATAAATATAAAATTTTTAATGAAGGAAACCATTTGGCCCATCGTTTGATAAAGATTAATTTTAAGTCAAAAAAAAAAAAAAAGCTTATTGATAAATTACAATCATAAGAAAAGTACCATCAGATATTCTTTATCCAAATTATGACTGCACGTAATTTATCATAGGGTAATAGTATAGGATTATACAACAATGAGATTGATTAAATTTTAAAGCATAATATGTAAATTTAAAATCTTTACTTCTACATGAAAATTAAAACTGCTGCAAATCATAGCATTTGAACAAAGAAAACAAGAAGTTCCGTCTAGAAATATACGAGCCTACTTTCCCGTATACACTAGCTTCAAATTTATAATCTAGCTATCTCTCTCTCTCTCTCCGTCTTTCTCGTTTAGCTTTAGTTCTTAATTGCTTCAAATATACCTTTTTCAATTAATACATATTCGTTCAATCATTCATTTATTCAGTCATTCATGTATTTATGCACTCATTTACTCATTCATTCTTTCGCTTATTCATTTAATCATTCATTTATTCAAAAATATTCTTAAAAATCCCGATCAAAAAATTTCATAGGAAAATAGGCTCGTTAGTTCTGGATGAACTTTCTATTTGTACATGTTCTATGTCATAGGAGCTTTCCGATAAAGTTTGTTCCAAACAAATCGGTCCGCAGGATTAATATAGGATTGAAATTTCCCCGTAGGCAGTATGTTAAATTTTTTTGAACTGTTCAAAAATGAACAAAAATTGTTCATATCAATATTTCACGCCAAGAACTTCTAGTGAGCTTGTTCATTGGAACTTGGATCTTGTACCCAGAGTTTACATAATTTGCTTCATTTTCACCTATAGGCGCTAATGTTAAAATTTTTTGAACTGTTCAAAATTGAACAAAAAATTGTTCAAATCAAAAAGAAATATGGAAATGAGATGTCCTCGCCGAGATCTCTCGAATGCAAAAAGAATTTTTCGAATCGGACAATTCGTTCAAAAGTTATTAGGGGGGACAGACCGACAGACACACTTTTTCCCCATCTCAAAACCCTACTTTCAATTTTTTTATTTTTCAATTTTTATTTAATTACTTAACTTATTTTTGACTTTTCTTGATTTCTAATGATATTTTTACGATGCATTAAGCCTTCTTTCATGCTTTATTATTATTTTTTTACTTTTACGGGAAAGTAGGCTAAAAACTGAAACACTTAAGGTTAACCTTGATGAAGTACATTCTCTTTTTTAAACCCAAGGATAATAAAATTTAATGTTATATACGTATATATATGGAAGAACTTATGAACATTGACATTTTTTAGAAATGGAGTTATTTTTCAAAATATAAATGAAATAATTGAGTCTTTTACAAAAAAGCTTTTGATTAAGAAGTAAAATTTAAGATCACACATACATTAAAAGTCTTATAAGTGAAAATTGAATCAGGCCGAATTGGACAATGATATGCAAACATGCTTTACAGATACATAAAATTGATACATGAAAGCTTTTTTCTCAAACCAAAATTTAAAACATTTTCAAAATGAATTAATGCTAAAAAATATTTTTAAAACTATGCAAGAATTAGATATTCAAGTTAGCTTCTTTTCTCTACATTAATTATATCTAAACATGTTCATGTAATTACTTGTTTAGTTAAATGTGCTTGTTTTTAGCCTCTGTGTGTAAATTGGTAACAAAAATATGAAAAAAGTTAAATAACTTAGTTGATGAAATAAAAAAAGATGAATGAAGAAACTAATTTCTAAATGAAAATCACTAAAAATGTCCTTTGGCAGTGTATAATGAACATAGAACTTTTGATGTTTTTTGGCATTTAGAATGAAGACCTTTACATGGTTCTCAATCAGCTGAAATCTTCACATATGTCCATGGAATTACTTAAAGCATTTGAATCATCCATTTCTTCAAACCTTCTTTTCAACATTCCTAGGAGATAAAATTTAAAAGGCCTGAAATGAATACATTCTAGAAACATAATCCATATAAATATTTATAAAGACAATATTTTTAACCAATTAAGATGACAAGAGGTATTCATTCATTATATAAATTGCTATTAGAATTTTAAAAGGTGTGTCTGAGTCCTTTATGTTTTGAGTGATTCATATTTAAAAATCTTTCACTTCTTACATAATAACTAGTAATATTAATTTTATTACTTTTTTTTGAAAACTTTTATATGCGCATGTAACTGTCTGAATCTCTTATTAATACATATATACTTAATTAGTATGTTCACTTCCAAGATTAATTTGTAACTTGATGCAACTGAATTGCCTACAATGAGCCTACTATGATAATTCATAAGCATCAAGCAGTGCACATGAAAGCTATGCGAATAATGCATACACTTTTACACTCTGTTGTGAGTTTTTCGGGAATCTTTGGTTGAGAAGCATAAATATAAGTGTACAGTTTGTATTAAGGATGTTGAATCGTATAAAGAAGGAAGTAAATAGTGTTTCCTTTCCTTCTTTTTTTTAACTGGGCTGCTAAAGCCAAAAGTAGGCAAAATTTTTGTTAGTCTTTGCCATTTTGTATTCAAAGTGGAAACACATATTTTTATTAGCTTACTGGAGTATTTCCTCTTTAAACGAAATAACTTATCGCAGGCTCTTATTACTTTGTAAGTGCATTACCGCATAATTCCCCAAAAGACCCCATCTCCGATTATCAGGGGTTGCCAAATTTTTCTGCTAGCGAGTAGTCAAAAACATCTGGAAAAGTAGCCAAATAGGTGAGCTTTTAATAAATAGTCGCGGAAGAAAGTAGCCCAATTGGCAAACTTCTACCCAATATGACACCATTGAGACAAGGCAGGAGGAAAGTAATTGCACTCCAAGGACCAAACCAATCAACAAACAGTTGCATTGGAGTGCTGTTTCCTGGCATCGATGTTGTGTGTTTGAGTTCACCATTTTAGGTTAGCATTCAGCCATGAATTCTAAGAGCAAATATTCTTCTCAAAATGCGGCGCTTGTTGAGCTATACTGTGTCAAAAAAGTGAATGTCATAGTGAATTAAATTATTAGTATTAGCTGCATTAAATGTATTCTCTTTTACTATATATATTTTTTAGAAAAATAAAATAAAAGAGAGCTAATCCTACTACAAAATCGGGTATAGAACTTCAAATTATCCCCCCCCCCCCTTCCATGTTCAGGGGTTAAACTTACTCTGACCCAAAAACCCTGAAAAGTGTTATGAGCACAAAGGTTCATAAGCTAAATGGGGCCCAACAAAAATCATAGACTTACCCCCCCACCCCTCCCTCATTTTCCAAAATTGAAGCTTTTATTGGTTGTTTATATTAGGTAATTTGGAAAAAGCACTGCATCATTGCTTTACTATCTGATGAGCATTGGTAATAAAACCGACTTTTCATTAAATTTTCTGCAAATTATTTTTCAATAGATTCATCCATAGGTTTATTACTACCGAGTAGAAGCATTTTTAGATAAATAATACTGCATGTTTAATACAGAATCCAAGCTCTCAATGTGTGATGCTGTTATCGAAACATGTTTTTAGCCAAATATCTCCCACCCCATCCTTGCTTTTAAAAGAAAAAAAATGTTTCAATTAGAAACAAAATCATTAAGGAAAAATTTGAAAGCTCCATGATTGAGGTTTAAAATGGCCCCAAGTTTGAAATCCTAAGTCACTGTCATTTAAAATACTTGTCAACAGTAAACAGAGCCAGCCTTAAGACTTGTGCGGGCCACATTGAGAGTACTTTTGTGAGACTCCCTTCCCGATTTGTTGCAGCTTTGGTTTTCCCCTCCACAAACCTGGTCGTGGAGAAAGTCACCAAGACCTAAAATTTCCTTTGTTGGGTAGTTCATAATTTTGCAGCAAAATACAAATGAAAATGTGCATAAATGATACATATATACGTATATATTTTTCAAAATGAAAACCTATATTTTGAGGTGCACATGCAAAGTTTGCAACCTTGCTAAACTTGCAAGCTTTTTTCTTTTTAATGCTCGAGTTTTTATGCCTGGAAAATTTTAAGCAAATGCACTTTTGTGGTGGTGGTGGGGGGGGGGGTAAAAATATTTTTAAAACACGACTCAAGGGTGCCCATTTTGAAGAAAACATAGTGCCCTTTTCAGAGTTCCCCCTGGAGGCCCTTTCATCCTGGAGTCAGCACTAATTGTTTGTAAAAGAAAATTATGCAAAACTTACCAGTCACTTTAGATGTATGACCATTTAGTAATGTCCTTTTAGCCTTGTAGATAGGTTCATATTCCTGCCAAAGATTAAAAGATTCTAACTGTAGGAAATATATAAATATATATATACACACATCTATTAACTATCTATACACTTTTGATAAAACTATTTACTTTTAGCTGCTGCATAAAACCTTCATTTGGATGGACACAAACCCTTTTCCTCTGAACCAATGTAAAAGCATCACTGTAACAGATTAATACAAAACATGAAAACACCAAATGCAGTACAAAAGTGCTAAAATAAGAATGGTGTACAAACATTATTCTTTATTATCATCATCAGAATTAAAGACTTAAGAATAAGGTTACTCACTTGTAAGGTAAGCTTTTTGTTTCCATAACATAACCAATAACTAGTGCAGCACTGAAATTAACATTAAAATTCAACATAATAGTCATGATTAAATGCAAATATTAAAAATTTTATAAATGCCAACAAATATATAAACAGCAGAAAGTATATTTACCTTCTAGATATGCCTGTGTTACCATGGACAAGAACTTTTCCTAAATAAAAATATTAAACACATTTCACGCAACAATTCCATACATGTTATTTAATTACAAGAATAAAACTTCATACATATTATTTTGATGACAGTATTGCACACATATAGAATGAAACCATTGTACTATTTTTTGTAATCATGGCTGCAAAGCAATAGCCTTTCCAGCAGCTAATATTCCGGATGAGATAGATAAAATCTCCCAGGCCCCTCTCTGCCCAGATTTAGCCTTTAAAATGGAAGATGATTTCCTTAAAAGAAAGAAAAAATTTTCCCTTCTATTTTTTTTCAACTTCATTTACAACACTTGTGTACTGAAGTATACAATCTTTTGAAACATACAATACTGGAATTAGAATGATTTCTTCCAATTTTATTGAACTTTCTAAAGGGTGGATGACTTTTTGTTAGAGTAATCCAACCTAAATTCAATTTTTGAGCATTTTATTACACAAATGTCAGTAAATCCCCCCCCCCCCCACCCAAAATTTGGAAAAAAAAAAAAAAATGTTTATTCAACATAAAAATCTACTAAAAACATTGCTTTTGAGTTTTTTCTAAAATTTCAACATTTGAGGATATTGTACTTGAATTATTCGGTAACTTTGGTCCCCCATATAAAGACTTTCTTCAGCACTTTCCCATAAAAATTCCATGACCGTGTACTTAAGGGGACAACAAAATGAGGGGGGAAAAAGCCGTTCTGATAATTCGATACCGTAAAAAAGCTAGAAATAAGCTGTAACTTTCTAATTTATTTACATGCAACGAGCAATTATCCTACATTTCATAAAAATAACATGTATAATGATGCAAGAATTTCTTTCAAACATGCCATTTTATTTTATTCTTTATGTACTTAATGTTTGCTTTCTCTTTATTGTTACTTGCAGCCGATATATTCAGTGCGTATAGTCTAATGTATCATAGCGAGCTAGCAATCTAGGTTGCACTCACGTTTTAAATCTTGTGTCACATCAGGGTTCACACTGAGGAAAATTACAAGGTGAGATTTCCCACTTTGGCCCAATTTTTAAGTGGGAATTTTTCTTTTTGTCTTTAAGTATAACTAAATTGTCCGAACATGATCTAATACAAACTATGTAATAAAAGATGATTATCTAATCCATGCTCAACAAAGAAAGAATAAACATAAAGAAGGTTCACACAAAACGGCTCCTTCACAAAACTTGCGATTGCAAAAATGGGTGCTTTATAATATGCTAAGCATGAAAAAGATCCTCTTAAATAACCAAAATTCTTTGATGTGTGATTTTTACAAAAAAAATCCTAAAAATTAGTTTGATATTTCTTCGATTTTTTTCTGATTATATGTCATTTTATTGATGTTTTTCATTGAAAACAGTATATTTTAGAAACCAGCATTCTTTTGTAACTTGTAAAAGTGAAAGTTCTTCAGTGTCTAGCGCTTGTAACGACTTAAATGATTCTCGTCAATTTGTAAATGCATTGTTTCAAATATAGTGCGAAAATTTAAAATGAATATATTGAAATAAATAAAATTTCGTATACCTAATGGGAGAATGGTTCGTTTTTGCAATCGCGATTTTTGCGAAGGATTTTATTTTATTATCACGATTTTTTGGAAAGGTTCAGTCTTGCGTTTTTTAAAAATTATAACTTTTATGCTATGTGAAAAAGATTCAAATTTTACCGTTTGATTTCTTGAAACCTTTTTTATTACATTCGAGTCATTCCATTTCAAATCAGGCAGGCAGGTCTAAAATTTGTCACATGATCCTCACAGATTTTTTTAAAAAAATTACATTTGTGCAAGGTGCTATTTAAATTCTAAGAAGGTTAAGTACAATTTAGCTGTAGTAATAGTGTAGCAATATAGCATATTTCTTAATAAAAAAATGATTAAATCTGAAAATGAAGAACTTGTCAATCTTTCCAACTGTTCTTATAGATGATAAATAGGGTTTCTAAATTCAATAATGGGAATAAGATGGCAGTTGAAAACTAACATACTACGCTTAGTTTATATTGAATTATCAGTTTAAAATAGAATTTTCGTTTCGCTATGTTTAGGAACGCATGTCCGCTAGTTGCAGGAACAGCACACAAATTAACTTTTTTTGAGTGGGATTCCAAAAAATATTGCGGGAATCAAGCCGCCTAGCGCAAACCCTGCACATGTATTTTTTTGTTCATATGTTAAGTTTTCGGTGCTATACCTTTGATGAAACTTCCACTGCTGATGAGCCCAGTTTCATTTGCTTTAGGCTTTATGTTTATTATTTACTCGACTTAGTATATTGCTTTTTTTTGGTGCATATTTCATATAGTTATGGTTACATTAATTTGTTTATATAATTTTATCTTTTCCTCTCTATACATATATACATATTTAAAAGGCATGAAAACTTATTTTCAAGAAATTTACAAATTCAATAATATTTACAAATCACTTTTTAAAATAAACAAAACTTGAAAATAAAGAAATAATTACACAATTACCTCCATGTTTGAAACAACTATCAATGAAGTGCTTAACCTGAAAAAATACATTGACATTCAGATTATAAATGTAGAAGAAGACATTCAGTTTATAAATGGTTCCAGACCCTTCGAAATATTCCTTATTGTTAAAACATTTCTAAAAACATTTTTTATCAGATAAACAGGTTTTTCAGTCTTCAAAATTAATATTTTGTGAACACTTTTTAAATGGCCCAAAAGGGAGTATAATCAATTCAATTTCGCCACCTATTTTGTCAGAAAGCAATATTCTCAGAAACTATTATTTCTGAATTTGCAAGCAATGTAATATATTGTAATTAACATTGAGTAACACATTTTTTATCTTTGCATCCTGTACTTTTAAATTTGAATATGATAAATGCAATGCACAAATTATTGAAATTATATAACTTTAAATCCACAGAAACTTGACTATGTTAGGGACCGTTCATAAATGATGTTGTGCTTTTTTCAATATATTTGAGCCCCCGCTTTGTCACAAAATGCCAAAAACAGACCCCCTACCCCCTTTGTCACATGTCATGCTATGTTGTATAAGCATGATGTCACACTTCTTGTACCACTTTGTCACAATTTCAAGAACCCCCTCCCCCTTCGAAGCAGGACATCATTCATGAATGATACCTTATCAAATTCAAAAAAAAAAAAAAAAAAAAAAATGTCTAAATTCGTCAAAATGTACAATTTAATGAGTTTAACATTTTATACAGCATTTAAAACCAATCTACATAAGGAAACTCATTTTACCTGAGGTAAAAATGGAATGATATTTGTTGTTAAAGCATCAGCAATGTCAATAACAGTGTAGCTAAAAAAATGAAAAACAGCATTAAAACTAAAAACAAATATTAGAGTATAAGCTATGTAATCAAGCTAATCACGTTATACATACACAAATTTTTCTGGAAAATTCGGTTGAATAAATTCTGCTTCTAACTCATGCCTCACACAAACAATATGAGTAATGCCAGCTGCTTCCAAAAATGGCAACTAAAAAAAAAAAAAGACAACAATTTATTATCAAGCAAGCTTCTGTAGAACCATTCAGCAGTGTTAGTGATTAAATATTTACGTTATCCAATATTTTTGTTAAATTGATTCAAAACATTTTAAAATTTTAGAGTTTTATAGAAAAATATAACTATTAAAAGTATTAATACATGACTAAATCAGGTAGATATGCGTACCTAAATCCCCAGGGCGGGAGCTACCATTAAGGCAAACTAGGCAGCTGCCCAGGGCGAAAAAATCCAACCACCTTTTCAAAGCAACTCGGTTGTGAATTATATAATTTTAAAAAATATAAAGATGTGATTCGCTATGTGTAGTTGATCATTCCATTCCCGTGACAAAACTTCAAACATTCAAACTCCAAAGGCATACGCCTTCTTTCGCTATAGTTACTTAGAATTAGCCACCTTCCCACCACCGAGGTGAAGGGGTCATTGTTCCAAATTATAATTTCCAATGGATCTTAGGACACAAAACCAGCATCGGGAGCCTTCTATATTGTATGGGAAGAAAGAAGCACAACTGCATGAAGTGCTGGACAAAGTGTACAACATTTTGGGATAAATGTGTAAATTTTGAAGAATGTTTAATTAAAATACTAATTATTTGTTTATTATTGTTTCTTTTAATTCAAAAATATAAGTTTGTAAGGAAGGGGCGTGTCAAGCAACTTTGCTTAGGGTGCAAAATTACCTTGCACCGGCCCTAAAAATCCCCTAAATAAGAATGTGCTGGAAATTGGAAGGTATATGGCAGAACAACTGCATGTATCTCACTGAATGGATCAGGATCACCTGCAGATATTTTCAAGAAAGAAATTCCTTTTTCATTCTTCAAAACGTTGTAAGGGAAGAGCATATGCCTCTGACTCGGAGATTACACTCCGAATAATTTCGCCCTTTATCACACTAACTCTTAATATGTACATTTATCATAGCTGTCAACATTGCAAAATGAAAATTAGGCAGACTTTCGCGCAAAATTTTAAGGCTTCCCGATGAGTGAATTCCAAGACCAAAATTTGATTGCTTATGGATTTTTTAAAGTTAAAGAGGATTTTTCTTAAAACTAAGTTCGGATTAGTGATACAATGCATATTCGACTTCTGCCCAACACTTAGCCAACTATTTGGCCTTAACCAATACTATGAAAATTAATGCATTTGTCTTTATATATTTAAAGTTTTTTACTGAATGATTTACATTCATCATGTGTAATGAAAATTTAAATTAAAATTATTTTATAATGCATTGTCATGTAAAATTTTGACATATATGAAGTAGGGAAGCTTTTTACACTGAAGTGTCGTATTAAATTAGGCAGTAGGGAAAAAAGCTGTACAAAGAGACTCTCATGAGTTACCATGCTGTAGTTATAATACTTTTGCATAGACCTATTAAAAAATCTCTGTAAATATTATGTTGTGTGTTGCAAATCTAATAATACTTAATGTACCATAACCATAATTACACTTATTGAACATATGTATTTATCCAGATAGAACATAAAGATAAGAATAAGATTTACTACACTACTACTGGATTATCCCAAATATAAGACAATTTTGCTGTCTTCTCTCAAGAGCTAATAATTGCAATAAATGGTCATAATATTTATAAACTGCAATATTTCAAGCAGTTGCTGTGAATGTCTAAAATTTTTGAGCATACAAATTGTAATGGTAAGCATGCTGAAAAGACTTTAAAATGTAGCAGATTCCAAATCTCTGATGAATAAGTACTAAAAATGATGACAATTGAAAACAAAGTTTTTTCATAAACAAATACTATTTTAATTTACATAACATGATCAAAAACATTGTTAGCAATGTTTATATATCGAGTTTTTCTTTTCTTCCACATATATAGATCATAATGCATAAACAATAACTGTTTAATATTTTTAAGTCTTAGTCTGTTTCTTTATTTTTCCCATAAATGTTTCCACTTTCTGAAAATAATCTCTCAATAGAATTTCCTGCACTTAGCAGTTTTTTTTTCATTTATTATTTAAATGGCTTAGGAAAGGTTAAAAAAGGTGGAATGGTCGTGAAATGATGGTTCTACTTGGGAAAAAATAGAGTTTGAAAAGCATACATATATCACTTTGATTTTAACAAAGTGTTGTAAACAAGTATTTGCCTAGCATATTATTTAAATTAAAACTTGTGCTTTCAAAAAGTTTTTAATTGCTGCAAAATTTTTTTTTTTAATTGTAAATATTGTATTTCAAATTGTTATCTACGGATAAATGTAGTCGTGATGCATTCTTTGTTTTTATTTTAGACAAAAATCATTTCACTATTCGGCTTATTTTGCTATCAATTGTTAACAAAGGGGAGGGCAGGCTTTGTAGAGATAAACTACTTTAAATGTGAATACCATCTCCGATTATCCCCCCATGGGGCAAAAAAGTAAATTTTCAGTGAGAACCTAAATTCCGTTTCCTCCCCATCCCATAATAGCAAAGAAATCCGATTTCAGTTGCCCTCTCTCTTTAGAAACTACGTAGAAGTCAATCAGGGTTGACTTCTGCCAGCGAGCAGTTAAAAACATCTGGAAAAATAGCCAAATACGCAAGCTTTTAATCAATAGCCGCGGAAAAAAGTAGTTCGATCGGCGAACTTTTGCCCAATATGGCAACCATGGTGCCAAGGTAGGAGGAGGAAAGCGGCTGCGCTCCAAAGACTCAACCAATCAGAGAGCAGTTGCATCGGAGCACCGTTTCCCTGCATCAATACACGTGTGTTTGAGTTTGAGTGAGCCATTTTGGGTTAGCATTCAGCTGTGAATTCTAAGAGCAATTTTTCTTCTGTCAAAATGCTGCGCTTGTTGAGTGTCAAAAAAGTGAATGTCATAGTGAATTTAATTATAAGTATTACTGCATCAAATGTATTCTCATTTACTATATATTTTTTTTTTAGAAAAAATAAAATAAAAGAGTGTTAATCCTACTACGAAATCGGGTATAGAACTTCCGATTATCCCCCCATGCTGTAATGCTAAATTTCAAGTTTTACCGAAATTCCAATTTTCCCCCCATGGGGTAAAAGGCAAGACTTTCAGGGGGAAAAAGGGTGAGGGGATTTTCGGAATTATATGGTATTAGATAAGGGAGAAAAGTGAAGAGCAAAGAACCTATCATGAATAAGCTAAAATGCAAATTATTTGGGTCTAAAGGCAATGATCAGTTACCTCTGCTCATTTAAATATATAGATAATTTTTTAAAAATCATAAGATAAAATATTAATTTTAATGCACTCAAAGCAACACAGAAAATAAATTAATTTTAAATATTTTTAAGATTTTAAGCAAATCTACTTAAAGCACAGAAAAAAATACTTAAAAACTTTGATTACTTTTAAATAAAACAAATACTTTCAAGTACAATGAATTTTGAGAATTTTTATTATTCGGCTGCCAAATATTTGTTATTAAGCTGAAATTTTAATATTTGGCGGCCGAATAATTGGTTTCGGCCAAGAAGAAATAACCAAATATTCAGATTCGGCCTAGGAGAAATAGCCTAATATATTCAGTAATCGGCCAAACTACTATTCGTTACATCAATAGTTATAACAAAAATCTTGACAAATTTGGTATATAAAAAAAAAACACCTTGTTACAGCGAGAATGCAATAATTCATTTTCATCACTAACATTTAAAAACATTCAGTAAGTTTTAGGAGTTACCTCTGTTTTACTGGCACATGAAAAGGGCCCAAGAAAAAGTCCAGGAATAATTTCCTGCAATAAATAACAAAATTTCAAACAAATGAGTTTATCAAAACACCAAAATAATAATAAAATGTTGTACACATTCTTATACTACATAGATAGATTGCTATATGTAACTGTAGTAGGAACAAAAACTACGAAGAATCATTATTTTTATTGGTTTAAAAGTAGATGCCACCCAAGAATTTCTTATTACAAAAATAATTTAAAATTTACAAATAACAAACCAATTTAAAAATGTCATTAAAAGAAAAAGAAAATTTAAATTAAAAAATGTAAAGCATTAAATATAAAAACCTTTTGCAAAAAAAAAAGAGTGAAAAATGAAGAATCAAATAACTTGTGGTAAGGCTCTAAAATTAAAAAACATATCCCATAGATTTTTTATTTTTTACATGCCATTCTTAGAATACATACCTGCATTTCTTTATTTGTGATGTCAGGGCTGAAAAAATCAAGGCAGATTAAATAAGAGAGATGAATGAAGTACATAAAAGTACTATACAAAATTTTAAAGGCTAAATAAAAGCAATACACTCGACCCTGTTAATCTTGAAATACTACTTTAAACAACTTAATTACGCTGAATTATATACATATACTTAAAACCTTTTCACAATGGGGATGGGACAACAGTTATTTCGGAGAAAATATAATTTTTGTTGCAGTAATATTAGCAGGGCTTGCACCAAAGGAAATTCAGGTTTCTTTTTAGGACCCTTGACGAAATTCCAATCAATCAAAACGAACCCTTCACAAAACTCCAGTCAATCAAAATGGACCCTTCGCAAAATTCCAGTCAATCAAAATGGACCCTTCACAAAATTCCAGTCAATCAAAACAGAACCTTTACAAAATTCCGAGCAACTAAATCCAACTTTTTACAGAATTATTTATTAAATAAGCAGCAAAAAATAAGAAAAATGTCTATCATTCTATGTTTTAATTTTGATTTTTCACAAAACTCTTTATAAAATTCACAAGAACCAGACCCGGATAAAAATGCCTGATTAGCATATTTATAGTTGCATAAATATGTGCTAAATTAATTCTTTACGGGTCTCACAAATTCAAAGGTTTAATTCGATACATTTCTTAAGTCTGTGTGGAGAACCCATATCCCCTCCTTAATTCTTTATCTAGAGTTTCGGTTAGAATGTAAAGCAGGGCCGGAGATAGCACGAATGGCGCCGTGAGGCAAAAAAAACTTTTTTCCGCCCCTACTATATATTATGAAGGAATAGAGATTAAATATGATCGATACAAACTTTAATTATACATATTTTAACTTTCAAAAGGCTGAAGAAAACAATACCTGATCAGAATGGATTGAATAAGGAAAAATAAAAAAACATTAAAAGAGAAAAAGCAATACTACATTGCGTTTTGCTCGTTATAAAATAGAGAAGACACTTTCTAGAACTGCAAACACTTATAAAGCGCAAACTCCTCATACATTGAAGCGGCCTGTCGCTGTGGAGAAGAAAAAAAATAACGTGCAAAACAAGAAATAACCCAGTAAAATATATATCCTTTCAACAAAGGAAAGAAAGAAACGGAAACTTTTCAGGATGTTCTTGATGTGTTTCTGTATTTGATTTTATCAAAATTAAACCTGTAATACATGGGTAATTCTCGAAAAAGGTGCAATTTGCTGTCCCATGTTCACAGCAACCTCAGAAAAGTGTTTTATATTTCTTTCATTGTTATTATTTATCTGTATCCCCCTAAAGAATAAAATAACAAGCATTTAACTGAGCCAAGTAGTATAGTTTTTTCTCAAGACTTACTACAAATGCTAAAATGTCATTACCATCCACTGTCCCTCACTAGAATTTTTGTCTTTAAAGGTCTGTCTACGTATTAAAAAAACTAAAATATATCTTTAAAATAGGTTTTTGTAATGCCTAAAGTATTCAATTTTGAAATAGAGTTTCCTTTTTTGTTTGGTTGCAATTAAAAAATATTTCTACACTAGTTATAACCTGTCCCCAGCATTTTGCATCATTACCGTCCTAGGGTTTTTACTGGTATTCATGACCACTTAGTGTCACTAGTCATTCAAATAACAGTCTATCTTAGTAGCAGCTAGCTTAGATTTGTGGCTGAAGTAGGAATTTTATGTGTGGAAATCTCTAAGCATTCTGTTTCAGTGTACTGAGCGACAAGATGAGTGAAAAAAAAAATATTGCTGTAATTACCATCCTTATATATTATGAGTTACTTTAAGCAGCATTGAGCGTTTTTGTTCTTTATATGCTCATGTTAGATGAATCTTTATTTTAAATAAGTAAAACTTTTATAAAAGCAGCGATATTTTGTGTTCTGAGAGGAGAAAAAGGGTTCAATATCATTACCATCCATGTCATTACCATCCAGCTTAAAAGTTATGAACATGTGGATGGTAATGGCAGACTGATGATGGTAATGATACTGTGGTGCATTTTCAATTTCATAATCTAAATTCAAATTTTGGTATAAAGCGTTGTTAATCATTATTAATAATACTCAAGATGTTCGATTGTTAGAAAATTACTTTTTTAATAACTTAGGATACTTTTTTGTTTAAGTTTAATGGAATCACATTAAAAAGATTTTAGGAAGCTATTAATGCTTTAGCTTTGTATAGTTTTCCTTTTGAATTTAGATGATTTAAAGTTTTTGTCATAATTTGTTTTCAGACCATATTTTATTTTAATAATATCATTCAATTTTTAATTCACTTGTAATAATAATAGATTAAGTTTATTACAAGTTCTGTAATTCTTCACTTTAGTCTCTATTTGTTTATATTTTATCTAATGATTTCTTCCCATTGTTGAAGAAAAATGAATAAATTTCAAAAGTTTTTTTTTTTTTTAAATTTTTATTATAGTTTTTTTTTTATTAAGATTTCACATACAAAAAAAAAAAAAAAAAAAAAAAAAAAAAAAAAACACAGTGTTCGATCCTTAATTTATGTAAGTTTTTAATTTGCTTATAATAATTATCGATCAGAGCATTAATGCAAATTTTGGTATTCTTCATTTAAGCCCTAATTTAGATTTGTAGTTTATCTAATAGTTTCTATTTATTGTTAATTGTTAAATAATGGATAGTTTATTTAGTCATTATCATCCTTGTAGTGCAATTGCTTGTCCTCCAGCTATTTATGCTTGAATTTTTTAATACATGCTCTTAAAATGTTTAGTTTTATTAGTATTATAGGAAATAAGTATAAATGGAAGTATAACACATCAGTTCACTAGGAAAAAATAAAAGAAATGCATAGAATATTTTGAAAAAAGGTAATAAGCAGACATTTAAAATTAATTTGAACAGGAAAAACAGCTTAAAATTATTATTTAAATTTTTTCCCATCAGAATATTACTAGTGCCTTATTATAAACTATAAAACAATTTATAAACACTATATTTATAGAATTTCTGCAGGATTTATGGCATAGGATGGTAATGATGCTTTTTGTCAAATTTATGAGTTTAAACCTTTATATCTCCAAAGTAAATGCAGATGTTTTGTGGACTTATGTAGTTTAACAAAACTATATATCTTGCCTTTCTAAAAAATGCCAAATTGCACTCCTAGTGAAAAGTTGAAAAAATGAAAATGTATGAATACAAAATACCACCTTTCTGGAGAATGGCCCATTCAGGGTTGGGTTTTTGATGTTGAAAACTGGTTTTTGACATGACATAGGTATAATACCGGTTTAAACTGTCAAAAACTCCAATTTGTCAAAAACCTAGCTCAATCTTCAGCTGACCTAAATTTTACAAGAAATTACGTAAATTTAAACAACTGTTGCTAGCAAATGTTGAACTTGATCAAATTATGATTAATGTAACAACAATTAAGACATTTTTAGATAATTACAAATAAAAAAAAAATTGGGGATTACTTATTTTAACTCTCAGAAAAAATATGGCAAAATGAATGTTTAAAATAAACATTTTCATGAGTTAAAAGGTAATAATACATCTATAAGGCATCAGGCATTGAATTTAATTATGACATATATTATTTTTTCAGTCAATCCTTGCAAATTACTGAAATTTCAAAACCAAGGAAGCACAAAAAAAAAAAAAAAAAAAAAAAAAAAAAAAAAAAAATTGGATATTTGACAGAATTGAATAACATTAATATAAACTGATTATCCCAGTTTTCAGCTAAGTTACCAGATAGGCTAAATATTGTGAATAAACTAGATGACATATTTAGAATATTGCTAGAAAATATTAAGACTTTTGTGCTGTCTAATATGTATCACGAATTAGAAAAATAATTATAAATTATTTCAAGGTTAAGATTTTTTTTTAAAGCTAATAGTAACAGAATAAAATGGTTTTTTAGTTTTTTGGTTTTGGGTAAAATAATTTTTTTGAAAAAAAAAATCGATTTGCATTTTTATATTTAATTATAAATAGTCTAACAGCATCCATACTGAAAATATTTATGAATTATTCACGTTTTATGATTAACACTGAGAAATGTGCAATTAGCACTAATTTTAGTCCCTGTTGTACTCTTACTAATGAAACATATATTCTAAAATAACTACTGTTATTTATAAGCAGTAATTCTTATTAAAAATGTCGAAATGTAAAGGAAAATGTTTTCATAATTGCCCACATTTTGGGCTCATAAAAGATGCTTTGCGAAAATTCAGAGGGCATTTGCCTTACCCACATCACTAATGTGATGCACAAAACCACATATTTTTTTCATTCAAGGAGATATTTTTTTCATTTACTTAAGAGGTGACAAATTAATTTTTTCTGCAATATATTTTGAGCATTACTGTGTTAATGATAAATTTCACATACAAATATGGGTTTTTGAGAGTTTTTGACAAGGAGGTTTTTGACGTGACAGTTTAAACCATGGTTTAAACTGTCAAAAACTGTCACGTGTCAAAAACCTGCCAACCCTGGGCCCATATATTAATGCAAAAATGAAATTAGATGAAGTTTTGATGCATCATTTGTAAAACTAAATAGTTTAAATATTATTTAATTCTTTCGAAATAAAAACTATTGTTTGTTACTTAAAAAGATGCAGTAAATATTTATGGCCAATGCGCCCCTAAGATTGACGCGCCCTGGGGCAAGCGCCTCACCGCCTCAGCCTAGCGCCGGCCCTGATGTAAAGATTGAATTAGGTATTTGTTACCCAGCACTACACTACACAAAATTGTCCTGTATTAAAATTAACAGTATGAATTTATTACCAGATATTCAAATTGGCTATATTTATTTTGCAGTAAAATAATTGAATAATGCAATCATATGCAATATTTATAAAATGTTTCTTTAACTTTGTGTCGCACACATGAAACGATACAGCAGGGAAGCAAGGGGACAATTGCTCCTCTCGCTGAGAATTAAGTATTGTTGAAAACGAAATGAATAATGAATTCAAAGTAGTGTATTTTTTTCCCTTCGGAGAAAATTTTCTGGGAGATGGGTAAAAAAGCAAAAAAATTGCCCCCTCCTCAGCAAAATCCTGTATCTATGAATGGGCGAACATTAAAAAATCTACACTTTTGTTCTCCATCCCCTTCCCTGTTAGCACAAGGCCTTAAGAAGGGGGATCAATTTTCAACATTTGTTGTTGACCTAGGAGTATCAATTAGTCATAACTACAAGTTTAAACAGCAGTGCAGCATAGTAAGTAACAAAGCTAACAGCATACAGAATGCTTGGGTTCATCAATAGAGATATTTGGAACAATTCTAAAGACGTTATATTGCCTTTACAGAGAAGTTTGGGAAGACCTCAGTTGGAGTATGCTCTTCAGTTTAGTCTCCATATCTAAAGAGGGTTCAAAGAAGGGCTACTAGGTTGGTAAGTGGTCTCTCAGACCTTGATTATGAGGTCACTAAAGGCTTAATATGTACAGTCTCGAGCAAAGGAGAATTAGAGGGGACATAATTCAGTTATTTAAATTCATTGAAATGGAAAATGTTGATGGGCTGCATTTCTGCACAGAAGGTAGAGCCAGGGATCATTACGTTAAGCTTTTAATTACTACTTATAAGCTAAAAATTACTACTTCAATAGGGTTGCAGACAGTTGGAATAGTTTACCTGAAGCGACTGTTACTTACAGTGGGGTAACAAAATTTTAAGAGGGCTCTTGATGGTCACTGGAGATTGATAAATTGACTAGAACCAGCTTAACTGTGGCCAGAGCCTGTTGCTGGTTGTCACTTTTGAAATTGTATTTGTATTTAAAATACGATTTTATGCAAAATTATAACAATTTTATTATAAGTAAAACTATACAATTTATGAAAAGGCGAGAAAGAGACAGCAAGACATAGTAAAAGGATTTAAACGAACAAAATTATTTTATACATACCTCATGTACGTCTGAATACGTCAAACTATAATTTAAAAAAAACACTCAAGTTTTCAAATTGCAGTTGACATCTATAACAAATGTAACCAAAGAGAATATGAATGTAATGAGCAAACTGTTAAAACCACAGGAAATCGCACTTTATGTAATTCATTCAATAGAATTTATTTATTTTGCCTTATGACCGAGTGTAAACATACTACTTTATGCTAAAAAACAACCAAATTTATTAATAAAAGTAACTCATATACGCATATGGATGCATACAGATATTTTTGAAGCAATAAAAATTAATATTTCGTAGCCGAAATATTACAAATAAACTACTTAATATTGTAAAAACAAAATAATGCAAATTTGTTTTGGCAAGGCACGCTGTGAAAATCAAACTTGGTACAGATGAAACGATGCCAAGAAAAGAAATAAAATCGGTTCTGACAATCATTTAGTTTTCTTTTAGAATACTGATTTTATCTTCTCATAAAATATCTGTTTACACGTTAAAAGAATTATAACGTCATACAGTAACATATTTTATGTAAAAAAAAAAAAAAAAACAGAAAGAAGACTGTAATTTATTTTATGTGTAGTGCGTGGAAGAGACTTGTTTTACAGAATTCTCGTTTTCATACGCCCATGTGTGTAAATATAAAGTTATGAGTTTGGTTGCTGGTTGGATGTATTTTGGAAACTGCTACGTGTTATGTATTACTTAATTGAATTTTATCTCTCATAGGTTAATTGTGCCAAATCTTTGAAGGCATGAAAATACCTTCACATATTAATCAGTATCCAAACACAATATAAGGGATTTTTTACAATTTGATCTCAAAATGTTTCTGTTATTTCGGGAAAATTTCCATTTTTTTCCCTTAGTAAATCATAAGAAATGGGTAAAACAATCGATCAAGCGAAGGCAAGACGTATCTTATCACTTCCTTCCTAATATGGATGGAAGCCTTAAGAGGTAGAAAGATATGAACCAGATAACTTAAGTTATTGCGTAAATCCTTGAAGAAAACATAAATGCATATTTTGTTTGGTTGTGCAATAATTTTATCTTGTTCAATGAATTTTTGTATTTTAATGTAATAGTTAAAGTGTTGATAGCAGATGAAAGAAATTATTTTTAAATAATTAACTTATTATAATTTTGTGGAATTAAGTCTGATAGTGGTTTGTTCGATTGGCGATATTCTGTTTTTAGCAGTTAAACCTTTACAATTTGAACATATTGATTTATTTACGTACATCATTTTGTAGCTAGTTATGTGGAAGAAATTTTAAATTTTGCTTATATTTGTGTACAAAGTAGAAAACATTGATTTTTGTAAATTAAATGATTATAAAAAAAATTCGCTCAAGATGAAAAGCTTGCATGAAAAAAAATCTCACAGACCAAAAAACATTAAGAATTCCAAATTCACAAATAAAGAAGAAAAACAAGCAAAACATTTAACAATTCACTTAGCTCTCGCTATTGCTGCGGCTGCTGTTGGTTCTTCGTTTCAACATGGGTATAACACAGGAGTTATGAATATTCCTCAGTTATTAATTCAAAATTTTATAAATGAATCATATAATAACCGATATGAGCATCCAGCTAGTGAAGGAACTGTTACATTCATTTTCTCCATTCTTGTGTCTGTTTTCTGCATTGGAGGCATGGCTGGAGCCCTGATGACTGCATTTGTTGCTGAAAAATGGGGAAGAAAAGGTGGCCTATTACTGAATAATATTTTTGTCATTTGTGCTGCTGCATTGATCACAACTTCAAAAATTCACAAATCATATGAAATGTTCATAATTGGCCGATTTCTAATTGGGTTTAATGCGGGATTGAATGCTGGTTTAGCACCAATGTATTTATCAGAAATTTCTCCGTTGCACTTACGAGGAACTGTTGGAATTGTATATCAGCTTGTTATCACTATATCCATTTTAATATCTCAGGTATTAGGCCTACCTTCATTGTTGGGAACCGAGGAAGATTGGCCACTATTGTTTGCTGTAATTTTATTTCCTTCACTATTTATGCTACTAACTTTGCCATTTTGTCCTGAGTCCCCTAAGTATATATTATTCACTGAAGATAAAGATGAATTTGCTCGAAAAGCACTGACTTGGCTTCGGGGAACTAATGAAGTGCAGGATGAAATGGATCTAATGAGGGCAGAATATAAAAGTATGATGCTTGTTCCAAAGGTAACATTGTATGACCTCTGGCATAATCCAGCTTTACGCACTCCACTTATTATATCGGTGGTGGTTATGCTCTCTCAACAGTTATCTGGTATAAATGCTGCATTTTTTTTCTCAAATGATATCTTCCTTAGTGCAGGTTTGTCTCAACATAGTGCTCTGAATGCTACACTAGGATTGGGAATTATTAATGTCTTGATGACTTTAATTTCACTTGTTTTGATTGAACGAGCAGGTCGTCGAACTCTACATTTAACTGGTCTGTCAGGCATGATGATCATGACATTATTGTTAACAATTTGCTTAGCATGGCAGAAAAATGTTCCATTTTTATCCTATTTTAGCATTGTCTGTATGATTATTTTTGTTATAATGTTTGCTATTGGGCCAGGACCAATTCCTTGGTTTTTTGTTCAAGAGTTATTTGGTCAAGGAGCTCGTCCTATGGCTACCAGCATTGCTGTGACTGTCAACTGGGCTGCAAATTTTGTTGTTGGCCTTGGATTTTTACCTTTGCAAAACTTACTGGGTGTTTACACATTTTTAATCTTTACAGCATTTTTGTGTTTTTTCTGGTTATTCACTTATAAATGTGTTCCTGAAACGAAAAATAAGTCTATTGAAGAAATAACAGCCATTTTTCGCCAGAAGACTCAATAAAATTATTAAATTTTATGATTTAAGAGTTTTTTACCTTTCTTGAGCAGCATTTGGTTTTTAAATATTCATTATTAATTCAAGTTTTGTCAGTTGAACTCTTTTTGCATTGATTTAATTGTAAATTTAACTTCTTTTTTGGTTTTCTAGAAGAACTGGAGAAACATTTTTTTTAAGTGCTTAAAATACAATTGATGGGTTCAATTTTGTAAAATATATTTCAAATAGAATATTAAAAATATTCCTCAATTGAGTTTTTTAAGCTAATGGCGTTTAAAGCTTTTAACTTAATTAGTCTTCTTTTTAGGATTTTTATTTTTTAAGTCAGCAAATTGTAAAGCAATTTAAGTAGAATATAAGTTTAGAATTTAAGTTTACTATCTCGCTATTCTTTAATAACTATAAATTAAAACTTCCTCCAAGCAGGCCTGGCATTTCAAAATTTTCCTGGGTGGGGTAGGAAAAAACATTCATAAATACATTGTATTTCTAAAAGTCGGGGGGGGGGGGGGGGGGGAATGAGCCCCTAAATGGAGACGGGCCTGTCTCCTGGCATTTCTATAGGTGATTTGGAGATGTTAGGTAAAGGAGAGCAGCTCCTCTGTCAGATAAGTTTTTCAAAATGGAAATCCAAACTACTGTTTTGGACTATATTTGGTGACAATAGGGGGAGGGGAATGGCTCAGAGACAGTCCTCAAAAGTTTCATTTATGACATTAGGAGATCCGGTCATGGCTCTTCCCCAGAATTTTTTTAAATTGAAGGGAGACATCTGCTTCAATACAGACTCTTTTGCATCCCGACAAATCTAACATTTTTTCCCTTTTATTACAAACTAGATTTTAGCATTTAAGTCATTACAAGATTATGTTAGGGAATACTCTACAGGAAAGTATGTCTCATTTTTATTCTTAAGGGGTATCACGTACTATATTATTTTTTATGCAGGCATATTTTACAAATGAAAGAGCTAAAACTTTCACGCTTCTTCTGAATGAGGAAGAAGGATCATATTTAAACAAATAATAACAATATTGAAAGGTTTTATAAAAACACAATACATATTTTGAAATGCGTCAGAATGTTCTATGTATCATTTTTCTAATTTCCTAAATAATTTGTACGAAAATTTTTTTTAAATTCATGCTAAAGTTTAAACTTAATAATTTGTGTAAGCTAATTATTGCAAGTTTAATTTTACTTTCCAATACAAAGTTTGTTTAAAACATTTATTAAAATGAATATACCTCTTAATTAATTCTTGTTAAAATTATATTAATAAGTGTTAAACTTTTAAGACCTGAAATGTTTCTATGCTAAACAGACAACATATAGACTAGTGTTCGGCAACTACTTGTCAAAACGTAGTTAACTGGTAACTTCTCTAAACAAAACTAGTAGCAACTAGTAGTTAACTACTTTTTCTGAGACTAGTTATAACTAGTAGTTAACTGTTCACCAAAAGTAGTTAACTACTTTTAATTATAATTCATTTGAATTTCCATTTTTAAGCTTGTTCTTAAATATTTAATTCTAATAATTCAACTCAATATTATTTTTAATCGTTAAAACAATTTTAAAGAAATTCCTGTAAAGCATTCAAAGATTGAATATTTAAAACACTGAACAATTAATATGTAAACAGAATATAGGAATAAAGACAAAACATTTTTCTTTAAATTTAAACTTTTATTTTAATATGTATTTGTTTAATAAAGTTAACAGTTTATGTTTTTAGGAAATAACAATTTTTCAGTGGTTGTAAAATGAAGGGGTTTACCCTTGATATCAATTTAAATTTCTCCCCCTTTAAAATTAAACCCCCATTCATTAACAAAATACCTTTGTAACTCGCATGCTTTAGAATTTAGATTATATTCTTTCAATTTGTGTTGAAGGCAGGGTTGATGATTTTTTATTTAAAAAATAAAATGAAAAAAATAGTATTTTTTAAAAATTTAAATCAGATTTTTTGGATTTTTTAAGCAAAATATGGTATGCGTACAAATACAGTAACAAATTCAGTTAATTATTTATTACTAGCTCAAAATTAATTATTAATTAATTATATTATATAAAAAAATGTATGCTTAATAAACAGAGAACAACAAGAAACAGAAGAGAAAGCTTATATTTCTGGACTAAATGTATTTTAATTTCTTGATTATAAACAAATAAGTTGACTGGACTATTATAATTTTGAGTATATATAAATTTCTTGAATATATAAACAGAGATGGCAAATATCACATAAAATGTTTACTACAGTTTAATCATTTTTACTATTTAGATGTTTCATCAAGAATACCAGTTTTGATGCCTTATCAACCCCCAATCTGTTTCTTAATTTTGAGTGCACTATTCCAAATGTAGAAAAAATCCTTTCCAAAGGTGCTGTTGATGCTTTTGCTGTAGTCACCATGTCCAAAAACTTAATGTTCTCTGATAAAATGCCATTCTTTGATACCTTAACGAAGCTATTTCACCTTTCCCTAGAGGACCAGATGCATTAAGGCTACTATATAGTTAGTTGAAATTCTAATGAATTACTTGTACCCAGAATATATTAAGTGGTTGCCTTCCGTGCTACCATGCCACAGGTCCGGGTTTTCGATTACCGGGCTGGGCAGGGTCGACAAAATGAGGACCAAGCATTCTTGGGAACTAAACATTGGGGGTTCCCCGTCAGGCCGACCACTTGACCGGAACTTCTGCACCCCAGGGTTCTCGGTCTCGAAAACTGGGGTGGGCACAGTAGGCCATGGAACTCAAAAGGGCTGGCGCGCTACTGAGTTTAGTTTAGTTTAGAATATATTAAAAATTTTAATAAAAAATATCTATATTTTAATAATTTAGAAAAAGTTAGGTTTTTTTTAATCTTAAAAAACAATATTTTGTCTAAAAAAGAACCATAAAAATCAGTTTTTTCTTTAAAAAAAACCCATAAAAATCAGTTTTTTATTCTAAAATAATCCTAAAAATCAGTATTTTTTCTTTCTTTTTGTGTTTTATGGTATCCCAAACGTATGCATGGTACTGGAGTTGAGGTAAAGCTTCCCCATAATGAAGATTTGGTCTTTAAATGAAACTTCATTGTGCATGTGCTGGTGCGGCCACTATTTATTGATTATATTAAAAAGCTTTTTTTCTAATTTGCTTAAATACCGCAATAAATATTATGATTTTTTTACGAGTACTTTTTCATTATATAACATAATATAAAAAATATGTTGTGTGAGTAATATTCATAAGGTAAAAATTTAAATAATTTAATGTTTAAAAAATAGTTTTTTTTTTCAAAAAAAAAATCTTTTGAAAGTAGCTAGAATTTTGAAAGTAGTTGTAACAGTAGTTGGGAAAAAAGTAGTTTAACTAGTAGTTAACTAGTTCAAAACAAAAGTAGTTACAACTAGTACTTAACTAGTAGTTTCCACTAGTAGTTAACTACTTCTGGTTAACTACTGCCGACCACTAATGTAGACCAAGGCTTTCAGTGATGCCTGAAAACTTAAAATGGTACTTTTAAGTACCACCATCTTTTGAGGGAAACAGATGGTACTGAGCCTGGGGATGGGGAAAGGGATCAAAAACTGCAACTCATCGGGGACACTATGAAATATTACCGGGGACACGTATATTTGGGGACACATCAAAACATAGCTGTATACACGTATTAAAAATATTCCGACTGTTACTCTGCAATATGTATATATATGAATATTATACGCATTTTGAATACATATTTCATCAGTTAATTAAGTGATGAAATTTGTATGCTTGTTTGAAATTGCAATACTAAAGGAAATCACTGAAGTAAATCGCTTGAAGTTAATTGTGTTTAAATATTTTAAAGCTTCAATTAAAAAAGTTTTCCTAATATTTCTAATATTTAGCTTGGACCCGTTTCGAAAAAAATACCTATACTAACGCTGGCCCGCATCGTCACTGTTTTATGACAGGATCTATAAAATACTTGACACCCTGAATGCTAATACAGTAGAAAAGAAAATTACGACACATGAAATGAAGTGCAGAACTTGAGCAGAATTTTGCAATTGTGTTCGTATATTTTGCGAATTTGGGTACAAAAAGATGTAAATCTTATAATTTGGGGACTTTTAGCTTCCCCAAGTACTAATTCTATTTTTGGGGACATTGAGCAAAAGAAACTGAAATTTAGAGACTCGCTCTGCGTCCCTACCGATCACTGCGTCATCTCGAGTAAATGCGAGGCAGAGGCAAAGCCTATAGCCAACGAAAAAGCAGAAGTAAGAAGTCCTTTTTTGCCCGTCTCATTAACCGAAAAACAACATCGACCGATTATTGGAGAAGCCGAGAATAGTTACAAGTGAGGATTTTAAATTTATTTCTAACTTTTGATTGTACTATGATACCCATTTTTCTTGTTTTTATACGGAGTAAATAATTGATTCTTCTTTTTATATGTTTGATTATAGTTTCATTCCTAAAATTCTGACATTCGAAATGGGCTTGTCATAAATGATTGTTGTTTGCAGTAAAAATTCATTGCGTCATATAAAAGCTTCATATTTTCGCACTTTACCATATTTTCCGTTTTTCAGTTTTCTAGTCAGTTTTTTTCCTGTTTTAGAAAAATTGCGATAGTTTTAGAAAATTTTTATTTGTTTTGCATTTAGTTATGATTTAACGAGAAGTTCCATCTGGGACTGTACAAGCCTACTTTCCCGAAAACCACTATCAAATTGATAATCTCTCTCTGTCTTATTTAGCTTCATTTCTTAATTATTTCAAATGTACATTTTTCAACGGTTTAGATATAGTCAGTCTCTCACTAATTTATTTCATTCATTCGGAAATATTCTTGCAAATCCATATCAAAAGGTTTTGTATGAAAATAGGTGTTTAACTTTTGGATGAGCTTTGTATGTATCTGTACATGTTCTATGTCATAACATCATCTTTATGACGTTGTTTGTTCCAATCAAAACTGTCTGTTTGTTAGAACAGGATTTATATAGGATTGAAGTAGTTTGTACCAATCAAAACTGTCTGTTAGAACAGGATGTTATAGGATCCTTGGCGATGGTGAATAAAGCATACGTTTTCCAGATCTGGAGCTTTTCTGCTACGGGACAGACCTTGGCGTAAAATGGTACTTGTTCTAAACTTTAGGCACTATTGTTAGTTTCTTTTTTTAACTTTTCAAAATTGAGCAAAAATTGTTTAAATGAAAATTTTTTTCTTCCAGTAAGCTTGTTCAAAGGAACTTGGATCTTATGCTTAGAGTGTGAATAATTTGCTTTATTTTTGCCCATAGTCGCTAATGTTAAGATTTTTTGAACTGTTCAAAATTATACAAAAGATTATTCAAATGTAAAAGTAAAACATGGAAATGAGATGACCTCGCCAAGATCTTCGGAATGCAAAAAAAATCTTTGAATCGGACAAATCCTTCAAAATTTATTGAAGCATAAAGGGGGGAGGGGAGACGGCCTGACAGACACACATTTTCTCTGTCTCAAAACCCTACTTTCAAAATTTAAAAAAAAAAAAGAAATATTTAGTTAACTTTATTTTTGACTTTTTCTTAATTACTATATAATGCATGAAGCCTTCTTTCATTCTTTTTTTTTAACTTGTACTGGAAAATAGTCTAAAAAGCATGCTTTGAAGTTAAGAAGTTTTCTTTCCTTTTGTTGATTGACTTTTTTTGTGAGGAAAGCATTGCTCTAGTGGTAGGGTGTTCCATAGATTGTATAAGGGAGTATGGCATCGCTCTTTGGGGGATGAAAACAAAATCAAAATGCAATTTATTGGCCAATAAATATACCTGCATTAAAGTTTTTTTTTTCTTTCTTCATTGTATTTCAGCAAATAATTTTTCAAATCTTCAAAACCTCATCGTTTTCATGAATCCCTTCAGAAATGATAGTAAATTAGCTCAAAATTGTGAAATGATGAAAAAAAGTATCTATATGGAGAATAAAAAAGTTACAGGGTCTACCATATTGGACGAATTTATATTTTGTTGAACTATTATTGTTAAATTGTTTTTCAAAAGCTTGGAGTTCCATTTTAATGATGATGTTAAAACAAATTTTCTTGCTACAATTCAGGTCCTTTTAACTAAAGGCTACAGACAAATGCTACATAACTTCCAAGTAATATTCTTTATTGACAATCTGGCTTTCTGAGGTAGAAATTCATGAAGTGTTAAGGAAAATTATCAATGCCTTATCAGATGTAGACTTTTTTTTTTTTTGGGGGGGGGGGGGATAAGTGTTACTTGCCTGGTTATAAAGGTATTTCTGTATCGAAATTGCATGCTTTTTAATCATTTACTTAACTTTAAGTTAGTCTTCAATTTGATTCTTTAAAAATAAAAGCTGTAAGAAGTGCTGTTTTTGTAATTTATGACCAATATCCCTGCTAGTTAAAGCTCCACAGAGATGAGACTAGAGAAAAAGACTTACCTTGAATTTATGGCACTTTTCCATTTGGAACTAAAGTGATATAATCCCCCCCCCCCCTTGCCGACTTTTTCGTTGGCACCAAGAAACCGTCGCCAACAACAAGATTTTTATGTCTCCAACTTCAAATACAATACAACACTCTTGGCGATGATTTTATCGCCAACAATGTCACATCATAAACATAGCAAACATGTCAAGAAAAATCACTAAAAAACAGTAAAATACCGAAAATTTCAAACTATATCTTACACACAATATCAACGCTACTATGTACAGCACGTACAGCATTTTTCAACAACAATTCAATATATTAACGGATTAATAATTACTCGAAAAATAGAATTATTTACTTTACCAAATCACTCAAACTTGAATAAAAACCCTTCGTTAAAAAAACATGCAATTTATGCCCAATAAATACTACCGCAATGATTCATCATTGCATAAAATGATATGCATTATTTAATGAAAAACATAATTTAAAATATCGTGCAAATCAACGCAAAACCAATGTTTATTAAAGAAATATGTCAGAATTTTAAAATAAGATACTTCATTAGAAAATATATAACATTGATCAATTGAAGCACATATTACATCAGTCTATTCTCTATTGGAAGCCTACATTAAAACTACCATAAAAACCATTTCTTGAAAGAACACGCATTTTAGGCACAATGATTATTGCAAATAATTTCATTGCATAAAATGATATGCATTATTCAATGAAAAACATAATTAAAAATATCGCACAATTCAAAGAAAAAGCAATGTTTAATAAAGCTATCCAAATTTTAAAATACCACCCTAGATAACAAAATTAATAACGGTCATCACTTCAAGTACATTTTGCATTAAACTATTGGCAGCCTACCATTAAAAATACCATTAAAACCATTCATTGAAAAAACACACGCATTTTAGGCACAATAATAACTATTGCAATTAATTATCATAACTTAAAATGATATGCATTACTCAACGAAAAACATAGCAAAAATATCGCGCAATTCCAAGCAAAACTTCAAGTACATTTTACATTAAACTAACGGAACCGCTTTATCAAAACCAGCAATGCCACTAATTACTACAGCTAATATTTTAGAACAATTGAAAATTCATTGTTTTATAACCTTACAAACACATAAAATAAGCAAATAATAAATTTAGAAAAATAAAGAACTCGCTTTAAACCAGTTGGCTCTTCAATATTAATCCCAAATCACTACAAACTTGCTATCCAATATGACGAAATGGTCCAAAAATTACCACTTAATTTTTCATTGCTTTTAGTCACAATTAACCGAACTTATGCACTTATCAATCAATTTCATACTTCAGATAGCAAAAACACCAAATCACGTTTCAGTCCATTTTAACCAGAGTTCGTTGATTTAAATCGGCTGGATTTAAATCGCGATTTAAATCAAGTGATTTTTTAAAAAAAATCATCGATTTAAATCAAGTGATTTTTTTTTCTAAAAATTCTTTGATTTTACAATGTTAGAAAGTGTTGTAAAAATGAAATCTGTTGCAATTACAACCACTGTTTCAAACAAAACTTCCTAAGTCCATCTGTCTGTGTGCATAACATATTTCATAAGTTTAGAACTAATTACTATTTTTTAAATTTTACAATATTGCTCGTGTTCTTCAAGCATCTTAACAGGAAAGCATAATACATTCAATCATTCAAATTAGAACTCATAACAATCATGAACCATTCTGTTTTTTAAATCTTAAAAACAGTATTTTTGATCAATTTAATAAATGCCACACAATAGAAATTTCAGAAAATGATAGTGTTTAAAACAACAATTGTTAGAATATGTATACTTAAAGTTTCATGCATGTCCCTTAATAAGCTTAAAGTTTTTTTTCTTCTAAAATATTTTGTTTTTCATAGAAGTTTTCAATAAAGATATTTGATTCAAACAAAAAGTTTCAGTTTTTGGTAATGGTGTGAGCATATGATTTTACTGAATGGGTAAAAATATTTCAGGCTTTTCCTTTATAAAATAGAAAAATGATTAAAGCACACTCAATGTAAAAATTACACAATTGTTATTTTTTTCAGCTTTCAACAGCAAAATAATTCAGATTAAATTTGTTCATTTTCTCTGTACTGATGAGTGTACTATTATTTCTGATCCTGGTATCCTGGTAGGGTTAAGTTTCATTTGAGTCATGCAATTGCATTAAAATTTGTTTATCATCAAAATTATTTTTAAAAAACATTTATTGCTGCGAAAATAGCTTAAAGTGTATTTTTGCATATTGATTAATATGCCATATTGTTTCTATGAACGTAACATAATAAATATCCAAAATATTTAAGGTATTTTTTAAAAAATAAAAAAAATCCGATTTAAATAAAAAAAATCTGATTTAAATTAAAAAAATCCCTTTTTTTTTTTTTTGATTTTTAAAAAAAAAATAAAAAAAATCACGAACCCTGATTTTAACACATTTCAAAAACATGGCGCCTTAACAAATTATTGTAATATAGAATCATTCATCTGGCCACAATAGAAAACAATTGAACCAAATTAATGCAGCTTACACTTTACATTCTTCCTTTAGCAACAGGAAAGATCTCCACAAACTTTAAACATAAAATAAACTACTAAAAAGCTACTTATTCGCAAAAAAAAAAAAAACTAAAAGTTCAACAATCACACCGACACAACACGCTTCCGCATCATACACTGAGGGTTGCCACACATTACGTCAGCCAACATCGATGGCGCTGGGTTGCCACTGAAACTATCGCCAACCGAAAATCATTACAAATTAGCGTGCTAGCTTGAATGTCGCCAAGGGGGGGATTATATCACAGTAGTACCTTCTTTTTTTATGCCAGTCATCAGGCCTGGACTGGTCAGGTCGGCGATCGGCCGAGGGCCCCCGTAGTAGGGAACCCCCCAACGGGGAGGGGAACAAAATAATTTTCTATCCGAACTTGTTTTTACAGATCTTTAATTTCTTCATAACTATTTGTATCTGCTTCATTACACTTTTTCCCAGGATGCTTCACTATCGCAATCTTACAAAAGTTTTAAGACTTTTGACATTTTAGTGGTCGATGGCCCAATTGGACTTGCTTTGTATGAGCTTGTAAAATCAAAACTAGCTATATGGGGCACTGCACTTCAACATGAAATATTATTGCTTACTCCTTTGTTGGAATGCTAATGGGAACGGATTTGATAATGGCCTAGGAGCCAATTTCAAGAAGAGAAACAAATATCAGTAGGTTGACCTGGCGGCCGCCAACCGAAGGGGGCCCGGTATTGAAAAGGGGCCCCTTCATTATTTCAAATTTCCTTCCCCCATATTGTAGACCACATGGATACAGGTAAGTAACCTCGCAATAAATGGTGTTCGTACAAATTGTACAGAAAAGGAATTGGATCAAAAAGTGAACAATTCAAGTACTGCATTACATTATGTTTACACTTACATTAACGTTTTCAAGAATATTTTAAGGGGGCCACATATTTATTTTACCGCCAAGGGTCCCCAAACTTCTCATTGCGCTCTTGAAGAAGATTTTATTTCTACTCATTAACTCAGGGCATGACTTCTATTTTAAAAGCCTATTTGGTTTTATGAAGTAGTAAAAAATGCGGGAGGAGGGGGAGCTTGCAAGTGTCCTTTCAGAAGGCAGACACGTGTCTCTTCGATATGAGCATTAGTATGAAGGCAGAATGGAAGGAGTGGCATTTATTAAAAAATGCTCATTTTATTCTGCATTTTTATTAGTAAAAGCGTTTAAACTTTAAAAAGTTTCAATTTGTTTCTTTTTTTCCCTAATATTTTTTTAGTCTCAAATGGTCTCCTAAGGCCGCAAATGCGCCAGTTTGCATATAGTTTTCAAAATTTTTTCAGGGGAGATTCCCCCTGGCCCCCTTCAACTGTCTGAAATTCATTTCTTAACGGGAGACCCTTCATATGGCGCTATCCCCCTAATGTTCAGCTGAAAGGAACTGTCAGTTCCTCTGAGCCTGAAAATTTTATGGGTTCATCAGTGCCGCCCTCCCCCATAAGTGAAAACTCCTTAAAACAATGGCCAGAGCATAAAATTTACGAAATATGAGCAGTAATTAGGTGGAGGGGGAGAGGGCGGCATTTTTAGGTTCTGCCCCGCCACGGAAAACTCAAAGATCCTGTACTGGGGTTGGGACTTGAATATGTTTAGGACCCTTTGGGCTAATAGAAGAGTCGGCGTTTTTCTGCGCGCTTCTTATAAAAGAATGGCAGTATGAAAGAAACAAACCAAGAGAAAATATACTGCCCGTGACGTACTATACAGATTTACAAGAAAAATATGAGTGACCACGGCGGAGCAAGCATTGCAAACAACAAGAAAACTCTTTCAGCATTTGTTGATGAGTTTTTGAGCAGTGAAGGAGATGAAAATGCAGAAAATTAAGTTTATGTCATAACTGTTTTTAAAGACTGTTAGTAAGTAAAGACTGTAAGTTTTGACTGCAAGTCAAAATTGGCAGCAAAGAATTTGCTCAGGCAACTTTTCAAATTTTAAAACTATTGCAGTTTTGCTTGATATGTTTTTAGTCACTAACCAGTTAAGTACTTACAAAGTAATTACTCTTGGAGCTTGGTAGAAAAACTGCTTCAGACAGAAAAAAAAGGAGTGATAAACAAGCTTGTGATTTAAATGAAATAAATGTTCATTTTATTATTATTTTATTATATTAGAACAAGCTGATAATATTTTTTAAATTTGAAATTGGCGCAAATCTATGTTTGATTTTTAAGATAATATATGTTTTCAAAAAAGTAATTCTTAACAAACATAATTTTGACTTTTCTTTTATCTTGCAAATCATTCAGTAGGGCAGTTTTTTAGTTTTATAACATAATGAAAATTATATTCAAATTATTTCATATAGTACTGAAGCATAAAGCAACATTGTTCATTTAATAAATAGAGGTTTATTATTTAGTAAGTGCTCTTGGCTTACTTAATGACTTTTTTCTTTCTCATTGTATTTTATAGATTAATACTATAATTTTTCCAGTTTCTACATAGTTGAGACATAATAAAAATAGCATGAAATTTCGTTGTACTAAACAGTTAGTCAAGCATAACTTTAACTCTTTATGTACGGGAAGGGTGGAAATTTTTACTACAGATAAATCCTAAGCTTTTCTACTAGGCGATTCCTCAAGTGGACTCGTCCATTCTTGAGCACCCAGCAGCTCCCCATGGAGTCCATCTGTTTCCTAATTGCAGTAGGCGGGGTGATCTGTCATCCTATTTTCATTGTAACGCTTTGAAACTGTGTTCTCTTATCTGTTTACTTAAAGTGGGTGCCTCGTTTTGTTTAAATTAGTTCCCAAACTATTTTTTTTTTCTGGAGGATGCGAGGCAAAAAAAAAAATTAATAATAATAATAATTAATCTTAATGTGCCAAACTATGTGCATGCTTAAAAGTAATCAAACAGTAATTTTATAATAAATTTTTGACTATTGCCATATTTTTTTTCTATCCGATCAGTTTCCTAATTAGTCTGAATTGGGAATATTATATGAATAGGTAATCATATAGAATTATATATATAGATAAATTGTTGTTAATTATTACAGAAAACTCTTCATGGTTGAAACCTACACCGCTCCCGTCGGAGTGAGCCTACCCCCCCCCCCCTCGGAGCGACGGCAAACCACCTAAAACTAAACCCCCAAAATAATGCCCCCTAAACGGCTAAGCCGCCTCTAAACTCCTTGAAAATTCCCACCTAAAAATTTCAGAGGCGCAGCTTAAAACATTAACCCCCCCCCCCCCCCCCCGGGGGGAGCTCCTGGAATCTGGTTAAACAAAATAAGAAGTATTTGCATGCAGCTCTTTTGGTCAACCATATTCTTCCCTGGAAAGCTCACCACTTTCCGTTCCTGATGCAATAATATTTCATACCTTTCTTGTTGCGTCAGCTGCCTGTGACGTTTACACATATCAAAAGCTAATATTTATGAAGAAAATGTTGAACCCAAGTTTGTATTCATAAGGGACCTTACTTACGTGCCCCCCCCCCTGAAAATTTTTCTTGTAGCATAAATTCATTTCCCAAACCTTTCATAACGTAATGCGTGAAGACAGCCCCCCCCCCACCCCTGGACAAAAATTTCTGGATACCACCTTGGCTGAACCCCAGACAAATATTTCAAACCTCTCATACAAATTGCATGAATGAAAAAACTAAAATGAATAACACATTATGCTCATTTTCTTCCGGAAATAGCACGTTTTCAAGTTGATAATAGCTATCAATCCAAGTAATTACACTGCCATTAGGGCAACTGCCAAATGCAAATCACTGTCACTCGTTGAAAGAGTTTCGGTCAGAAGAAAGATGTCTTTGAGGTGGTCTCACGGCACCATATGTCGTGAGACCTCCTCAAAGAGCTCTTTACATGCGATGTCCCTCAAAATATTAGTATTGATGTCTTCTTCAGCAAGTGAAAGAGACACATAAATAGTGTAATATTTTGGTTTTCTTTATTTTTTTAAAAAACATTTTCCATGAATTTGTGTATAGCCTAGAAATATAATCCTTTAATAGATTGAGAGAAATCACATATTGTAATTATGAAACAGAAAAATTTCAGAGGAAAAATTAAGCTTAATATTTGAATAAGCTGGAAATATTTATTGAAAAATATGGGTGAAAAAATATTCGTTTATAAATCAATTTTTGAGACATTAGCTCTACCCCAAATTAATTTTATCAAAATAGTTTTCAGAAAAACGAATTACATAAAAATCGTAGATATTTCAAATTTCTTGCATAGACTGCATCTGGAATATCAAAAAAAAAAAAAAAAAAGAAAAAAAAATTCAGAAATGTTCATAAATCTAAGCCACAACTTTTTGAAGGTACCCATTTCCATAGTAACAGCATTTAAAAGTCAGCATCAGTAACTAATTAGGAGCATATTTTCATTTTCTTAACTTACTGAGAGGATTTAATAAATGACTGAAATCTTTCCTACTCCTCATAATGTGGTAGCATAGTTTTGCTGTGGCCATCACATAATTTACTTCTATATCTTTCATATAAATGCTTTTTTAGAAAAAAATTATAAATAATTTTCAAGAGTTAACCCTTTTGAGCAATATATAGTTCTTAATTGGTAGTTTTAATAAGTGATGGGTAGTGGCGTAGCTAGAACCTCATTTAGTGTGTGTGTGTGGGGGGGGGGGGGGGTCGTTGGGGAAATATTAATGCTAATTGTTTTACACCCCTCCCTCAAAGCCCTCGCATAGATACGTCACCATTTGGAGGGGAGCTTCCCCCCTATCTACGCTAGTGGCTATCAAAAATTTTTACATGTACTTATATTTTCCACATTTGTCCAAAAGTGCTCAGCCTATCTTAAAATGTGCAAATCCACCTTTTTCAGAAATCGAAAATTTTGGCAAATCAAATTAATATGTAACTTTTGTAAGGAAAAAAAATAAAAATTCCAGTTTGTCATGTGGCCGAATAGAAAAACGAAAAGTTAACAGTTTAACAGATTTTATGTAAAAAAGCAATGTGAAGGTGCTTCTTCAAACAATAATAATTAAATAAAAATTATTAAAATATGAATTGAATAACAATAATACAATAATGATAGTAATATAATTTCATAAACTTTTGGCAATGAATCTTTAGATTGGAGAAACAAAACTTGCGGTATAAGGTAGGTGGGACGCAAAAAGTACTACATATCAATAAAAATACTTTTTAAGTTGAAACATTTTGTTGAAAATTGGTTACTTTAGATGCATTTCACGATTACAACCACATAGAATTTTAAAGTACTTTGTGCATTTTCCCTTCACATAATAAATGAACTTTCACGGCAAACCCAAAAAATAACAAAATTGCTGTGAAATAAAATTTACTTTCACAAAGTTTGATGAGGTTTGTTATTACTATGAACAGATATATTCAAATAGCGCATTCGTCCGAAGAGACATTTAGTTCACCGATATGATGGCCGAAAAAAAAGCAATACTTTAGAAAACATTATTATGTTCGGATGCAGGTTTTAAAAATCTAGTCATTTATTATAGCACTGCACTAGATGTCTTCGCCCTTAGAAATTCATATAAGTTCTTTGAAATGGTCAGAATTAACATTTAAACCGATATATCACACATAAATTTAAAAAACCAAAAATGGACATCTGTAACAAAATCATTTTCATTAATTTTTTTTACAGAATAAAAGAATGAAAGTTGTTCGTATTTCAAAGTTGGAATGAGAGAGAGATTTATTTCATTTCCTGCTTCTTGCGGAAATAGCTAATCCTCAAGTAGTTAAAAGCCATCAATCCATGTTTGCACATCAGTCACTTTCTAATGACTATCGGCAAGACGAACAACCTCTGATACACAGGGGTCCCCCTTCCTCGCAACAGGAGTTCTCTTTTCTACCTTTCTCCCCTATCTTCTCGTCTGCCGGCCCATACCGGCCCAGCTCGGTCTTAACTAACAAACTAACAAAGCCGTTTTCGGCCGGCCTCGAACTTAGAGAGTTAAAACACTGTTTTGATTTTTTTTTCTCATTTAATATAAAAATGTCGCTTTAGATTACCTACTGTATAAGACCCTAAAAAGGGTATAAAACGGTTTCCAGACACATAATTTAAAAAAATTTTCGGGGGAAGGACCTCCTGCCCCTCTAGGGTGCCCCTTTACAGTACCTGCCCGAGGGCCCCAGAGGGAGCCAGTCCGTGCCTGGCAGTTTTGACAGATTTAAAGAACACTGCATAATCTTTTATATATAAAAGTTTACATACGAAATACATGTTTCTATCAATAATTTTTATAATCAGAAAAAGTTTACATCTAAAAATTTGCTGAAACCAGCAAGTCTAAGGTGTTTATTGGAAAAGTATTGAATTTTCATGATTTGTTGGTATTCTGCACCAGACTCCTGACTGCCGTGAGAGGAATAGAATAATAAAATTAGATTTGTTAGATAGTTCTCTGAATTCTTTTTTACACTTGGAGCATGTAATACTAGTTGTATGTGTGGATTATTTTTATTTTAATAAAGTATAACTAATTGCACTTTTCCCCTTGCAGGATATTTATCAATCTGAACACACTAGGTCTTGTACTTTAGATCATTAAAATCGAAAATGAGTTCCAATTCAAGTTTTGTGGACATTTTTGTTAGTAGTAGTATCAACAGCTTTGGTACACAACGGCGATTTCCAACGGACATTCGTATTATTGATTTGAAGCAAAAGTTGGAACTGGTGACTGGTGCATCTACTGGAACTATGGAATTGTGGTTACTTGATGAAAACGAGAAATTACTTTCTAAACTGACTGATGATAATGCTGTCTTTAGTTCCTATGATTTAATAAATGCCAAAAGTCTTCATGTTGTCGATTCATTCCACCAAGCTGGAGAGTTCGAAGATGTGTCCAAGGTGAAGAAATTTGAGCTATCTGATGAGGAATACAGCAGAAGAGGAGAGACTTTTAGGGAATTCAAAGAGAAATTGAAGATTCAATGCAGTGAAGACAAAGAAAATTTTGTAAAAGAAAAGAAACTTGAAGAGGAAGAGAAACTGATTAAAACTATGACTGTTGGTAGTCGTTGTGAAGTGCGCAGCTCTGGAAAGCCAAGTCGTCGTGGTACAGTTATGTTTGTTGGCAAAACTGATTTTAAACCTGGTTTTTGGGTTGGGGTGAAATATGATGAACCACTAGGGAAAAACGATGGCTCCGTCGCTGGAAAGAGATATTTTGTATGCCAACCTAATTATGGAAGCTTTGTTAAGCCTCACGATATTACAATAGGTGACTTCCCTGAGGAAACTACGGAACTTGATGAATTGTAAAAAAAAGTGCTGTTTACTATAAAAAACTTTTGGTTATAATATTGCTTGCTCATATTATGCTGAAAATTTTGAACTACAAGTTCTGTTGAGGTTTTTTAATCCATTAAAATAAGATTGAATTAGAATTGTCAGGACCCCATTATAAATGTCTTGAAATTATTTAGTTTGTAATGCTTTATTTTAGCTTTGTTTGCTTAAAATTAATAACTCCAGACACTATTATCAAATTGTTAAAGTTTGTGCCGGTGTTAGTTTTCAGTGCAGTTGCCTAAAGTATTCATTTTAGGCACTATTCGTGAATTTCTAGAAAGTAATATATGTTTTTTTTTTTTGTTACTACAGTAGAACCTCAAACCATCTTTTCCTCATCTGTCATTTTACCGTATGTATTTTCTGTTTTGCTTTAACGGTTTCATTCTGCTTTATACCGACATGAGTTCAACGTTTTCGGGTTCATCTTGATTAAAAGAAATGTGTCCCATGAGTAACGGTCAGTCGAGGTTTCATTGTACAATTATGTAAAAATAGTATTGGCGTTATAAATAAAATTAAAAATAGTTACTTTTTGGAATTTATATTTTTGGTTGTAATAATAGTCAGTTTGGATTATTTTTGTAAATTTCTCGCAATTTTATGTTTTATAATGCTTACTTTCATCTACAATGGAGTAAATTTTCAGTTTTATCATAGTTACAAAATTCTTAAAAATGTATTCCTTTTTTTTGTTAAGTTTGCATATGAGATGAAAATAGTTGGTTTGGATATTGTTAATGAAACTACATTCAAATCATTTGTTATTGGATATCTGAATCTCAGAAGGAAAAAAAAAAAACATCTCAAGTTTGTGGCCAGATTGAACAAGTTTGCAATTTATAAGTTGGATGAAAACTGTTGTGACAGGTTGAACCTGTAGGTGCCAAGTATGGGGAGGGGCCTTCAGAATGACCAAGCTTTTTGAAGAAATCTACTATTCTAGTTAAATATATTATCTCTCTTTGTCCCAAATAAATATTTCAGATGCAGGTGGAAATATTTTGAAGATATTTTTAGCTTTCTAGATGCCCTGGATAGTGTGTCTATTATTTTTTTTTTACTTGATTCCTCACTTTTGTTTTCTCTGGAAGTTTTGAAAAGTCAATGTAGATATGGGTTTTAAATTTTTGGTAAAGAAAGTAGTAGTAAATTATTTTAGAACCATTTGCTCCCAAAAATTTAGTGGTTCAGTTTATTATTTGGGAATCCAGTAAAATAAAAGACGCTTTTCTTTTATTTTGTGCATTTTACCTTGCTATTGACTAATTTATTTTGTAAGGTATTTCTTGTATACTCTTCTTCAAAATTTTTCTTTGCTACTATTAAATACACTGTTTGTTTTAGGCTTGTTTATTTTGTGTAACTAAATTTTAAAATTATTTAACTCAGCCCTAGCTTAGTGATCAACGCAAGAGCTTGCCAACAGTATCCGGTGCTTATGTATAAAGCTATTGTTGGAGGTTTATCCCATTTTTTGTTTCACAGAAGCTCGAGTGTTGTGTTTCTAATTTTGGGTTGGAAAGCTAGATAGCGTGCAAAACACTTACTCAAGGTAAAATATAAATATATTAAAAAATATATAAAAATTTTTGTTACATGTTTTTTAGTATTTTTATGAATTCATGTTATTTTCAACTGTATTTTAGTTTCAGACCTTCTAAGCAGAGTTTTATATTAGTAACTCATTTAACTCAAGTTTTGTACTGAGAATTATATACAGCTCTGCAGTTGTTCTTTGTTATAAAATGTTTATGAGTTTCAAAGTTCAAGAATTTTTACGTTAGAGATAGTTAAGCATTAATTGATCGATCAATATATAGGGTTCTTAGAATATTGGTTGCTTAAAAAAGTATTAGTTGTTTACCAAGCTGTGCTTGAAAACAGAAGTAAAATGTATTTTTTTTCTTGGTAAAAATATACTTTGAATGACGTGATATTTTGTTACCTTTTTTACGTTCATTTTATTATCCAAATTTTTCATATTCATGAAACAATTATTGCTTTATAATTTGTGAAGAAGAAACAAATAAATATTTTTTTACTGCTATGAAGTTTCTGAATTATATAGTAGATTTCTATTTTCATTTCATTGACATTCACAATTCTAACGTGTTTTTTTAAACAGCATAAATGTATATTTCTAAAGGAAAAACTTCTTTCATTTAAAAGCTATTTACCCTAGGGCCCCATGAAATGTGCAAATTTATTAGAAACAATGTGCAGCATGAAATGCCAACTATAAAACTTTGTTAAAATCAACTTTAAAATTTCAAATTAACTCTTATTTTTTAATTTTGTGATCAGCGTTAAAATTAAACCTTGCATATTCATTTTTTTGTCATTTGTTTCAGTCATTGCTTCAATTTAATTGAGAAAAATTCCCCAAGCAGTGTTAAAACATTCTTTGATTAACTTGATTTTAATATCTAAACGAACATGGTTACTGCACTTTCTTTAATTTGAAATTGTGAACCAACTAACAACAAAATGTGGTTGAAATATTAATCAAGTATTTCATTATGAGTTAAGAAATTCATGTTAAAAATGAAAAATTTTAATAAAAAGAGTGAACAATATTATGTTGCGATGAAAAATTAAAAAAGGTAAGTTTTTGCATGGGTATCCAAAATTTTAGTTAGTGATTGAATAATTAACTATATTTTTTGCTATACTTCAGAGTACATTTTTTGCCCTTTGGGGATGGTATTTATGCATTTCTCAGTGTGCAAAAGTTTACCTCTTTGGCAAAAGTAAGAAATCTCGGAGCCAAAGTACCATTTGTAATGAATTACTTTAAATGTTACAATTATTCCGAATAATGTTGTCTTACCTCTTTAAAACACTTCAATGTTTTTTTTTTTTTTGTTGACTTCATGGAACACGGTCTGTAAATTAGCATGTTTAAAATAATGACGGCCCCTTTGAAAATATCTTCTGTTTTAATCATCCAAATGTACTCGGAATCGGTAATTAGGCTAATTTGAGCACAGAAAATTCATTTTGTTGTTGAAAATTGTACATTCCATTTACATTTTTGAAGTTAGTGTTCATTTTAATATGAATACTGCCTGTTATCGAAATTTTTCTTCAATAGTTTAAAAGGATTTTAATTGCAGACTTTTAGACTATTTTGTCACTTTTTACAAGATTTTGTCACTTTTTCATGCATTAAAGGAAAAAATTTAATTATGGAAGTAACGAATTTAATGATTTGAAAAAAAAAATGTTTAAAAGTTTTTTTTTATCAAAATCCATGAAAAATGAAAATTTTTCTTTCTTTTGTACTTTATTTATTAATGTAATTTAAGTTTATTAAGGAAAGACATTTCTGAATACATTAAGTAAATAAACTTATTTCTCTGAAAATGGAAATACATTCTAATACAATTAGAGGAAATACATTTTAATAAAATTAGAAAAAACTATAGTGTAATAAATATAGAATCAATTAAAAATATTTGATTGAAATCTTATTTTTTTGGGCTTTAAACTTTGTATTTTGTTATTTTTTCTTCTGTTTTGGGGAGAAGAGGGGAAAACAGGAAAGTTTTCTCTTTGAGTTTAATGGTTCAAGAGCCCCCACAAGATGCACTACCAAGCAAATTTTTCTCATCACTTTTTGTTATTTTTATTTTTTCATTTGAAAGCACCTTGGGAGAGGGGGGGGGGGGAGCTGTCTTTTTGTAGGACTTCTTCGGGTGGGTGCCTGCTTTTTCATATTGAATAGGAGAAAAACAAGAAAACAACCAGACAGCTCCTGAGCAACTTGCTATAACGTACCAATTTACCTATAAAGTTAGCATGATTCTCTTCCATTCTGAAATCCTAATTTAAAAAACTCGTGGGATTTTGCAAAAAAAAGAAAAAAACCCTGGAATTTAAAATAATTTCTTTGTTTTTATTTTTATTTTACCGAGCCTCGCCTTTAGCCCAGTTAGGACTGCAATATCAGTACTAGAGTCACTTTTTTTCAAATCTTCCTTTTCTATTTTATTAATGTTGTATAATTTTCATCAATGAAGCAGCATTACTAGAAAGGAAAGATGACGGAAAGGAGGTAAAAATATTTCTGCTTGTTTTTTTTTATTAAGGAAGTGAGAAAATTTTGTAACTTAACTGTGTTTTCCTACTTTCTATTTTTATTTCATTCATAGTAAGACTTTTAAAGGTATAACATAGATTAAAAATTATAAACTTTTGTACTGCTATTTAGGTAGCTTTACTAGTTAAATAAATGTTTATAGTTTTAATTCAATTTATTATATTCAAAATTTATGAAAAATTACTAACTCATTGCTAAAAAATGACTAAGTTCTACTCTTTAAGTGTTATTTTTATCTTACCTTCCCGTAAAAGTAAAATAATAAAATAAAGCATGAAAGAAAACTTGATATTTTGCAAACAATATTTCTAAAAGCAAAAATAAATTATTTAATAAATATTTTAAAATACAAATTTTTAAAAGTAACTCCTAAGGGAACTGTTTGTTAGTTCGGACACTCTATGGTCGTCCTTCCATATGTCTATCTCCCCTTCCCCGCCCGTAGTACATACTTTGGTATAAGTCAAAGAATTTTTAACGAAATTTCAAAGCTGAACAAGGGGTCAACTTATACAAGAGTTAGTGGTTGAAAAATGTACTTATCAAGGTGTTTGGAGAATTCATTTAACATTTAACTTATGAACGAACATTTATTATTTATCTGTTTGTTTATTTCAATTTTCCCTTTAAGAAAAATTTAGTTGATCCAAACATAAGTGTATGCGGTAGTAATTTTGAGGGAAAGTTTGATTTGAACATAACATTTTTTGTGACAAAGATCTTCACCCAAATACTTCATACACATGTTTCTTTTTCTTGTTTATTATCATTTTTTTTTTCACTTGAGCAATCTTTTGTTCAATTTTGAACCGGTCACAAATGAGCAGTTCTCAAAAGGTAGGAGCTTTCACAGATCTAAACTTTGAGCTTTAACAGCAAATAAATTTATTTTTAATTAACAGAGATATTTTTAGGATAAAATTATATTTTTATATTGGGCAGGAATCAACATAAATTAGTTAAAAATTATTAAATTTATTATAAATTGGAATGTAAATTTAAAATTTCATTAAAAAAATTGTTTTTTGACAACAATTAAAAAATGAAATAATTTTTATGTGGCATAAAATGTTGTAATTTCAAAATTCAACATTAGTACATACTTAAACCTGGAAACAATTGAGAGGTACAATTAAAAGAAAATTCTCTTACTATACAGTGATACCTCGAGATACGAGTTTAATTCGCTGCGTAACCTTGCTCGTATCTCAAAGCAATTTTCCCCATTGAAATTAATTGAGATGTCATTATATTAATCCGTGTTTTTGAATAAGAAAAATATAGTTATAAATGATAAATACTGTATAAAAACATAATAAAAGAGAATGTGAAGCAAAAAGGCGCAGTAAACTGAGTGGGCCGTGTGCAGCGTCGCAGCTGACCGTTCATCGTATGTCAAATATCGTTCGTATTTCAAAACAAAACTTCGCTGCTCGACAGCGCTCGTATCTCAAATAACTCGTATGTCAGGGCCCTCGTATCTCGAGATACCACCTGTATTTATTTATTTAACCAATTCAGATTAAAAATTTTAGTTTAGGGGACGTTTTTGCTGTTTTACTGCTAAAATATTTCTTCTATGTTTTTGCAATTACATGAAAAAACTTCTTGAATTTAAATTGTTCCCATAAAAAATTAAAATAAACAATAAATAAACGCGTGCACATACACACACATTAAATAGTTGAAATTTATTGGAACTTGCGTAACACTTTGAGAAATTAAATTTGATATCCATTTTTATTAATTAATGGTTTTCTTTTTGATGAAAGAGTATTATTTTCTTTGCAGAAATCTGTTTTAACTGTTAAAAACGAATATTTAAAATAATTTGAGCCTAAGCCATTTGAGGATAGATGTATTTGTTGATGTTAGAAAATCAATGTTGGCATATGCGGGGAAGTGGGCTTGTTTAGTTTTGGAAGAACTTATTGTTTACTTAGTCACTTTTTTCTTGAAAAAGAATCACTTTTTTTCTAAATTGATCGTTTTTGCCCCTAATTTAGAGCATAAAACTTGCTACAAACCCTGTAATCGAGGTCGATTTACACTTTCACCGTACTTGTTTTTTTAGAGCGCACATGATAGCTAATTAGAGGTGTAATCCCTTCCCCCCTCACCGGAATGTACATTATGTATTAAATCCAATAACATCTTTATGGGGAAGCGACCCAACTTTTTACCTGTGAGTGAATTCGATATTTCAGAAGTTTGGTCACGTCTTAATACAGTTCTTGATTTTTTTAAGATAAGGCAACTATCGGAATTATATAAAAAATTCAATTGAATACAGGAGCTTTGGTACGAATGCATGAAAAGTAAGACATCTTTCTAAGAAAAAAACTGTAAAGATATTTCAACTCGTTAAAAAATCATAATTTAATTTTCATCTCCAATAAAAGTAACCTACAGTGATGTTTTATAGCTCGTGTGCTATCAAATCTTAAAGTGTATGCACTCGAAATATATCTCATGTAAAGGAAAAGAATTTTTAAAATAAATTTCAAAGCATTTTATTACTAATCAGTTAGTTTTTAAATTTTATTCTGAACATTTGTTATGTTATATTACAGCTATTTATTCTGCATCGCATGCTATGTTGCATACATTTGCGGGGTAAACTTTCTGATGTACAAAAAGATCCCTTCTTCCGAGAGAAAGGGGAATGGAATAACGATAGAAGGATAGGGAGTAAGATTGTTTTCCTTGCATTGTTACTGCGCTGGTAGTGAAACATGTTTTACAGAGTTCTCTCATCCAAGTGCTCTTTTTATTTACTAGGGAGTGAGGAATCTGCATGTGTCGGGTAATTGCCGAATGTGGATAGATTTGAGAAGTCTACTACTTAAAACTCTCAAAAACTAACTTAGTTTTTTAAAAACTGGCCTGCAGTATCTAGTCATTATGAATTGGAGTCTAATAAGTTGGTAGCAATGTGTATTTAAAACTCGTGCTCTAGAATGTTCCTAAAACGAGACGCGACTTTTTTCTTTTTTAATCAGGGATCATTGGTTGTAGAATTTATGGATGAATTAAAAAGATGAGATTTAATTATTTAGCTTGGTCCAGGGAAAAAAAAGTTAAAAAGAGAATAGGCAAAAGAGGAAAAATCTATATTTTATCTCATGTTATTTTCTCAACTTAAGAACGAAAAATTTCCAATATTTGCAATTTGTTGCTTTCACAAAGTAATACGAATGAGAATTCACAAAACTTTATTTTCGATGTAAGAGTGTCTTAACTTGCATTTTCTATTGCATGACATAAAAGAGAGGAGACAACATTTTAATGCCAAATATAAATGTAAAATTGAACTCACTTTTTGATTTCTGTTGAAAAGGAAATGATTATTATGTTTAATTTCAGTAAATAACTCATAAAAACAAAATCAATTTCTGCTTGCATTATGAAATAATAAATTAAATTCAAAATAAAAACTTAGAACTTCTGCGAAATTAAATCTTGAACACTTTACGCCCAATAACCACCTCCAAGCATCGAAAATCCTCCAATGGGAAGAAATCTTTCACACGACAAGGTAGGCGCCTAAATGTCATTCGCCCACATCAAACGCTAACATTTTAAGAATGAGCGGAAGAAGATGTTCTATTTTTAGCTCATAGCTGAGTGGGGCTGACATTTCCGGAAATGAAATTATGTCGTTTGAGACTAAAGGGTAGAAAATGGAGGTAAAAGGTTCTCGATTAGTGTGGGACTGCATGAGAGGAGTTTTGTGTTTATTTCCGCTGCACTTTGCTGTATGTCCCTGCAGGTGTGTAGTAGTGCATTTAATTAGTTTCGTGCAGACAAGTGCCATCGAACGACAAGTTCTAAAGGGCATTTGTGTGTGTGTGATTTCAGAATTTTGACTTGTACTCATTTTAAAATGCATAGGAAAATTTCCTTTAACTTACTGTAAAGTATTTAAACTTATGAAAAACAAAATAAATAACGATGGGGAAAGAAATAATGATAACAATAAAGAGAAATACTTAATATAAACTAGAGAAACATCGTCTTGTTAAAATAAATTGGGGGTAGTGACGTTTGTTTTCAAATTTTGAGCTAGACAAATTTGCTTTAAATACGTAATATAAACTTCATAGGAGTTATTTATTTGTCTATTGGACGTTGTGAGCTCGATGTTAGTAAATAATGCTTTTTAGGGGACAACAAGAAGTTCCGTCTAGAACTATACGAGCCTACTTTCCCGTACACACCAAATTCAAATTTATAATCTAGCTATCTCTTTCTTATTTATCTTTAGTTCTAATTATTGAAAATATACCTTTTTCAACGGATAATACATATTCATTCACTCACTCATTCATTCTTTCATTTATTCAGCCATGCATTTATTCATTCATTCGTTACCTCATTCAAGTGTTTATTCATTCATTTACGCATTCATGTATTTATTCACTCATTTATTTATATTTTCATTTATTCAATAATTTATTCATTCATTCTTTTCCTCATTCATTTATTCATTGATTTATTCTTTCACTCTTTCATTTATTCATTCATTCATTATTTCACTCATTGAGTCACTGAGAAATATCCTTGTAAATCCCGATCAAAAAATTTCGTAGCAAAATAGGCTCGTAAGTTCTGGATAAACTTTCTATTTCTACATGTTCTACGTTATAAGAGCTTTCCGATAAAGTTTGTTCCAAGCAAATCGGTCCGTTAGATCAGGATTTATATAGGGTTGAAATTTCCCCGTAAGCCCTGTGTTAATTTTTTGAACTGTTCAAAAATGAACAAAAACTGTTCAAAACAATATTTCACGCCGAGAACTCCTTTCAATAAGCTTGCAATAGGAACTTGGCTCTTGTGCCCAGAGTTTACAGAATTTGCTTCAATTTTGTCCATAGGCGCTAATGTTAAAATTTTATGAACTGTTCAAAATTGAACAAAAAATTTTTCAAATCAAAAAGTAAAATATAGAAATGAGATGTCCTCGCCGAGATCTTTCGAATGCAAAAAGAATTTTTCCAATCGGACAATTCGTTCAAAAGTTATTAGGGGGGGACAGACCGACAGACCGACAGACACACTTTTTCCCCATCTCAATACCCTACTTTCAAATTTTTTATTTTTCAATCTTTATTTAATTACTTCACTTATTTTTGACTTTTCTTGATTTTTAACGATATTTTCACGATACATTAAGCCTTCTTTCATGCTTTATTATTATTTTTTTTTTTACTTTTACGGGAAAGTAGGCTAAACAAGAAGTTCCGTCTAGAACTATACGAGCCTACTTTCCCGTATACACCAAATTCAAATTTATAATCTAGCTATCTCTTTCTCTCTCTTTCTTATTTATCTTTAGTTCTAATTATTGAAAATATACCTTTTTCAACGGATAATACATATTCATTCACTCACTCATTCATTCTTTCATTTATTCAGCCATGCATTTATTCATTCATTCGTTACCTCATTCAAGTGTTTATTCATTCATTTACGCATTCATGTATTTATTCACTCATTTATTTATATTTTCATTTATTCAATAATTTATTCATTCATTCTTTTCCTCATTCATTTATTCATTGATTTATTCTTTCACTCTTTCATTTATTCATTCATTCATTATTTCACTCATTGAGTCACTGAGAAATATCCTTGAAAATTCCGATCAAAAAATTTCATAGCAAAATAGGCTCGTAAGTTCTGGATAAACTTTCTATTTCTACATGTTCTACGTTATAAGAGCTTTCCGATAAAGTTTGTTCCAAGCAAATCGGTCCGTTAGATCAGGATTTATATAGGGTTGAAATTTCCCCGTAAGCTCTGTGTTAATTTTTTGAACTGTTCAAAAATGAACAAAAACTGTTCAAATCGATATTTCACGCCGAGAACTCCTTTCAATAAGCTTTCAATAGGAACTTGGCTCTTGTGCCCAGAGTTTACAGAATTTGCTTCAATTTTGTCCATAGGCGCTAATGTTAAAATTTTTTGAACTGTTCAAAATTGAACAAAAAATTGTTCAAATCAAAAAGTAAAATATGGAAATGAGATGTCCTCGCCGAGATCTTTCGAATGCAAAAAGAATTTTTCCAATCGGACAATTCGTTCAAAAGTTATTAGGGGGGGGGGGGGACAGACCGACAGACAGACCGACAGACAGACCGACAGACAGACCGACAGACCGACAGACACACTTTTTCCCCATCTCAATACCCTACTTTCAAATTTTTTATTTTTCAATCTTTATTTAATTACTTCACTTATTTTTGACTTTTCTTGATTTTTAACGATATTTTCACGATACATTAAGCCTTCTTTCATGCTTTATTATTATTTTTTTTTACTTTTACGGGAAAGTAGGCTAAAAAGGGAGTACGGACTGCTGCTGCTGATGATACTGCGATTGAATGAGCATGTGTAGGAAAAATGGGGTTTTCTTTTTGAGAAATTGCTGAAAGACTTGGTAGGGATGTATTTGTGATTGTTAGTGCAATATATCGCCAAGTTGGCGCTTATTATTTGTATAAAACCACCGCACGCAGTGATACGTGCGAGAGAGAGAGCTGTAGAGTGTTCGCAGCAATACTGTATTATTCTTGAGTCCAATAAATGAGTTTAGGACAAGATAGAAAAGTGGCGACGAGGATTAATTCTTGAACGGTAAACAATCAAGTTCGCAAGTAAGATAAATTTTCTTAACTATTACATTTTGGAAATGGCTAATCTGGAAAAAATTAATGACTTCAATCCAGAAATAGATAATGTGGACACTTATCTCTTAAGAATTAAGCACTTTATGCTTGTTAACAACGTGGAAGATGATATGAAAGTTTCGATGCTTATAACTTTGTTAGGATCGGATCGGATCGGACGTGAATTTTGAGCTGGGACGGAGCGAAGCTACTTTGCCAGATATAATGAAATGAGGGGGGGGGGGGGAGTGGCGAGAAGGACGTGGTAGGGAAAGTGCGGCGCGGAGGCAGCGAAGTACCGGCAGACCACCGTAAGCTGAACAGGAAGAGGCAAGGGAGATGTTTAGGGCTGCAATGCTTGTGAGAAAAAAAAAACTTTTCATGGCCACACGGGGAATATTAAGCTGACATGAGGAGAGGGTAACTTTGTTAGGCACGAAAGCTGTATCAACGTTAATAGATTTATTTTCGCCGGAAGCTCTGGATTCTAAAACATATGATCAAATCATTCAGAAATTCACGAAGCATTATCGGCCAGAGAAACTGACAGTTTCAGAAAGGAGCAAATTTTACAATAGGATACAGCAACCAAATGAAACCATATCAGAATACATTGTGGTACTTAAGCATTTAGCTAGTACATGTAATTTCACTTGTTTTCTAGACGATGCGTTGCGAGACCGTTTAATTAGCGGGGTATCTCAATTAGACCTAAGACAAAAACTAATTTCGGAAGAATTAAACTTTAACAGTGCATGCGAAAAAGCTTTAAAGTATGAAGAAGCAGAAAAGCAAAAATTTACTTTGGGTCAATCGTCGCAACAGCCTACTAATGTAAATACATTGCGTAAATGTAAGACTTATAAACATATTCAAAATAAAACTTCGGAAAGCAAGCAAAATGTTAAATATTCGTGTACGAGTTGTAACAGTAATACTCATACTTCTTACAATTGTCGCTTTAAAACGTTCACTTGCAGAAAATGTAGGAACGTAGGACATTTAGCAAGAGCATGTAGAACGAAGAAATTTAGGAAGCGCATTCAAGAAATAAATTCAGATAGTTCAAATAACTGGGAAGCTATTGAAAGCAGTGGAATATTAGGCATTCGTGATGATACGAACGTAAAACAGGAAGGTTATTTTTACGATTTAAAAATTGAGGGGATAAACTTGAAAATGTTAGTGGACACGGGAGCTTGTGTTTCCGTTCTACCGGAATATTTATATAGAAACATTCCAGAATTAAGTGTTAAGAAGATTTTACCCGGAAATATGTCTTTAAGTACTTATCAAGGCAAGCCGCTGAATATTCTAGGTAAAATAGAAGTCGAAATTGACCATAAAGGTAAAAAGTTTGCATTACCTTTAGTGATTGTGAAAGGTTTGAATAAAACTATGTCACCGTTAATTGGAAGGAATTGGTTGCAGAAAATTTAGCTGGAATGGAATAAAATTTTTTCAGTGGAACAAAATAAGGTCAATCAAATGAGTAACATAGAAATAGAAATGATTAAAAATAAGTTTCCGACAGTTTTTAGTTCACAGGTAGGCGAAATTAAAGGTAAACAAGTAAATTTACATTTGAAACCGGATGCGATACCTAAATTCTGTAAAGCACGACCCCTTCCATTTTCAGTAAAACCTTTAGTTGATGTTGAACTGGAAAAGCTAGAGAAAAGTGGTATAATTTACAGAATTCCACATTCGGAATGGGCTACTCCAATTGTAGTTGTAAGAAAATCGCAGAATTCGATTCGCATTTGCACCGATTACAAAGTTACTTTAAACCCGGTGCTAGAAACAGAACATTACCAATTACCTACAACTGAAGAACTTTTTTGCCATTTAACAAAAGGAAAATTTTTCTCTCATTTGGATCTAACAAACGCTTATCAGCAATTGCGTGTAAATGCCAAATCTCAAAAACTATTGACGATTAATACGCATAAAGGTTTATACGCTTATCGTAGATTACCTTATGGAATTTCTACAGCTCCTTCGTTATTTCAGGAAGTTTTAGATAAAATATTGGGAGGAATTCCTGGTGTAATATGTTTCTTAGATGATATTTTAATTATAAGTGAAACTAAATCTGAAGGAATTAAATTATTACACCGCGTTTTGAAAAGATTAGAAGACGCCGGACTTACGTTAAATTTTCAGAAGTGTAAATTTTTGTGCACGGAGACTACATACTTGGGTTACAGAGTTAAACCTGAAGGAATCTCACCAACGGATGCTTTAATTGAAGCAATTAAATTTGCGCCCAGGCCCAAAAACAAAGATGAGCTGCGAGCATACTTAGGATTGTTAAATTTTTATGGGAAGTTTATTCACAATATGTCTACTAAGCTACATTTACTATATGATTTGTTGAAAAATGTTCCTTGGATCTGGACAGATCAACATACAAAATTGTTTGAAATGAGTAAAAATTGGTTAACAAACGAATCCTTACTGGTGCATTTTGATTCAATGAAACCAATAGTTGTAACTTGTGATGCTTCTCAATTTGGGGTTGCCGGGATTTTATCACAAATCATGGATAACGGAGAAGAAAAGCCCGTCATGTTCGCTTCTCGAACTTTAACTGCAGCTGAAAAGAATTATAGTCAAATTGAACGTGAGGCTTTAGCAATTATATTTTCCGTTAAAAAGTTCCATAAATTTCTTTTGGGAAACAGATTCTGTTTGTATACCGATCATAAACCTTTGACAGCAATTTTTGGAGAGAATCGTGGAATCTCACCTATTGCTGCAGCTAGATTGCAAAGATGGGCAATTATACTATCTGCGTATCAGTACGAAATTAAATTTCGTAAGGGAAGCGATATTGCACACGTCGATGCTTTATCGAGAATTCCAGTACCAAGTAGTACAGAGATCGAGGATAAAATTAATTATAATGAATATTCGGCATGTGACGAGCTGAAGAAATTCGTTTCTTATTTTTCTTCAGATTCAAGTTTAGATTCCCCAATCACAGCAAAAGAAATTGCGGAAGCTACAAAGGAAGATCATATTTTGAAACAAGTGATGCACCTCACTCTTAATGGATGGCCAGGTAAAACGGGAAATTTGGAATTAATGCCTTATGAGGTAAGACGAAATGAACTTTCTATTGTTTACGATTGTTTAACTTGGGGTAATCGAGTGATAATTCCTGAAAAATTTCGACCTCATATGCTGGAACTTTTGCACGAAAGCCATGTTGGGATAACGCGTACTAAAATGTTAGCTAGAGGTTATTTTTGGTGGCCAAATTTAGACAGAGATATAGAGAACAAAATAAAGACATGTAAAATTTGTCAAAGTATGCAAAATTCAATACCTAAAGTGCCTTTGAAACCTTGGCCGGAAGCTAAACGACGATGGCAACGTATACATATTGATTATGCTAAAGATAACAGCAATGAATTATTAACTACTAATTCCGGACATTATTTATTGTGTATTATAGACAGTTTCTCAAAATGGGTAGAAGTTTTTTTAATGAAACAGACTACATCCACACATACCATTGTCAAACTGAGAACTCTGTTCTCAAGTTATGGTTTACCAGAACTTGTGGTTTCCGATAACGGACCACAATTTACTAGCCAAGAATTCACGCAATTTTTAAAAAGAAACGGAATACGACATGCTTTAATTCCGCCTTATCATGCAGCTTCCAATGGAGCAGCTGAGAAAACCGTGCAAACAGTTAAACTATCCCTAATGAAGCAAGTTTTGCAAGATCTGAAAGATCGAACAAACCGCACAGTACAACATAAGCTTGATAATTTTTTGTTTTCCTACAGGAGTACCCCTCAAGCAACGACGGGAAAATCACCTGCGGAAATGTTCTTGCAAAGAAATTTAAGAACACGCTTATCTCTACTTTTGCCGACTTTGACGGAAACCCTGGAAGAGTTACAGACTGCGAGTTCCCATATGTACCGATCTTTTGAAATTGGGGATCCCGTCCTAGTGCGAAGCGTTAGAGGAGAAAAGATAAAATGGTTTCCTGGAAGAATTCTTGCTCGACGCAGCGAGGTGACCTACGATATAGCGGTACAAGGTCAAGCAAGGTTTTGCCATACCGATCATTTAAGGAAGGACGAAACGTTTAATTCTGATGAGTGGCATCTTCCAAATCTGACAAGACCGAGCGAAATCCGTCAGGAGCCCCCGAGGAGTCCTAATTCGCCACATCGTAAATGTGAACCAAAGGAGCCAACCTTAGAATTGTCTACGACAGAACTTGAGAAAGAGGAGCCAGCAGCTACTGAAGCAGTTCCTGACAGTCCTGCCAGTACCTCCCAGGAGAATGCTCAACTGACCGGACAGGAGACTTTTTTACCTGCAGTAAGGCGATCTGCGCGTCAAAGACGACCACCGGATCGATTGACATATGAAACATTCAAGTGAATGAACTTTAGTTTAACAGGAACATTATCTTGTTTTTTTTTTTTATTAGTTTCATTTTGAACTTTTATTTGAACTTTATTATTTAAATTAAAATTAAAGAAGGAAGAAGTGCAATATATCGCCAAGTTGGCGCTTATTATTTGTATAAAACCACCGCGCGCAGTGATACGTGCGAGAGAGAGCTGTAGAGTGTTCGCAGCAATACTGTATTATTCTTGAGTCCAATAAATGAGTTTAGGACAAGATAGAAAAGTTAGTATCAGTGGTTAATGGAAGACACTGCCGGAAGTAGACTGGAATCTCTTTGCACACGGTTCACTGTTGAGAGGGAAGGTTACTGCATTCACCGCAAGGTTGCGGTGCATTGCATTGCACCTGCAACAAAAATTAAAGCTTCGGTTAGCGCCAGACTGAGGGTGAATTCACACCAAAGACGACGGAGATATTTGACCTCCAGCGATGACGTATGTATTTGACGTCAGAATCAACAAATCACGGACATTTAAGCGAAAGTCACTTTTACTGACGCAATAAAAAACGCCAGTCATTCAATAAGAGGGCGTTTTTATGTTATGTAGAACCAATGAAACACCTTGAAAAGTTTTCTTGCTGTTGTGCTTGGTGTGAATGCATCAGGACAGTGAACTGCAACAAATCAATTACTCGAAAGCCAGACGCTCGCTCTCAGCAATCACTTACCACTAACTTCCAAATCGTTATCATGCTGTACTTCAGCATTGTCAAGCTGATTCTCAGTGGTACAGTTCGACCACGAAATTATGACATTTGAACGCTTCTACGGATGGCAGAAAAGAACGAATCCATTCGAGTTTTAGGGAAGTTCACTTTGCAGGTGCGTTTGTTTAGTATGCGAATCAGAATGTTTCTTCTCTGTTTGTTGAAAGCAACTCAATTTATACACAGGCACATAGCATCAGTTCAGAAGAAATCAAGTATGCTAAACGAACTAGAACGACATGACACATTCCTTATATCAGCTCTTCTTCCCTTGAACATGAATGGATTCTTCTTGACACTCTGCCAGACACGCTTTGGTTGATGGCAGAACTGCAGGAGGAATGAATCTTTTTTTGTTCTAATATGCAAGATGTTTTTTTTTCTTGGTGCCTGTAGCGTCTGTTTGTTGGTTAGAAGGTCACCAGGGCGAGTGCTCCGAACGTACAAGGTACCGGAGACACACTGGATCTACACAATCCGCAAATGTTTCATCGTTATCTTAAGCACATTGACAACAAATTTAGTCGTCAGGATGATGTATGAATCCATAGGGCAGCGCTTTTTGATAAGAATTAAAAGGAACATTCTGCTGGAATAAGACGACCTTTCCCATAGTTCTTCTATAACTCAATGCGCTCTACGGGGTCGACATGCTGTGGATATTTCTTACTTTATAGCTCAAAAAATAAAGGACTTAAAAAAAAAAGTTCTGTGTTAATTTTATTTTTTCGAATTAGTTTCTTCTTAGTTTTGAGATTTCTACACCGTCAGTATACATACAGATGTAAACCAAATTATAGAGTTCTAGGATTGAAACTCAAAAAATCTGAGTACTTAAGATTCTTTGTAAAACCAGATTTACAATTCAACTAACATTTTAAACAGAAACAGCTCATAAAATATGCTAGTAATAGTAAAATAGAATTGAATTGCTTCGACAAATTTTATTGCATAAACAGAAAAATACTTTCACATTGTTTTTTATCCATCATTTTCCACTACGTCTATATTTATAAGAAATTGCGCTGCACAACATTTTATCACATAGCCATTGAAAATCACAAATTGTTATTACAAGTGCCTTGTACAATGATGCCGAAAATACATCGTGAAATCACAGTTACAGTGAGAAAACATCAATCGACACATAATACATCTCAAATTCTTTTCACAATGTATAAAATATTTACAAAAATAACCAAATGAAAAGCAAAAATAGATTACATAGTGTCTTTCTCACTTCAAATCAAATTTTTACATGGAGTAGTTCTGTGGTTAAAATATTTTTAACATTCAGATCAAAAATATTACATTCAGAACTTTTAATTCGCATATTCTGGTAGTGTTTTCTGTATATGTAATTTTATTGCATTAAATAGGATAAATTTTATTCGGATTGATAGCATCGAATTACTTTCACTTAGTACTAAGAATTTTATAACATTTTTTATTCTACAAAGTATAAGTTGTTTAATAAGATTTGCGAAAAGTAACTTAATATTGCTTCATCTATTAAGGGGGGAAAATTCGTTAATTTTAAACTGTTCTCTGAATGCCATGTATGTTAATAAATTATATTTTATTGTAACCACTATAAATAAATTTTGTTTTAATTTTTAATTTCTTCTTGTTATGACTTTTTTTTCCTTTGAATCATACATTCAGTTGTAAAAGTTGGGATTTTTTCTGTTCTTAAATATTAAATCGATTTAACAAGATTCAGGCACGCTGTATAAAAATGACCCATTACTTTAATGACAATATATGGCAAAAATAATTCCAAAATTTCTTATAAAATTTGATTAAAAGTCGAAGTGCTTTTAGTTGCTTAAATATTAGAACATTTCTCAAAAAGATTACTGCATGGCTATAAAATGCATTAAACTTTGATTAATAATTCGATTTGATTGTCTCTGTATATTCAATGCTCGTCGAAGATAAATATTTTTCTTTCCAATTGTTCCGAAGAAATCTCGTTACAATATTTCTCGATTTAAACTAAATCGTACTACAACAGGAAAAAATGAGATTCTATAATTATATTAAGAATAAAGTTAGATTAAAAAGTGAAATATATATGAATAAAATAAGTTTCAAAATGTCAAATTTATGTTGCAATGTTAAATACTTGAATAAAATGCAATTTTTACCCCTCCCCACCAAAAAAAGAAAAAAAAAAAACTTAAAGGACAATACCTAATGAACACGTAAACGGCAGTAAAAGTGTTCCCCCCAAAACGATTTTATTTCTAGTTTCTTAATGTTTTTTTTTTTTTTTTGTTTTACAATCCGCAAATTTTATATTATATTCTAATTTTTAGGCTAGAACATTGTAAAGCCGTAGCAATTATAGTAACCTGTGTCGTAAATGGCAATAATAGTCTCTCTAAAAATCGATTTTATCTCCAGTGTCTTAATGTTTTTCTCCAATCTGTGAAGCTTTACGTTCTATTCTATTTTTTAGGATAGAATAGAAGTTTTATCCCGCTAGCGGAAAAAGCATGATGATACTGTAGCTCTTAGTTGTGAGCTTTTACTGGGAAACCGAGGGGTTTTTATAACAAGTATCATTTTGGTCTTCATGAAATTCATTGTAACGGAAATTCATCAGTTTATGTGTCCTTTGAAAAATAATTCCAAGAAACACAAAAATAAAATTTTATTGCAATTTTTCAATTTTTATTGGTTTTTAAGGTAAAGGTAAATCAAATGGGTTTATTTAACATGGTCGCGGTAAGAAATGCTATCCCTGTTTAATAAATTTTTAAATTTAAAAAGTTACCTATTTAGAGCAAAAATATTATTTATTGGAAATGTTTATTTATTATTGACAAATATATCATAAATGGTGTTCATTAGTGCTTTTTATTCGTTGTTCCCATTTTAAAATATATACATGTGTTTCTGAGCTGGCTATTCAAAAGTTATAAAAATATGGCATATTTTTGATAACCAAATGTACTGTTAAACTCCAAATACATATTTTCCAAAACTTTGCTCAACATATATGGTGAATAATTTATGAAAATATTGCTGAAGCTTAAGTGAACAAGTGAAAAATTTTCAATTGTCCCAGATCAAAAATTCCCAAAGTGCACTCAGTTAGAATTTTAATTTCACGTCTAAAATTCTTATAATCCGAGACGGGACATTAGGTATTTTGTTTGCACAATTGGATTTCTACCATTGATCGGGTGCCATAAAGGTGTAGACAATCATAAACGTAATGTAAAACTACACACTTACGTGAACAGGAGGGAGGAAGAAGTTGGGTGGTTCCCTTGATAATAAAATAATAAAAGACCCAAATGCCAACAGTATCCGTTTGGAGACCATTTTAAAGTTCCTAGTATACATTTTACTAGTATTTATTTACCATTTCAGTAAACCTGAGAATTCAAAATTTAAATACAACGTTTTGCACGGCTCAAGTATATTGTCGAATGACCTGCACGAAAAATAGACATTTTTAATCTGCTCAAAAAATAACTATAGACTGTAATGTCACTAAATTACATAACAGCACGAGGAAATATGTCCTTCTATTGAATGAACATAACAACCTAAATTAGGGCTCCAACTTTTCTTTTTCAACTTTGATGCGTGAAACTCATGAATTTCTCTAGGACAAGAAAAACTAAGATTTTACTACGTATAGGCAAAATAACTGAAACATTAGGCAAGGCCGTAGCAGGAAATTTTTTTCGGGGGGGGGGGGGGTGCTAATTTTGAAACACTAGTGGAGAGGAAAGTTTCAGGGAGGAATATATGCTACATTGCGAAATTTTTCCGTGCCCGTCGGGCCCCCCTCTGGATACCTCCTTGAAATTAGGTATCATGTATATGCGTGCTGGCTTAGTTGTTATATTTTCAGAGAAAAAGCCTTATTAAATTAATTTCACATTTGGTTTAATATTGGGTAAAATGTAACAGCATTTGAACGCAACAATTTAATTAAATGGTTCAGAATATTCCTTTTATTTCTGTCAATTCGTACTAATGTTTCTATTAAGATCGTTTTCAAAACCGACACATTTCACGAGTTCTGTTGTTGATTCTCTGAAAATGAATTTCAAGCATCATAGTACATAGAATAGTCAATAAGCAGTAGTTTTTTACTGATTTTTCAGTCTTTTAAATTAAATTTATTTCAGTTCAATTACAACTAATGTTACTTTTCCGCCTTTTCCAAAAAGCTTTTTTTGGTTGCCGGGCAAAACAGATTCTTTATGTATGACCCTTAAACCTGCCTTGATGATGAATTGCTAAAAAAAAAAAAAAAAAAAAAAAAAAAAAAAAAAAAAAAAAAGCTAAAAAAAAAAATACCCATCAACAAAGGACAAAAAAAAATATTGTTAGTTTAATTCTACTGTCGGTTTTTCTTAACCAAGACTTTCCTCGAGTTAGCGTATGCGTCAGGTCTGCTTCTATTTCATTAAAATAGGGGTGAGAGGATGAATAAAGATTAGGAAATGTTTAATTTTTATGTTTTTTTTTCTTTTCTCTTCAAATTGGTTGTAGAATATATCCTCATCGGGGAAAAGCAAAAGATGAGAGCGTAGAATATAATTTCGAAAAGTGCCCATCTCAGGGTATCACCCTCTTTGCCGAATCGAATCTCCCCGACGAACAGTCTCGGCTTTCGCCAGCGAGTAGAATACGCTTTACTCTTTGAACAAAACAATTAATAAAATGTTTCCCTCATCTTTAATTTCCCGTATTTTATTTTTCATTATTTCATTTCAGTGGTACCTCTTTGAGCAGGAACTTTATAAAGGAACCCTTTTCAAGTGATTCAGTAGAACCTCGAACCATCCTTTCCATATCGTAAATTTTCTGCATTCATCGGCTCAACTATCAATTCAAAAATAGATCTTTAAACGTAAGGAACTTCATGAGGGAGAGCTTTTCTAATTTGGCACCTTATTAATGCCACGATCCGTCGTTCCTATATCTCCCTCTGTCTTTCACTTTAATTCTACGAAACTTCTTTGAATTTCAAGAACTTCATATATTTTCATTGGTAATAGATACAATAGAACCATGATTCATTGTTCCCAGATTTTTCGTTTTCTGGTATTCATCATTTCAATTCAATGGATTGTTGAAAATTTTAGTCATTGAGGGAAAAAGTTTAGTGCAGCAATTCTCAACTTCAAAACCTTGCTTAGGTCCAAATCATAGTTGTGAACAAAAATTAATTCTAAATATATCTTTGAAATGAACTGTATATTTTTTCCAGAGTTTTGAAACAATGTAAAAAAAAAATACTGAAAAAAAACTTTTAATTGTCAAAATGTTACTTATTTTAAAGAATAACGAACTACTCAAACCAACAATAATGAAAATATTTTACATATACATTAATATTAAAATGGGAATTCCAAGCCATTTTTTCAGAAAGAAGTTTGAATTTCGACAATTCTTCAAGGAACTCGTTCGTAATGGAAAGCAATAGGGAAATAATGGTTGAACAAAACTTGAAATAAAAGCTTTTTTTTTTGGTCATTTCCATTTAACCTCTTAACGTTTTTGCCCATGTCTGATCGGGGCAAAAGTTACCGGCAAATTCGAACATGCCCATGCCTCCCACGATATTGTATCTCATAACTTTTACCAAATCCCTCGCTCCTTGGTCCCCACCCCCCCTCCACACTGAAATTTCAAAAAGTAACTTTCACTTTACATATATATTCATTTCCTGTCAAAAAAAAAAAAAAAAAAGGAAAAAAATTGATAATTTTTGCCATTTTTTCAAGAAAAAAAAAGGGGGGGGGGGGTAAGAATTATCAAAAAAAAAAAAAAAACTCGTTCTCAAAGGGGTTAGTAAAGTTCGACTGCAAGTATACACCTTAATATCTATCGCATTTGATTATTTTTTTCCGCTTCAATGTCCCCATTTGTTACAATAAAGCACAATGGAAGCGGTTATATTATTAACAGCAACTTTCTAAATAGTTAAGGAAGAGAAGGAAGGTTACTATCTACTGAGATACATAGACGGAATAGTATAACTTAACACTTCATACGAAGACTTAACAGATAAACAGGACCAGTAGGAGCCCTAATTTGAACACACCAAAATTAGCACGACATATATCTATTAAATCATATACGAAGCATGCAAAAGAGGTTAGAAGTATTTAATACACTTATTCTTATCATTCTGTACCATTTCTAAGAGAGGCATTGCTAGCACTTTTTCTGTTAAATGTACAGCTGTGCTAAACACAAATGTGGTATCTGCATCTGAGTTCTAGCCTGAGATACTACCAATGAAAGTTTTGCTTCTCCATATACTTGTTTCAGACCTCTTTTATAGAAATTTGATCGTATGTCACGTATGATCTGAAAACATTATATTTAGGTAAAATAAGTGAAAAAAACCACCTGGTGGCAATAACTCAATTTTTGCCAAAAGTGCAGATACAATTTTTGTGTTTAGCACGACAGTATGATTACTATCTTGTTTGAAACGAGAAAAAAAATCAAGCTTATTTGCGTTTTCTCAATACTAGATGTACTAATTTATTAAGAAAATCCATCTTTCAATTTCTATGCTTCAGAATTAAAAAATATTCAATTTTTGAACCTTTCTGAAAAATATACTGATCAGTTTCATTAAAGAGATAAAGTATACATTTGATTTTTTAATACATTTATCACTGCATTACAGCGTATTTCAATCACCGAAAACAAAAACAAGCCCGTTTTAAAAGAGTTAATATTTTTCTACCTAATTGGCTTACAGTAAAAATATTACCTGAGGGCAAAAAGTCTTTTTGAGAGTTTTTATGGGTTATTTGAGCTTAAAAGCAAGCCTCTGCCAAGAACGTAAAAACTCTGCGAATGTAAAAACCCTCGCAGAGCAGAAAAAAAAAAAAGAAAAAACGTTCACGAGTAGGTTTATCCACGTGGAGAACTTTTTCGTAATAGGCAATGATTAAAAAAGACCAAATGCAGAAATAGTTTTGTAGATGATTTAAGTCGCTTTCATTGTTTTAGCATAGATAAGATGATTCTTAAAACTACACAGTTTATGCAGCATGCACAAACTAAAACTAAAAAAAAGCAACTAAACGTTAAAAAAAAAAAAAAAAAAAGAGGAAACTACCATATAATTTTTGATTATTTCAAATCAAAATTATGGAAGTTAATCTGCTGCTTTAAAGTAAGGATAATGGATGCGTTTTCTCAATTTATTTGGATCTAAGAAAAATTAATTTGCTTTATTCTACACTCAAGTCAATTTCATGATTCATCCCAATCAACGTCACAGTTTATATCAACAATCACACCAAATCTTCTAGCACCATCATTCACGTTTACCTTTAAACTACTTTTTTAAATGTCGTGTTTCGTTTTAGGCATGGCCCATAGGGTGTAACTAAAGACCTGTGATAAAGACGGAAAACGAATTATAAAACTCTGGCTGGATTTAAACTTCTTGACGTAAAAACAGTAGTACATTTAAATGAGAACATCACTGGCAAGATAAATTAATGATAACAAAAATATTGCGCCAAATAAAACACATAAGCTGCCTCCAACTCTTAATTTTAAAAGTAATTCTATAACTCATTTTTAAATTGTGTTATAATTCTAATGACGTCGCAACAGTGACCGAATCTTTGCCCCGAACTTTCTGCACACGTCATTATTTCTAGGTAATTTAAATGATAACCCCTCATACTTGCTCATTGGCTGTCATTTTCTTTCATCAAAAAATACTTTCATCCAGAGGACTGATTTATTGATTGCATTGTGCCGAAAAAAACTACATAAATTCTAGGAATTAATACAGTATCGATAACAACAGTTCGTCTAACGTCTTTTGTAGCTGTCTCAGTCAGCGTGAAGACAGGTAGTCAATATTAAGCAGGAAACGAACGACAGCCAATGAGAGTATGCTATTTAAGTAGAAACAATGATGACACCACCTTCTACACTCGGAATTGTAGCAACTCTTGCCTTACAATTTGGAGATAAAAACGATTGCCAAACAACAAGTTTCATTATTTTTTGTTCTGTATTTTCTTCGTCTCTACACACCTTCTGAAGCATCCCATAGGGCCATGGTCTTAGGACGTTCATTCATTTATAAAACATTGAGATTGTCACATGACCTTGCTTTGAGGTCGACTTTCTGCAACAGACGATCCATGAATCCACGAGCTTTGTAGGTTAGTCGAAGAGTTGACCGGGTCAGGAAGTTTGGAAGATTTGTCACCTCTTCTTCTTTGATCTGTTGCTCTCTCTTTAGGCGGACTTGAGTTACCACTCCAACTAAAAGCTCATCTACGTTGTGGTGGAAGCCGACCGAAGTTTCAATGTATTTCACTTCCATTTTATCTGCAAGGGACCTACCTTCTGAAGAAAAGGAAAAAAAAAAAAAAAGTAGAAACGGCTTTAACAAGGATCTTTTGAAGTGTAATAGGAGCTAAAATTTAATCACTATGTGATACAGGAGTTAAATATCCAAAACAGCTATAATAACATAGCTTTTAGTCAAGGAAAGAAAAAGAAAATGTGTGTATCAAAACATAACTAAGTTTATACAGTGAGCTTTGCTGACAGTATTACATTACAGGGGACGTTTTTGAAGTTTTCGCAAAAATTATTCTTATTTGGGGAACAGTTGTCTTTAAGAAGGCTTTCGTTAAGTGTAGTGTATATTTATCTGTAGTATTGAGTGAAAGTTCTTGAAATTATATAGTGCAAGGATTATTATTTAACTTCAAGAGAAGAATGACTTTTTTCAAACGCTTTGCAAACTTGTATGTGAACATTTGTATTTAAAAACGGTGAATGCTGATAATTTCATCTTCAGCACGAAGACAAGATTTTGTACTTATTTAATTACTTATTTTAAATTGAATAATCAACTATATCCAATCTTATAACAGTAAATATATTTTATAAAACAGTAATGCCGAAAGCTCATACTGCTAAAATTTTATTGTTGTGTCGAATAAAAAGTTTGCACCAAATAGTTCACCATTAACTAGAAAGGCTCAATATTATAATATTGAGGTAGATGAAGTGCTGAAGTGTAAATGATTTTTTTTCCGTAGCGAGTTATGTTCCTCAGCAGTGAAAGAGATAAATTTGAGCAACTGAGAAAATTTCATTCGCAAAGTCAGATATAGAAAATGAACGGCAAATCTTCTGGGATTGAGTTTATATCGGGAAGGCCATATTTTCTTTTCGAGTGGTTGTATAAAAAATAAAAAATGGAATAAATAAATAAAAAAAAGCTTTTTTTTAATGTAAAAAAAGAGAATATTGATGATACTAATAATAGAAAATATTAATTATGTGGTAAAAGCAGCTGAAAAAAACATACTTTCACAATTACAGGGCGATTAGAAATAACGTAACGGTGATTAGAAACAACGTAACGATTTATAATTTTGTTTCTACTTAATTCTCAGAGGGTGTTTTAACTTATTCAGTTTTGTTCCAGCTTATTATTTTGTATAGGATGTTAAACAAACGTAATGCGAGTTTGGAGCTTTATCGCCAGGGAAGGCTTGTGTGACATTGCTCGATTATTTCAAGTGCCTCCTCATCTAACTGCGTCCAAAGCAGTCAAGAGATTCAAGGAGCTTACCCTAAAAATGATCAACCGAAAAGAGACAGAGAAAGGATCGTGAATATATGCGTACACTTCTAGAAACAGGCAGTTAATCAAGATACCCGTGTTCTGAAATCCTCGGGCACGGATGAGAGAAATGTCGAGATAGACAGAGATGGATCTTGAATCGGTTTTAGTTTGTAGCCAACAAGGAGCGGAGTCTTCATCCTTAACCCATTAACGGTTGGGTAATTTTCAAGAAAACGGTCATAAAAGTGCCTATTTTTTTATCCCTGAAAATTATATAAAAATATGTGTATGAACAATATATATATTCATTTCTAATTTGTTTTTATTTTGAAATTTTAAACACTCCAGCCCGTCATTTTCACGGGAGCGAGAGACAACGGGTTAAGAAGCTGAAACAAACGCAACATCTAAACGAGGAAAACAAAGTAGTACGACTAGCAAGATTCAAGTAAATTCTAAAATAAGCCACAATTCCAAAATGGAAGAGGCTATTCTCAGTAGAATAATCCGTAGAAAATGAATCAGTCAAAATAATCGGATTTCACCAACAACTTTTCTAGTAAACTCTTACTAGGATCATACAAACTAACGAAGATGATGTCAGTGAGAAAATGTCGAAAATATCTCAATCTGCTGTCTTCCGAGCAACTAAATCAGCTCGGGTTTACATTGAATAACAGGAGAGTCTTTTTTTCATTTGGACAAAGTCTTTCTACGGGGTTGGTGTAGCATCTACATGTCTAAGTGACACAAAAGACTACCTCAGAAAAGAACCAAAGACCTTTTTCGGAAATAATTTTATTCTGAAGAGAAAAAGATGTTTTTCGTTCAATTTTTTTATTGAATGGGCATTTAATTATTGACGACTTACAAATTATTGAAGTGTACATTTTGGCAACTTTTCTTCGTTCTTCAGCGTAATGGCAAATGAACTGCGGAATACTCAAGTTTGTTGGTATCTGAAGTAGTCTTTGTTCCAGTAACTCCAGATGATCGCAAGACTAAACAAATATGAATAGCAGGAATTAATTTACATAGGAACTCATGGGAGCTCAGCTTTTGTCGGGTGAATGTTTACACATTCCACAGAACTTCAGATCATTTACGCTTGCGCATAAGTTCTGAAGAATATAGGCTGTTTTGTTAAGAATTAGCCCCTGACTCCCAATAGTAATGAAAATACAAACAATACGATAAAATTTGCAATACAAGCATTCTGTGCTTGTATTGTATAATTTTTTTGATCCTGAAGAACGTTAAAAACTTTAATCAAGGAAAAATGATCACACGTACCTTCAACCGTAACGATTCTCCCTCTGACCAAGTCCACTTTATTTGCAACCAAAATAAATACTTTCGTCGACAATGGTGCCCTCTGCCGTCGCATTCTGTCTTCAAGGCCTCTCAATCTGTTGAGTATGCGCAGAGCTGCATGGAGACTGGAACGATCGGTGACAGAATATACCAATAAGAAAGCATCGTGCCTCATAAAAGAATATTTATCCACCTGTAAAGTATAGGCATTGGATAATGATTATTTTTATTAAAGTAAAGCAATCTCTGTTGCAAACTTGTTGATTTTGGACGGGTCCAGTAATTGGTACCTTTTGAGAAAAAATGTTATTAACTATAATAAAGTAATTATAATTAATAAACTGTCCCGCAGTAGACCAGTCGGTAGAAGCTCGGTTCCCGCAGAGCACCGAAAGTGAAGCAACATCGACTAAGGTCAGTGTTTGGGAGGGCGACAATCTCTCGCGTCTGGTTGCTGTGGTGCCCGTGTACGCTAAAGGGAGCTGGTACACGTTAAGTAGGTCTTGGCTCTCCAATGTCCTCCAAGTGAAACGATACCTCTGGGGGTGACAATCCCAGGTGATGGTCTCTCATCTGGGAGCTGGTTCAAAAATTAAGAGACCTTTCAAAGGGGCGAAATCAGACTCCTGCCTATAAGGGCCCCGTTAGACTCAGGAGCAGCGTACCCATTCTCCCTCGACACGGCCCGAGGACTCTACAACAACAACAATTAATAACCTGATGAAAGTTTTTTTTGAAAAATGATTTTCAAAATAAGGACACATTTACAGCTTACTATTTTCTTCCACTGCAGAGTTTTGATTGTTTCGTTTGAGAATTAACTACAAACTCAAATCATAAATTAAAAAATATAATTTCGGGTTTTTTCTTTTTCAATTTAATTTTATATTTCATTGTTTTTCCTCCTTTTGAAGGAAGAGATTGATATTTTTTTTTTTTTTTTTTGCATTACAGAACAGAGCACTGTCAATTAAGCCATATCGAGCTGAAAAACTAAAGCACAAGTTTTTAATAGATTACTTCAAATACATATATGTGAACTAAACAGGAAATTTATCAATGCTTATCGGCTAGAAGGACCCTGAAGCAACTCCCCAACACATAGGACGAACTTCATATTCAGGTTTACACCAGGTTGCTGATATATGAGGCAGCGAGAAACAAAGGGATGTAAGTGACCAAAGAACGATTCTGAGAAAAGCGCCTACAAAGACCTTTAATGTTAATATTTTTCTAAATCACGTTGAAACGGAGCACCTGTTAGAGCTATCGCTAACATTTCTTTTCGCAATATAGAATGTCGCTTTCCCTATCATTAGCACCATTTATCTCCAAATTTTAAATTTTGTCACTTTCACCCCTTTGCTTATGGGTGTGCTTCATATGAGGTAGATGGTGGTTATTTTCAAGTATCGGCAATCTACTAATAGCAGTTTAATTCAAATATAGTATAATTTATTGGAAATTATCGTCAACGTTTGCGATGGCAAAACTCGGAAAACTAGTCGCCAATAGACGACCCCTATAGCCGATAAGTACCGATTTAGTCTCCATTCATAAAACAGTCCGAGCACTATTCATGTTAATTTTTCTATCATTACATTTACATTTATGATATTCCATATTACTGGCAGAATAACACCTTTCTTAAAATAATAATAATAAAAAAAGTTGCTTGTCCTTACCTCTCCCTTAGAATCTGCCGAGTCTTCGCAAACGACCTCCGTTTCCTCCCCGTCTACCAGCAGGGAAATAAGTTTTTCTCGACTATTGCCATCTTTAAAGAAAAGGAGAAATAACTTGAGAAGGAAAGTCAAGGGAAATAAAAAGCTTTTTGAATCGTTGCAACAACTTTTATTTCTGAACTAAATGAAGTTATCAAATTTAAAGAAAGAGGGAAATTCTATTCTCTCCCGCTCTCCGTGCCTTTCGCAAACCATGTTATTTTTATAACCCTTTAAAGGCCAACCCTTTTCTAGTAGGAGTATAATGATTTTTTCTTCTTCTTTGAATTGAGATTTGTTTTTTTGAAAAGAAATTCTTCTTCTTTTTAAGTTTAAAACACTTAAATCAATCATTCCTGTTTTCTAATATTTTCCAAAATATTAGAAAACAGGATTAATTTCGATAAAAAGCAAAGTTGAAGAGGAAGAAAAAAGTGATTTTAATAGGGCCTTTTTTTGCAGGCCCTTAGCCTCTTTTTTTGGAGGGGGGGGGGGTGTAATAAATATGCGGTGGTTTAGTATGCAGGATCCTAGTACAGCAGTACTGAATAGCGTTGCGTTGGTTTGTTATTTCAGCCAGACAGAAGTACTCTAAGATTAAGTTTGCGGTCGAATTTATGCCAGGATATAAAGTATGATTTGTCTGATATCTAAAAAAAAAAAACACATTAAAATTTTAGCTCTACTAAAATAATTTCATACGTATCAGAACTTATTCTAATAGAATCGGTATTCTAGTATGGTATGAATGCATGGCATTTCCGGAGATTTTTTTTTTTTTTTTTAATTTTTAGTAAAGCGGAACATTTAAAATGTTTTTTGAACTAAGATAAATCACAGTTCAGACAAATTCAGGGGATAAATCAATGCAAGACTGATGCAAATTTAGATGAAAATCTTGATAAGAATTTAAAAATTATTTCGAATTAATGAGAATTTCAGGGAACAAAGTAAATCAATCGATGAATAAACCAGTGATTTTCGTTCATTTATTTATTTATTTATTCATTTTTTGAGAATGACACTTTGATATTAATGAATGAATATGGTGAAACTTCCTGGTGTTGTAGGGTCAGACTGATTACAGTTCCATTAATAAACATATCTCAATGATTTACTTCAGTCTTCATGATAGCTTTCTTTTATATATTATTTCGCTTTGAAAAATAGCTCATAGAATTAAAATTGTATGAGTATGACTATTTGAATTCTGTAATTTTGATGGATAACTATCTTATCGAAATCCATTCGGGACCAGACGTGTACAAATCCATTATAGAATATGAATTCAAAAGAAATTTGTTCCCAAGTACTTTCCGCTTGTAATATGATTCATGTTTCTTTCTGCCAATAAAGATGTAATTAATGTGCTGCCATTTTGTAACATTTATCAAGAAACAGGGACGGGAATGGCTTCCTAAGGGACAGAAAGTGAAATGAACTTATGAAAACGATCTTGGGGCATCGGTTCATTAAACCTATTCTCCCAAGAGGGCCGAAGACCATTGGGCGGAAACCATTTGAATGAGATTGGATGTGTAGTAGAGCTATGAAAACAAATCGATACGGAGCTGACTTGAAAACAAGTTATTTTTATCAGTAGAATTTCCTGTTTTTTAAGCCGATTATATAAATAAAGACTCATAGCACCATTTAAACTACGCGATATACTCTGGGCACAAAACTGCGGAGTAAAAAGTGAAACATTGTGTCAAATTAAGAGTTTCGTTAAAAATGGGGTGATGTCTAGTGTTAAAACTTAAGAATCCTTTTTTTAGGGGCTATTTCACTACAATCGCTCTGTTTTTCTCAGACAATATAAATCTATGCTTAACTCTTTATTTATAAATTTTAGAATTCCTTTTTAAGAAATTTGTCATCAGCCCGTCACGTTATTTCCAGAAGTAAACCCTCTACATTTGATATTTTACAGTCAGTAGAGAGCTAAAATAACGAACCAATGGCCATGCTCGCTAATCTAATGCCATACTAGGACCGATAATATATATACTCTCACAGGTAAATTCAACGTGTCCCTCTATTCAGACCTTCTGCATAACGGTTACGCCACAAATTAGATTTTAGTTTGAGATAATTTGAGGCAAAGAAGGAACACAATATAAAGTAATGTAAGGTAACCTAAAGGAACACAGTCTTCGATTCCTTTTTTATGGTCCTTTTTGCGCTTTAGGTTTATTGTATTACTTTTGTAACATGTTCGTTGGTTTTCGAATGTTCGTAAGTTTCGAAAAAAGAAAAAAAAGAAAGGAAAAATTCAAAAGTTCGAGCTTTGAAGGGGGCTGAATCGGCTTTCCGACTATCCGCGCGTCAATTTTCATGTCTGCGATTGCGAAAGCATTACGGACTAATTTCAAAACTCGGAACAATTACGAATTCTAAGCAATTGTGCTTCAAAATGTTAAGAGGATATATAATTTAAATAACTGCAGCTCAGTTTTCATTTTTTTCTCATTTAAAAGTACTTTTACTCATTCACCTTCTGCTTTTTCTTATGGTAACATTTTTGACGTGGTGTAATTCCTGTTTCCTTTCCTTCTCTGCCTCTGCTTCCCCTCTCCTCTATCAGTTTTTTTACGTTTAACACTTATATAAAGGGGAACATAACAAACGGAAAATAGAAACCAATATTGTGAAAGTTTTGCGCCTACGCTGCATAGGACAAATACAGGCAAAGAAGTGAAACAGGAAACTGAAAGTCTATCGATCAGCCTTTCTAAATTCTGAATTCATTGTTGCTATACAAATACATATATTTTGACACATACAATCACTTTAATGGTGTTGCCGTATCTTTTTAGAATTTTTCTTTGTGTGTGCTTCAGCAGCTTTCTACCCTTTTTAAGCTATCTTTTCAAAGCTTTTTACAGGAATCTGGTTGCAGGATTTCCACATTTTTTTTTCGTTTTTCTCTACAGGGCCCTTTTTAACTGAAAGTTCTCAATGTTCCAAAAGATCATAGAATGGTATTCAAACAAACTATTACAAAGGTCGTCCTAGAGAAAGCTCAAGTTTTCTTGTGAAACTATTTTCAGATCTCATATTAGAAACACTTCAATTCCATCACAATCAACAGCTTCCAACTTTAGATCAACATTTTACTTTTAAAAAGTTAATATGTTTCTTAATTCTGTTAAGGCAGTATAGAGGGCAACTAGAACGGCAATAAACTAAAACCATTTTTGATAAATTTATTTTTTTCGTGTAATTTCGTGTGTTATACAATAAGCTGTTCTTTGCTTTTATGCACTTGGATTAATTTGGTTTTGTTGAATTTATTTGTTTTCGTCTGTGTATACATGTTGTATGGCTTTTAGAATGGTGCATGTTGTCTATTGATTTAGTAATAAAAAAAACTAAAACCATGTTTTGCTTTTAAGTCAATGATCACACCTTGTATTTGGTCACTCCTATATTTGGCTGTTTTCAAAGTACAACAAGATACAAAATACAGCAAGCATATCAAATGTATTAGTTAATTTTTGTAAAGAAATGTAGTGATAAAGTGATAAAGCTATACTATTGTGCATTTTTTAAAAAATAAATTTTCAAAAAGTTTTTTATATATATATATACTAAAACGCGCCCTCTGTTTGCTATTGCTCGCTCGCAAACCCCTGGAACTGCAAGCAGTTCTATTTAAATCACTTCTCGACCAAGATCGCTGCGCGATGCAGCTAAGCTGCCTCTTAACTCTAAGTCTATTAAGAGTACGTTTTCTATTCATAATATTTCAGAAAATTAGGTATAATTATGCTCTTAATTTTTTGAGAAGCATAAATTTATTTGTAAAAATCACCTTTTGTTGGAACATTATATTTAATTTTGGAGTAGGGTTGATGTCTATCATATTTACGATTAATAAAGAAGTTTCAACTGAATATATTAATTCATTTGGATTCTGTGGTAGATTTAAACCGATTTTGTAGTTCCTGTGGGCCTTCTACTGTAGAGGCCCTAGATAGGATTTATTTGGCACAAACTCCAAAAGTTTTAAAGTACTATTTGAAAATGGAAAATCACGAGAAGCGTGTTATGCAGAAGTAAAAGATATTTACAAAAACCTCTTTAGGAAAATTACTCAAAAGAGAGATGACATTTCCTTATTGCGTTACTGAATAAATATTAAATTTCAACTTACCTCTCGGTGTATCTTCTCCATTCGCTGTCAGACATTCTGAAGTCGCAAACTGGGCTATCAAGGAGCTTTTCCCCACTCCAGACGCTCCAAGAAGCAAAGCAGACACTCTGGCTGGAGGTGGATATGAATCTGTTGACGGCAAACGTTCCCTGAAGATGTCTATGGCATCAACTCCTGAACTGTTGGAATCATCGGACGTTATACTGGGGCTGCGAGCTCTCAACAAGTCGCCAAGATTCACTACACCTCTCGAGGTCACACTGAAGCTGCGTAAGCGTTGGTAAGCTCCGCTTGCTTCTTCGACAACAATTTTCGCTTCCTCGTGCAAAGACCCTCTGCGTAAGGGTACCGGGGACAGTTGGGGGACGCCCATGCGAGGAGATGCATTCAAGGATCTGGGGCTCCCATAACTGAACCGGCGGACGCGTGGTGGCCTGCGTGTTGTTGGTGTCGCAGGATGGGAAGTTCGACGAGTGGCAGGGCTGGATGAGGAGGAACAGTTACGTCTCCTGTACTCTCGTAGGTCTGGAACGCTGAAAGCGAAAGCAGGGCTTGGTGGAGGGCTTCGACAACCTGCTGCAGTACAGGGTGCCGGGTCTGAATGTCTTTTGGGGCTATCAGGATTTAATGGTTCGTTTTGTTCCATTCGTTACTTTGCGATCTGTACTGAATCAGCATAAGTATGAAACACTCGGTGCTTTTTAAGTTTCAGCAATAAAGATTCCTCTCGAAGATATTTTATTCATAAAAATTTAAAAAAAAAAAAAAGAATCAAACGGTGCTGTTTCTGAATTTTTACACGTTGAAATGTTTACCATTCATTTACACCTGAAGTTTATTCTGTACCGGTAGTAAACCATAAATATAATATCAGCTTGATGAAAGCGTTTTTATCTTTCGTATGACCAGGATGAAAGTGTCATCACTGTAAAAATAGTTACAAAGTAATGACTTTGCAATTTCGCATGACTTTACCAAGTTTTTTTACGATTCAGGGTGATCATCTATTTTGTAGCCAATATCTTTGTGTATGCGAGATATTTTGACAATCTGAAAAGAAAGAGGAAAAAAATTAATTCAACAGAACAGATATTCATTCTCTTCAACAATATGGTAAAGGTCAAAATACCACAAATTGATGAAGGTCAAAAATCAGCAAAGAATAAGAAGAACATTGTAGTATTTGCCAAATGTAATCATTCACTTTCTCATAGCAAGATCGCCTAGTTTTTCCTTGTTCTTTCATTTCTAAGTTAGAATTATTTTTGAATTCATCATAATTTTATTGAAAAGAATGAATTTGACATGAAAGGATACGAAAGCTTTCTGAGGTTGCAAGCGATTATCATACTTGGTTTCATAGTATTCATGATTTCAAAATTGAACTAGGAATATTGTTATGTATTTATATATTATTTAGTAGATGGATCGAAATATAGACATAATTATTTATTAATGACGTAAGAACAGACGACACAAGCACAACAAACACATGTACGTCTTGTACATCGAACTGTTCTGTCGAACTCGGAACAACAACGTAGGTAAGTACAGTAAGGCCTCGATTATCCGAGCTAATTGGGACCGCTAGTACTTCGGATATCGGAAATCTCGGTTAATAGAAACCATGTATAAAAACCTTCCGTGCTTGCGAATTTAACTACTTTTAAAGTAGAAAACAATAGAACGTCTGATAACATATTGCACCTGGTATTCAATAGGGTCACATGACCACTGTTAACAAAGCATTCGTGGATGTTGTCTTCTCAGGGTGTAATATTTCTTCTAAGCTGAATGCTTTTGTGGGGAAAAAGTGCCTGTAACACGGACAACGAACTAAAACGTGTATAATTTTCTCCAAGCCCATTTTGGAAAGGAGAAAAAAAAAAAGATTAAAAAAAAAAAAAAATAATAGACTTCGTTATTGCCTCGGTTAACAGAGACCTCGGTTAATCGAAGCTCAGTTAATCGAGGTTTTACTGTAGCTTCGAACTCGATCTCAGTTCTGTTCTTCCTACACTGTAAAAATTTTGAGTTTCGATGCCACCCTTTTTGGCGTTAATGAAGACGAGTTTTGGTGTTCAGTTCGTGTAAAGTTGAAAATTATTCATTTTTGACTAACTTTAATTTTTTTATGTGTCTGCAAAAATGTAGACAGTATAACGTTTCTTAGCACATGAAATGTGTTAACTCCGTTACGTATCGAAATGTCATTGCGATTGCTCATTTCTGTGAATATAGGATAACTGAGTAATCGCAATGAACTTTTGAAGCGTAGATGAGTTAGAGATTATCATATGCTAAAGTAACATTCTGCTGTCTGTATTTTTTTAGACAGACACTTAAAGGAATTTTAAATGCATCAAAAAATGAATAATTTTTAACTTTACACCAACTGAACACCAAAAATGATGTTTAGTAACACCAAAATTTTTTTCAGTGTACGCATGGATCGAGAGTATATACATAACTAGAGTTATAAGCAAGGAGTAGGGATATTATAAAAATGGTATGAGAGAATCATATAATAAAAAGACAAATGGAACTACAAAATTGTTTATTACATAGTATGAGTTATATCGTATGAGTAGTACATGACAGAATACTCGATATGTCTGTTATTTGACCCACTTTGAAATTAACAAACTTAATAAACTATTAACAAATTTATTTTAACAAACTTATGATCGACATAGTACATATAGAACAATATTTCAAGGACATAGTTTCCTTTCATAATTAGTGTGTGTTCTTTTTTTTTAAATTCCTCAGACATGATTGATTTGAATAATTTTTTCACGCGTCATGTAAATTTGTGTTTATTTACAAAATCTATTTTTTCCTTTTTTTTTTTGTGTTGAAAGTCACATGACATAGTAGCGTTAGGTTGGGTAATATGAATACTTAGTCCATCCAAAGTAAATAATTGTTTTTCTCATGGCACGTTTGTGATCAAAACAACTTTTTAAGGATAACTGCACTACTAGAGGTACAAATCATGATATGCTTCATACAAAAAATAATTGGCGAAACTTCCTCAGTATTTATTTATACTATGAGGGAATATTATAGTGACTAAGCACCATGTTTTGAACAGAAATTATAAACGGTGAATGTTCCCTTCAAAAGTTGTCAGACAGACCCAAATTTCCTCAATATCAAATGCCTATTTTAAAAAATTGTATTTTATTTCATTTATTTATATTTGCTTTAAAAAAACGTTTTAATGGAAGTTTTATTCCTATGTATGCTACTCTAATGGTTTCAATTATTTATGTTCTTTTAAGTTTTTATTTTACGGTAAAGATGATTTCGGGCTGCACAAGGGAAAAAGGCACAACATGAATCAATTTAAGAAACCAGACATATGTAATTAGTCAAATCCTTTTACGTTAAAAAAAAATCCGTTTCTCTCCTATACTATTTATACCGGTTAAACAGATTGTTGAATAGCAACCAGTATGTTCCATGCAAAAAGATTTTCTTAAAAAAGTGTCTGCTGTAATTTTATCTTATGTGTCAGCTGAACCAGTTTAACTTAAAAACAATAAAATGCACTATTTCGCCGCCAAAAGGATATTTTTCTCACAAGACGTGTAGGGAAGTGTTTTTGAAAATAATAATAAAAAAATGTTTTTGTAAGGAGGGATTACTGGATAGAAAAAATATTTTGCTTTATGAACAGCAAAAACACATGGTCTTCTCTTTTTAGGAGAGAAATTTTACAACTGTCTGCATTTGTAGAGGAGGAAGGGAGGAAGTTGCTGGTATAATTTTTAATAGAAACATCTACATCAGGTATTGAGAAATCAGCTAATGTAAGTGACCCAGAACGTCAACCACAGTAAACTTAGAAATACACACACACACACACATATATATATATAAACACATGTTTTACAAATCTATTTGTTTTTATATCCGAAAGGAAAAACTAGTTAATGAAGATTGACATTTACATTAACCGAAAACTGTAATCAGTCTTACTTGTGCATAATAGCAGCAAAAATAATAATTAATATTATTTTTCCTAAACAAATAACTCTAATTCTCCTAGTTAGTTCGATATTGCTCAAATGGATTAGTTTAAAAGTAATTACTGAAAATTAACAGAAGTACAACGTATTTAGAAAGGACGGATCAGATGTAGAGGAGAAATTAATGTGAGTTTTTAAAATTGGAAATGCTGTCGTAATAAAAATAAATATTTATATCTTAAATATTAAGGTTTAAAAAGAACTAGATTAATATTCGCATTACTACCCGTAATGTACAAAAACATGAGGGACGTCACATCGATACAACTGAAGCGACTTACTTCATGCCTTGCCGTGTAAGATTTTCCTAATCTTAATGTTAACAGCAAATGCCACTGAGCGCTCTTGATCGTCGACAGAAAAGTCGTGTAAGGAACTGCTACCTGTTGCTTACATGACACGAAAGAGAATTTCTCCAAAACGTCAAACACGACAAAGTCAAAGAAAATTCCAATAAGTTGTTGAAAAATACGCTGTCACCTGGCGAAGTAATTTAAGACTCTAAGCGGTGCTTATAGAACGGAGAAGACAGCTATTGTCCGGGGCCTATTCCGGGGTTCCCGGGAAGAAGCTTTCGCTCCCGGCTTCAGGATCGATTATTCCCGGAGATAGCATCCCACGTGGTGGATGGCTCCCCGCGCGCCACGGCGCATGTGCGTGGTGGAATTTGGGATAGTTGATTGGCCCGTCCGAGAGCCATTGTCTAAACTTAGCCGACTCGAAGTGCGTGATGTTTTTCAACTTTTTGCGTGTGTCGCTCTCTCACTCGGGGCCAGATGTTTTGAAAAAGCAAAAACGAGGTGGAGACGTTTAATTGCATATGTGAATGGAATTCCGAAAATTAATTACATTACTTTACAGCATCGAATTCCTTGTTGTGTTTTCTCTTAACGCATACTGCACACATGCTACACATAATTCAAAATCCTTGTACCTAAATAAAAAGTCGGGGAAAAAATAGAAGAACAATTTATGCGAGCGTTCAGCAACAAGTAAAGTGAAATGTAATAAATAATACGAAAATGCAGAAATAAAATTGCATTTTTGTACCATTTATTACATACAAACACGAGAATATGACCAAAGAAAAATTTAAGTTCATGCTTTATGAGTGAATGAATAAAATTTGACAGCAGTAGATTCACAATACCTTAGTTTTTGCCATCCAGAAATTAATTTATCTAATATGCTGCTAAAATGTTGCGAAACTTCATAAGTTTGACAGAGATCTTATATATGCCTTGGTTAGTGGTGTTAAAACTTGAATGCATCACGACACCGATACAAATATTTTGTTATACTTACGCCATCAACTTGTGCGTGACCCTTCTCTTTAAAATAATGTATTAGAAGTTTAATGTATTAGAAATTTTTTTTGTCTTCAGAAATTTCAACGGAGGAAGTGCAGTCTGTTAAAATGCAAACGTGCAGTGGGCAAAAATATTTTAACGACAAAAGTTATTAGTATCAGGAAAATAGTTATGTACCTGAACTTTTTACGTACCGTTAACTTGATCCCATTCGGGGTGAATTTGCTGACTTTTCAAATGCTAGTTTGTATTATTTCTGGCAACATTAACCTGATAACAAACTTAAGAAATAAACGTTTCATTCAATACAACTATCAACCCTTTGTGGTAAAGTTGTTCAGCTGCAGAAGTAATGCAAACTAACATTTAAAAAGTGGGCCCAAAAAAAAAAAAAAAAAAAAATCACATTGGGTATTATGGACTATTTTTAAAATGATGCTGTAGAACGCATTGGTTTGTTATTTTAAAATAGAAATCTGATGGTTGCTGTCTACAAAAGCTACGAAGATAATATTTGCAGAATTTGACTAAGTTAGCATTAAGATTAAGATGATTCAAATACTCAAGAATTAGAAAATTACGTCATAATTTAGTTAACCTGTACAGCAACATTGTGGAAACAAGTTACGTCACATTCCATCTTGCAGGATGATGGGTTGTCAGGCTGCAGATACCCAATAAATGCATAGCATAGATACCCTTAAATGTTTAGATACCCAATAAATGCACGTTCAATGGAACTTTGTACAAAATTCTAACCGAAAAAGTATGTTTACATTCCTAAAGATTGATTATGCTGAATTTTGCGAGATAGTATGTAAATGCGTTATCAAATACGCAGAAAGTTATAATGCAGATTTTGTGAGAAAAACAGTTAATGCAAGCGTAAGTACAAGCGCTTGGTATAAGTAAAAAAAAGTTTTCTTAGCAGCGATGCAAAGATTAATAAAACGTAAAATGCAGATGGTTTGAAAAATCAAATAAAATTTTTTAATCATTCGAAAAATATAAATTATTTTTCGAGAAGTTTACATTCTTTAAAAAATGGTAGATGTTGTACAAGAGTTTATTCATTGCTGCATGAAAAAAGTTTTTTTTTTTTTTGTTTTTTTCATAGGCTTTTATTATTTGGCTCTTCATCAGTTTTCCTGATGGTTTCTCTTAAGTTATGAATAATTGTTTTTTAAGTGCTGCTAGTGTGTTGAGTAGAGTAAATGAGTGCACTGTTAAAATTTTTATATAGTATATTGAAGTTTTAAAAAAAAAAAAATCTTGCAAATAATGGAACATTTTATAAAATTGTTTAAAATACTGCAATTACACGTTTTATAAAATTGTGTATTTGTGGTATTTTAAATAATGCTAGTTCATTATGAATATTTAGTAACGTTACATTCCAAAATTTAGCTACATTGTTTTTAAGCAAAAATTCAAGCGTGTTCGGATACCTTAGTACTTTTTGAAAAACCGATAACGTTATATTGCATCTCCCCCTCCCAAAAAAGATGAATTTGAAATGGAGTTTTTGTAAAAGTTAGACCTTTTAAACTTGAACCCCCAATCTTCCAAAATTATTCAAAAAGCAAGATGCAGGCATTGCATTAAAGGCACTCAAAAAGATTCAACAAACCCTGCTATAAACTTGCATTTGTTGAAGCAAAAAAAGAAAAAAAAAACAAACAAACAATATATATATATTGTTTGGGCACATATAAAACACTCGTAGTTGTTGATGTGGCGAAACTGAAGGTCAAATTGCTTCCTGGATAAAGTATAGCAAAAGCGTAAAGAGATTTCTTTACTTTTGACAGGTGTACGGATTCAAATTTTTCATTTAGAGGTAAATTTTCTAATTTTCTATTCGTGTTTGTTTTTCAAATACACTAAAAATCATTTTGTTCACGTTTCTTCATAAAAACAAATGAGACACTGCGATTTGCTTCCAGCTGCAATGATTAACGACTCTCAGTTGCACATCAGTTTGTTCGATTTAGTTCATACATAGTTTATTAGAATGCTGTTCCAATTAACGTTCGATTACTTATTTAACTTAGAGCATTTATTTAATTACTTCATTCAGTAATTCGATTCTTTTCTGACAGAAAGAATATATATTTTCCCTTTATTCGATTGTTTCAGTGATGCTTTGGTGTTTAATTATTTTCCTAAGTCCATAAGTTATAGTTGTAGCAACTGGATGGGAAATATTTCTTGATTAAATACATTTGTTTATCCAGATTAATACTCTGAGATTGTTGTCATGTATTTTTATTTTATAAGCTATGTATTTTTTACATTTGTATTTCTTTCATGACAAATTAATAAATATTTTTAATATCAGAGACACATACAAAAGAAAAAAAAAATGAAAGAAGGGTTAATGTATCGTAAAAATATAGTTGAAAATAAAGAACAGTCAAAAATAAGTGAAGTAGTTAAATGAAGAATGAAAAATAAAAAAAAATGAAAGTAAGGTTTTGTGATTGGGAAAAGGTGAGTCTGTCGGTCTGTCTGTATGTCAGTCTGTCAGTCCTAATAAAACAAAAGTACAACGTAAGTTTTATTGTTAGTCATCATTCTTGAGGGCTCATTCAGCAAGGTTATGTTTAAAACAAAAATGAATAACTTGTAAGATACTAACAAAATTAGCTGTCTTAGGTGTGTATCAGTAAATCTTAAGCGATATTTTGGTTTTACCATGTCCATTGTAAACACATGTTCATCCAAACCTACAGCAATATTTGACAGCCAAATTGTGTAAGTTAGGTAAATTGCTTGTTGGTTCGAATTTCCAAAATTCAATAGGACTTTAATCACTTGCAGTTGAAATGAGTTCCTAATCTGTAATTTTTTTGTATAATATGGTGTTACAAACCAATAATTTTGATTTGGAATTTTTTTTTGATTTTTTTCGGCACCGCTGCATTTATTTGCCAAACAAACAGGCTTTGGAGTATTTTGCTGCATAAACAAAATTGTTTTTCCGAGACAGCTTTAAAAATTACGATTTTCAACATCCTCTTCCAATTTCCTTTTCGATGTCGAAGGTTTACTCATGGACATGATGATAATAAAATTTTAGAATCGACGTCAAACTTACTTTCGGCATTTAATGGAGCATTTTACCCAAACGATCGACCTACTATTTAATATTTTCTACAAACCATTTCAGGTCACATACATTTTCGAAATCATTTGCTTTTCTCAATGGATATGCCTCAAAATCTCGTAAATATGACAGATAGAATAAAACAGTACGACAGAATATTACAATACAAAGGAGGAAACTACAAGAATACACCCAGGGCAGAGGACGAGAATCGAACCCCACCGAAGGCAGGCAACGGAAACTGGCACTAAAACCGCTCGGCCACTGAGGCCCCCGACGACCGACCTCTTATGCACTTTACAGGCGTATCAGCCAAGCACGAAGTGTTCCTATGGATCTCTGCGGGACCTATGTCTTTAAGTTGGAATTCGAACCACTAGGACATGGTCGGTGGAAGTGCAATACCGATCGAGCCTCTATGCTCTTGCCGGGATTCGAACCCGTCCCCCAAGGCGCGAGAGCAGCTGGCAAACGACTCCTAAACAAGGCATCATGGCACCAAAGCGTATGTGTGGGACAAAGTTTTTGAAGAAGAAATTCATATTTTTTACAATTTTTAAGTTTTCACGTTTGTTTGTTCGTTAACGACGATTTCAGGTCACATAAATATTCGAGTTTATTTGCTATTCTCAAGGATGTGCCTCAAACTCTCATCTAATATGACAGATAGAACAAGACAGTACAACAGATTTACCGTACAAAGAAAGAAATACACCCAGGGGAAAGTTGGAATCGAACCGACGCCTCTTCACTGCGCGCAGGTACCGGAACCAGTCGATTAGACCGCTCAACCACTGCGGCGGTTTTCACGTTCTACTGTTAAAACTCCGCTGTTTCAAAGTAGATGATACGAGGCAGTCAGAAGCAACGGGATATAAGTGCATTGAGATAACTGGTGCAAATGATACGGAAAGCACCATTCTATATTGTGACAAGAGATATTAGTAGTAGCTCTAGCAGGTGCTCTGCTTCAACGTGATTATAAAAAAAAAAGTAACATTAAAGGTCCCATAAGATCCAAACGCGTAAGATGCAATAAGACTTTGAACGCGTTTTCCTCAGAATCGTTTACATCCCTTTGCTTTTTACTGCCTCATATTTAGAAGAGCATTTGTTAATTTATACTATGCCTTTATTAATAAATAAATAAATAAATCATTTAATAGCAAATAAACTCGAAAATGCTATGTGACCTGAAATGGTCTGTATAAACGATATACAATAAACAAATCAAAAAGTCATCATTTCCACCAGATGGCAATACAAGAAGAGTGACGTCACTGTGTTGATAATATTAATCAGTACTATTGATGATTTGGTTAAACAGCGCAAATCTACGAGTTAACTTTGGAATTTGTTTTCAGTTTCAAATGTGGAAATACATTTCATGAGTGTTTATTCATTATATTTACATTGTTGTTCGTGACAATTACATCTCAGCCTGGGCATCTTTGAAGCATATGAAATGTCTTTAAGAAGACATGATTCAGGTAAGAAATCAACAATTTAAACAGCTGCTATTGTTTATGATTTATTATGTTATTTCAAAGCTGGTGAAATACCTTATGTAATATCCAAAATCGCATTATGCTGTTAATTCTCTTGGTCGGTAAACCAATCTGTATATATATATTAGAGCTGGTGTATGAACCTTGGGTTAGTTTATAAGTGCGCTAGGTCTAACCACAAAGACGCTTAAGCGTAACCATTGCAGTATTCATTGTAATTGACAAAACACGAATTATAAGTTTGTTCATTTCTAGTAAATGCAAGCGTTACTAATTCATAACGTGTATTAACGGAGGAAATAATAATAAAAAATCTTAAAAATAATAATAAAAAAATTTTTTCTTGGGTGAGTGAATCAGAAGACAAAAATCGACTTTGAGCGGGGCATTCGTATAGAACGGCGTTTATTAACCCCATTAAAGCGTTTACTGTATATCTTAATGTATAAGACGGTCCCTTAATTTCTTAAGTGAAATTTCGGAAATAATTCATTTTTTATTTTTTAAAGATTTTGGATATGTGAGTTCCATACGTAATTTCTACCCCCCCCCCCTCCTCGCAAGTTTTAACGATTTTATACATCGGCTCGATTTTATACATAACGATTTTATACATTTTTTGTTTTTAATTATTTATTCAAAAACTACTATAGTGAGATGCATTTTACGTATTACATAATGTTTTGTGGTCATTTATGAACAAAAGGGCTATTTTTAAAGTAAGGTAGAAAAATAAATCATATGTCATTTAGCCTTTTGAAAAAAAAAGGAATTAGGACCAAGGTACAACACCCCTGTTGTACCATGGACCTACTATTATTATTTTTGAAAAAAACATTATTTATATTACAAATCTTTATGAAATCTTGTATTAAAGTTAACATTTATTAATAAAACAAATTAAACAGCATAACAATTTACTTAGCAATTAATAGACATTATATTAATTAACATTCATAATTCTATAAGATATTTGATCACTTTAACGTGTTATTGTTCAATAATTATCTTTGGAGTTTTATTATTATTTCATCCTCTTTCGGCACTTGTCATGGCCCTAACTTGCTTTGATCCCAAAGGGGCGAACACTTTCGGGTTTTTGTGCACTGTAGAAATTCCAGTTTCTTCACAATTCCAGATTTGGGTTTCTTTGATATTAGGACACTTTTCTAAAGCTTTTTTTACATTCGCAAATGTAAGTGCTACATTGTGCTTATTAAAAGCGGTTGAACGAGCCAAACTAGTTGACTCCGGTTTCCTAAGAGAAATTTCTTTCTTGTATTTCTTCCTAAATAACCTCATCCAATAGACACCCGCCATTTTATCTCGATCCCAACTTTCAGGATATTTAATACTGTTTGACTTGGCAAATTTATACGCCAATTTCATCAAATTTCTTAGTGTCAAGCCGTATTGTAGTTGAGAAGCTTTTTTAATATAATCTAGTAACAAGAGTTCTTCATTATATGAAAACACTTTGTGACTTACAAGCTTCGATTTTAAATTAAATGGCTCAATAGGATAATTTTCTTTTTTCAAGTGACGTGTCAGCGTAGTTTTTGATAAAATATGTCTTAGCTGCACTGTAAACTGTTAATTTATTATCTTTAATAAGCTCTACAGCCTCCATTATTTTATCATAATTTGGCGATGGCCTCGTAATTCCCGTTTTACTTCGAGGCATTTTTGCATGTGAGAAGTATCAACAATCTGTTAAAAAAAATAAACTATTTCATTACACTGTAAATACGTAAAATGTTAAAATATTTTAAATATAACAAGATAAATACAGTCCACGGTTCAAAGTGTTGTACCATGGACCTATCCATAGTACAACTGCTTTTTTAAGTCCAAGGTACAACACCCTACACATATTAAAATAACTGTTTATTTTGAGTGATAGGCTAGGAATTGAAAATGATTTAACGCTCAATTACACGGCCAAATAAGTTGTTAAACATAAACAAAAAGGATTACTAAACTTTTTAACAAACTAAACAAGGGTTTTACAAAAGGAAGAAACTAAAAAAATTTACTTTTAGGGTCACAAATTCTTTTTGGTCTCCTACTGCCAGATCTCGTTCGAGTCCAACTATCAAAATTAGATATAAATGACAGCTAACAGATATAACATGAACTAGTGTTGCCGTATTGAAAAATAAAACCGTGAAATATATTTTTTTATCATTATTCTTTTACCACAGTACAACAGGGTCCATAGTACAACAGGTTCCCCTACATTACTTTTCCACAAACCCATGTATAATAAATCGAGCCCCCCCCCCCTTTTTCAGCTCCTAAATTTTGTAAAATATATTTTGACTTGCACATGAGTATATAGAGTAATTCGTTTTGCTTGTAAAGCTTAGCTGCATTTCTATCTTTGATTATATGTCGCCACACCAATTTTCTATTTTAAGGACTTTTTTAAAATGTAAATGAAAAAACTTTGAATTTGTAATAATTGACGCTTATTTGTTACTATATATTTCCAGCATTATAGAATTAGAAAAGTCAAAGCAAGTGAATCGTAATCATTTATTGAAGTTTCTTTTATAAAATCAAATGGCTTTTTTTAAATGTGTTTTTAGTCGTTGGAATAAATACAGTAGCTATTAAGGAAAGATTCAAGATGGTTAACACAGCTTCATATAACGTAAATACGTAGAAATTAAATCAAAATAGTTTCCCTTCTAAATAGCATCAAGAAATTTCAAAGGCAAGGTAAATTTTAAGTTAGAGCGTGTAAAATACTCCGTTTTTTTCTCACATTGCGAAACTGTAAACTAGTTTTCGAGTAAATATGAATACAGTTTTTTTTTATGCATAATACCTGGAATAAAAATTTTTTTGCGTACATTCAGAGTATTTAGCTACCGAAATGCTTATTATTTTATTCAGCTATATTTTGTAAACATTGGATCGGATCGGATCATAAATTTTAAACCTTATTTGGTAATTTTCGCTGTTTTTTCTTCGTTTATGTAAGATTTAAAGGATTAATACGCTCGTGATGTTATATGTGCATGCATGTACGTTTTTAAAAGTGTGTAAGTTTTTTAAAACAAGCATACGCTTTTGATGTTTCTGGTGTGTTTATTAACGTGTTTAAAAGTAACCGTGAAAATTTTTATTTAAATAAATAACGCTTTTAATGGTTTTGGTGCACATATTTACTTCTTTAAAAGTAACTTTACCCTGTATGGTTTGCTGAAATAAGTATACGCTTTTCATGGGGCCGTGGTAGCCTAGTGGTTAGCACGTCGGACTTCCACCTGGAAGGTCGCGCGTTCGATACCCACTGAAGACCACCATGTATACTTGGGGATATGTGCATGTAAAATCCGTAGACCCCACTACCTCTCCCCGTGCGTAAGCAATCCTAAGGCCTCGGCTAACAGGTAGGGGTCTGGTATACGCTTTTCATGTTATTGGTGTGCTTACTTACCTGTTTAAAAGTAAGCGTGTACAGTTTTACTCAGCGTTTATTAAAGTCAAATACCTTTAAACTAATGTACACTTGTATATTAGACTTGATTACTTTTGTACATAAGGGGGAAAACCACTAATTAAAAGAAGATAGCATATATATATTCTTATCATTCTTTGCTGATACGAAAATATATATTTCTAGAGCATATATCTTCAGTTAAGTCTGTTTCATAAAACTGTTCTTCAAACTAACATAGCTGCAACTGTAACAATTTGTTAATGTGATAAATAATATTGGTAGATTTCTATTATTTCACTAAACATTAAAACAACTTGGTTTTTCATTAAATCTATTGCGAAATTTAATGATTGATTAGGAATGTTGAAATGAATCTGAGGCATTTGAGGTTTCTTCACAGTATTCTATTATATACTAAAGGGATCGTTCATAAATGATGTCACGTTTTTTTTTCAATATACTTGACCCCTTCCCCTTTGTCACAAAATGTCACAATTCATCATACCATCTACCCCCCCTTTGTCACATGTTATGGTATATTACATAAGCATACGTACTTGCAGTTCAAAAAGAAAGCACTGAGCTGAAGATCACGTTTCTAATTTTATTTTTTAACTTTTAATGACTTTTGTGAGCATAATAATAATAATGATGTGTGCTTAATTTGTATAACATGGAGTTAAGGTTTGCAGCAAAAAAGATAATTAGTATAAATTAGTACATTATATTAATTGTTCGAATTCTTCACGTAATTTTATCTTGAACGTGAATGCTAAAGAAAATTTCCTTTTAAACTTTTAACAGGAAGTAAATTTAAACCTTAATCAGCATCGTTGTTTACGGTACAAAATGATCAATGAAACTTTATAATCAAATTCTGAAAATCGAAATTACTTTAAAAACAAATTTTATTGCTGCTTTTAAATGTTTTTATAGAAACCAAAATGTGTAATGCCACACTTCTTGTTACCCCCTCCCTACAATTGTTACAAACTGTCACAATTTCTCGAACTTTCCTTCTTCCTTCGAAGCGTAACATCATTTATGAATGACCCCAAAGACATAAAATTCACTTTCACGGAATTTCATTACTAAGAAATACCGTTAAAGTGTTTTGCAATTGTGTATTATAAAAATATTTTCTCTTGGGGGCTACTTATTATTTCATTAAGGGAACACTGGCAAAGCAATTTACAGACATTTTTGTGCGTGTACACAATTTAAAATTTTTTATGCTACTAACTTTTAAAATTAATTTTTATCCCTTGACACACCTTTAAGATATTCAGCTTCCTTTCCTAGAACTGTATGCCCTATTGATTTAGTAACAATTGTTGCACATCGACAAAAATTTTTTTTAATTTCTAATGTGTTGCTGTTGGTTTTTGACAATTGCAGACCTAGTGCGTTCCCCAGAAATTTGTATCTCTTTCAGCGACACCACAATGAGTGTGGTACTATCGCCGCTGGGAATTTTAACTTCCGGTTTCTCCACTTGAAAGGGCGAGCATCCGGATTCTGTTGATGCAAAATTGCACTAGGAATTTAATTTAACCGAGGGGGGGGGGGGGGGGGCATCCAATCAAATCTCCAAAGCTTGAAAGAAAAAGTAGAGTTTAGATTTTTGTATAAAAATAGTGCTAATTTTTCGTTTCCTTGCTGATTTCCGTTGAACCTGGCTCTCGGAAATAGGTAGCTCGGTAGTTAGATACTTGTTTAACTTCTGCAAGATATTTAAAATTTTCCATAAAAATTGATTAGCAAAATTTTCAGAGAAAACTTGTTTGCTCTGACACTAGGGTTACGCTTAGGTTGTAAACCTGAAAGGGTTTTGACTTCAACCACATGACCATTTGGCGAACGGAACGGATTACTTTCAACAAAGTGGCTTTTTGACACTAGTGGTTTTCGGAAATTTAGTTAAACAGATGTTAGTTAATTTCACCGCTCTGACGATAAAGGTGGCAAATATAGTCGTCCTCTCTTTTTTCACGACAAGATTCGCTGTTATGCTGAAAACAGGTTGCGTACAAAGGAACACGCGTAATATATCTTTATTATTTAAAAATGGGCCAGAGTGGTGGTTCATTACATGTGGCATAACCGTACGGATAGGCGCAGACGATTTTCTGCGTCTTGAAAATCCAACTTCACGGCCAGGATCGAACCTGCGAACTTGGGCTCAAGAGACCCGCTCCTTAATACGTCGCCACCATGACGTACAAAAATAATAAGAGTTACGGTTAATAAAATTATTTGAAGTATGTCTTTAATTATTTCAGGAAAGTGGAATATTTAAGTTAGGTGGCTTAACAAATAAAAATTAGCCAAACAATGATGTCATTAACAACCTGAATTCTTAAGTACAAAATAAATAAATAAATAATAAAATAAATAAATAAATAAATAAAATCGTAACTAAATTTTTAAAAAAATCAATGCGTCTTGTCCAGTAACGTTCAAGATATTTGGGAAAAACGAAAGTGTGATCCCTCCCTGGTTATGTACTCTATAAGGAATCAACCTCGCAATTCTATTTATAGAGTAATTGAATAGGAGGACACGGAGTAAAAAAATAAGCAAAATGTGTGCATGAAAACCAAACTTAAAATTAAAAAATTCATAAAATTATTTAATGCCTGCATTCACTAATTGAGTTCTAATAAAAAAAATACATTTCATTTACGATGAAAAATTTCTTAAAAATAAATATATCTATCTCTTTACAATAAATTCCGTCTAGAGCTATGCGAGCCTATCTTACCTTATGCACCAACATCAACTATAATATCTAGCTATCTCTTTCTCCCTCGTTCATGTATTCGTTCATTCGCTTATTTATTTATTCACTCATTTATTCCTTAATTCATTCTCCCATTCATTAATTCAATCAGAAATTTTTCTTAAAAATCCAGATCAAAAACTTTCATCGGAAAATAGGCTCGTTTAGTTCCGTGTGCACTTCGTATCTATACTTATGTTCTACGTCATAAGAGCTTTCCGATAAAGTTTGTTCCAAGCAAATACGCTGTTAAATCAGGATTTATATAGGATTGAAATTTTCCCGTAGGTGTATGTTAATTTTTACAGAATGCGAAGAATTAATTCTTTTTACTCTTATATACTAATTATGTTTTTCGTTGTAAACCTTAAACTCGTTTTTTACAAATTATGTATACACATAATCATTAATATTGTGATGCTCACAAAGGTCATTACAAGCTCAAAATTAAAATAGGAAATTTGGTCCACAACGTAGAGCTTCGTTTCTGAACTGCAAGTACATATCGCTAGTTCAAAATTAAAACGACATTTCTGCATATCACTACTTTTCTGGAGAGCGTTTTAAAAAAAATTTTAGCAAAAAAAAAAAAAAATCTCAGTGGAATCAAAGCCCATTTAGTTTTTCTTTGCCTTAAATAATTTTTTTATAATTTTTACTATGAATCTACTTCGTAATATTTTTTAAAAAACTTAACGATTCAGGAGAAATTGGCAAATCTGTCGTTTTAACCCAGACTTTCCTACTGATTTTGAAACATAATGCATTAAAAAATTCAACAAATTCAAGGTTAAATCGACACATTAATCAAAGCACCAGTTTAATTTTGAAACATAATGCGGTGAACAATTAAGAAATTCAAGGAAAAATCGACACATTATCCAAACACTAGTTTAGTTTTGATGTAATGCAGAATACCGGCTCTTAGTCCGTTTTAACTTAACTGAGAGTAGGTCTTCACTCACCGAGCTTCAAGACGTTACTGACGCATTGATGTTGTGTCGTTGTATCCTGTATTTGCGCGCGAAATTTGTCAAACAAACTTACTGCTCTCTAGCTGCCACTATTTAAACCATAGATATGCCGATACATCCTCGAGAAAAAGCAAAAAATACGATTTTTTGGTGTCGGTTTAATTTAGAACCAGCTATATGCTTATGCAATATAACGTGGCATTTGATAGGGGTTATTGAAGTGTGACAAAGGGGGAGGGGAGTCAAATATATTGAAAAAAGTGTGGCATCATTTATGAATGGTCCCCAGGAGGATTTTCGAACCTGATAAACAATCAACTGAATTCTTAACCAGGGGTCGCACCAGAGGAAATTTGGGTCCGCTTTCGGACCCTTCACAAAATTGCGAACCACCAAATCGTATTTCTCCCTGAGTTATTTATTAAAAATGACAATTCATAATAAGTTTTTTAATCACTGTATGTTTAATTTTTTTTTCAATCCTTTTAAAGTTCAAATACTGGACCTTATTAAAAATGCTGGATCGACCCCTGTTAACCCTTTATAAGGTGGTGGTAAATATGTTAACCATCAAATTCAGCCACATAAATATTTACAGTAAACTATTTTTAACCCCTATGTTTAGCAGAAATTGTCTAAAGACTGAGAAGTATTTTTACCACCGAATGCATCAGTCTTTAAATGTGTTTGATATACTTTACCCCTCGCCCTCTAAAAAAGGGGGTGGGGTAAAAATTGTGTAAATTTTACTCAATGACATAAATTAATTGCCATTTTGAAACCAATCGAAATCCAAAAACCGTTTTAATACACCATTACTAGAAGAAGACAGCCTTATAAAGGGCTGATGTATGCTTGGAAGAACCAAAAACACATCTAATGCGAAGAAGTAAAGAAAACATTTCGAGCAACATTTTATTAAATATCTAAGTACATCGCCTTTTAATAACTAAATTTGATGCGTTTACTTTTCTCTACTTTATGTTACAAATATTTTCTCACTTTAAATCCGTGGCTCAAGCCACTACATCGTAGCTTTTCGATGAACAGGAATTCTAACCCATCACTGATCACAGTTTCCAGAAGAAACATCGATGAAACACGAACAGTTTTTATGAAAGCGAAATAGATAGCATTTTTTTTTATTAAATGAAAGCGTCAGCACACACACAATTCGATGAATTCAAAAAGAGTACATGACATATCAACATCATATCAAACTGACAAACATCACATTTTCATTTTATTATACATATTTTTCTTCTTAAATACAAGAGTATACGTCATCTGATTTCAATTTGAGGTGCAAATGGTAAACACATACAAAAATCCTCCGCTTAAATTTGTTAAAGGGAATCACGAATGAATTCTTCGAAACTTATAAATTTAAAGTAGAGAAATTTGTAGCCCCATTCTGTTCTTCAGAATTCTGATATTGGTGATATTTCTTTAAAATAATTTATTTATTAATCATGAGATTAAAATAAGAATTTTAATGCAAATATTAAAAGAATTTTATCGCGAAAGAGTCCTGCAGATAAGGAATAAGGACATGTGTTAAAATAAAGAGATTGTTTGATTTTATATATTTTTAAAATTGATGATTTGAAAAAGAATTATGCAAAAGTTTCCGTATTTTTAATAGAGATTTATCATTAATGATTTGAATTGTATTAATTTTTTATTGTTTAGTTGTCTTTTAAATAATCGCGTTAAAAAGTCTAATGTCGAAAGTTATATATATATATATATGTGTGTGTGTGTTTGAGTCTATTCGTAAATGTAGAAAATGTTTAATAAATGTAAGAGCAAATGTAGGCAACGATGAAGGATGAAAAAAAAAAAAAAAGAATATGGGGATATTAAATAGCTACAATTTTTAAAGTATATTATTTAAATTCGTATACAACTACTTGTAAAACTTAAATTAATTACATTTTGAAGGAATAGTTGAACTTTTGTTTTGCTACTTTACATAAATTTCACTCTAACTTATGTAAATAACTAACGAACAAATGTTTGGGTTTATCCCACTTTATCCTTCAAACAATTAAGGGAAAAAGTAACAGATGAGTTACTAATATGTCTTATGTGGTTCGCATGTTTGGAGTCGAATTTTTAATACGTACTAATTATTCAATTATTCATCGCTAGGAACAGCAGTTCAAAACATTTATCTTTTTACTATTTGCTTTTAAAGATTAGAAAGGTTTAAAGACTCAAAATTGCCGGTCGATATGTTTTTAATTAAAAAAAATTCCACAATTTTTAATAGGTGGCGGGTTCATTTATTAATTTTTTAAGGAAATACCGATCTATTTTTGAAATATATGACGCCTTAGAAAAATATTAATGATAAATAGGAAGTTGGAAAGACCAGAGAAAATATATTTATTGTTCTAATTTTGAGATGTATTTAATTCTAATAACAAAATCACCACCAAAATACAACAAGCAACAGTAAAATCGTTTTTTTTTTCTATTTAAACTTGGCGTAATTATTATAGTAGAAAGTAAAATACAGTAACATAATACAATTTTTGTAAATGAAACTCAATGAGATTTTGACGAAGGTAAATATTGACTGGTTTCGGTGCAGTAAATTTAAAGCTCTTTATTTCTTACACAAAAGGAAAAATATTTTTTTTCCCACTAATGATTATTGAGTTGTAAATTTTTACATATTTATCCTTAATTTTTAATATTATTATTTTTAGATTTGTAAACTACTACGGGATAAAACAATTTTCGTCTTATGGAACAAAATGATTGTAAGTTAATATATATTATATATTTTACTTCAAATTGAGCCTTTTCATAGTATTGTATAAATACTTTTTACTTTTCTTGTTCGTTTAATTTCCATATTAAGTTTTAAAGTTTTATACTGGGTGGGGGTATTTCTTTTCTTTTCTTTTGAGATTCAGCTTTACATTTTATTACTAATCGGAGCTTAATTTAAAACTTTTCCTATTAAAAACACTGACAGTTTGAAATTTCCGAAATATAATGCTTAACAATTCGAGTGAATGAACTTGATCTAATTTACATAATAAGTAATAACTTTGTTTTTATTGAAAAAACTTTATTTAATTCGATATTAAGCATTTAAAAGTTTGAAACGTACGTTTGAATTAATTTATAACTTTAGTTAATCGAGAGAGATAGCTAGTGTTACAAATTCGATTGTGATGTACGGGAAAGTAGGCTCGTTTAGTTCTCAACGAACTTCCTATCTTTGTAGTGCGCGTTTAAGTAAAATGCTTTTGCAAAAAAATTAGAATTTTTCTGACAAAAACGATGATACTGTTAAAACACGTTTTGTACTAAAACAAGAAATAATATTTCTTTCAACGGATATATTTCAGAAAATTTATTAAAATGTTACGCCAGATGTACACATTTATAAGCAATATATTTACATTGTATATGAAACATTAAAACTTATCTGGAATTCTTTGTGAAAAGATTTGAGTAAAATAATTCTTAAAAAAGTGGCAATAAATTAATTCAGTAAACCACGTAAAAATGTGTTGTCTTACTTTTTTGAAATAAAAACTTCATTGCCATAGATGTTGTTACTACATAAATTAATTTTTGTAGTTTATCTCTCTTTTCTATCATGCCATAAATCTTTATTCTTATTTTTCCTTTCTTACTTTCAAAGGAGAAGAAACAATATAAAATTAACAGATTTAACATTAACGAAATGTATGAGGAAATAATTAATACACAACATGAAAATTACTTGACTTTTTTGCAATAGCAACGAAGCACCTTAAAATATAAATTTTAGCATGTTTTGTTAGATTTAGAGATGTAATATGTGTCTTCTTCTGCCGTGCTAAGCACAAAAATCGTATGTGAAACTTTTCAGAGAAACTGAGTTATTGCGAGGATTTGATTCTTTGTCATTCATTTATCAAAATATAGAATCTTTTGTCGTCATAACGTGAATGGAAAATATTAAAAAGAATTCTGAATAAAGGGGTACCTGCATCAAGTATATGAAGGAGGACAACTTTAACAGTCAATTTCTCAATTTGAGCTCAACTGCAGATGAACTTTACGCTTAGCACGGCAGCCTTACTGATACTTTGATCACATTGTGACTAATACATCAAGAAATCAAAACGGAGTTTTGTGCATATTGTTAGTTTCAATTGACAAGAAGAAAATATAATTATAAGCACCAATGCATTATTTTGCTACGGAAATCAGGAAGCAGGTTTCACCTCTCTGTCTATAAGAGGTGTATCTTCACTAGCAGTACTGTTTGTTCCACACAATGGCTGTTGGGATCCCATAGCCTGTTCTTCTTTCATCCTTGATTCTCCCTTTCGCCTCACCAGAACTTTAGACTTTTCAGCAATTCTTAATTCTTCCTCATCGTCTATATCCGCATCATCAGCACCAGAAGACAAGAAATCGTCCCTGTCTGGATCGTTTATTCTGTTCAAAGATCCCCAGTGGAACGCGCCAGACGTCATTCCAGTGTCCCTTTGGCTTAACGACATTTGTTCCCGTTCTGGAGTTAGTTCCTGTCGACTTTGGTCATTACTCGAAGCATCGTCTCTCCTTCTCCAAGAGAGAATGTCTTGTGCGACAATGGTGGAATCACTTTGGCAATACGGAACTGGATCACACTCTGGAGTTAACCGCTGTTTACTTCGGTTTCCGTCATCCAACCTTCCCCAGGCAAGCACATCCGGGGCAACAATCGTAGAATCACTTCGACAGTAAGGTATTGGCCCGCTGTCTGCTGGACAGTACGTTGCAGACAATTGCTGTCCACTACGACTTTTGAAGAGGATCGGCGTTTTGCCTTGTGTTTCAGTACTCTGACTAGAGAGAGAACGCAGAAAATGGGGTAAATTCTTCAAAGAAATTTGCTTCAGTGAATTGTCTGAAGCAGCTTTTCGTTGCTTAGAAAATAGTCTTAAATCCAATCCCAAATTGGACATGCTGCGGGATTTGCTTTTTGTGATGTTGTCGGAGCTGACATGAACCTTTGGAGAGCCACGGGGCTTGTGAGTTTTACTGCGTTGTGCTGCTGTTTGGGAAGTAGTTCCAGGCCTATTAAACAAAAGTTACCAGGAATTAGAGATTTAAATAAGCAGACAAAAAAAAAGTGCAATACATTTACAACATAGCGCATTTTTGGGATTTTGTTTTAAGAGACACATTTGAATCTTAAATTCGACAACTTGTTACGTGGAATCAGTCATTCTCTACACCTAAATAGTATACTGATCTGATGATACTCGTTTTAAACCCAATGAACTGCTCATCATGATCATTGTGAGCATGTAACTTCGATACAGTACCAAAAGTGTCTTTTTACATTGCCGTAAATGTAATATTCCTTTTATTAAATAGAAAAACAAATTTTTTAAAAAGAATCTTTAAAGTTTTATTGTACCTCTCTGTATAATAATAGTGCTCAGTGCACGGTACCTCTACCCACTAATAACCCATTAAAATGTTTTGATGTATGGTTAATTATGATTTTTGGTAAGTGAAATGATCGATATTCCCTCTTTCCATAGTTATACTTCAATTGCCATGAGTACTGAGTTAAATTCAAAAATATTTTACTTTCTAGTTTTTAGTTCAGCGTGTTATATTTTCTTTCTTAACATTTTCTGGGCCTCTTAGAAACAGATTTAAAAAATGATAAAAATTTCAGCGAGTTGAAACTATTTTCATTGTCTTACATCGTAATTTGAAGTTTATTGGAACTTAACAGATGTCCACGCATGTGAGGACTTCCTTTAATTGGAGAAATGATTATTCAGAAAACATGAGCTAAAACTTTGTAAAAGAAGTGAAAAATTTTGAATGTGACTTTTTACAAAAGTGTAGGCATTAAATACGAGTTGCAACATCTATGTACCTGGTGCTTTCAACTCTTAGAGTTGCAGGCGGTTTCAATGGAGCAGGGAGCCCTACCGAACTGTCCAAATCTTCACTGGGTTGTTCAGATAAAGACGTGTCGGCGGTTTCTTTACCGGAATCTGTCTTATGCCGGTCATCAGTAGAGGAAGATAGCATATGGTCGTCCTTGGAAGTGTTAGCCTCACTGCTTTCTTCGTGGCTTGTTTCCACCAGACGATTGTAAAAACAGTTGAACTTGTCCTCAAGCTCCTTGCTTTTAAACCTGTGGATTATAAAGGCATGAATAGGAACTGTAGACCAAGATTTATTGGGGCAAACGAGTGCATGGTCAACTATTTTTGTGATCTTATATAAGACTCTGTAATATGATAAAACTGTACGGTTTCACTTGCGAATAAATATTCGAAGAAAATGAATAATTATACACAAAAATAAAGAAAAGAAAGAATACAGAACAGGATCAAGAATAAGTTATTGTACATCTATTTGAAAGAAAAAAAAGTAGCCACGAGCATTTTAACAGAAATCCTTTTAATTTCCTTGAAGGGATCATTCATAAATGATGTCACGCTTCGAGGGGGGAGGGGGTTCGTGAAATTGTGACAAAGTGTGACAAGGGAAGGGGAGGGGGTAACAAGAAGTCCTGCATTATGCAACATAGCGTGACGCGTGACAAAGGGGGGGGAGGGGGGTCCGCTGAAGTGTGACGTATTGTGACAAAGGGGGGAAGGGGGGTCAAATATGTGGGAAAAAATCGTGACGTCATTTATGAACGGCCCCGAACGTCTGGTATCATCCAGAAAATGAGGCTCATGACTGCTCGTAAAACAATACAAAACTTGACTGTGTTACACATGATTCATCACTACTCTACGCTCAGTGTGTTTCCTTTATGACAAGTTTATATTTGTAAGGAAATCTTTATATGCGTAAAAATAACTTTTATAAGTAAAAACGCAACGATTAATGTTTTATAAAGCACTTCTCATTCGTTTTTTTATGCGTAAATAAAAAACAGGATGTAGTGAGAAGTAATTTCTTCATTAGCTATCTAAAATCAATATAATTTGCTTAGAGAGACTACAAGTTTGAAAAATAATCATTGGCGCACAAGGTGGTCTATGTGTTCTCTATTAAAATGTAGTGGACAATTATTTATCTTGGTGAGGATCAGAGTGGGCCATCAGCTTTTTTCATCTGGAACGATCACTAACCTTTAAGTCCCATACTCTTCTAAACTGTGTTCACACTTTCGCGACTCTGCTACATGGGAAATGCACGAAAGATTGAACAGAGCTGAGTGTTTCATTTCATGAAGACATAGTAGCATTTACACCGATTGCGACCGTTGCTGTGATTGTCAAGATAAGAGAGAGGATTTTTCTGTTTCAAGTGAAGTCATAACGCATCATCAGTCAAGTCATCTGGCTTCTTGGTGATAGTCATTTTTAGTGATGAAATAAGAACAATAAGTCAAAGCGAGGGTTGTTGAATAAATTAAATAGAACCAACGACATGAGCTGAAAGACGACTTTTGTCGCAATGGGTGTCAATGCACCACCTTAAAAAGTCCCTTTGATTCACTTTTGGGTAGCGCTTTACGGATAAAGCAGAATTTAAATATTCAAAACAAATCTCGCAGAAAATAGAAAAGACAAAGTACCTTAAGGAAGGTAGAGTTTCTCTTCTTCCACAGGTAGCACAAACCCCCTTTTTCAGAGGAGGTGGCATATTCAGTGGCACAGCCCCCTTCCTCATGATAGCGGTTTCAGTGGGACCACCTCTATAAACAGGATGTTTTGTTCCATCATCGCTGACAGCACCTTGCCGGCACAACCTTGGTTTGTCCTTTAAGTTGGAGAATGTTGCACCTCGAACGAAATGGGGGACAACTTCGCCGTTTATTCCAGCAACAGGTTTGCGAAAGTTTGCTGAATTCAAAGCAGATCGTTCTTTGATGCTGGAGCATCCTGGACGCGAACTGGAAGCATCACTACTGACACTGGACCTAGAAAGCCTAAGGGCAAATAAATATCATGAATAAAATAGAAGTTTCTGAAGTTGTAAACATTTTCGATTAATGTGGTTAAAATAGTTGTTATTCAAGTATAACTTCTTCCTAACTGACACCCCTCTTAGGAAGAGTTTTCAATTCCACGCTGGCAAAGTACTGAGCCCAAAAAACCCCTCTTTTGCGGACACCTGTCCATTACGGACAACTACTTTTCTCCCGCTGGTGTCAGCTATTGATAAGTTTTACTGCATTTTCTTTTTTGTAGAGCATTGAAAAATATGTAAGTTGCTAAAAAAACAATAGTAACGGAATATTCCTCTTTAAATATTTTTTATTTTAGGTTCTACTGTTATTTAATTAAATTTACTATATTTTACGCGAATTATTGCATTGTTCATAATGAAAAAGGAAATTCACTAAAAAATCATTAACTCTAACAATGTTTATAATACAGTAGAAGCCCGAAATAACGCGGTCCGATATACCGCGTATTCGGATTTAAGGCGGGGAAAAGTATGTCCCCGAAAAAAAAAATCAATTTTGGAATAAGTTTTGCATTTAAAACTTCAGCGAAACATAATATTTTTCATAAACCGCTATTTCGCATTTTATCTCCTGATATTCAAATAGTCCACGGCCTTTAGTGTTCAACAATGCTGTGTTGCTAGTGTGGAACAATATGCCAAAAAGAAAAAAAAAAAAAAACGAAACGCCTCGGTTAGCCAAACAACACTTACGGACTTTTAAACATGTGGTAAGATTAGATTTGCGCTGAATGAATGATTAAATTAATTACATTTCACAAAGCGGGTAAGTGTATCACTGTCGGTCACTGCTTAGATACCATTCCGATATGCCGCGGTTAATCCATAACGCTCGTGTGAAACATGTCCCCCAACAACCGCGTTTTATCGAGCTTCTACTGTACTTCAAAGCAAGCATTTACTTAAAAAATGTTCATAATAAAATAAACACACCTAATATTAAAAATTTGTCATACCCTAGGGGCTGGCTGTAGTACTGTAAAGCGTTAGTTGTCAATTATATTAAATATGAGTTCTTGTTACTTTTAATTTCCTACCTAATATAATCCAAAACACATGATTTATGATTGGTTTAAAATTTTTGTATTTTCTGTTCGAATACTAAACATGGTAGTAACATAAATGTTTGAATAAAGAGGTGAAGTAAAAATCCTTGAAAGGCTTGGCCTTTTGAAAATTAAAAAAAAAAAAAAAAAAAAAAAAAAAAAACGAAATAAAAGCAGTTTGATTTGTTTGAGCAAATTACATAAAATGCTGAGGAAAGTATAATGTAACAAGTTCTAATTATATAGAGGAAGGAGTATTACATGTGTTCCAGCAATAAACGGAAAGTGGTTTTAAAATAAGTTGACTTGCCTGAAAGTTGAAGTGGATGAATCCTGCCGACTACAGCTGTTACTGGAATCTTGCGAGGATTTTTGGGTGCTTCCAGTCCAAGAATTTCTTCTTGCCCCGCGTTCTAAAAGTCTCAGAGGTAGATTTCCTTGTCTCCAGCTATCAGATCGAGAGGAATAGTTATCACTAGAAATGCTGGAAGCCCGTTTTTGTGAGGGCGGCATCCTGCGCTGGGGCCTAGAAGCAGCGGCGTATTCGTTAGACAGCATGGGCTGGCGACGACCGAACTGAAACGTGAAGTACCTGCGTGCAAGACTTTTCCACCGAGCTTCAGACATCTGTACTGAAGTTCCAGTGGCGTACTTCAGATCTACGGCTCTCAGGTGAGCCCCACATTGGCACACTGGCTGGCCTTCTGGAACAGCCGTTCCTCCACTTTTCCTCTCTCCAGCTGAGTTAGTATTGGCAGGTGTGTGCCGGTTAGAGAAATTAGAGCTGTGTCTGCAACGTCCTATACCACGCGTTACCCTAGACTCCTCTATTCGTTTACAAATGAGGACACAGTCTTTTTTGAACTGCTTAGTAAAAATGGCATAGAGGAAAGGATTTGCGCAACTGTTCAACGGCAAGACAAATATTGTGAAGACTTTAGCTTCTTCCAAGGATATCAAGTCTACACCAAAGACGGCAGTTAAGGAAAAGAAGGCGATTGGTGCCCAGCATATAAAGTCTGTAATGACCAGAAGAGCCATTCGTTTGGCAATTCTTGAATCATTTGAGTTCCATGCCTGTGAACCACGTATTACCCAGTACATCTTCAGGTAGCAGCCCATTAAGGTGAGAAAAGCCACACCGTTGACCAGAATGAGAAACACCACGTAAGACATTGACCATGGATCTTCTGTTTCGAATGGCAGACATACGGCAAACTTGCGGTAGTCGCTGATTCCGAGGAGAGGTAACAAGGCCATTAGCAAGGCGAAGGTCCAGCCTGCGCCCATAATGTAACTCGCATGCTTCAAGGACAGTCTTTTGTTTAGATGCATTGCGTGGGTGATTGCATAATTTCGCTCCAAGGTGATGACCGCCAGAGTGTAAACACTTAGCTCACTGCTCAATACTCCGAGAAATCCAGCAATTTGGCAGCCGGCTGACATTTGCCATTGAATGGCGTAAACCTAAAGGGGAGGAAAATATTTACTTAACACGAAAGTCAGAAAGAGGTTTTCTCATGTTTCAAAAATACTATAATATTTAACTAAACTGTGTTTTAACCGGAATCGATCACTACTGTGCTTGAGATAATTGGTAGTATTTGGGCTTATGCAAAGTTGAAACTGTTTCTGACTGTTGGGTATTAAAAAATACTTCAGCCTGAATCAAGTTCCCTCCTTATGAGAAATTCTTCGAACTTTGAATCGCATACTTCTTACTTTACTCCATATAATATGGGTTATGAAATTTGATTTAATATGAAAATGCGAATTAGTGTGAATGCTTATGAAAATTAGTTTGAAAATTATTTATATTCTATTTATGTGTATTGTTATCTGATCAGGAAAATAGTATTATTTGCCAAAGCTGAAACCTTATGCTTTAGTCTTGAATAATGATTCATATGTATCTTATACTGCATACGTTCGGTTGAATTACTTACTAGAGGTTGCAAATTATGAAACTGTATTTTTATATACGTTCCTATTTAATAACGTTCTACACTTGTAATTAATTTGATTACGTAAAATAGAGTGAAATTTATTTCTTGTATGTATCTCTATTAATTTGCTCAGCAGAGTTAAATTGAAATGAAATAGTCTAAAAATTCTTATAGCAGCTGGAGCATTTTATTCACGCCCACTGCGTTTTTTTTTAATTATTATTATGCTGCTGAACAAAATTGTGTGCGATACATGATTAAATTTTACTTAATATACTTGCGTTAATCTAAAATATATCCTAATAATAAAAATCAAGCAATTATTTATATATATTGTATGATCATTCAAAACTTAGCGGCTCTTATGGAACAATGTTTTTTTTATACAGTAAACAAAATTTCTTTTTCTTTTGAATAATAATGATGAAAGAGACTGGTTTTCTTCGAGACGACTATTTAATGTTTGCCTACATTAATTGCTTTTATTTGTATTACCATTAAGCTTCTTTTTTCTTTTCATTTTAAAACTGTTTTGGAGGATATTTTCGAAGAACAATATATACATTTTGCGCAATAATTTGCCTATAACTTTAAGTTGAGGTTGACCAAAGGAGTTGAATTTAAAGCTCAACTAGCGCACGGAAATGAAACTTTAATTAAATTTAGTACCTAAATTCTGATTTTTTAATGTAGGGCATTTAATTTTTGAATATTTTTTTTAAATGAAAGATTGATACCCTGAATTCTCCAAGAGTAGAAGCATCTACGACAGCCAAAATTCCTAAGTAAATCCCCATGAAAAAATCAGCCATGGCGAGGTTGCAGACCAGAAATCTTGGTACATCCACTTTGCTGCGTCCAAACAAGAGTACAACTACAACCACACCATTACCAAGCATAGCAAGGAGGAACACAACCCACACGCCACATCGGAGACTCCACCACCCAAAGAGGTCTTCACAGGGCATAAAGGGTCCTATATGCAAAAAAAGAAGAAAATAAAGTATGAAGATTCGTGTCAAAAATTTCTAATTATATAGGGAATGAAAGAAAAAAAAAAGGCTGTACATTACCCGGTTCTGGCAGGCACTGAACAGGTTGTTTGTTATGTCCAGAGCTATCAGGTCCTTGGCTCACTTTATAATCTCTAAAGTATTCTTCGGCGAATTGAGCCAAGTTTTCTGGAATCGTGTAGTCTCTCCCGAATGATTTCCACAGCTGACTTGCGAACTCCTCAAATTTGGATGAGAAGTTCTCTAAATAATAAGTAAAATGTATTTAAAGATGGAATTTTTTGGTAGGTCTGAGAAAATATATCAATCATCCAAACTTCATTCAATTCCAATAACACAATGTACGTGATTAACAAGTGGTTATTGTGTAACGAATATTTGAAGCTCTCAGCACTTTCTGATATTTAAGTTGTTAAACTTAATGTTTGAGATTTGAATGTATGATAAGTAATTTTCTCCTCTGGTGTTTTTCTGATACTTAAGTCTCCCTGTTAACAAACTAGAAACAATAAATGAATAGGAAACGCAAATTCAACTCGTTATCGCTGAAATTGAGTGTAAATGAATTTTGAAAATGTTTTCCAAAATTTCATCAAGGCATTAGGTGGGATAGCACAACCATGATGGCCATTTTGCTGACATTATAGACCCATGTTAAATTTAAAATCAAAAAATTGCTCAAGAAAAGAATAATTTAATATTTCATTTCAAAGTTGATTCCAGCGTATTCGATGGGCGATGCCATAGTGTTACTGAAGATGAACGTTCTTAAATCCTATTGACATTTTTGATTTGTTTATAATAATTCCAAGTTTCATTTGAGAAATTCAGATTCAAATCGTAAATTTAATTAGTGTGATTTTAAAATTTACTTTTATTTTGTCATCGGCAAACTAATAACCTCTATTTTTAGGTACAAAATCAAGAATTTCAATTCTTTAAAAACGGTTGATTAATATTTAACTTTGTAATCAAGTAGCACATTAAATGAATTTAAGTAAGTCTTTTTTTAACCCTAGTAATTTCGTTTTTTTTTTGTTTCTTAATCAACAAGTTATGGTTTTCTTAAGGGCCTTGGGACAGACAAAAAATCCTCGATTTCATATGACAGGACAAATGAATAAAGTTGATTATTTTTTAATCAATCAGATTCAAACTACAGCACATTCTGAAAGTTAGTACACTGCACACATTAAAACAGTTCACATGCAGTAAGTGTCTGAGGAAACTGTAGACTTAACTGCAGAAAGTGGCACAGTGAGATTTTACCCTTTACAGCCAATTTTGTAGAATTATTTACTAAAATCGTTAATGAGATGTAATGGCGAGAGATGTAATTAATTTTTAGAACTTGGTTTCTTAGAGATTATAAGTCGAAATTTTTTTTGCAAGATTTTTAAACTAATAAAGCAGTCTGCATTTAATCAAAAGTAAATCAACGAAATGTTTTTTTAAAAGTTAAACTGAATGATATCGGTATTAATAATTCATTTTATTTCTTTTAAAGAAATATTTTTTAACAGACTTTAATGTTAAAATTAGTAATTGAAGAATTTCAGTAATCTGTTTAAAACTTTGATTTTCCCATTAATAAATATGGAAAAAAATCCTTCATTCCCCTTTTAGTTAGGAAAACTCCGAGAGGAACTTTCCAATTCGCCATATGGTTATTAATACTTCTTACCACATGTCTTCAACCAACGAATCATGCTAATAAATGGTGCAAACAATATTATTAAAGCATAAAAATCGTTGTCATGTTTAAAAAAAATATTATTGCATTTTTTTTTAAACTTTATTTTTTTTACAACGGTATTTTTATCATGTTTTTTGTCTGCACACAAATAAACATTTTACTTACACTGTTAAAAATGTCCCTGAGAAAATAGTAAAATAACCATTTATTTGATTGTTATTTTACCATATTTATATACAACAGTTGAATAACCATTAAAAAGATGGTACACAAACCGCTGATTGCGAAAAAAATCGTTTATTTTCTGTTTATCCTAAAGAACGTTTAACTAACCATTATTTTCAAGCGCTCAATAAGAATCAGGCGTCCATCTTGGTTACGAAACCTTACCGGTCGTACGTTGTTTTAAAATATGAATGGATTTATCAGTTAAAATCTGCAGGTGTATTTAAAAAAAGAAGAAAAAAAAAAGTGGCTTAAGCAGTGGTTACTAAATAGAAACACATACACACGTAAATAAAAAATTGGAGACATCGGATTCCCGAACTGTTTGCGAATGAGCGAACCCATAATTTGAGCTGCTGAAGCTTGTTTGTATTTTAACTTTTGCAGCAAATAAAATGATTTTCGTCAATATACAGTAAATTTAGACTAAAAATGACTTTGGATCCAATCAAAAACTGAAATCTCAATTTTAAGGCAGTTTGCCTGTTGGGAAAGTAGATTTATTGATAAATAAACGGCCGCTTCCCGTGGTTTAGATTGCCGAATGGCTAGCGAGCAAGGTTGGTGTTCCTGTAGACCCGGGATCGATTCCTGCAAGCTTCGCTTGCGGTTTCCATTCCTCGAGGATTCCACGCCTCGAAATTGTTCAAAAGCGGTAAAAATTTTGTTTTGAAACCATTTTTAAATGGTTATAAAACCGTAAACTTTTGTATTTACTGCTTTCAACCAAGTTGATTAGAAATGGTTAGATCCCGTGAATATAGAAAAATGTTCCAAACCGTAAATTTAACGGTGAATTAGATGGACAGACTGCTGCCGGTCATTTAACCGCAATTTCATAATGAAATTTCTAACAGTGTATTTCAAACAGTTTTAACCTTTTGCTGTCGTATGTCTACTCTCAGCCACCAGCGCTATTTTACCGTTCCAGTCGTATGTCTGCTCTCAGCCACAACAGCAAACATTGTTAGAAATTTCATCATGAAATTACAGTTAAATAACCGGCAGCAGTCTGTCCATCTAATTCACCGTTAAATTTACGGTTTGGAACATTTTTCTATCTTTACGGGACCTAAACCATTTCCAATCAGCTTGGTTAAAAAGCCGTAAAATACAAAAGTTTACGGTTTTATAACCATTTAAAAAGGGGGTTTCAAAACAAAATTTTTACAGTTTTTGAACAATTTCGAGGAGTAGAAACTGTAAACGAAGCGTGTGGGACTCGAACCCGGGTGTATGGAACACCAGCCTTGCGCTCTAGTCATTCGGCCATCTACACCACGTAAAGCGGCCGTTTATTTATCAATAAATCTTCTTTTCCAACAGGCAAACTGCCTTAAAATTGAGATTTCAGTTTTTAATTGGATCCAAAGTTATTTTTGGTCTAAATTTACTGTATATTGGCGAAAATCATTTTATTTGCTGCAAAAATTAAAATAGAAACAAGCTTTAGTAGCTCAAATTATTTGTTCGCTCATTCGCAAACAGTTCGGGAAACCGGTGTCTCCAATTTTTGATTTACGTGTGTAAGTGTTTCTATTTTGTAACCACTGCTTAAGCCACTTTGTTTTTTCTTCTTTTTTTTTGTATACACATGCAGATTTGAACTGATAAATCTTTATTCATATTTTAACAACAGGGTACGACCGGTAAGGTTTCGCAACCAAGATGGATGCCCGATTCTTATTGAGCGCTTGAAAATTACGGTTAGTTAAACGTTCTTTAGGATAAACAGAGAATAAACGATTTTTTTTCACAATCAGCGGTTTGAGTACCATCTTTTTAATGGTTATTCAACTGTTGTAATTAAATATGGTAAAATAACAATCAAATAAATGGTTATTTTACTATTTTGTTACGGAAATTTTTAACAGTGAAGAACCATACTGATCTTACATTATATTAAGCCGACAAACTTCGGAGATACGAATATATATTCGCTATTATGTTATGTATTACTGTTCGTTCAACGAAAATGAATCCCGATCCTGACCAGCATGACACTCATGTATAAACTTAATACGACCGCAAAGTGTCCAGCTGAATGAAGAAGTACAAGTTACAAGAGTTAGACAATGAATCAATGATTCAAAATATTTACCATATCCTGGCCATACGTCAGTGATATTTGTGCTCCAGACGTTCATGTCGACATCTTCCCTCGTCAGCCAGACTACAGTCTCTTTCAAGGTAGCAGGCAGTGGCAATCGTCTCGCTAGGGGTCGGAAGACGCAGCAATGATAAGCATAAGACAACGCTAAAGTATGAACTTGAGGGAAACTTTCTGGAGATGGAAATTCCCGTAAGTTCTTGTTGTTGAACGTCTTCAGCTGGCGCAAATTCTGCAGACCTTCAGTTGGTAAACTAGGGAATTTGTTCTCTCCTAAATTGCTGTAGTGAGAGAAAATATGCTTAGTTTTGGAAGTTTAAACTTGCAGTCATGGAATGCTTTACAGAAAAAGCATTTATTTTTTCTGTAACAGAATTAACACTCTCAGAATGACTCCTTGTATGGCAAAATGTAACTTGCTCAATTTGTGCAATTTTTAGTGCAATTGATTCGGGACATTTTGCACACAAAGCGAAAGAACCCCAAACTGTTCAATACTTAACATTCTATATTCGATTCCAGTGAAGCTTCTTTGGATGGCGTAGTTAAGACAACAGACTGTCATACTGAAGGTTGTAGCTTCGATACCTGCTTTTTTGTTAGCATCAGCTGTCAGAAAAATGGGTGACTCTTTTGATTTTGAAACAGCGAATGAAAAATTATCCGTCCGGTGTGCAATCTCGAAAAGTAGTCGAGTTATTGATTTTGAAAATAAAAGTCTCAGTTCTTATAATACAACAATAACTACATAAGTAGCATAGCCTGTGGTGCAGAAATCAGCTTCAAATTAAGACGCTTATAAAAGTATTGTTTGAAGTAGCGGTTAGCCAGCGGGAGCTCATTTGCCCTTCCCCCTATAGTGAACGGCAAAAGATAGCTGTGGATTCTCTGTGTTGGCATCGGACAAAGTCGATAATCCATTATGCTGACGCTATAACGTGATAAAGGTTTTCAGGGCTCAACACTCAGCGCAGCTTACGATACCATGTTCATTCGCAATTTTTCTTCAGCGTTAAGACGAGAAAATAACATGAATTAAAAACCAAATGCACACATGGCGCGTATCTGAGCTACAGGGTGCGGCAGCATAACTTCCTTTTTTAAAATGCGCGTGTCAGGCTATAAATGTTGCTGCGGGATGGGAATGATCTCATTGTAGAGAGATGGACTTGTTCCCAGCTCTGGTCAGTCACCATCATACTTAGAAACAGTGAGGAGCGTGTGTTTTTCTTCGAAACTTACTTTTCGAACGAATATTCCGTAATTTGGGTGAGTAGCACGCACCCCTGATTTGAACCCCTTATGGTTTTTTCTTGTAGGATTTTTTGAAATCCCACGCTTATGACAACCGTCCAAGAACCCTACAACACCTAGAAGCCATCCGAGCTGAAATTGCAAACATACCCGCTGCTATGCTGGTGAGGATCGTGACAATCGCCAGAAATCGGCTCTCAGTGTATGGGGAATGGGGGGGGGGGGGGGGCGTTACCTACCTTATTTAATTTTCACAACTGCGTAAAACAAAACTTTAGGTGTATATCTTCATTAATTAAAAAAATTAAAGATTTATGATTCATTAAACAGTTTTCATTGCGCTTTGAGCAGTGTGCGGGGTAGACATACTAAATCACAGGCTCCCCGAGATTTTGTGGGATAGACCTACTGAACCTTACGCTTTGCAAGATTTTGTGATTGACTTGTAAGAGTAGTGCAAAACCTTAGTAAGCCGCAATATTCAACTTTGTGCACTCATAACGCATTTTTTCTGCAGGTATCCCGTAAAGAAACATACCCTTTTCCCCATTCCAGGACATTTGCAGATGGTTTAGTCCTAAAGAAGTCTGCTTAATGAATTCAGAGACACTTATCAAAGCAAGATTTGTTTATAAAACATATCAATTCTTATGGTGCGACCCTTATAAAACAGTTTTATGTGGTATGATGAGAAAGAAAAGTTGAATGTGTCTGCTGTGTGGCATGAAACGAAATGACTATAATTATTTAAAAAAAAAACAGGAGTCTTGACAGAAAAAATAATTATTTGAACACCAGTGGCAGTTACTACTGTATGATGTGTTGTTCATTCATCTGTTAAAAATTAATTGCTCTACATTCAATTTATATTCAGCGCCAAATCATTCAGAAGTTTTTTTCTTACATCTCGAGAGGGAATTCTTGGACGCGCCTTTGGGTGTGGTACAATGAAAGACAAATTGTTGAAGTTGCAAACGCGTAGGAAATGATTTTTTATCAAGCTACTATTCGTGGAATATGAACCACATAGGAATTTTTCAGGAGGAGGAAGACATCAGTACTTTCAGTACAGCAGCAATTAAATTGTTTGCAGATAAATTTGTTTTGAAAGTTATGTATTGCTCAATACATATTTGTAAGTGTACATTTCTACGTATAGATTGATAATTACGTATCACCATAGTATAGTTGATTTTGTATGTCCCTTATTCATTGAACCAGCGATTCTGTCCCACTGCGAGGTACAGTGGGACAACTTGAGTATCTTTTTAAAATTAACTTTTCTTTGAAGACAAAAATTCAGAATAAATTGTGGGGAAAAGAAACCAATGAAAAATGAAAGTTAACAAAATATGCTTTTGAATTTAATGATAATAATAATACAGTAACCCCTTGTTATATCGTTCATTCGGATATATCGCGCTTTTTCTTTGTCTCCCAGAATTTTAAGTTTGAGCTCTCGGAAAGTAAAAATATTGCATTTTTCAGTATAGCTCTTTTTCGTCCATTAAACAAAGCCATCGAACAGGAAAGTTTTCCTTTCTTTTGAATTTGCTGCAGTTAAAAGCTGCAACCATTCTCCTCCCACTCCCCAACTTACATGCCAGCAGAATGATTCTACTCAAACCAGTTGACGTTTTACTTGACATTTCTTCGTATTGATCCTACCGCCCATTGAATGAAAGAGACAGATTCTTAATAATAATAGCAAATAAAACAGTTTTGTTTTATTTGCTATTATTATTAAGAAAGCTGTCATTATGTAAGATTAAACTCAATTCACTTGTACTTTATGAGTTATTTCTAATGGCATCGGTTATATCGCGCATTCGGATACATCGCGCTTTTTTGCTGTCCCCCGACAAGCGCGATATAATGTGGGGCTATTGTATTAACGTTAATAATGACACAAAAATGGAAGAAGTAATTATCAAACAAGTGAAAATTTTCTTACTGTGTCCCCCCCCCCTCTCCCCTGCATATGCTAATACAAAACATCAATTCTAAGTAAATAAATAAATATAATAATAATTTTTAAAAAATATAGACAAACTCAACAAATAATAATTTGTACTACGTATTATGGCTGTGAAATTTCTACGCATAAAGATGCGAAGATTTCATTCCGTACGGTGTTCCGGATGTGATTCAGGAATGTTTAATATGTCTTGTATATGACTGATTATATTATCAAGTACTGACGCATTTTAATGTTGTAGTAGTTAGGCAGCGCTTTCGGAGGTTTAAGATAAGTAACACCTCGGCACAGATTTATTGAAACCGTGCATATACTCACAGATCTCGGAGGTTGGTTAGGTTCAAGAAGGAGTTTTCATGGATGTATTCAATTTCATTGTGCATTAGATCCCTAGAAATAAACAAACTGATTAGAGTTTTATACTATTTAACTAATAATGTCACACATTAATACCCCCCATATTAAAATGGGTGATTGTTGCATTTAATTATAAACTCATCCGCATTTTATGTACAGAATATCAAAATAGAACGTATGACGAACTCAATTGCATAAACTGGAACGTTTAGTCGGAAAAGGAAAATAAATGAAATCAGTTGGCGCTGATGATAAAACATTCGCTGACTGTACTCTGTTATTTTTTCTGCTTTCTCTGTGGCGTGTAATGGTATAATTCTGTGTTTCCTCACATATTTTATGTTATTCGGTAAAAATAATTTTGTGCAATAATAAAGTATATTTATCCACTTAACGGTCGCATAATTTTCAACAGAACAACAACAAAAGCTCCTATTCGTCTCAAGAAAAACATTTGCAAAATGGTTAATCTCTAATTATGCTACAAATAGTTTGATACTATCAGCTAGCATGTAAGACAAGAAAAAAAATAATTTTTCGGGAGTGAGGAGTGGATTTTTTTATAATGTTTTGGTGCGCTACATTTGAACACTTCAGTCTGTGATTTTGACGGGAGCGACAGGGAAGGGGTTAAACGAACTAAATAAAATGCCTGAGCTAATAATGTTTCCCTTTTGCATTATCCCTTTTTAAAAAAATGTTAAAGGTATACATATACCTTGGACCATTTTTTAAATTTTAATGCCAGTCTTTTTAAATTTGGGGAGGATTATAAAAGTATAAAATGTAACATATTTGCATAATTTTTAAAAAGTAATAATTATTTAATTAACACAAATTCAGTTCATTAATTAAGGTTTCATAGCAACGGTAATTAACGCAAATTTAATTTTGAACCAAATTTCTTACTGAAAATCAAAGAAAAGGTATTCATACATGGGCCCTACCAAAATATACTCTCAAATTTAATTATTTTTGGAGTTATAACATTTAACCTGAAAAGTATCATAAAAACAGCATTTTTTACAAAAATAAAAATATTGTAAAATAACTAAAAAATCCATTTTTTATCAAAACAATTATATTTTGGTAGAACCCATTCTCTGAATTGCTACCTAAATTATAGAGTCAAAACTCTAAAAATCGCTTAATAACATTTTAAGATATCCCCATTGTAGAACAAACATACCTTTAAAAAAAGCAATGCTGCTTAAAATGGATTTAAGGTTAGCGAATTTATATACAAGTAGGATATAAAAGAGAATATTTTTATGCCAGTTTTGCAAAATTTAGTGAGGACTGTAGATGCATAAAATATAACATATTTACATTAAAAATATTTTTAAAAAATAAATATTTTTTTAATTAAGATTTAACTATTAATTACCTTTACGAAACTGTATGTGAATAAAAAAATATTTTGCCAATAAGAAAGTTATTGGTATCATTTTAAAGATAATTAACGGATGAATATCTGAGAATGAAAACACAAAAATGCATTTCTTGCGATTTCCAACGTATATGTATATCTTAAACAGCTTATTTGCATTGTGTTTTCGGAAACACTTATTGTAATTTAAAAAACAAAGATTTTTACTTACAATACTTGCAGGTTGCTTAATCCACAAAATGCGTCTTCGGGAATTTCCTGGATGAAGTTGTAGCTTAAATATAAGTCGATGAGTTTTGTTTGATACAGAAAAGGAGAGCCACTCAAAGAAGAAATGTCATTGTAGCTCAAATCACTGAAAGATGAAATGAGGTCAATGAAAAGCAGAACATGGCATGCTGAACGAATGATGCAATATATTCATTACCTCTTCCCCTATATTTGGGTACATAACTTCTAATATTCAAATACTGTTCAAAAATAGTGTTATTTCAGCAGAAAAGTAGAAAAAAAAAAATTCTGCGGTAGAAAAAGTTTTGATTACAAACTACGAGTACTCCGTAAAAAATAATTGCACGAAAGTTAAAGCACAAATGAGCCTTAAAATGCAGACGTATGTTTCGGGATTGCTTGGAATCTCTTTTTCAATGCAATAGTGGAGCTTCTAGATGCAAAAACATCTAAATTAAGCTATGTTGAATAGAATGATGATTATGTTCTGTTTTTGCATCTAGAAGCTCCACTTTTGCAATGTTTTTGCATCTAGAAGCTAAACTATTGCAATGTTTTTGCATCTAGACGCTCCACTATTTCAGTGTTATTGCATCTAGAAGTTCCACTATTGAAATGTTTTTGCATCTAGAAGCTGCACTATTTCAATGATTTTGCATCTAGAGGCTCCACTATTGCAATGTTTTTGCATCTATGTAGAGGCTCCACTATTGCAATGTTTTTGCATCTATGTAGAGGCTCCACTATTGCAATGTTTTTGCATCTATGTAGAGGCTCCACTATTGCAATGTTTTTGCATCTAGACGCTCCACTACTTCAGTGCTTTTGTATCTAGAAGCTCCACTATTGCAATGCTTTTGCATCTAGACGCTCCACTAGTTCAGTGTTTCTGCATCTAGAAGCTCCACTATTGCATCGAAAAAGGGATTCCAAGCAATCCCAAAACATATATGCATTTTAACGCTCATTTGCGCTTTAATTACGTGAAATTATTTTTTAGTTTACTTGTGCACAGAGTTCCTTTATTATTTTACGAGTACTCCATCGATTCGAAATAAATAAGTCACCAGTATACTTAATAAAGTGAATTATCTGACGAGTGAAAAAATGTTGCCTCTTGTCACAGTTCTACCTTTCCTTTGAGGCAATCCAGATTTTTGGGTTGTTTAGAAGCTGGTGAGGTTAAGTTGATTTCTGAAATACTTTTTGATTTTTTAAACAATGAAAATGATAAAAAAAATTTCTTTTCAGTTTTTGAAGTTTGAGAGAAAACCATATTATATAATAATTACGTAATTTTCTGATCGAACTAGTAAACCTAAAACTTTTAAAGGTAATGTATTAAAAAGCATTTGTTTTCTCTTTTACTTTTTGGACTTACATTTGGCGAAGCTCTTTGCAACTTCGAAGATCAGGTAATCTGTCTATTTTGTTGGATCTCAAAACTCTGAAAGAAAATGCAAGAAAAATAGTTTCTCTATTTAGTGGGTGACTTTTAGAAGATAAAAACAAACATAAATATTAACATGATAGTCACGCTTATTAAATGCACGAGAATACGTTTGAAAAGATTACATAAAAATCATACCAAACTCTAAGGACACCTCATTCTATTCAGCAACCTAAAAAAGCTTACTTATTTCTGTCAAAACGCAACTGCGCTATAAATTTTAAAGTTTTTTTTTTTTTTTGAGTAAAGGGTTTTACAATTCCAAAAAAAGTAAAAAATATGTAAAGGAGGCAATTGTTTTTACTAACGTACATAATTATGTAATACTAACGTAACATAATTATGTATCAAAATCAGAATCAAGATTTTGATAATTTGTAAGTCTTTTGTGGTTTTCAATAGTGAATAAAAATTATGTTAATGCAGATTACTGAAGGGTCGAAGATTTATTTTAAACATTTAAACCTAATCCTGCTTGCTCCATGCAGAAAATAATTTTTTAAAGGGAAAGAATGTGAATGTAAATAAAATTATTCCTCTTAGAAAAAAATTACTAATCAACTTCTTTCTTAGATTCTAACAATAAAACACAATAATTAAAAAAGAGAACAGCGACATATATTAATCACTTTTTAATTTCTCTGTTCTGAGAAATGTGGTAGTGATTTACATCCCTTTAACGGTCGCATAAATTTCACGAAAATAAAAACAAAGCGCCAATTTTTCTTTTCCAGAAAACATTTTAAAAAAATGTTTATTCTCTAATTACACTAGATATAGTTTGATATACTATCATCTAGTATATAAGACAATAAAAAAATAAGTTTTTGGGATTAAGGGGAGGATTTTTTTAAAATGTTTTGGTACGTTACTTTGGAACATTACAGCCCGTGATTTTGACAGGAGCGAGAGGTAAAGGGTTAAAGATGAAACAAAAACTTCATTTTTTAACCATAAATCTATTTTTAATATAAATCGCATGAATTTTAATTTATGTCTTGTAATCCGGAAAGGACATTCTAGACTAGAAACAGTAGTAATTCTGCTATCTCTTCTAACGTCATTTGCTGCCATCTATCGGGGAAATACAACACTATAATAATAAAAAAAATGATGGTATTTACTTTAAAGGAGAGATGGCAGCACCATCAGCCATTTTGGTTATATACTTACATTCTACGTAAAAATGGTACTTTTTCGCAGAGATCTGATGGTACGCTTCGAAGTGAAGCGCGATCCAACGTCAACAACTCCAAAGCACCAGTCCCAGTCAGATCTGGAAAAACTTCCATTAACTTTGCCTCCGACACACGCCTTAAAAAAAAAAAAAAAACAGTTAAACGATTGCATGAACAATAAATAATGCACATAATAAATTTTGGGGATTTGTGGTAGTTTTAGACAACTTCGAAAATATTTTTTAATCATTGAAAAAGACGTACGCAATAAAGTTATCCTACAACGTGAATGAATTTTTAATGATGCTTTTAAAGACTTTTCCACGGCATTTCTATTCTTTAAAGATATTTTATTTCTTAATGCCCTTTATTACGTAATGATGTAACTTTACCCATTGCATTTACCCCTCCGAGTGTAAAAGCGATATAAAATACAACTCTGTATACTTTTGCATAATTTTTTTTTTCTTGTCTCTTAATGTATGCTTCGCTTAAAATATTAGCTGCGTTATTTAAATGTACAATATTTTTATGCATATTAGTCCTCCCTGAATTAAACACGTTTATTCAGAAGACTGAAAAAAAAAAAAAAAAAAAAAAAATCTATTTTGTTTATTCGATTTAAAAAGTGGCATTTTTAAAAGTTTATTAATGAAGTTAATGCATATTGTATAGCTGTATCCAATGTATTGTATGCGTGTTCTATAGCTGAAAATGCATGTTGTATAAAGTGTGTCATTAAGCAATTAAATTGTAATGAATTCTCGATTAATGGCGTCTTGATGGAAAATTTATTGTGCATTTTTAGTTGGCATCACTCACAGCTTTTTGAGGGCAGGAAGGTGGGCGAATGTTCTATCCCCGACTTTGGTGATGGGATTGCCTCCCATTTCAAGAAGCGTTAGCTTAGGATTGCTGCGGAATGCTGAATCAGACAGTTCTGATATTTCGTTGTCGGAGAAAATGCTGCAAAAGAAGAGAATGAAAAAAAAAAAGTTTCATTACTTGATAAAAATTACATTAATGTTTAATATCACAGTAAGTAACCATTAACACTGGTTTTAAGTACTTTCATAGTTATTAGTAAAGAAACTAATTTTTACACACAATTCTTAACATTTATTTGTTAGGCTACATTGGTTAAAAAATACTTATTGTTATTTAAAGGTCGTTTCGCAAGAAGTTAAAGGTAAAAGCATTTCAGTTCAATAAAACTTTTAGTGCTATTTAACGACGATATTATTACGACGATGCAAACTTTAAAGATATTAGGCAAGAATCTTGTCAGCTACGCTTTTCCCTTTATTCCTTCTTGTAAACTTATTACTACGAATTTATGAGCCCTCACAACCAATTGTAATTTGTTCTACGCATACAGGGTTTCAGTTTATCTGAGGAGAATTACACTCAAAGTTCAGGAAAATCTAAAATTGCAAATTTCTACTTTCAAGTAACTTAACCATATCGAAGAAATTGTCTAATCAAAAAATACTTCAAATATTTTCTTGACGCGTTGAAACTTTCCAATGCATACTTCCAATTCCGATAAATGTTTAGTGCTCACTCTGTTTCAATTTCAGTTTGCAGTCACAGAAAAGCACACTTTTGCTGACATCCTACTTTGCGTATCTTTCCCTACAGTAAATTCCCACTTTTCAGTAACGCTTCACTATACACAAAAATAAACGATTCGCTATCATTTTTTCATAAGCTATTTGAATGTTTCTTTCATGATTTAAAAAAAAAAAAAGTTTAATTGTAAGCGAATGATTTTCTTACATCGATTAAAAGTGATTCATATCATGTTAAGTAAGTAAATTAAAAATTAAAACAATTTCTTCAGACTTAAGTTCTTTAACATGACTCTTAAAGTGAGCAGTATAAAAACAGTTACATTATGTCCGTAAATATTGTTAAGTGACTTGTTTGCAATCCTCGTTAAGTTGTCTTGCATAAGTTCTTTAACATGACTCTTAAAGTGAGCAGTATAAAAACAGTTACATTATGTCCGTAAATATTGTTAAGTGACTTGTTTGCAATCCTCGTTAAGTTGTCTTGCATAAGTTCTTTAACATGACTCTTAAAGTGAGCAGTATAAAAACAGTTACATTATGTCCGTAAATATTGTTAAGTGACTTGTTTGCAATCCTCGTTAAGTTGTCTTGCATAAGTTCTTTAACATGACTCTTAAAGTGAGCAGTATAAAAACAGTTACATTATGTCCGTAAATATTGTTAAGTGACTTGTTTGCAATCCTCGTTAAGTTGTCTTGCATAAGTTCTTTAACATGACTCTTAAAGTGAGCAGTATAAAAACAGTTACATTATGTCCGTAAATATTGTTAAGTGACTTGTTTGCAATCCTCGTTAAGTTGTCTTGCATAAGATTGTACAACTGCGCTACCGTGCTACGTACAACTCTCCTAACTGAATGACTCAACTAATATTTAGAAAATGAGGTATGACTTTTTTGTTTATTACAGCTATTTATTCATGCTTTTTCTTTTAACTATCTACTTTAAAAGCGTGCTGGCACGGTGGCGTCGTGGTAAGGCGCGGGACTCGTACGCCTCAGGTCAGAGGATCAAGCCTGGAAGTGTCGGTGGATTTTCAAGATGCAGAAATTCATCTGCGTCCATGATTATGCGTCACGTAAAATATCCCTTGAGTAGACATTTGGCTTAAATGCTCTCGGCTAAATCAAATTCGCAATTTCGCATCAACAGAGTCCGGGTGCTCGCCCTTTCAGGAGGAGAAACTGGACGTCAAAATTCTCATGAGGCTATGGTACCACACAAATTCTGATGCCGCTGAAAGAGATGGTAGCAGTATCTGGGCAAAGCACTAGGTCTGCAGTTGGCTGAAGCCTACAACAGCCCATCAGAAATGAAACAAAACAAAAAAAAAAAAAAAACACAATTTAAAAACGTTATTCACATTACTTACAGTTCTCTAAGCGTAGGCAGGCTGGAAACAGCAAGAGGAAAGATAGTCAGCTTGTTGCCATGTATTTCCCTGAAATAGATAAAGACAGTGTAGGGGTTGGAAGTTTAAATATTTTCTTTAAAAATATAAATATGTACTTGACCGTTAATTTATTGGATGTTCAAATATTTCATTGCAATAAATTTGTCATATACTCGACCGTTAAACGTACAGCTAGATTAATTTTTAACTTTTTATGAATTGTAATATAAAAATGGTACATCTGCAAAAAGTAGTTAAAAAAACAGTGCATGTGATGTGGATGCATTCCTTATAATGAGATAACAATAGCTTCCAAATTTTAGACGCAAAAACAAACAATCATTTTTTGCACTAATTAAAAACTAATTAAAAAACTTATAAACATCTATTTGCATTATTAATTTTATTTTTGCAATGAGAATGAGCATGCTTTTTAAATAACCCTTCACAAAGTTTTATAATAATTTGTTATAAAATCACATATTGCTTTTGTCTTAATATTTTAGTCAGAATCTTAGCTTGCATTCTACTGTTTTTCGTATGACTTATTCATACGTTTATTTTAAATTAACTTGCCTATTGACAATAACAATTTCTCTGATACTTAGTTGATTTCTTATTCACAAAACTATTTAATGCTCCACACTGGAAAAAAAAATCGAAACTACTAGCGATTTCTGAACAATAAAGCGAAATTGAAGTTGAAGATTTTAGGTTTGACAACACCTAACTCAGGACTTAATTTCTAGCAAAAGTGCGGGAGCCCCATGGTCTTCAGAACTACTTTTAACACTTGGCAGGCGGGCAACGTATTTTTACGTTTTTTGCAGTCTGTCACTAGAGCGCGGGTCACGTAAAAATACCTATTTCGTAGATTTGTGGTGGATACCCGCTAACCACCACAAATCTACGAAATACGTACGATTACATGTATCTGTGACATTATATGCGTGTTGTTTGCGTTGCTTGTGTTCCTCGTCACAGAGGAAAATGCTTCGAACGGTACCATACTGTAAAAAACTATTAACACGTTATCGGTTCTACTTGTAGTTGTAAAATAAAGTGTAAAATAAGAAAAGGATCGTTCATAAAAACGAAGTAGTTTTCGATTTACTGCGATCCCTCTGAATAACCAAACTTCCGCGCGATTCACGAAAAAACGCCCGCTGCACGCGTAATTCGGCGGCGAAGTATGCCCGCATGCCAAGTGTTAATACATACACAGCCCGAATATCGTCTACTATGTCAACATTCAAATGTAAAATTGAAAAGAAGCGCAGGAGCTGAGCTCCCATGGAAGTTAAGCCCCACTGTAAATAATAGAAATGCTTTTCATACTAAAACGTTGTCATCAAGGAAAATGCTTTGGTCAGCAAGAAGTTACAGTACATTATTGAAACGAGTATGTATTATTTAGAAGAAGTATCCATTATGATAGTTATTGCAAAAATTTAACAACATCATTTAAAGTTGAGAATAAAGAATATTGAATAAATAAAGCCTTAGTAACTTAGTGTAAACTGCGTAAACAAAACACAAAGGCTACGTGATGGATCTGTTGGAGATTTGAACGGAACATTTGGCCGCAGTCCAACAAGTGAACAGAGGAAGAAATGCGGGAATGCGGGAGGGGGGGGGGGGGGAATTAAAAATCGAAGTAATGGTTGAAAAAAGAAATAGAAAAGTCGATGACATTTTAATAGATTGGATAAACTTTTCAACTTAAAGAAAACTTTTCCTCGTGTTCCGGAAGAGCTTTTAAATAGGCGAAATGATCTTAAAGCATATTCTTTTCTTCGAATATTCTATTTACGTAAGACGACTTAGGGATATGCAGAATATTTGTATGAGAAGCATAGAAGAATGCCTAAGGTAAGGCTTCCTAAATGTCTAAACACAATATGAAGTTTAAAATATTTATTAGAAAATTTCTTTCAACAATTTATTTCTTCTGAAATTTTGAAAAATTAGAATTATTATCTTACCATTGGTAAGTCGTCTCTCAGACTAAGATTATGAGGTCCGGCTCAAAAGGCTCAATATGAATAGTCTCGAGCAAAGGATAGTTAGAGGGGCCATAATTCAGTTACTTAAATTTATTAAAATGGAAAATGTTGATGGGCTACAGTCATGCACAGAGCATGCACATGGCTACAGTCATGCCCATGGTTGAACTATGAACATGCTCATGGTTGAGCTCGTTGTTTTAAGCTTTTCAAATCTAGAGAAGCCAAATTCAGTATCAATTTTGAGATTTATGCAAAATTTGGCTACGTTCTCGTACGTAACTCCTATGTTAAAGCATTTGCAAGAATTATTATGAACTATAAAACTGTCTTTCCTACATCGGTTCTTAACAAGGGTTTTAAATATTTAAAATATTGTTCTCCTCATCCTAAGGCACGTTTATTTTGTATTTTTGTTATATTTAAACATTCCGTAGTTATTGTTTGAATTTCAGATTTCAGACGCCAATAACTCTATATATTTCACTTAACGCGGACCAGTCACGATTAAATTTGTAGTACGATAGGATATTGGCATCGTGAAAAAAACAAACTATGGTAAAACGATATTTAAAAATTTGTTTAATGAATAGCCCAGAAAAGGAAGGTAATATTTGTATTTATTATCGTAACTTACATGGACTTCAACCTTTCTTTTTCTATTTCTTAAAAAGTATTTTCATTCATAACTTAATTTTAGATTCTTTGTAGTGGCGGCACCTTAGTTTGTTTATATTGAGCGATCTTTCTCATGTTTTTATCTGCAGATTTTTTCTTGAGCCTTTCGAATTTTAAAGCGTTTTTTACTATTATAAAATGACTAATTTCCGATTCTTTGGAGTGACAATAACTTTGTTTATATCGAGCGATTATTCTCATGTTCAATTTGATTGTTGATCTTATAGCCCGCAGATGTTCTGCGGCGGATCAGCTAGTAAACAATAAATTTGTTTAATTCTGAAAATGTCATTCTCTACGTCTACTATACTTTATTGGTGTATTAAAGAAACCCAGAAAAAAAAAAAACTATAAATTCATTTAAAAACAATAATAATAATAATGAAAGTAAGAGATATAACTTTTGTCAGTTAACTCTTTTTTTTTTTTTTTTGAGATATTAAAAAGTAACAATATTCAATTAGCCTACAAGGAAGTCATGTGGAGCACGCAGAGTTTTTTTCTTCAAGAAATTGAAACCATGTCACGGACATCCTTGAAACTTTAAAGTTTTCAAAGGAATGTGGTTAGGATTTCGTTTCTTTGATTTTATATGCTTATGGATTAAGCATAAAATATTACTAAAGTAAATGTCTTCTTGAAACAGTACTAAAGTGTATTAAAATCGAAACCTCTGACTGTTGATAAGAACAATTTGAGTGCTGAGTGCCTATTGTAACATATTGTATTCTCCAAATTTAAATATAGTGTAAACAGAAATACTTAACTTGTGACCCACGAGCCACATGTGGCCTTTTATTTAATGTTCTTGTTTTTTCTGAAATGGCAAAGACAAATTCTACCACAATTTCTAACGTGTTCATTCCTGATGGCCAAAGCCCGCATCAGACCTTAAAACCTCCTCCCCCCATATAAATGAATTCCGTTCACTTCCTTTTCTTTCCCTTTTTACGTTCTTTTGTATTCAAAACATATAAATGAAAGTACAGGAGTTGAGAAGCTTTTTGCATTTTGAGACATTATCACAGTATAACGGCCCCGTTTTTAGCCATCTTGATCATGTTTGCAAAATATTTGCTTATGTGTTTATACAGTTTATTACGTGCACTCTAGTACGAAACGTAACGCACGGAACCGAACGAAATTTGGGCTAAACATGGAGTCTGACAGGAAGCATTGCTGATTAGTTTTTGCCACCGTTCTCTTCGGGGGGGGGGGGGGGAGGGTTTGCAAATGAACATTCCTCTCAAGTGGCGTGACACTTTTATCTGAATAATGTAAGACGTAATGAAGCAATTGAGTCAAAAATAGGTATACCGGTGGACTTCAACGTGAACAGGTGCTGAATAAATTTTGGCGTTATTCGCTCCAAGCAGCGTGGAGCAATCGAACGTTTTTCTGGCAGAGCTTGGCTGCTATATCTCAAGAAGTAATGGCAGGATTAAACAAAAATTGGTCTACGAATGAGCTACAATGGCAATATGTTCTAATACTTTGTTGGCACCGCTTGCTTCAAAAGGGGGAGGATGAGAGTGACATAATCACGCAATCGAACGTTTTTTTCGCTAAGCGTATATCACAAGAAGAAATGCAAGGACTTAAACTAAAATCAGTATACAGGTGCAACCGAATGGGAAATGGTACACACTCATTTTTAGTGTCAATAGCTCCGAGGGGGTGGCCGGACCACGCTATCGATCTCACTAAAAGAAAGCTTCAAGAAGTAATGCAAGCGTTCAAACAAAAAGTGGTATAGAGGCGATCGCCATGTGAACAGGTTCTGATTCGTTGTTGACAGCATTCAGTCCAAGGCAGGTGACAAAATACCGCCAAAATAATACCACTTTTCTGGAACATTTCTGTGCAATGGAGATTGTGTTCACGTTTCTTCGAATATTTACACTACGGCCCCATATGGGGAGCTCAGGAGTGCCACAGCAGTTGGGTCCAGCTGTTGAGCAAGATGGCGCCTGGATGAAAAATTGTTTTTTTAAATACCGATTTTTATGTTTAATCAAAATGGAAAGGGGCCAGGGGCATATATTGGCAAGTCATCCTGTAATAAAAGGGGGAGGTGGTCATGACTCACTCTCATCAATAATTTCATATCGAAGAGACATACGATTACTTACAATGTAAATTTGTTCTTAAAAATCAGCAGAGTTAGTTATATGGATGATGCTAATAGTTTATAATGGCTGTTTACATGTAAAGATACAGAATGTGTTCAAAATGTTTATACTTACAAGACTTTCAATGCTTCAAGGCCATCGAAGGCAAGGGGGTCAATGTAACTGATTTCATTTCGGTACAACATCCTATAATAAAGCAAAATAAATCTTCTTACCAAAATAGCAGTTAAAAGCAAATAAAAATGATTGACAAACCGGTTCACTGGAGCAACTGCTCCTTTCGTCAGCGCCAAACGAATGAAAGAATCATGTCAATTTTGACTTTTAAAGTTTAATTAATTATCATGTTTTGAAAATATATGTAAATTACACACTCACTACGCATTTGGAACCGTAGGATGTTTAACCCTTATTCTCATAAAGTAGCAAATATGCTACCTGGGGTTTTCCCCTACTTTCTATTTGTTAAGAGACGTCAGCGCGTATGTTGCATTGTTATTTGCTAGCCCTTATTCTCATGAAGTAGCATATATGCTACTTTATGAGAATAAGGGTTAAAAGTGCGTCTCAAATTTACAGGTTTCTAACATTAGAGACGGAGCGGTATGTATCTGTCAGACAAGGGACACTGGATATCTAATATCCGGAGAATGTAATATCCGATATATCCCTAATCCTGACCCTGATCCTCTCTTCCCCGAAAAGCAAAATTCTGGCTGCGCTACTGTATGCATTCATTGTTTATTATTTTTCTATGAGATTTTCTATGAGGATCATCATTTTGTTAACCTACTTTCCCGTAAAAGTTTTTAATAAAGGAAAAAAAAATGTATGAAAGAAGGTTTAATGTAGCTTAAAAATATCATTAAGGACGACAAACGTTCAAAATAAATAAAATGAAATAATGAAATAAAGATTAAAAAAATTGAAAGTAGGGTTTTGTGATGGTGAAAATGTGTCTGTCGACCTGTCGGCGCATCGGTCTGTCTGTCTGTCCCGATTTGAAAACTTATTTATTAATTATTATTATTATTATTTTGCATTCGAAATATCTTGGCGAAGACAGCTCATTTCCATAGTTATTTTTTGATCTGAGATCTTTTTGTCCAATTTTGAAAGTTCAAAATTGTTTTACCTTCGTGCCTATTGGGAAATATGAATTAAATTAGATAAACCCTGAACATAAGACCCAAGCTCCTTTGAATAACCTTATTGGAAGGAGCTCTCGACGAAAAATATTATTTAATTTTGGAACAAGTTTTGTTGAATTTTGGGCAGTTCAAAAAAATATAATAATAGTTCCTACGGGGAAATTTCAATCCTATATGAAGGGTCCACTGGAAAAACGACCTAAGTCACACGCTACTTTTTGAAATTTGCTTCATGTTTTGTTCCATTATTTTATAACATAAATGTTAACTATACGAGCCTACTTTTCCGTAACACTCAAATTCAAATTTATAATACATAATTTATAATAAAACGTAAAGCAAAGTTCAAAAAGTACAATGTGACTTAGGTCGGTTGCCAGTTATAAATCCTGATGTAACGGGGGCGTTTTCGTGAAACAAACTGCATGTATAGCTTTTATAGCAAGCTATCATTATACATTTTGTCACTAAATGTGTGCTTTCCTGAGAAATAAGAACTTTAAACAAATATACAAAATGTAAAGAAGGAGGGCAAGTAAATATTTTTCATATAAAGTATCACATTATATGACCCGAAATAAAGAAGAAATGGCATTTCAAGACAAGGTAAAACTTGAATTACTATCATATTATGTAAAACAATGAAGCAAAACTTTTATATTATCTATGTATAAGAAAGGCAAAACTTCAAGGGTCAATTATCTTCTTAAAACAATATCTTCGCTTTAAAATAATTCAGTTTATATTCATAATTTATGAAAAGATTTTAAAAGGGTTATTTGAAACAATTGTAAGTCAAGCGAACTAGTTTAGCTTCAAGGGCTTTAATATCAGGATGTTTACATGTTAAAGATTCAAGACAAATTAATTAAAAAAAATATTAATAATAATAAAAAAGAACTCACAATGAAGATTTCTGAAATAAAAAAGGAAGAGAAATCTACCAAACACTGAACTGTAGCGATAAACCATTCTAATTTTAATGTTTGGTAAAACTATTAGAGAGAGGCTTATAATATTATCGCGCCAAGCACTCTTTTTTTATGTTAATATATTTTTTAAAAATGTTCAACCTATAAAAAGAATTCCCACTAGTACTTGGTGCTACTCATTTGCTTATATGCTTCATTAAGCGTAAAAGAAAACAGTTCTTTTCATTGCTTTAAGCCGTTTTTTCTCTCTTTTTTTACATAATAATCTTTTTTTACATACTTTTTTAATTTTTAAATAAGTAAAGATTTTTATTACTTTTTGTATGTTAAAGCATGGATGGAATTTTCTAAATTCTAGAGTATAATTTGCTTTTATCTTTTGCGCAAATCGCATTTCGTCTCCGTTTTGTGAGACTAATGCCAATATTTACTACTATAATTTAATATTAAGGAAAATCATGAACATATAGATGTATGGTTATCGATGAATTTATACTAATAATGAGAACATGTATGATTCAACTGCGAATTAAAATCATGAATTAAAAAAATTATTATTAATGTAAATATGCATGGTAGTCTCATTCATGAATCTTGCTTAATGTGAACCACATAACTAAAGCACATATAATATAGCACATAAATAGTTAAAGTTAATGTTTAAATAAATAAATGGCTGAAACCTTCTATTAAAAAATCGTTTTCGTTTCTTGTAGAAAAAAAATTAATTTTGTAATTACTATTAATGCACATGTTTTTATTATAGCCTTTTTACAAACTTTGATTTTTGTTGAATCACACAACTAAGTTATATAGATCTAAAATTAATTTTAAAATAAGTAATACTAATGTGGCAAATCCTTTTGTCTGTCTAAGTTGAGGTGTTAATTTGAATCAAATCACGTTCAGACTTGTATTTTTAACTTCCGATGATATGATCCGATGATATTTTTTGTTGTTGTTTCTAACGGGCCTTCGCATTGGTTCCTCACTACTTGCAGATCTAGAGCATTCCCCAGGTGAAATCGAAATGCCATGCCAATCAAAAACATCTTGAATGACCTTTGTCTTTTTTAATTCTTCTGAACTTTATTTTTATTTTTTATTATTTTTATTAACCTACAAGGAGTATTATATTCTTTTATAAATTAAGTGCTTAATCTATCGCTGCTTTTTGAATTTTAAACAAAGCAGTACTTGTGAAGTAAAAATTAGAAATTTTTTATATCAGATTAATGCGCAAGAGAAATATCATCAACCCTTATTTCAAAGCATATTTTGCTTTGGTTAAGATTAAATTTCGATTTTTTTCAGCATACTTCAGTAAGTTAAAAATAATCTTTTATTATTCAGTGCCTTTTGCGAACAAAAAAAAAAAAAAAAATGCATAGAAAGGGAAAAAAAAATGGCTGGTTTTACAAGAGAACAAACAAACTGAATTGGTCTTGAAGCGATCATTTTCATCTTGAGCGTATTTCGGAACACACATAAAAAAATTTTTCAATGGTGCTTGAAAAAAAACTTGTAAACAGCTCATTATCTTACTTATTGCATATTTCCCCCCATTCCTTAATTAGTTTGCAAATGTCGGAAATTATTATTTTTTTATTTTATCATTTTTTTTTTCTTTTTTGGAAAGTTGTTTCGACATAAGTTTTATCGTTGCTAGGAAACGTTTGCGGCATGGATGTCATTATTTCACGAATAGTTTTCTAAAAGTACTGATAAAACAACTTCATTATCTATTTACACGATGAGCATTTTAAACACCTCAGTGGTTTCTATTCATACTAGTATGATTTATTGAACTAATTTTGACCAAGATATTTTAATGGGTTCATAAATAAAAATAATTTATGATTACTTCCAAAGCTAATTATTTATTTAAGACTGAGACAAGACTAATGTCAAACATCCAAATTTTTTATTTTATTAAACTTTTGTCAATATCAATATAAAACTCTCTTGCTCATTAAATAACTACTGATAAAGCCATTTAGATTATATTAGAATTATAAAATTTCTGCTTTTTAGTTTTCGAAGTTAATTGGTCTCGTTAGATCTATGTTTTTTTCGTATAATATGCCCTATTGTGGCATTATCTGCTAAGGGCAGCCTACTTCATCTCAATGTCCTATGTGGTAGCTTATTATGAGACAAAACAGTAGTGACTTCAATTTCCAGACTTCAAGTGGGTTTCAATCTTATTTTCTTCTGTCTGCTTTTGCTCTTCATTTATATGTTATCAATCACGCACATGATTTCTCTAGAGAGAAGAATATCTTTTGATTTTTCCTTTTTTTTTTTTTTTTTTTGTTTAGTTAAACTAACTGCTGTTTTGAAAGTGAAATAAAATATGTTAAAAGATTTACCGTTTCGAAAAGTTATTTTATTAGTATTAGTTTTATTATTTAAAATATCTCACCAGAAATCATTGAGGTAATAGTTTCAATATTACCTCAAATAGTTTTAACTGTTTTCAATAGATTGTCTTTATAGGCCACATTTTAAATTTATTTATTTCTTCATACATTTCTTTTTAAATTTTAACTATTTCTGTCTTTTTTGCTTTGTTCTTAATTTACGATTTACTCCTCATTAGTACTTGTTTTTTTAGAATGCTTTTGACTTCTGGAGCACAGTTGCTTATCATTGAAGGAAACTGGTTATATTATATTGAATTAATAGTGGATTGCTTAAACTGTATATTTATTTTTAAAAGTCCGGACGATTTTGACTGTCGTATAATTTTTCAATAAATGTTAACAAAACAGTGTATTAATTCTAACTGCTTTATAGTACAATAACTTGACATTACACCTGCTTGTATGCTCGGCCATTACCCTAAAATTAGGCCCATTCAGCTTTTATCCGTAGCAATCTAAAACCAGAAGTTTTGTAAATTTAGTTATGTTTGGTTGAGTTATATCAGGTTAGACAAACACAAGAAAAATTAAATTTAGTAAAGAAAGAGAACAAACATCAAGTTTACGAGTGTTGACGAGCAAAACAGGTGGCTGGTAGTGACATCTATAGTTTATTTTAAAATATTCAATAATCTAAACCTACTTGACTCCAATTCTCAAAGAATAAAAATTAAAAAAAAAAAGCAAGCGCTGCAAATTATTTAAAAAAAATCTTAGCACTGATTTTTAAATGTGTTTTTTTTTTTTTTTTTTCAGATTAAGTGTTTTAAAATCAAGAATTACTTGCTAGAAGAGTTATGTCTATTCTTTCGCTTTAACAGCATATGCACGATAATTAGTAGAACATTTTATTTTACTTATTTTTTCATAATTTGGTAACGTTTACGCAAGTATTGTAAAACTAGTAAAGTGATCTTGAAAGGGTCTTGTTCTACATCCAAAGGATATACTACAAGGAAGTAAAAGCCAGTAAATAAAAGTGATTTTAACAGCAACCTCAATCAACCAAATTAATAATAATAAAAAAGAGCACTAATCGACCGCTCAAAAGGACATTTCATTGTAAAAGAGATTTAACATGCATTACATACATAAAATAATCATAAGTGATCGATCAACTGATCAACAATCATCGCCCAAAAATAAATACTAGAGTAAGTGGAAAATTCTCATTTCCAAGCTCCACTACTGAATTACATAAAGGTCACGGTTATGAACATTAATATTACATTTTATGCACGGCTTTAGTGTATGTCTGTTCTTTCATAGACAAAGTACAAAAGTTCTCTATCCCCGACTTTTATTAGAAGGAGAATTGCGCTGAGTACTCAAGAAATAGCGATAAAGGAGTCCTAAAAGCCATTTTTATGGCTAATCTCAAATAGACCGAAGCGGAAACAGAGAAAACCTCAGTAATAATGATCAGACAAGGTTCGTTATTAAGCAAAATCATTGATTTGAGGCACTCATTGGAAACGTTGGGCGTACAAGTTGAGTGTGTGGATTAAGAGGGTAAATTTGTATTTTACTTGTGGCGATTATGGAAAAAAGGAATTGAATTCTTGACTTGGTAGACTTTAATTTCAGTACCAAGTAGAATTTTATTGCTTTAAAAAAAAAATTATCTGTTAATGTCGGATTTTCTTAGCCGAAACCTTCTTCGAATCTGCGCATGCGTCTGGTCTACTTCCATAGCATGTAAATAGGAGTGAGAGGAGAAATAAAGATGAAGAAATGTTTAGTTTTTATGAGTAATAATAAACCAGATTTTCTTTTTTTCTCGTGCTAAAGATTCAATTTGAAAATGGAATAGATTAACATTGGGGGAAAAACAAAAAATTCACGCTTAAAATTTAACTTCGGGAAGTGTCTGTCTTAGCGTATCATTTGTTTGCCGAATTAAATCGTTTGCGAATAGTGGTTGTGCCTTTCGTAAATGAACAAAACTAATAATTAATTACCGACTTCAAAACAGTTACCGACCGACAGTGGAAGACGACGTTTGACACCTTTGAAATGAATTTACACAATGTTTTATGCAATAAGCATTAATCTCAAAAAAAGTTAAGAAATATCATTTCATGAAAAACACTTAAGGTAACAAATTACTGTACCATAATCTGATGCAACTAAAAAATTTAGGAATTACAGTTAAAAAAAAAATTTAAACGGTACGTCACTCCCCTTCTGTTTGATGGTGTTATGAATACTATATTTCTGTACTTCCCTTTACGTGGTAATTGTTTTCGAACGCACATACATTTTTTTGGTACTAAGGATCTATTATGATAGGAACTTCTATCGGGAATATTTCAAAAGAAGCTTTCACCTGATTTATGGAGAAAGCAGAGAAAACTAGTATCTGAGATCCATCTCAGATACTAGTTTTCTCTAGTATCTGTTTGAGTTTTTGCGATGAAGCTAAAAAATCACTTTGGTAGTACAAAGCTAGACTTTTCCGTGCGAATTAATCACGATGTCCGATGGGTTAAAAGTTCGGAACCCTCTTGTAGCTTAGTGGCTTTGTCGTCGGTACTCTGTATGTACATCATGTGTAAACCGCAAAAAATCGAAAAATGGACTTAAGATAGTGTGGCTCTAGCAAGTGCTGATGGGTTAAAAGTTCGGAACCCTCTTGTAGCTTAGGGGCTTTGTCGTCTGTACTTTGTATGTACATCATGTGTAAAAAGCAAAAAATCGAAAAATGGACTTAAGATACTGCGGCTCTCCCAAGTACAGAATATATAACCATAAACCACAATTATTTCAAATTCCATTTGTTTTTAATTTGCAAAGTTTATGTATTAGTTCTTAATTTCAAGATACGTACTTGGCTGGAAGATCATGAGTGATTTTACAATATTTTCATTGTTTTTAAGTTAGAAAAGGCGGATATTCATCAATTTTTACCCTGAAGTAATTTAGATAAGTGAGAAATTAGGTGGTGTTCTTTTAATTGACGTCAACGACAAATGTTTTTCCATCTGGTCAATGTTGAGAGAATAAAACTATTATTATCTTCAAAAATGTAGCGACTGCGTCAATTTCTCAATTGTCGAAATATCACCGTCAAGGAACAGGGAGAGCCAACACGAGCAGGTACGAAGCTCCCTAGTACACAAAATAAATATTTTCAAATATTAAATACATTGTGTGCAAGCTATGGTTACTCGAATACCGTAAAAAGGGGTGAGATTATGACACTTGGGTGAGAATGTGCAAGCATAGAATTCAGCCACAACAATATGTAACAATGCTTCTTGCTTCGTACTAACATAGCATTCCCTATAACTAATGGAAAAAACTAATTTACTTTAATAACAAATTTATTGCTCGTTGAATTCATGATGCCACATTCTCACCTCAAGTGGCATAATCTTACCTCATTTTACGGTATGTCTGTTTGAAGTGTTTACTTCGAGACCGAAAAATGTTTGGTCATCAACGAACATAAATATAATTAATAATATTAAATTTATTAGCACAAGCAGTAGTTACTGAAATGCCGTAAAATGAGTTAAAAATTATGACACTTGGCGGTGAGAATGTGTCATCATATAATTCAGCTACAACAATGCAACAATGCTTGTTGCTTCGTACTAATATAGCACTACCTGTAACTAATGGAAAAAACTTATTTACTTTAATAGCAAACCACTTGAGTGCACTTGCTCGCTGAATTCATGATTGCTCTATCTCAACCCTAGTGGCGTAATCTCACCACATTTTACGTTATGTCTATTTGAAGTGTTCGCTTAAGTGGCATAATCTCACCCCATTTTACGGTATGTCTGAAGTGTTTGTTTAAGTGGCATAATCTCACCACATTTTACGGTATGTCTGTTTGAAGGGTTTGCTTAAGTAGCATAATCTCACCACATTTTACGGTATGGCTGTTTGAAGTGTTTGTTTCGAGATTAAAAAATGTATGGCCATAAACGAACGTAAATAAAATTAAAAATATTAAAACAACATCATGAGTAGAAGAATAAATATTAAGAATCATTAGAAATTATATTCACTGAAATACATTTTAGAGTTAATACTTACAGGATAACTAGCTTTGTTAAATTTTGGAAGGAAAAATCAGGAACACTTTGAATTTTGTTTTCACCCAAGTCGCTAAAAGAAAAGAAAATGGACTTGATTTATTTATACTTATCACAGACAGAACACAACAGATTCACATAAACCATTTATAAACCCTTTGATGGTTATGAACGAGTTCAGCTCGCAATCGAATCGTGCTTCATAATGCGCGCAAACGAGTTCCACTCGGGAGCAAGATTTCGACCGAAATGGTTAGAAACGAGCACCTACCTACTCGCGTAGTGAAATTTTGCTCCAAATGCGCGCTGACGAGCTGAGCTCGTTCGCTATTATTCTCCTGCATCTTATATTTATAATCAACTATTATTATTTATATAATTGATTAGAATCATTTATAATTTACTATTTAATAATTATCATTAGTTAATTATTTTAAAGTACGTAAAAACTGTTATTTATGTTTATTATTTTAACTGTTTTAACAAATACTTTAAGAAAATTTTAAAACGCGTGAGGCGAGCTATCTAAGGCATCGCCAGAGAAGGACAACATTTTCGGAAGAACGGCGGAAGAAAACAGCTCCCACTTTCGACTACTGTTTACTCGTAATACTGCGCGAATTAAGTAAACGAAAACTGCTCAATTCCCTAACCGTCAAAGGGCTAATATCAGTCGATTTTGGATAATCTGAAAAAGCTATTATTTGCTATCATCAAAACTATTGTATTATTGAATGTTTCAAAAGATTTTAGGTTTGTTGAATTACACGTCTATAATAGAATGTGGAGCTTTTTTTTTTTTGAAAATTCACATTAATAGCATTTAAGATGGCGAAAATTTCTGAGCAAAAGAATCTTTCTTCCTTTCTTTTTCTTTCTTTTTTTGAACAATTCAAGATTGTTACTCAAAAAACTGTTGATGTAAATGTAGATATTTCTTTGAACAAAAAAAAAAAAAAAAAACTCGCTCCCGCATGTTTTCTTATTTATTGCTTTGGCTTTTATAGATACTAATTTAGCTTATTAAAACAATGTTTACGTTTCGTTTAAAATTGCCAATTTTTAGTACATTAGGCTCAATTGGGTTAATCCTAGACTGCGCAATTTTCTTTTTGGCGGTGTTGTTTTAAAACAAGTAAAAAGGCGCCCTAATATATATTTTTCACGAGATTTTTCAGACAAGCTATATTTATTTTATTTAAAAGCGTGTAAACAATTGAAAACTATTGCTTAAAATAAAATTGTCGCTTAAAATGTGTAAAAAAAAAAAAAAAAACAAATTCAGAAATTATTATTTTTACAAGATCAACATGTCTTACGATTTTGTGAAAAAGAAAGAACCTTGAGCCGAGTTTACAAGATATAGGGGATAATATATTAACTAATATGATCTTACATACAAAATAAAACGAAAGAATGCGCCACTTGTTACAAATAATACAAAACAAGAGCTTAGTGAACGAAAAATAAAGGTGTTGTTTAAAAACAACACTGCGCAGTGTAGAGTTAAAGTATAACCCCTTGCATTCATGTTACGCTTAATTACAGGAAATTTATATGATAGAAATTAATGTCTTAGTGTTTTATCTTAATCTTGATTCATCTTGGTATTAATTTTTCTTAAAAATATTAATTAATATCGTAGTAGTATCCAGTTTCACTTTTACAATACATTGAAAAAGAAAAAAAGAAAAGCCCGCATTCTAATGGAACCTAATCAGTTGATTCTCATATTCATTGGTTAATAAAGCTTGTCAAATATATCTATTCATTTCATTATTAATATCTGAGGAATGCGTCTCAAAAATTCGAAACCCTTCTCCCGGAGAAAGTACTTTGATATTGATTGGCAATAACGTTAAATTCTTATCGAAAAGGGAATTCCAGACATTCTTCGAGTCGTGTTTGTCGAGTATTGTTCGAATGAGTAAATATTTTCGTCTTTTTTGATGTCAACATATGAATATGAATGATTTAATTAGCTCTTAACGAATTGTGTGCAAGTTTTTTCCCCCCAAGTTGGAACGCAATGCCAAAAGTGAGCATATTTTCATGTTTGTTTGTCATATACGTAAGTTTATCGTTTTTCGCAATTCAGTAAGATTTATGATAAAAATTATTTGTATGATTCAATTCAAATTACTTTCTGGCACTGTTTTTTCTGTACATAATTACTACAGGGCTACAGAAATAAAGGCATATCATGTATTTCAAGTCGTGCTTCAATATAATTCTTCACATTTTTTACTTTTCTTTCGAAAGGGTATTGGTCTTTAACCTTTTGCAGACCTAGTGCATTCCCCGGAGATTGGTACCAACTCTTTCAGTGGCACCACAATGAGTTTGGTACCATTGCCGCATAATAATTTTGAGCCCAGTTTTCACTGTAAGGGGAAGCTCTTGGACTCTGAAGATGTGAAATTGCAATAGGAATTTAATTTATCCGACAGTATCCGAGCCAAATAGGTACCCAAGGGATATTTACCACACCGCATAATTATACGACATGGGCGCAGACTATGTTTTGCAGCTTGGGGAAATTCATCAACATGGCCGAATTTGTATCCCCAAACTTGGGCGTATGGACCTGACCACGACGCCACCATGATTCTTCACAAATCCTATATCAGTTAAAACACTATATTGACACACTAAAAAATGCGAGTAAACTTTACACTAATAGAAGGTGAAACTTTTCTAATTGCACAAAAGTTCATGGTGATTTCATCATAATTGGGTAGCACATGAATACGCATTTGCAGTCGTTGGAAAAACGTATAATCCGCAATCCGTGTTCTAAGAAGTGTTTGAAAAATATATGTATATGTAGTCTACATTTATGTGATCTGCTGTCTAAAAATCGTTTTGAAATCAATTTACGTGGTGTTTAAAAAACGTGTTACGTGTTTTAGTAAAATTTTGTAAAGAACGTAGGTTTAACATAATTAAAACTCTTACAATAAATTGGGAAAAATCCTTTTGCTCTTTATTAACATGTTAGGGGCAAAATCGTTTATTTCTTTCTCATCAACATTAGTTTCTCTTGAGAAATGTACTGGCAATACATTTAAAAATTCACATTCCACGATGTATTAATTTCAACCATCTGTTTAATCATCTGTAGAATTTCAATTGCAAGAAACAGAAACAAAGAAATCAATAAAATATAGAGGGAAAAAAATAAATAAACCCAATGCAGCGTACAGGGCTTCCAACTCAGGCAATCGGGACAGAGCTTGGCTTGGGATTTGGTTCAGCTGATTTCCGTTCAACCAGAGTTTCTGCAATCTCCGTAATGACTGAAGACTCTCCGGGGACACGACCCGCAATTGGTTGACATCAAGATGCCTGTAAAAGTCAACAAAAGGGCATTGCACACGATAAAGAAACAAACATACAGGCAGCGTGATAATGCTTTTGTTTTCCTTTTCGATATAAATGTAATCTTAGGGTGGAAGGAAGCTAAGGAGACTATACACTTTTAACCAATCTAAAAAGTGGAAAATATGCCTCAACTTTGAGATTAAAAAAAAACAAAATACCCAATGCATCAAAACTTCTAAAATTTTCAGGGATTTTAGATACAATGTAAATAAATTAATAAAAAATATTTTTATAGTTTTAATTTAATTAAAAATTTGGTTTAAATATATCTTTTAAAATCCCGTTTTTTCGGCTCATGTCTCATTGCGCGCATGATATTTCTTTAACATTTTGTACAATTGTCATAAAACTGATTTTAAATGAAGCACAACATTCTGTTCAAATTTCTGAGCAAAGATCTTTTTATTTGTTTAATAATTTTTAAAATAATGGGGCAATAATTAGATAAAATTAATTCTTTGTAATGCTTTCAATCTTTTTACATCACTTTTTTACTTTTCCATCCATCAGAACTTCATAGTCCTAGTTCATTTTATTTATTTATGCAAGATTTATCTTAAACGGTTTTGAAGATATAATGCGCGCAATGAGACATGAGCCGGGAAAACGGGATTAAAAAAATATATTTAAACTAAACTTTTAACTAAATTAAAACTATAAAAATATATTTTTAAAATTTATTTATATTGTATCTAAAATCCCTGAAAATTTAGAAGCTTTGAATGTTTTTGAATTTTTGAATCAAGAAATGAATTTTTTGGTATTTTTTAAAAAAATCTCAAAGTTGAGGCATATTTTCCAGATTTTGAATTGGTTAAAAGTGTATAGTCCCCTTTTAATGGAATATGAAGCTTCCGTTTAAGAGTTAAAACTAGTTGTAAATTTATGAATGTTATTCTTTTGCATCATATATAAATGCATCAATAGCCTTAATTTAAATGTGTAGATATTTGTGTTATAAAATTGCAGTGTGTATAAAGAAGAAACACGGTAAAGCAATTTGCTTCAGTATTGTTTTTGTATTTTAAATTCCATATTTATTTGCTAAATGGCAACACATATTTTAATTTATACTCTACGCAGCTGAATTTCTGCTTTCGAATGTGCACGATGTAATAATTTCTTGACCGTTGTTCGCGGAGAATGCTCTTTACATAATATGTGTAATTTGCAATTGTGGATGCAGATAATAATACAGGGTTTTGGAAATAATATATAATTCTAGGGATTAATAATTCTAATATTAAATGGCATGAGCAGTTGAATACAAAAATTTTGAAATTTTAAGGGGAGGGTTAATTTTAGTATTAATGTTCAATTATAGAATTTAAAAATAGCTTCTAATTGCTAGATTTGAATCCTACCCGTGGAAGTTAATGTTCAGAAATTTTTCCCGGTTCAAAAGTTTAGTATTATTATTAAACAAAAATAATAATACTAAAACCCTTTTTTTTGCAAGAGATCAACATAAAACGTTCTTACTAATAGTTTGTCTTATTTATGAAACTGTCCCGTAGTTTCAGATTTGTTCTGTGGCCTCCAAGTAGGCCATATAGCCCCAGTTGACAAGACCGTGACCTGGAGAAAACGGCAACCAACTTCCTTGCGAATTTGCACTGGTCCTTAAAGAGTATTTCATTAGGGACTTGCGTGAACTTAGCACAATAAAAAATTTTCGGTTGTAGCGAAAAATATTTTTAGATATTTATAAGTAATAAAGTATAAATTTAACTGATAGCATTTTTAAATATTGATTGGTTAATATTGATTTCATACACAATGTAATTCTTTGAATCTCTTTTTTTGCAAGTTTTTTTTTTCCCTTAATAGGCTGAAATATTTATTCCGAAAACATAATAGTTTTTTTGTACTGAAAGAGGTATCATTAGAGGGATTAAACTTGCAGGTAATCAAACTATCTACTTTGTTATTTCACAGATAAGGCTCAAAAAGTATAATACATTTAAGTCTTGCCATCTGTGAAGAAACATAACAAGTATAGCTAACTTACAACTAACTAAATAGGGAAAAGGATTTTAAATCTATCCCGTTATTGAGTTCAAATTCTCAGTGTTCTAGAGATAACTAAGTCAGTTGTAACTTGATACACCCAAAAACAGATTTCAAAACAAAGCGTATACGCATATTGAAGATAAAATAATAAAGGTGCAAGGAATAGCAAAATTTTAAATCCAATGTGAATTCTTTTCGTTCAAAACATATATTGCTACCAGCTGATAGAAGGAACGAAAATAAAGGCAACGATTTTATTATTCCAATAATTCAATTTCCTTTGCGCTTTTAGCTGAGTGCGCTAATATACTACTAATGTCACATATAGCTCAAACAAGGTTTTGTAACTAGATTTCATGTTAAAAATTCATTAAAAATTAGGTACTTCTATTTGCTAGCGCAAGGGGGAAAGGGGGTCAAGCCTCCCCCCTTATACCTGTATTACTTTGCCTGTGTGCAAAAATACTGATATTAGATGAAAACGCAATTTGTCCTAGTATTTCTCTGAAATATTGTTTTAAACTAGAAGAAATCAACAAAAAAGTGCATTCTCTCACCCCCTTTATTAACCTCTTCCGACCCCAGAACTAAGCACAAATAACTTTGACGCAATTTTTTGGTTCCCTGATTTAAAAAATGATTACAAAACAAAATAACTAAATTTTTTAAAAATTTTAATTAATAATTAGTTTAAATAATAATTAATGCCCAATTTCCATATTTAAAACGAAGTAAACTATCTGTTGATTACTTTCAAAAACAATTGGGTGTTTTAGCTTTCAACTTGCACGAACTTAGTTAATAAACAGTATTTTAAAATGTACCCAATTGGGTACACTTGGAATGAAGAGGTTAAAAATCGAGCAAACGTGAATCATTTAAACACAGATATCAATTCCAACTAACTTATAAAGAAGAAAACATTTTTGTGACCTTTTCACCGTAGTAACAGTTTCCCCAAATATATGTTTCAATTCGAACAATCTCTTTGGTTTCAAAAGATGGGGAAAGCAAAACTTAATTTTCTTTGCTGAATTCTTATTCCTTCGGTGTCATATGTAGAATTAAAATGTATTTAGGATACTAGGTGTGCCTGTTGTTCAAGATTTATGCAGAACGAAAGACTCGTTCTCCTGACTAGTAAAATAATTCAACACAAACACAAAAATCGTGTTGAATTTGAACGTGGCCTAAACGAACATTCAAAAAATCTTTCAGAAGGAAAATATTTATTTTTTAATAATAAATAGTAAACGTAAAAAACCATTTAGAATTTTCTTTACTGGTTTGCTTAACCCTTTGAAGCACTAGTTTTTTTTTCGGAAAAACTAGTAAAAAATGTTCGTTTTTTTTTGACAGAAATTGAATATATAGGTATAGTATAAATTGTTTTTGGAAATTTCAGTAGTAGAGGGTGACTAGAGAGGGGGGTGGGGTAAAAGCAATAAAAAAAATATTATACAAGCAAATTGCAAACGGATCTCAGGAGCATTAGAAATAAAATAACGCGAGATACAAGAACGCCCGTGTCAGACACGGGCATGTGCAAATTTGACGGAAACTTTCGCCCGTGTCAGACACGGACATGTGCAGATTTGACGGAAACTTTCGTCCGTGTCAGACGCGGACATGTGCAAATTTGACGGAAACTTTCGCACGTATCAGACACGGGAATGTGCAAATTCGTCGGTGACGGGAATGTGCAAATTCGTCGGTAACTTTAGACCGTGTCAGACACGGGCATGTGCAAATTTGCCGGTCACTTTCGCCCGTGTCAGACACGGGCAAATGAGTTAAGGGGTTAAGCTGTTTTAAGGGAAGATATTGTTGCAAACGGAGAGCAGTTTAATCAGAAATATATAACTCAAACATGAAATTTAAATGACAACCTTATACAGGCTTATATTAAAAATTCAATCTCGGGAGATTTCATACTTAAATTATGCTCGCAAAATTCGAAACATTCTGTATTAAGGCGATAGTAGATGTTTTTTTAACTGGAAAATCGATAAGAGAATCCACTTTTTTCAACGTCTATTTGAAGCCTTTAATGTACACTTTAAAAAAATGTACTCCCAAAAGTATTTCAAGTTACGCTTGTTTATCATAAATATGTTCATTTTAAAGCAGTATACTTTTATGTGGAGCAATGTAAAATTTAAAAGGTAGCTTTCTCCTAATTTTCAAACTTCAAAACCTTCTAAGGGAAATTCTAATTAATGGATTAATGTAATATTATCGCTGTATACACTTCAACCATGATTAATTAAGTTGACATGATCTTTTACACTTTCTGAAATATTTTATAATTTATATGTAATAATTTTTATGAAGGTATGTTTTCAAGAAAAAAAACTGTGTTTTCTCGCAAGCATTTAAAATCATTTATATAATGCCATCAATTTTGACAATGTCCCGCAGTCGACCAGTCGGTAGAAGCTCGGTTCCCGCAGAACACCGAAAGTGAAGCAACAGCGACTCAGGTCAGTGTTTGGGAGTTTGACAACCTCTCGCGGCTGGTTCCTGTGGGCCGTGTACGCTAAAGGGATCTGGTGCACGTTAAATTGGTCGTGGCTACAAAGTCCTCCAAGTGAAACGATACCCCTGGGGGTGCCAATTCCAGGTGACAGTCTCTCATCTGGGACCTTGTTCAAAAGTAAGAGACCAGACCACGAAATTTGAGGTCAAGTCAGTCTTCAGCCCTCGTGGTTCCTCTAAAATGAAGCTGCATATCACCCTAAGCCAGAGGATTATTGATCTTCTGGAGCTGGTAGTGGGTCAGGGGGACTGGTAACGACAACAACAATTTTGACAATGGATGTCAAACTTTGATCTGTCATAGAAAGAATAACTACTGAGCAAAAGTTGAGATGTTAAACAAAATCTTTTTCGCATGTAGCATTTTTTGTGGTATCAACTAGGGATGAAACGAATATTTGGCCACTATTCGGTATTCGGCCTATTCGGCCCTTTGGCCGAATATTCAACTGGCCGAATAGCCATTTCATCACCTAGCCGAATATTCGGCCTATCCGAATACTGGGTAAGGCCAAATTCGGCCTGGCAGAATATTGATGGACTATTCGGCCGAATCGTTTCCTGCAGTAGAAATGTAAAAAATAAATTAATTAGTAGATTTTAAACATTTAAAATTGTATTATAATTATTGCAAAAGAATACATTAGTCTATAGTTTTAATAAATAAAAATAATTTAGAAAATAACTACTTTTTTAAACTATGTTTTAGGCTTGACTGAGCAAAAACAGATTTTAAACTTGTAATATGTTATTTTACATTTAGCATTTGCCCCCAAAATAAGTTAATTATGATGGAAAATATGAGAAATTTATTTTGTTATTATTAACAAAGTGGAAGTCAGACTTTTTTTTGGGGTAGACTCATTTATTGTGAATATTGGGTAAGAGAGTTATGTGAAAAGCCTTGAATAATCTTTAGATAGCTTAAGTTATTGGCGTTTTTGAAAATAAAAATATATTTCAGTTAAGTGTATTAAATTTTTATAGATCTTTTAAAAATATGTATGTAAAATAAACCCAGAAAATAAAAATATTAACTTTTGAAATTTTCAAAATATCTTCATAAAACAGTTTTGAGCAAGGTAAAAGTTCACTAAGCAATAATAGTTGTTTCATTTGAATTAAATAATTAGTAAAATTATGCTAATGCTTACTGCTATAAAACCTGTCATTTCTATTCCACTTATGGGTGAAATTCTTATTTTTATTAAATTCAAAACAATACATTAGTTTTGTAGAAAATAGATTAATTTTAAATAGTTTTAAATTTTTAACAGAGATAAATCATACATCATAGATTGTGTGTAATTGGTGTTTGACTTTGTGATTAATTTAAAATTTGACAAATACTTTCTATTACAACGATTTTCTAGAAATTTTAATATTCGGCAGCCGAATATTCGGTATTCGGCCTAAGACATGGCCGAACATTCGGCTTCGGCCTATTCGGCCTAGTAGAAATGGCCGAATATTCGGCTACGGCTTAGAAGAGCTGGCCGAATATTCGGCTATTCGGCCAAATCACTATTCGTTACATCCCTAGTTTCAACTCTGCATAACCATTAATCGTTAAATTCTTTAAAAATAATTATTATTTATTTTACAATTGTTTCCTAATTTTCAGTATAGTCTTAAGAAGTATACAGGGACAGCATACCAAAATTTCCTCTAAACCTCACAAAAGATAAGAAAAAAAAAGTATCAAACGTTTACCATCCCCAAAAGAATAATTAGCGTAATTAATGCACGAATAACGTGTACAGAACAATTAAATCATAAAAAGGGCATGCAGCATAGGGACAGTATAAACGCATAGATTATACATAACAGGATAATAATTATGGTTATGCTATAATTATTAATGCATAAAGTAGTTTAATGTACAAATTTTGCAAAAAGAACTGAATGTTTCATCGCAAAAGTGAGTCTCAATAAAGAAATTTCGATTGAAAAGTTTATTGGAAAATTTGTATTCAATTTATATTGAAGATAATAATTAAGAAATGCCTTAAGAACTTGATTTGCGAGCTATTATTTATGTTTCTGCTGTGTTTTACAGCTATTTTATACAGGCAATTTTCCGTAAATTATTTCAATGATCACTAGAGAGTTTACTTACAATGCTTCCAAATAGGTTAAAGGCTCGAGCGCGGCAATAGGTATGGCTTCCAACTTGTTGTTTTGCAATGACCTGCAAAAAAGGGAAAGAAATAAGATCGTTTTAATGAAAGATCGTAATTAGAAAAACATTGCGGTATGTTTATTCTCAAACTTTTTCTTGCTTTCCTCTACTTACTAAGCACATTAGCAAATAAATAAACAAAAATTATTATTAATAATACTAAAAAACAACAAATAAATTGTGCATTGATTTAATTTGTATTGTTAGTGTCGTTTCATACGTTAAATAAACGGCTTTTTTCTTATTATAAAGAACATATCATATCTTAAAAAATACATATACTAGTGGAAAACAGATTATCGAAAAGTATTAGAATCAATCAAAACACTTACAAGGATCGAAGTTTCGCCAATCCTGCAAAAGCAACAGTTGAGACGTAGGAAATATTGTTATGTGCAAGATTTCTGAAAGAACAGAAAAAGGAAATTACTTGGGACATGAAAAAAAAAAAAAAAAAAAAAAAACCCTTATTGTGGAATACATCGCTTATAGAAATGAACAGTGTCATATCTGCAAAATGGACATTTTTCAGGAAAGGAGTTTGAACTTTTTACAATTTGCTTTATTTAATTACCTTATTTGTTTCAATGATTATTATAATCGATTTTGTTCAGAAAACAGTTATTGTTCAAGTTTTCTCGCACATGATAAACGTTAATAATGTCAAAAAATTAGAAATAACTATAAAATTTAGCTATTACAGTATTGCACCAAAAAAATTAAGTTGGCCTCTAGCCTTAATTTTTGAACATTTACTTACGGCAGTATTCCCAATATAAAGAGCGCAAAAATCTGAAAAGTTTGATATAAAAACGAAAAAAACGATTTTTTGCAGATATGACACTGTTCATTTCTATAAGCGATATATAACAGTCAATTCGGATAAAATTAAAATTTTCAACTCATGTACTGTAAAAATATTTGGTATTACTGAACACCATTTTTAGTGTTTAGTCTGTGTAAAGTTGAAAATTATTCATTTTTTGAATTCTTTTATATGTCTGTCTAAAACATAAGTTCCCAACCTTATTTGCCCACCGCCCACTTTGAGAATTTTTTTTTTCTAAAAGCCCCCCCCCCCCTTTTTTTACTTGCGAATCTGAAATAGCTATTCCCATGAATATGCATTTGAATGTGTAATATTATAAATTTTAGTCGTAGATAGGATATGATCATATCCTATTTCTATTTTTAAGAAAGACTATTTTAATGAGAACAATCAAAACGCATACTTAATTATATTCAAAAGTATTTTTAATTAAAATTTAAGTATTTTTATTAAAATTTCCTAACTTAACTAATGAGAAGGTTGAATTTGATGCATTTTAAGGAGTTTGTTAATATAAGGCTCGATTTCACTTAAAATCAATCGTAAGTCGCCGCGTTCAGTAATATGGAGCCGATTTCTTTTCTTGGTTTCTAATGTTGTTACAGCACTAAATCCACGTTCATCTAAATAGGAGGATGGGATTGGTACCAGAAATCGTTGAACAATCGACCGTAATCATGGATGCAGTTGCGAAATCAGCTTCTGCAGCCGAAATTCTTGGTAGCCATGCTTGAATTTAATTTTAATTCCCATTTGTCGTCAGTATTATTAGTTCTTCTTCTAACTGGGATGATCCCGCTCTGCTGACATTTGAAAAAGGATCCAAAACCCAGTCTGGTATATCCATGTTCAAAATGTCCTGGAATCTTTCTTTGAAGCCACTGTGGAGGTTTTCCAAGTGTTGACAGTAAACAAGCAAGTCGCCGTGATTGAATGATACTGCAGTTAAACATGGAAAGTTATTGAATTCATGCCTGCCGATATTTCTTTTATATAATAGCAGTTTGGACCCAAATGAAGCCGAGGCTTCATTTGGGTGTTTTTGCATCTAGAAGCTCCATCTACGCACTGAAAAAGGGATTCCAAGCAATCCCGAAACATATGTCTGCATTTTAATGCTCATTTGTGCTTTCTTAAAGTGAAAATTTTTTCAGTTTTACTTGTGCACAAAGTTCCTTTTTTTTTTTTAATTTAATTAATCTGCAAACGCCCCTCCGTGTCATCTCAACCCCCCCTAGTTTTCTCTGGGTCTTTTACTGCCCCCTAAAAGTCTCAAACGCCCACAAGGGGACGTTGTCGCCCACGTTGAGAACCTATGGTCTGAAACAAGTACAGACAGGAGGATGTTTTTAGCATATGATGTTCGCTAACTCATCTACGCATCAAAAGTTCATTGCGATTACTCATTTATCCTATTTTCATAGAAATGAGCAATCGCAATGACATTTCGACACGTAACGGGGTTAACAAACTTCGTGTGCTAAGAAACGTCATGCTGTCTATTATTTTTTCAGATAACCACATAAGGGACCGTTCATAAATGACGCCACAACTTTTTTCAATATACTTGACCCCCTCCCTCCCTTTGTCACTAAGTGTCACTCTTCAACATACCCCCCCCCTTTGTCACATGTCACGCTATATTACATTAGAATAAAATAGGTTTAATTTGCTGATTTTAAATGTTTTTATAGAAATCAAAATGTACGACATCACACTTCTTGTTACCCCTCCCCTTGTCACAAACTGTAACACGCGCTTTCATGAACCCCCCTCCCCCCTCGAAGCGTGACATCATTATGATGACCCCTAAGAAACGTTATGCTGTCGATTATTTTTTCAGATAACCACATAAGGGACCGTTCATAAATGACGCTACAACTTTTTTCAATATACTTGAATTCAATATACCTTTGTCACTAAGTGTCACTCTTCAACATACTCCCCCCCTTTGTCACATGTCACGCTATATTACATTAGAATAAAATAGGTTTAATTTGCTGATTTTAAATGTTTTTATAGAAATCAAAATGTACGACATCACACTTCTTGTTACCCCTCCCCTTGCCACAAACTGTCACACTTTCATGAACCCCCCTCCCCCCTCGAAGCGTGACATCATTATGATGACCCCTAAGAAACGCTATGCTGCCGATTATTTTTTCAGATGACCACATAAGGGACCGTTCATAAATGACGCCACAACTTTTTTCAATATACTTGACCCCTCCCTCCCTTTATCACTAAGTGTCACTCTTCAACATACCCCTCCCCCTTTCGCCGTACGGTGGCCGATATAGAATAGCGCCGACGTTGTTATGCGTGTCGTAAGAGGCGACTAAAATAGCAACATCCGATCCGGGTGACGTAAGGCATACTTTGTAGTATGACTGTGGCCTCAGGTCGGTAAAGCAGGTAGGCAACGCTCTGCCAGCCCAGCCCTTTATGGCTGGTGCTGGTTGTCAAGTGTCTAGAGAGTTTGTGGGAGGTTCGAAGGAGGACAGCGCTGCAGTTGTGCCCCCTCATACTGGGGGGTAATTTGTGAAAGCCATCGATGCTATAGACAGTATGGCTGCAGTTAGCATTGAGCACCCCTCCCCCTTTGTCACATGTCACGCTATATAAGATTAGCATAAAATAGGTTTAATTAGCTGATTTTAATTCTTTTAATAGAAATCAAAATGTACGCTGTCACACTTCTTGTTACCCAGCCCTTGTCACAAACTGCCACACTTTCTTGAACCCCCTCCCCCTTGAAGCGTGACATCATTTATGAATGACCGCTAAACAAAATTTAAAGTACATCAAAGATGAATAATTCTGAATACATGTTCAGTAACGCCAAAAATGGAGGCAACTGAACGCAAAAATTTCACAGTGTGGTTTTAGGGGTTATACGCTCATACTGTCGCGCAAAATTTAAAAATTGCTGATGATAATTATAATAGCCCTTATAAGGAATGAGAGGAGAGCACCCGTCTCTATTGAGCAATGCATAATCATAACGTTCCTTGTTCGTGAAAATGTAAAAACAGTCGAAATTTACTACAAACTGCATGCCCAGTTAGGAGAAGGGCATTAATGCATGGCCAAGAGTGAACGTTTGGTGCAAGGAAGGTCGAGAACATGTTGCAAATCACGCTACATCCCCGTCGTCCCTGGACAAAAGTATCACTGATGAAAACGTTGAACGTGTTCGTGAGCTTATCGAAGGGGATCAACGTTTTGGTGTCGACTACTGGAAATTGCTGATGGTAATTATAGGAGTCTTTACAATGAGGGAGCGCCAGTATCTATTGAACAACGCATAATTATAAAGTTTCTTATCCGTAAAAACGTAAAAATAGTCGAAATTTACTTCAGTTTGGAGAAGCCACTCTTTCGTGGCCAAGAGTGAATGTTTGGTGCCAGTAATGAACGTTTGGTGTCTGTGAGCTTATCGAAGTGGATCAACGTCGCAAAGTGTTCCAAATTTCGAAGGAGCTTGGTGTCGACTACCGAAGTGTCCAATCAGTTATCAGAAAACAATTATGTTGGAAGACACCCAGGCCCACGCAGCAGCTTTAACACAGCAGAAATTCCCAATTGGGTACATTTTAAAATACTGTTTATTAACTACTGTTTACGCAATTTGAAAGCTAAAACACCCAATTGTTTTTGAAATTAATCAACAGATAGTTTACTTCGTTTTAAACATGGAAAACATGGAAATTGGGCATTAATTATTATTGAAACTAATTATTAATTAAAATTAAAAAAAAATTAGTTATTTTGTTGATTGTGCTTAGTTCTGGGGTCTGAAGAGGTTAAAGAAGTACTTGGAGGCAAGTGATTTGAGATCAATGTTCAAGTGGAAACACTCGTGCGCAACTGGTTGCATACCCGTCAACTTCATTCAACGAGAACGGAATGGAAAAAAAATACCGAAACGTTGGGGAAAATATGCCATAAAAGGAGATTATGTGGGAAAATGCAGGTGTTATGTATAAAATATATTTGGGTAGAACAAACGGCTCAATTATATTTCATTTACCATCACACCATATAGATATTGGTTTTCAGTAAAACTGCATTGTAGTTCCATGTTGAACATCGTTTAATAGTTTCTATATTTTTATTTTTTTTATATGCTTTTAATTTACGTGCAAGTGGTGCAAATTAAATGTTTTTCCTTCTTAATATAACTTCCTTATGAAATCTGGTTCGATTGCCAATCAGAGCGCAAATGTGTTTGAGGGACAATCAGTACTGTAGTTGTTAAAGTAGCAGAAGGCATACTTTACTTAACTTTAAAAGATATAGGAAATAACCTTAACTAAAGTTTTAGAGGGAAGAAGATGGGTAAAGTATAATAAAATGTAGAAATTAGGTATTAAATTTTATCAGGGATTTTAAGTTGTCCGCCACAGATTCGGAATTTTCTGTGAAATCTCAAGCAAAATGGTACACGGGGACCGGGGTGATTATATCCCTCTCTGACTGGGCCTGGAACAAGGAGAAGGGAAAATCAGTGAAAAATTGCGACGGCCCCGCCCCGAACCATCGCTTAGTGATTTTTACTCCTCCGTTGTTCCAGACCCAGCCAAAGAGAGAGATAATAATCACGTCGGCCCCGGGTATACGCTATTTTTCGACTGAGACCAGAAGGCTGCCGTACGCCTTTCAATACAATACTGGGTGTAGGACCTTTTCTCATCATGTCTCAGTGATTCGGAAGCCATTTTAATATTCGGTCTTAAATATAAATGTACAAGATGATCAGTCGTCCGGTCACTACCGAGTACCGAGAAAAATGCACACGAGAATTATTTTCGGTCTTGAAGTGTGAGAGACCAAAAAAAAAAAAAAAAAGACTGTTCCATCATCCCTAGCAGTGATAAGGTTCTAATTGTTGTGATTAATGAACAGTAAAAATATTGAAAAATCAGAAAGAAAAGATTAACTTACAACTCAAAGAGATTCGACAAATTTTGAAATGGAGAATCTTCTAACTTCGTCAAGTTGTTATCACTTAGATACCTGCAAAATAATGAAACAAGATAAATTATCTGCCGTAAACAACATAACACTTGGGAAGAGTTAACATTACAATTATTTAAGCCTAACAAATAAATTCTGCTAAAAAAAAAAAAAAAAAGAAAAAGAAAAAAAAAAGAAAAGAAAAACGAGTTGAAGCATTGCTCTATTATCATTAAACCAATACACAAAGTTTTACTTAAACATAATATGTGCTAAAATTCACAAAAATAATTTTATATATAATAATGTTGATACCATTAGTCGACAATAAAAAAATTATTTTTGAACACTTTTGGGACAAACTTAATTTAAGAAAGTAATTACTAATGAACACTACTTTTACGCACTTGTATATAGAACTTTAAAATTGAGAATAAAATGACTTTTACTAATCCTTTATATAAGAAGAAAGATTGAGTAACTTAAATCCGAAAAGGATTTAAGCTACTAAGTAACTTAAAGTTATTGAGTAACTTAAACTCGAGTTTTTGCAAACTGAAGGCCACAATTTTTTGCATTGATAAACAAGTTTCCCGTTAATCCGAAATGTAATTTATTGCTAGTTATGCATTTATTACGTTGATTTTTTTCCATTATGAATATTTCAGTCTCTATCAATTATTTTATACAGAAAAAAAAAAAAAAAAAAAAGAAAACAAGATCTGCCTGTTTTTCCGCGCTTAACTACGTAGTAGCACAAACAACGCGAGAAAAAATAGCAAAAATGTGTTTTGAATCGGTAAAATAAAATAAAATATATATATTAGCAATAATTTACTGCGAAAATTACTGGTTGCTTTTGCCTGTTGCTAAAAAATGAACATTGGCAGAAATATTAAGAGAAAGTATTTTTTACAACATAATTCATTAAATAATACGGTTAAATCAAAGTTAGTGAATTAAATTATCATGAATAAAACAAGTCAGTAAGAGTAAAAACATACACAAAGTATACATGTGTTTGTCCTTTTTTTTTTTTACATTTTCGGCTTTTCAAGTGTTTTTTAAAACTCGGTATATATGCAGAGCAAACAGAAAATATATTAAGGTTTGTAAAAAAAAAGCTATTCTAATATTTATTATGCAATTCTATTCATTTATTATGCAAAATTTCTTATCTCTGATTTAATACTTGTTAAGAATTTCAAATCATCCTTTAAAATTATTTTAAAGAACTTCTATAATTGTCGCTAGTTCAAACACTTTGTTTCAAAATAGTAAATTTTGTATAATTATCTGTATAAAATTTTGCATTTATTACGACATATCTATTGCGTTATTTGTGTGCATCTATAAATAAAAAGTAAAATTACTTAGCTAAAAAATATAATTATGATATGATTTAAAACCTTTTTAATAAAAGATGTTTCGTATTTGAGTTATGCTTCAATTTTTAGAACAACGCTCTTCTAATGAATGAATTAGCCTTCTAAGTAACATTTTATGAATGGTGTCCTGCTGTTGAGATTGAATGGGAGTTGGAGGAAAAGCCATGTTGAAAGTACTTCTTCATTTTATTCGCCAGCAGTTGAAAAGGGCCATTTTGTTCACAACGAAAGTACCGTTTGTTAGCCACAACAACAGTTTGCATGAAAGTGCAAGTTTGTGGAAAATGCACTTTGTTTAAATACGATGCTCAATTATCTATTTGTTGGGCGTTAACAATGGATACGTTTACAGAATTGTGCATTAATTTAAGAGATAAACTAATTTGATGAATTAAAAGTTAATTATCTTTGAGACAACAGTTTTAAGTATAATTTATAGTACTTTCAATTTTTTCCTCCAGTTTGTCTGTCTTACGCTTTGAAGAATCTGGCGATTTGCTCTAGATCCCTGATAAAAGTTTCATTTTTTACTGTCTTTATGCAATTAAACAAGTACGTACAGTAGAGCCTCGATTATCCGACGTAATGTGGACCGAGGGTACCTCGGATCATCGAAATCTCGGATAACACGGACTCTGTCCAAATCGAGAGGGAAACATGGGTTGAAATAAATGAAAATGTCGTCAAATATGTAAAAAAAACGGCATTTACTCTCCATATTACGAAAGGAAAAAATGACGTTACATACATATAATTATCTAATTTTACATTTACACATCAGTAAAGTACATGTTCCAGTTAAAGCTGTTTCTTGAAAGGAACTCTCTCTATATATATTATATATACATATTGTTTTCTGTTCAACGGAACTCGCTTGCTTCTTTGCTGCCTTTGTACACTATGGTGATAGCCGAAAAAGGTCTGTTGACGTTGCTTTGACTGGTGTTTCTAGGTCTTTATATCACCAGGAAATAAAATGAAAATGCAACAATGCAACTTACTCCATTGGATGACTGACGTCAGTCAGTGACGCCGCCGTCGGCCGCCAAAAATTTTTTTTTTCAAGGGCAAATGTACCTCGGTTAGCCCTCTCATGCATGCATTTATGTATTTGTGATATAAACAAAAACTTCATGTGCCGCAAAGGGATCATTCATAAATGAGGTCACGCTTCGAGGGGGGAGGGGGGTTCATGAAATTGTGACAATGTGTGACAAGGGGAGAGGAGGGGGTAACAAGAAGTGTGACATTCCTGCTTATGCAACATAGCGTGACGCATGACAAAGGGGGGAGGGGGTAAAATATGTGGGGAAAAAGCGTGACATCATTTATGAATGGTCCCAAACTAATTTAGCATCTCAGGATTGTTGTGTAATAATTTATTTTTAGAAATTTTGTCCTGTATAGTCAAAAATTCGTGTTCTTGTATGAAGACGTTTTATGCTTTTTTGCCATATTTATTCAATATAATAATAAACATGGCAAAATTGAATATTCAAACTTCATTTATAAGGAATAAGAAGCTGTAAAATAATAACAAACTTCCCAGTAATGTAAAACACGCTTCAAAATAACTAAACAGAATTTGATTGGAAACTAAGATTTATCTTCTTTCTTGAACTCCCAAAGATATCTTATTTTTTCATTCTTGAATACCCTATGAAACATTTTGTGGTTTCCAAGAATTGTTTGGAGTGTCTAGATGAGGAAGACATGCAAATTGCAGCACAAAAACGAATCTGCATAAAAATTTGAAGCAAAAATGTATGTCACCTCATATGAGGCTTTCATGCATGAGAGGGTTAACCCGGAACTCGGTTAGTCGGGGCTCGGATAACCGAGGCTCTGCTGTATACCAAATATAAGTGTTAGTAAAAAGATTTTTGCTTTTGCTTCATTTCAGTACTTTATATAATATTATTATATTTATTGTACATTTTATAAATAAAAGGTTATGTATTTCTAATTTCTTTCCTCACAAAAAAAAAAAAAAAAAAAAAAAAGCTGATATTTCTTGTAACATATTAATCGCATTAAATAAACTGCTGCTAGGCAGTACATTGAGAATTATATATGTTAAACAGCGCAATGAAGACTTCAGATATTTAACGTTATTATTTTTTTAAGTTTTTTAACGTACTGTACCTCCAAAATGTTTCGCATTAAACCCCTTTTAACCCCTAAACATGTGCATGAAATATGCTTTAACCCTACACTGCGCCGTGTTGTTTTCAAACAACACCTCCATTTTTCGCTCACTAAGCTTTTATTTTGTAATATTTTTCACATGTGGCGCATTCTTTCGTTTCATTTCGTCTGTGTGATCATATTAGTTAATCTAGTTTCGCCTAGATCTTGTAAACTGAACTCGAGGTTCATCTTCTTTCACAAAATCGTAAGACATGTTGATTTCGTATAAAGCAGTAATTTCTTGATTTTTTTCTACAAATTTTAGGCAACAATTTTATTTTAAGAAATAGTCTCTAATTGCTTACATAGTTTTAAAATAAAATAAATATAAGTTGTCCGACAAATTTCGGGGAAAATATATATTGAGGCGCCTTTTTTACGTGTTGTTTTAAAACAACACCGCGCATTCGGGGGCAATTTTTATGCTCCTGTATTATTCGCGGTATAAACAAGAACATGTGTCACAGGATGTTATATTTCACTTTATTTAGTATCTTTTAGAAGATTATTGTTAAATATTTCCCAAATTAGCTTAAATTGGTTGATTAAATTATTATTTAGGAATTTTGTTTAAAATCGATTCACGCTCAACCAAAGAAGAAACGGACATTATCGCATAGACCCGTTACAGATGTTAGGTTTCTTGTTTAAAATCTTTTAGTGAAATTATTATTAAATTTTATTGATAATCAAAGTAAAAATTTGCACATGTAACAAATAATTATTAGTTACATCTGCAAATTTTTACTTAATACATTTTAAATTTATAAATAATAATAAAATAAATTATTTTAATAAATTTTCTTATTTTAGTGCTATTTTATGATTATAATGCATGCCTATTTATTTTTGATTCGGTTTCATTTGTTAAAATGATTATATGAAAAAATTATTATTGTTACCCCTAAATGCGCAGTGTTGTTTTCAAACAACATGTCAATTTTTCTCGAATTCTACTTTTCCGAATTAAATAAGAATTTTTCGGTATTTCTCCCACTTATAACTAGCACAAACAAACAAACACACACACACACACACACACACAAAAAAAAACAAATGCGCAGTGTAGGGTTAAAACTTGTGCTTCACATCGTTGGAGTCACACAATTTCATTGATAAATTTTCCTTTTTATTGTGTGACTCCAACGATGTGAAGCACAAGTTTTAACCCTACACTGCGCATTTTTTTTTTTTTTAATTTCATTGATAAATTTTCCTTTTTATTATTTACCAGTCAGATTTTTAATACATTAAAGCAATACGGTTAGTTTCCCCAAAATATAAAACTTTTATTGCTGTAAGAGATGAAAGGGTATCAACCATCTTGCTTTGGAACACCCCAGACTTATTTTTTCATAACTGCAGCATTAAATATAAATTAATTTTAGTTGATATTCGCAAAAACTCATGCCGAAATTCCTTGCAAAATATACACGTGTTTTACAGTTTCATAGAACCACTCCATTTTCAATGTGAAACAATTTAAAAGCTTGAGGCGCCAAGCAGTAGTCACAATCAAGTCTTAAAATTAAAATATCTTATTAGAGTAAAGTACTCAATTGAAAGTAAAGACTAATATTTGTATTGGCACAAAACTTATTGAAACTGGAAATAGAAATGCATTTTTTCATAAATTTAGACAGATCTTAAAAATCAGTTGAACTCAACAATCAATTCAAATCAACAAATTGGCGTAAATTATGACTTAAGGTTAATGACCCAGTAGTGGACACAGTTAAGCAAATTTTCGTACTCTTTTACGTGGCAAAATTTTTTCAAGGGATTTACATCATCATTTGCATATTTAGCTTAATCGCCAACTATTTCTCTAAAAATTAATTACCTATAAAATGCTATTTGATGAAAAATTAGGATTTTACGTCAAATTTACTAAACGCTTAATTTGCAACTATAGTGGACATTTATAAGACACGTATTTGGCTTAGTAGTGGACAGAAATTATCTATTTTATGCTGTTAACTTGGAGAAATAATTTTAAAAATGACTAAGGACCATTCATAAATGCTGTCACGCTTTTTGACTATATATATTCCCCAAATCCCTAACCTTCTTATTGATCGGCTTTAGTAAAGAGCAGCAAATGTGACCGTTGTGGAGGCAGCTATTAAAAACGAGAGTCATTTTTTAAGTAAGAACCGATGGCGTTCTTAGCATCCAGTCCCCATTTTTAGGGGACGTTAGTTCAAGGTCAGCAATTCTTGGCCGGTCCCCCACTACACCACCATTACGTTTCACGTCTCTGCCAATGCTGGTTGTGTGGTTATATTGCGTAGTCGCGCGCGGGGCGCGCCATGTCTATCAGTAATCCCGCCGATTGTGAAGTGCGTGCCATTGAAATTAAAGATCAAAAACGCAACTGGGCAATTTTCACTGGGAAGCACTGAATCTTTGGCCTTACAGCCCAGACTTTCATCTCTTTCCTAAACTTAAGGCATTTCTCGGTGGGAAGCGTTTGGAAAAGGACGACATGCTTAAAGAAACAGTTAGGAACTGGTTTAATGGTCATGCGGCAGAGTTCCCTTGATGAAGGATCCAAAAGCTGGTGCCACGGCTTGACAAATGCTTGAACTTTGATGACTATGCTCAAAAGTGAAAAATTGTTCATATTTTAGTTTTTGATATAATTTGTGTTATTAAAAAAAGTTTCTTTTACTCCATTACAAAATGGTTCTTACTTAAAAAATGACCCTCGTATTATGATCCATGTACTTGCATAGATGCTCCACGCCATCTTTAGTTCTATTAACCACCACTAGGATAATTTCATTCAAGTTTAATGTTACATTCGCTTATTTTAGGAGCTTAAAGATCTAAGTGTCCATTGCTAGAGCAGTGTCCACTACCGGGTCATTTACCTTATATTGATTCAGCAATTTTTTTGACGGTTTGGACAAAATATTGCTGAGAAAGAAATTGTTTACCAGTTATCTCGTTTTCTACCATCGTGTTTTAAAGCTATTAAATATGCACATTTTCCAGTATTAGGTTTTACCGTGACAGCTATCGAGAAGATTTTCTAACGTAATGTTTACTTTTTAAATAAAAAAAGTAGACTTTCTCCGCACAAGGGGGAAAAGTGTGTTTCTACACACTTGCCTGCTGATGAAGGAGACTACCGATTATATAGCTTGTCAGTATTACGGATTTGAACCATGTGTTCATACCCGCGAATGTAAAAAACCAATTTTTCAGCTGCAGCGATCTAGTGCCAACGAGGTATGTTTCTTAATTTTATATAGTTAATTTACAACAAAAAACTGGCAGTATTTTTAAATCAATGATATTTAGTATTAATAATGTTAACAGCCAGGGCCGCGCAGTCTAAAAATCGGAGTTTTTTTCAACGCTAAAAAAGGCGGTCACTAGGCATTCACACGACGGTGCCGGACAGGCTTGGCGCGGGCCTGAAAATTGTGGCGGGTCACGCAAATTATCAATTACTCACTAGTGGAGCAATTGCAAATTATCAATTACTCACTAGTATTGTTATTCAATTTTTTGCCTAGCTGGCAGTGCATAAACAGTACTTGAAGTTAGATGTGCAGTTTCGCCATCTAGGAAACGAATAAAGCTAAACTTAAAATAATAAATTAAATTTGTGCCGAGTAAACTCCCGTTAAAATAATTTCCCGTTAAGAAAGCACAAATTAGCATTAAAATGCAGACATATGTTTTGGAATTTCTTGGAATCCCTTTTTCAATGCGACAGGGAGCTTCTAGATGCAAAACATTCAAATGAAGCCAAACGAAATTTTTTCCTAGTTTCCTGGATAGAAGCTCTAAGTAAAGCTAATTTAGAATGAAAAGTTACAGGTATCAACCCTAACAGAACGCGGTAAATTACAATTCAAAGTAATAAATTTAGGAATGACTTTCTTGCACCTGCAAGCCTGAAGAAATTTTAAATGGTTCAAAAACCGAGCCTTTTGATTCGTAGATTACAAAATCTGTTAACCTGTGACGTAACCAGAATCAAAACAAACAAAATAGAAAGGGAAAACAATAGCTAAACCGTTCAGTAAATCAAAATAAACAGAAGGAACAAATTTCAAAAACGAATGCGAAACATACTCAACAGAACCTAAAAAACGGAACGAATATCAGAAAACAAAAAAGCAAAAACAAACACAGACAAGAAAGGCAGTGAAGAAAAGAACAAATATCAAAACTCACCAAGTAGCAAAGGGATTAAGTGACCAAAAAAATTTTCCGAGAAAAACGCGTTCAAAGTTTGGATCTTATGGAACATTAATGCTATTTTTATTTTCTAAATTATGCTGTTGTGCAGCACCTGATATGGCTACCGCTAACATCTGTTGCTTACAATACAGAATAGCGCTTTCGCTATCATTTACATTAGTTATCTCCAAATTTCCAATTTTGTCACTTACACCCCTTTGCTTCTATGAACCTCATATGTAATATAAACTTAAGGGATGAGAATAAGTATTTTCCAAGAAAGGTGACTTCCTTTTTTTGGAAAACAATAAATATTTTAAAAGAAGTTTTATAAAGATTCATTTCAAGTGCACAAAAACCACTGAAAACAGATAAGGTTTTTATGACTAGAGTATTAAAATGCTATGTCTCATAATATTTATTTAATCTTATGAGACATATTCAACATATTTTTTAATTACTAGTGGACTAATAAAGTAAGAAAGAGCATTTCTTTTTATTGCTCGTTCCTTCATTCTCATTGCAAAAGAAGTGAGCGTACTAATGAAAAGACATTAGATAAAACAACCAAACTTTTGTCGAATTTTACGGGACGTCTTTTTAGGGATCGTTCATAAATGAGGTCACGCTTCGAGCGGGGGAGGGGGTTCGTCAAATTGTGACAAAGTGTGACGATGGGAGGGGGAGGGGGTAACAAGAAGTGTGACATCATGCATTATGCAACATAACGTGACACGTGACAAAGGGGAGGGGGTCCGCTGAAGTGTGACATATTGTGACAAAGAGGGGAGGGGTGCCAAATATATGGGAAAAAAGCGTGACATCATTTATGAACGGCCCCTTATCCATTATGCCCACTGCTTTTGCATTCAAAAACTTAGAGCAATGTAGTACATGTCTGCTGTTTTAATTGCCTTTTGTGCATTTTTACGTTGTTGTTATTTTTTTCCAATATAACGCACAAATTAAAACTTTTATCTATATAATTCTTTTTATGAAAACGGAAATAAAATAGAGTAAAAAAGATAACTTTTAATCTTTTATGCTGCACTTAAATTTTCGACACAAATTGCTATGACTTCGATTGGAAACAAGTATCGGTAGTAAAAGGCAGATAGATCTTCATGGTAGAGTAAGAATTATTAAATAGAACTTCAGAGTTGAACTTGAAATAACACTCTTGATTCTTTCCCTCAACACTTCATGAATGACAGTTAATAAATTTAGTTATGAATGAATTAAAACACGAATGCTCGTTATTTGATAAATTAATATATTAATAATAAAACTTATGCGGCACACAACTCGGTTGCATTTCTCTCCTGCCGCTGACAATGATTTTGTGTTTTTGTTACTAAGGTTGTTTTCTTCCCATGCATTTTGAGGTTGACTTTTTATTTGTCGTTCTTTTTTTTTTAATTTTGAAGCAATTCCATCGAAAAATGCCATACGCAATTGGAATGGAAGAGAGAAATAAAACCGCTTGCATTATTATTTTAAATTTAATTAAACATGACGTTGAAATCGGCGAATTTACACATGCAGCTGGGAAATAATGACAGATAGAACCGATTATATTTGAATTGAAGAAATATAGAAAGATTGTTTAGTGAAGATAGATGAGTATAATACGGGTAAATAGATAGGTAGACATACGTGGAAAGAAACATACAACCTGCTTCGCCAAAAAAAAAAAAAAAAAAGGGTTCCGAAGGCGCCACTTGGCATGAGACGGGAAATGTCATAAAAAGGGAATTACGTACCACTTGCCAGAACTTTTTGTGTTAACATAAAACTTATCCTATTTGTAACAATATGAAGGGTCCACTGGAAAAACGACCTAAATCACATACTACTTTTTGAAATTTGCTTTATGTTTTATCAATTATTTTACAACATAAATGTCAATTTTAACTATACGAGCCTACTTTTCCGTAACACCCAAATTCAAATTTATAATACATATATTTATAATACATAACTTATAATAAAACATAAAGCAAAGTTCAAAAAGTAGTGTGTGACTTAGGTCGTTTTTCTAGTGGACCCTTCATATGTCGACGGAAAACCACCTTTTCAATTTAATGTATACACAATAAAAAAAAATTCAGAGCTAGCGTAGATTCCAGGTATCTGTGACGAAGTTTCAAAAATTCAACCCAACTTGATAGCTGTTATTAATTAACCCCTTTTTCGTTGAATAATTTAAGCAGCGAATGAATATCCTTCATTGATTAGTATGATTTATAGTAAAAACAATTGTGGACAGTTATGACAATTTGTCACGAAAAACTGCCCAAGCAGTTTCTGTTTTGAATTGGAAATAGTATTTTATAAAAGATTAAAACTATAACCTGAATATAAGTTGCATTTAGTTAAAAAATATAAAAAGTAATCGTTATTTTCTCCTTTTTCTGTTGACTTTCAGATCTTTAAACTTATATCTATTATTAACACTAATAGAGCTTTTTAAAATAAAAACTATTCAGAACAAAAGTGAATATCACAATATGTAGTGATTACATTCATTTATGACATACTGCCAGTTTTTACTTGTATTTTTATATTAAATTAGCCTGAATCAGTAATTAAAAACAAAACCGTTAACTTACTTTTCCCCCATAAAAACTTTCTTTTATTGATTGTTAATGAACTATAAAATGTATTTTCAGGGAAACTGCACATGGATGTGCACATCAATGCTGCAAAACTGGAAAAAATTACCGAGAAACTTGAACTAAAAAATAACAGAATTATTCACCTTGTCTAGACTTTTCCCTTAGTCCAACTTCGAGCAACATTAGAGTTGGATGTTCTCTATGAGTTAATTTTTGTTACGGTATTTTAAATGTATTTTATTTTATTTAGGGGTGAATGGGAACTCTATGCGTGGTATTCAAAATTCAATATTATTTTTGACCTTTTTCCGCTAAAATTTTTGCATTCTACTTCAGTCGACGTTCGATATAACGACTATTTCCGTCCCACAGAAAAAGGTCTTTGTAACGAGTGGTCGCTATAAGAGGTAGAATTTAAAAAAAAAAAAATACATGCCTCATGCATGTATATTTTTTTCAATCGAGAAATCATCAGTTCATCTTCTGACAGCTGTTCGACACTTTCTAAGTCATAATCGATTTTAGCATAATCGTCAACGCCTCATTTAATTTCATTTTCTTAGAAATTTCTTGCAGCATTTCTTCTTCAATTATAGCGAAGATGTAACTCTTGTTTGCAAGCGTTTGCAGTTGTTAACTTGCAAAAATGTAACTCCTGTTTGCAATTTGCAGAACCTGATTCTTTTTTCGCTCCTTCCCCCAAAGGATAACTAATCCAGTTGGACTAAACACCGAAGACTCCATAAAGCTTGTCCGTAAATTATAAGCAAGGTCATTTAAAGTTACAAATTTAGAAACATATTCTATTTGGTAATGCACCGGAAATAATGTCCTCTGAATGCGGTCGCGGGATTGAATTAAATGATAAAGAACGATCGTTATACCGAAAGCAAATTAACATGGAGTTCATAGGGATAAAGTTGGGGCTTTTACCACTTGTCGTTATAATGGAATGGTCTTTATAATGTGTGGTCGTTTTAACAAGCGTCGACATAAACGGTCCTTGAATGGACTGCGGTGGGGAGTTCCTCTGATGTTAATAATTATCGCCTTTCTTTTTGCTTTTATATTCTTCTAACTTTATATGTTTTTTGCTTAACTGTTGTTTTTTAAGTTTTAATAAAGTTTTGCATTCACATTTCTTCTAATATTTTCCCCATTCAATTAATTTGACTTCATTAAATCTTTTCGGTCCTCAAATGTTACTGTGAAAAGTTCTCATATGGAATAAATTGAGCAGAAATTTATTAGGTGCAAAAGACTACTTGAATGAGTTTCAAACAAATTATGCATGAAAATCATTGCTAAGTTAAACAACGTAAGAAATCTGCCTACACATTTCTTTTCCAAGAAAAAGAAAAGGAATGAAATAGATATCTTTCTTGGAAGAAACGACGGCGAGATCATATATCTCACTAAATTTAATTTTTTCTTCCCCGTATCATTGGTTTCTTTTAACCTTACCATTTGATAAATTCTTTTTGCTCAAAGGAAAACCGTTGCCACCAGTTGGTGATAAAATGTCGGCTTTTAACCTCAAGAGTAGAATCGATTAAAAAGACAAGTCGCTTTTAAAGAGAAAGATTATAAATTGTTCAGTTACAACTTGGAAATAGAAGATATAAAAATATTTCTTTCCACCGAGAGGAAGCTTTCAAAATGTGGAGGTCGCTATTAATTTTATCATATAAACTTATTCTTTTTTTATAAAGAAATAAATGATTAGGAGTTGCTAAGTCATGGATCATAAATTATAGTGAGGGAAATCTAATAGGGAAGAAATGAAGTAAATAAGTCATTTAGTTAAAAGATTATACTTGTCCCATCTAAATAAATGATTTATTAGTGTAATAGGTAGAGCCTTTAAAAAGTAATTTAAGAACTTAAAAGCATTTGAAATGCTTTATGGATCTACAATCGCTGCATGACTAAATTTAGCCTAAAATTGCGATGTGTCTACTATTTTCTTGTAGGGCTGTGTGTGCATGGCAAAATGGCCAACTCCGACTCCTGGATTTTAAAAAATCCGACCCCGGAGTCCCTTGCCTGACGGATACTTACCTGATATCCGGCTCTGATGCTTGAAATTTGAAAACTCTATGCATATTTTTTAATATTCCGAAAGTTTCCAAATGCGTTGTACGCTTTTAATTTACATATAGTGCCGGCAGGGTGGCGCAGTGGTAAAGCGCAGGTCTCGTATGCGCAAGTTCGCAGGTTCAAACCTGGCCCAAGTCAGTGGATTTTCAAGATGCAAAAAAAATCGACAGCGCCCGTGTCGTGTGATTATACGGCATGTTAAAGATCCCTTGAGTATCCGTTTGGCGTGGATACTCTCGGCTAAATTAAATTACTAGGGCAATTTCGCATCAATAAGAGCTCAGGTGCAGCTATCTGGGGAAACGTGAGCGTCAAAACAATTGAGGAAATGGTACCACACTCATTGTGGGACAACTGAAAGAGTTGGTACCAATCTCTAGGAACGCACTAGGTCTGCAATAGTTTAGAACCAATATACGCAGCCCATTTAAAAACAACAATTTACATACAATTTCAAAGCATGTTAATTAGTGAAATTTTATGCCAGATCACTAGATATTTAGTATAATGGCCGGGTTGGATACCGGATGTTTAAAAATCGGTCTCATATATCAGATATCCAATGTCTTTCTTTGGTGACGAACGGGACCGGTATAGAAGGCATCGAATACCCTGTATCGGACCGATTTTTAAAAGTTCGGTATCCGATGTGGGAATTGCCCAAAAAATCCGGTTATCCGCCATGTCAAATTTAATCTTTAAAATTTAATTAATTAAAATGTTTTAAATACATGTAAATCAACTAACTTACTACGTATTATGGAGTAGTGAGATGTCTAAAAATATGCATAGAATTTACAAGTTTCAAACTTTAAACGCTGATGTCTGAAGTACTCAGATCCGTCATACTAGGCACCCCACACATCCGGTATCCGGCAAAATTAATATAAGGTGTATCCATAATTCTGAGTTTTGTTCTTTCTCTCAAAGCAAATCCTGGGTGCGCTACTGCGTGTGGGTGATTCTGACAAAATATGAGAAAGTACTGTCACTCTACTACTTCTCTTTAAAAATAATCGACAAATATTGACATATACACATGGTATTTTATAAATGAAGTTAAAGTACAAAATGTCATTTTCCTTCCAGGCATGTCATCAAGAATGTTTGGAATAATTGCCAGCTTCAAAACCCACATAATATTTTTTTCTGTTTAATTTTTTTGTCTCTTTAACGATGAAAGAAATCACTTCAAAAACACATGCACAATGCATGATTTTAAAAATATATTTTTTTAAAGCTTGGAAGACAATAGTGTTTAATGTTTCAAGTTTAAATCTGTTATTAGTCATAAAACTTAAAAAATAAGACCTGGAGTGGGAGTCGACACGTTTTTAAGCGACTCCGACTATTTTACTCCGAAATGAGCCCGACTCCGACTCCGCACCCAGCCTTTATTGTTCCGCCTCCGTCGACAGACTATCTCTTCTTAGGCACTATAACTTCGTTTTTCATTTAAGCCTTAATCGATAGTTTCGAGAAGAGGTGTGTTGTAGCTGTTGATAATGAAGGAAGGCAATACTGAAATTCGAGTTAGAATCGTTAACAGTGCATGTGACGTCACATGTCGAGCTGAGTTTTTTTAGCGTTATATTAGACGCGACACTCGAAAATAAATATTTGATCAAAATTATTTAAAAGAATAATTAAAGAAATTTAACTACATTCGAGTTATTGAATTCTTCTATATACAATTATTAAACTTGTTTTAGCTTCAATAATCTTTGTGTCTATGGAATTTTGTTCAGTACAAGTTGTCTGCCATAAAAGAGGAAAAATATGTAGTGACATATTTGAAAAATATGTTCTGCTTATTACTGTTTCGGTTTTCTTTTCCTGCGTATTGGAGACTAATCTATCAATAATTTTTTCGAAGAGACATATAATTTATTATTTCTGCAGCCAGACGAAAAAAATCGAAGTAATAATGACATAATTACACCCTCTATTAGTTATCTTACTCTCTCAGTCATGCCTAATCTTGACGTCTAGAGGAGAGTTGAGTTGCAGCCGTCCGGTTACAAAGCAGGACAGTGTTAAAAGTCGGAGCAGAACCTCCATACATCACGAGCGCCACCTGTCGAGCTTATCGAAGCTCCACGGACACGTCTGCGCCCCGTTTATTTATTTGGGAAGGGTAATTTATGACGGTGTGAAAGTCATCAGTGTCTTCTAATCAGTGTGCCTGCTTGTGGAGTTGATTCTCTGCAATCTCGGGTATCGAATGACACTTTCTCATTATCAATGGATCTCTTGAAGTGTGGACTCGACGATGGTGATTCATTGTGATTGGTTCTTGAATTACATGCGAGATTATTTAATTAATCAAAATAGGTTTCTGACTAATTGCGTGATTGATTGAGTTGGCAGGCGCACCGGCAGAGAAGTGGCTCTAGTGTTATCGCAATACAAATATCTGAAACTAATTTCCATCACTGCGAAGAGAAATTTTGTATCAATCACACGGAGGAATGGAATAATACGTTTTATCTTTAATCTTGTAGGTTTTTCAAATTTATATAAGATTGCCTCTGTCGACAAAGAAAAAGAAATTGGAATCTTTAAAATTGTCAAATTAATCATGCAGAAAGTTTTTAACGAAAAATATTTTAATTGCAATATTAAATTTCATTATATTACAAAACAAAACTTGGGAATATTGTCTTTCAAACAATAAATAAAAAAAAAACATATAGAAAACAAAATAAAATAAATTATTTTCAGAATAAAGAACGCTCCTTTTTAGTGCCGTAAATGAACTAAGAATACGAATCACTAAGTAACATTTCGAATTATCACAGGTTAAAATTATTGATTTTTTTTTGAGTGACTGACGCGGAAAACTAATTAGCGTCCGTTTCTATCGGGGTCCACCTGTGCACTATATTCTGCTTGATTATATCCAGCAGAGAAAAGAGATTTGCCAACCCTTCTGAGATATAGCGATTGCGTAAAGCTTAGTTGGAAAAACGTTCATATACGCTATCTTATAGTATGGATTGGTACTAAAGCAAATGTGTCCCTTTTTCCTATCACTCACTTGCATATTTCCTTCTGTTTATTGTTTCCCCCCCCCCCTTTTTTTAGAGTTAATGTTGTCATAAAAGTTTTTGCCCCTATAAAGACACATACAGGCCAGCAAATTCCAAAACAGGGCAAATAAATAGCGTTCAACAACGTTTGTTTAAAAGGTGTAGATATTCCAAAATTCGTGAGTGAGGGGGGAGGGTAACACGCGAAAAAAAAAAAAAACTAGTTGTTTTACGGCTTTCAAAATCTCCTTGGCGAGTATGAACAGTGGTTGTGACAATAAGCAAATACCATTTGATTTTTCAAATGTTTATTCATTTTTAAATAATTTTCGTTTCACCTTCAATTTGAATGACAAACTATTACCCGAATTATTCAGTTAATGTAACGGATAACCTTTTTTCAATTAAAAGAAATCAGGCCGATTTATTGTATTTTTCAACAATTCACAATCGGACAAAAACTGTTGCTTGCATAAAGGATGAAAAATAACGTTGGGAAGAAATCTCATACCTATAAAAGTAATGACAATAGTTTGCAGAAGCTTAAAAATTATTGTCTGAAGGAAAATTTTATTAGGAACTGTCGACATCCTAACGCACACAAAGAGAAAGAAACACATAGAAATTGAACACAGAAGTTTGAAGACGTTTAAAAATTATGAAACCGAATTTCCTAGTAAACTGTCGAGATCCTAGCACACACAACGAGAAATTAACACATAGAAATTCAAAACCAGTTTAGAAAATAATATTTGAATGAAAAAAAGGTACATTACGCGTTTTCTTTTCTAATTCTAAAACCAAGTGCATTCGAAATACATAAATGAAACTTCGAATAGATAACGGAACTTTTAGATTGTTTCAAAAACCATTCTTTTTTTCAGTTGCAGCTTCGTAATGACGATGCCGCAAACGTAGGATTTTTATTTCCTTTTTAATAGAACATAGCATAAAATGTTGCGTACGCATACGCTTAAAAGTGATAAATGAATACAATACCTAAGCAGCATGGGTAACCTGATTTTGTATTTTTCTCCTTCCTCTAATGATAGATAACCACGCGCGCTCTAAAATGTATCTCCTATTTTCGCTGCTAGCTCTGCTAGTTAAAGCAAGGCTAGAAATATTAATAAGATTAAATTAACAACGCACGCAATTTAGTTTCCTAGTTTAAGACTCTTTTTTTATTTTATCGGACAACTATTAGTTTAGTTTTACATTTTTAACTTCAAGACAATGAGTCGCTTAATTATTCAACAAACCTTACTGGATTTTTCATAAAGATTTGTTGTTGGGCATTGCATTTTTAATAATTTATACATATTGTAAACTATTTCTTTACCGACATCCTTCAAAGGTTAAAAATACTACTACATATTTCATTACTATACATTTCATAAATTTAAAATATTTTTTTCTTTTTAACGATCTAACAATTTTGCCATCTTTTAGTTTTAAAAACCAAGCTTAGTCGGCCTTCTTTTTTGTAAACTGATTTTTTTTTGAAACTCTGTTTTAGTATATTGTTACTGGTATCGCTCACTTAAAAAAACATTTAGTTACCTCTCTTTTTTATAAACTAAATTTCATGGGATCAGTTCTATAGATTCTCAGTTATGTTACAGCTAACTTAAATATTATTAAAAAAAATATTTAGTCACCGTGTTTTTTGTTTTGTTTTTTAATTTAAATCATTTTCAGCTCTTTGCTTTTTGTAATAGCTCACCAATAGAAAACAAGTTTAGTTACAGATCTTCGCATAAGCATAATTTCTTCACATTTTGGCAATTTCAATTGTCATACTTTCCTTTTAAAAAGTAACCTCGACCAGCATTATTTTCGTTATAAACTAAATTTATTGGTTTCAGTCTCAACTCTGTAATAGCTACCTTTTAAAAGAATCATTTAGTCACGTTTTTTTTAAAACTAAATTTAATGGGATCTTCTCACGCTTCAGCTTCTCACTCAGTATTGTAATCGCTCACTAATAGAAAGCAAAGCTTAGTGACTCAGTTTTTTGAGACAATTTCTTCACGGCAATTTCGCTTCGACGTGTCTTCCTTTTTAAAAACAAACCTCAATCAGCATCCCTATTTCTACAAATTTTCAGAATCCACCTCAAACATCTCAATACCCTTAATCGCCTTCTTAGAAAACAGAAACTTATTACGATAATTTTTTAAAACTTAATTCCTTTACAATCATATTTTATTAATTTAATATTATCATTGTTCTCTTTTAGAAACTAAACTTATTTATTTAAATATTAATTTTTATACAGCTTCAAAATCCTTCTCCATTTCTTTGTTGAAAATAAACTGTAGAATAATTATGTTTAACAACAAATTATACAATACACTTATAAAGTGGAATCAATCCAGCATGTCTCGGAAAGACATAATTAATTTTCAGCTTCAAAAATATTAAAACATTTTATACAGCTTCAAAATCAATCTTCATTTCTTTGTTAAAAATAACCGTACACTAATTACCCTTAATAACCAATTATATACACTTATTAAAAGGATTCAATCCAGCATGTCTCGGCAACACATAATTAATTCCCAGCCTCGAAAATATTAAAATGTTTTTATACATTTCATAAAACATTCTCGATTTCTTTGTTAAAAATAACCGTACACTAATTATCTCTAACAACAAATTACATACATTTATTAAAAGCATTCAACATGTCTCGTAAAGATATAATTCCAAGCCTCGAAAATGTTCAAATATACCACATGAAAAGCAAAAAAAAAGAAAATTTTTTTTATATTAGAGGTGTATTTTTTTTTTAGCTCTTCAAACTTATTATAGCTATCATAACTAAAACTCTACGAAGCATATATTTAATTATACGCACAGCAGAGTGGCAAATGACTATCATTATCGGGACTTAACTTTTTATTAGACGATGTATCTGGACGGAGGAAAGAATAATTGTCAGAATATATCACGGCCTAATGGACAACGCTTTATGGAGAATAATTTTTAGCTTTCTTGCGTTTTTTATTGTATGTTTTAAAGAAGAGTAGATACTTGTTTTCAGCTTTTGAAAACATCTACTTGATTATATCAGAAATAGAATAAAAAGATGTGTGGTTTATGGAAAGATGAAACCAGTCAGAGAGTTATAAGGAATAGTTTTTTACTTTCTTGCCTTTTTCATAGTACGTTTCACGGGAGGAGGGGGGGGGGGTAGAACTTTGGAATTATTTTGTTGGTTATTGAGGAAATAGTATAAAAATGTTACGTACCGTGTGACTATTAAAATAAGACAAAATTATTTTTTATCATCGAGTTTTACCATTTTTTATCATTTATATTAAAAGAAAAGAAAGAAATAAAGAAGAAAAAGAATAGCCTACAGTTCGACCACAGAAATTTTGACCTTTGGACACTTCTGCGCGTGACAGAAAAGAACGAATCCATTCGAGTTTAGGGAAGTTTGTTTTGCAAGTGCGTTTATTTAGTTCGCGAATCATAATATTTACTTCGCTGTTTGTTGAAAGCAACTAAATGGAGATATAGCAACAGTTTGAAGAAATGAAATATGCTAAACGAACTAGAATGAGAACACAAACGGCACATTCTTTCCCATTGAATATGAATGGATTCTTCTTGGCACTCTGCCAGGGAGAACTGTACACTAGTAAGGGGTTATAAGGGTTCGAAAGAACTCAGTGATTTATCAGATGTATCAAAAGGATTATTACTTTTTATTTATTTATTTATTATTACGCACTGACTGCCATGGGCACAATTTATTTAGAGAAGCTGCCTTACTTTACGCTTGCAGAAAAAAAAGCAATGCAAAATTTACAGTCACGTTTGTTTGTATTTAATTTGAAACTTAGTGTCTTTTTCATTAAATTTAGACACCATATCCGATTCTATGGACGATAGATACTTTTCTCCTTCGGACACCCTTACACCTTTTAGCCGAAGCCTTAGGTAGAGAGCCGATGGCCGTCGGTCGACTACGGTGGCCCCAGTTGCGCCGAGGTAGTTCTTCTGGACTGTTATGCGTACAACAACCCCGCCAGCCCAGCCTCCCTACCTCTTAATGTGTGGACCTGGCCCTCCTTGATATCCTTATACTAAGAGAATATCATTGGCCGATAGATACTGCTATCTATCAGCTGGGACAGAAGTCGGACACCTGTCTATAAGGGCCATCTCTCTCAGGAGCAGTGCACCCAATCTTTCTCACTTCGCGCGATGACACCACAGTAACCTTTGCTACAATGTTATACTGATGCTGTTAAAGTAATTCTCTGAAATCTATGCGAATTTTTATTTTGTAAATTAGAAGTTATTTTGAAAAATATTCACGCAACCTGATAGTAAATATCAGAGCAATAAATGTTTGTTGAAATAGGGAGTGAAATATTTAGTGATTGAATTAATTTTTAATGAATTAATTTTCATAGGGAACCCTAACCACGCGATGCTCATGATTTTCTGTGCAAAACGTAACTATTTTAAAGCATCCTAGCCAACCTCGTCACTCCAAATTTTTGAGAGGGGGGGGGGGGGTATACACTCCATCTATATGGCATTAAAATATATATACATATATATACACACACTTAAAAAAATATATTGTATTTCACAAGTCAGGGGGCAATGGGCAATAGAAAACTATATTTGTCAAGACAAGGGGCAAAAAAAAAAAATATATATATCTTTCAAACAAGGGAGCCTAAATGTGCGCCTGTTCTTGTTAAATGACTATCCTGTTTCTGCCTCTTGAAATTCGTATCTCTAAAAAAAAAAAAAAAAAAAAAAAAAAAAAAAAAAAATCACCCCTGCATTTAAACACCGTGCGACTACACGTTCAACCTTCCGATGTAATTTAATTCTTCTGTCGCACACCAGGGGGCAGTACCTTTTGGCACCGCTGATAAAGACTTATCCGTTTATTAATATTGCATTTCATTTACATTCGGAATAACGCATAACTTCTAATTAATAAAAAAAAAGGCTAATAATGGCGATAGAAGTATCTTTCCTGGCACAGAAAATGCTATTCAGATTTTATGGAGGACTTATTGAAATAAATGCTCAATCCGAGGTTTGTAATTCAACTAGTGGAGTCGTAAAAACGAGTGTTATGATAGCTCAAAGCTTCCACTTCTCTCGACATTCTAGTTAATGAAGGCTATAAATCTTTTTATCCTCTATCAGCATTGCTAATAAGCAAGGAAAAGAGATTTAGGAAAAGGGGGGGGGGGGTATTTTTTTCGTCGTTCGAATAAAAAGCAATCAGTTCATTTGGGTTCGTGCTTGATACGTATCAGGAACGTAAAACGGACAGTTGAAGGTACTTAACAGAACTAAAATAATTAAGTTTTAATTGGAAATAAAAGCGTATCTATATATAAAACGCTAATGCGTAACGAAAAAAGGGCCTTTATTTTTTTTTCTCGTTTGGCAACATTCAGTTTGTTTACAAAAATTCCAACCCTTTCAGCGTCTGCCGTTTCGTGATTCTGGGGGCCTCGGTGGCCGAGCGGTCTTAGTACCAGTTTCCGCCCGCTGCTTGCGCGCAGTAATGAGGTCGTGGGTTCGATTCCCACCTTGCCCTGGGTGTATTTCTGTTATTTCCTCTCTTTGTGATGTAATAAAATCCTTCATGTATTGTCTTGTGCTATCTGTCATATTGGACGACAGTTCATAAGCGAGTCCCGAGACTAAGCACACGAACTGGAAAATAAATGTACTTCAATTCAAATTCAATTCGTGATTCTGTCCGGTTGATCCACAAGCGAAAACAACATTTAATACTGATTTTTAAATCCATTATTTTAAAATGAATTTGTTGCGATCTTCTGAAAATAATTTGTTACCTATCGGTTAAACGCTACCTTAACAACGGTTTTAGAAATGTCGCCAACATGAATTTAACAGTTACGTGTACTTTGTGATGTCGAATAAACACATCAATATTTCAGAAATTAATATAATAATTAGCTTAACAAATTTAATTTAATACCAGTATCATTTCATGATCATTAGGACGATGTCCAATTTTCGGTAAAACGCCCTACCTTTTTTCTTAAAATAAAGTTATAGCATCTTCTTCTTTAGAAGGTAAGTTCCATGCTTTAATCATTTTACCAACACTTTTATCAAAATAAAACGAAAACAAAATAGCATGCATATAAACTAGGTGACAATTAATAAAAGTTTTAATGAAAAAAAATCAGCGCATACTATTTAAATATAATAAAATTGCTTTGTTTGCATATCATTTAGCGATATTCGGCGAACAAAAAAAGGTTGGGCATGTAACCAATATGTACCTGTGATTTGTGCAGAAACCAGAGAGACGCAAAGAGCTGATAGGGTGAACTCCCAAGTTGAGACTAACGTTTCTGATCAGGATTGCGGGATTATGACAGAATTTTTTTGTCAAGTCAACACTTATATTGGAGACAAAAACTTAAAAATCCAGAAAAAAATATACAAAACGTTGTCACGATAGTAAAATACGTTTCTAATTCTTTGTCAGTGATAGAGCTGAACTAAAATATTTATTTAGTGTTCGATTCGCGAGCTTGGGTCAGTTGCGATCTAAAAGAGCTGTGTAAGCAATTCCGGGACTTGGCGGGTTTTCATTAAATAAATAAAATGATTTTTTTTTTGACTGATCTTAAGGTTTGTCAGGGAAGCGTGAGGCGGTACCGCTAGTTTTTATTTATTACGAAATGTAATGAAATTATCAAAGATGAGCTAATCTAAAAGCATTTTAAACTTGATATGTTGTTTTAATGTTTTTTACATGCAATCCTGGTGCCAGACGCACTTAACTTATTTTAAGTGATCGAAAAAGTAACATTAGCATTAACATCTTTTTGTTATCATGCTAAATTTTAACTAATATTGTTTGCACACGAAAACAATAAATAACTATCATGTGAAAAATGAATAAACACACATAAAACTAAAATAGTGAAATTAAACTACTTGAAACTTAAAAATTAATTTTGATAGTATTTGGCTGAATTACGGTTATTGTTCCTATGACCGAGAGAAACGAAGATAAAAGCAAGAAAAAAGTAATTTTGTTATCTAATACTGCATTAAATTTGAAACGGTTTAGCTATATTTATACTGAAGGAAAATAAACTTTAGTGAATTTTGTTCATTCCTATTTTTTTGCTTCAGTAAACTTCTTGGCTTGGAAACCCAAAAAAAATGACGATGATTTCGAAGTTGATTAAGTATAGATTGAGTAGGTTGCTTTTATTCAGCTGTATAAAATAGATTATTATTATTATTATTTTGCACTGTTGATTTGAAATTAAGTACTCTTTGTTGCCTTCATTTCGAATTAACCTCTTCAGATCCCAGAACTGAGCACAAACAATTTTGACGCAATTTTTTGGTGCTCTGATTTAAAAAATGATTACAAAACAAAATAACTGAATTTTTTAAAAATTTTTAATCAATAATTAATGTAAATAATAATTAATGCCCAATTTCCATGTTTTCCGTGTTTAAAACGAAGTAAACTGCCTGTTGATTAATTTAAAAAACAATTGGGTGTTTTAGCTTTCAAATTGCACAAACAGTAGTTAATAAACAGTATTTTAAAATGTACCCAAATGGGTACACTTGGAATGAAGAGGGTAAAGGGCAGACCTAATGCCATTTTCATTCATTCTTTCACTCACGCACACTGACTGGTTTATGTTTTTGCTCTACATGTGAGTAGTGGTAAGTCATTCAAAATACTTCCCATTCAAACAAACGGGAAAGTTGTTAGAAGAACTTTTTTTCTAATACATTAAGCTTAAAAAATCCTTTTACTTTATTCGCGACTGCCCTCTATATGGAATGCCTCTGACAAAATACACAAAGTTATGTACGATGTCGAGATTAGGTAACACAAATAGTAAAAATATTGCGAAATTGAAAGATAAAATATTAATATGTAATACTTTTATTATTTTTATGAATTGGTACAAATATTCAACATAGAAGAGAATAAATTGTGCTTATTTAGAAGAAATTATTAAAGGAAATTCTAGCCTTATTCTACACTGTAACACTTTTTGGTACTACTGAACACCATTTTTGGTGTTCACTTGTTGTAAAGTTGAAAATTATTCATTTTTTAAAAATTTATTTTAAATTCTATAACCTCTTTATTCCAAATGTACCGAATTGGGTATATTTTAAAGTACTGTTTATTAACTACTGTTTGTACAATTTGAAAGCTAAAACACCCAACTGTTTTTGAAATGAATCAACATACAGTTTACTTCGTTTTAAACATGGAAAACATAGAAATTGGGCATTAATTATTATTTAAACTAATTATTAATTAAAATTAAAAACATTTTTTTTAGTTGTTTTGTTTTGTAATCATTTTTAAATCAGAGAACCAAAAAATTGCGTCAAAATTGTCTGTGCTTTGTTCTGGGGTCTGAAGAGGTTAAAGCGTCTGTCTAAAAAAATACAGACAGCAGAATGATACGAAACGGAGTTAACAAATTTCATGTGCTAAGAAACTTTATACTGTCTCTATTTTTTTAGACAGACACATAAAAAAAATTAAAGACATCAAAAATGAATAATTTTCTACTTTGAAGCAATTGAACACCAAAAATCGTGTTCAGTAACACCAAAAATGGTGACAACTAAACTCCACATTTTTACAGTGTAGCTTTAATGTTAAGTGCATCGATTACGAATAATTGTTTCGAAATTAAACTACAAGAAAAACGAAAAATCCCATCCATAAACTATTTGCTATATTTAAATATGTAAGTTCTTCCCACACCAAAGCGCTGCTCAACAAAAACAGTCAGACATTTCTCAAAATACACCCTAGACAAAATAATTCCCACTTAAAATGTATCGGAGAACATTAAATGGCGATGTTACACGCACCCGTCTGTTGGATTATCTATAAAATGGTGAAGTGAGAAAGAAGAAGCCCTTATCTTCCACGAACGTCCAATCTCAGAGCTTTCATATTCGCTCGGTATCACCAAAGCTGTCAAAATTTGCAAATGAAGTTCTTTCGGCATTTGTTTTTACCGCCGTGAAACAAGAGTTGAATGACATTCCCAGCGATATGTCATGGACGTCATCCAGGGCATCTTTTTCAACAACTGGCTTCTGCGGCTTGGCTTTTCGCAGTTTATCAGGTGAATAATTTGTCAATGTCATTCATATCCAACTGCCGGAGAAACTCATTTTTTCTCAGTCATTTATGATTTTTTTTAAAATTAGCGATTACAAACTGAAATGTGAGACCTACAGCAATTTATTGACGATGGAAGCGTTAATCATAAATTTCAGATGTCTTCTCGGAAGTTTGAGGTGGGATGTTATTAAAGACACTACAGATGAATTTATTTATGATCTATTATTATCTGTCGTAATCATTACAGGTAGTAAAATAATGAAAACTTACGTGTTAAGTGATTAAGAGTGTGTTCGAAAAGCATTTTATAACAAGTGTCAGTGAAAATGTTATTTCCATGAATGGATACATTTTTCGGAGTTTTTATCACATTGTAATTGCTCGGTTAAGCGTCACCTTTTTTTATGCGTCTCACTCAGCTGTACGTCAATTTTAGTAATCCAAACCAAAAGTTGGTTTACTGAAAATTGTAATCAGAAATGTAAAATAAATTGCAGATGTCTTATTGGAAGATTGAGGTGGCATGTTATTAAAGATACTTCAGATGAATTTATTTGGGATCTTGCTCTGTAGTAATCATACAGGCATTAAAATAATGACAACTTACGTGTTAACTGATTAACAGTGTGTTTCGAAAGAACAAGTATCAGTCAAAATGTCATTTCCATGAATGGATACATTTTTAAGGAGTTTTTATCACATTGTAATTGCTCGGTTAAGCGTCGCCACTTTTATGCGTTTCTCTCTGTTGTACTTTATTTTCAACTTAACGCAACATCATTTAGCGTTCATTTGTGCATCAATTTTAGAGATACCTCTCTGTTAAGCGGTGGTAAAATTTTTACTCTGCACCCCTTTTTGTTTTATTCTTTCCAAATCTTCTGTGTCCCAAAAAATACCGAATACCGGTTTACCTATTTTAGCACATACACATTTGAGTGACATACAAAATATTGTTTTAAATGATGTGGAAAAATAGTAACAATCTTTATTCTTTTCAGTTTCTTAAAAAAATGTAATATGTTTAAGTAAAGTAAATCTTATTCTAATTTTATTTACAAAAACATCACGAGAACAAAAACGGCACTTTCCTTATATCAGTAGTTCCTTCCTTGAACACGAATGGATGCTCCTCATCACCCTGCAGGCAGATAGCTTTGGTTGATGGCAGAGCTATATGTTCATGACTGCGTAATGAAAAACTACTATGTGTTTAACCCGCTGGCTTTGATCTTAGAGCAATATTTAAAACGCGCTCAAGTAAAAATATAATTAAACTCATATGACCAGCTTATTTTTTAAGTAATTTGTATCAAGTTTATGACGACTGATTTTTATCACGGTGAGAATTTTTTTTTTGTGTGCTTAATTCATTAATGATGAAGCCAGTAAACTTCTTAAAACAAGTTCATAGTCAAAATATATTACTAAACTCATTATGAGTGCATTAATTTCTAAGGAATTTATTCCATGTTCATATAAGGTCTGCCGGAAAGTTCTGTCCGTTTTTGGAATAAAAGAAAATACAAAATTTTCTTACTGTCAAATAACTTTATTTAATAATATAATTGCCATTATTATGAATGACTTCTTGCCAGCGTGAGGGTAGTTTTTGAAAAATATTTTATGTTTTGATTCGAAAAATTCAACCAGTGCTTGTTTGATATCTTCTTCATTTTTGAATTTTTTGCCTTCCAAAACATTTTGTAAAGACAAAAACAAGTGGTAGTTGGAGGGTGCTATGTCTGGGGAATATGGTGGATTCAATAGAATTCCCCAGCCCAGTTCTGCAATTTTTTGACTAGTCCTCAACCTAGCATGTGGCCTGACATTATCATGATGCAGTATGATGTCTTTCCTATTGAACATGTGAATGAACTTTATTATGACCAATTTGCTACGTCAGTATGTATACATTAAGCGATAAAAACATGGAATCGAACATGCTAGAACATGAAATATAGAACATGTCGAAACTTGCTGTAATAGAAACGGACAGAACTTTTCGGTAGACCTTTTAATAACGGATACCGACTACTGTAAGGAAAACTGCTATGCGGTAATACATCATTCTTGATTAAAATTAAATTCCACGTGGAGAAAAAGTACATTAAATTTACTTTATTAGATAAATGATCAAGAATCATCTATATACATAGGCAAAGACAAAACAGTTAAGAACTATTTTTTCCTCTGTTTTTCAACCGATTTTCTTTGTTTTTTGTTTAGTAGCTATTGACGACTTTTAGTGATATCAATTTAAAATTTTTGGAAACAGTTTATTATCAGTTAATCATTTCTCCTTTTCTTTTGCCAGCCAAGCCTCATTTATTATTGTAATGTTATATTGTTATAGATAGCAGATGGCAACATGTCTTGGTTGAGTAAATTATTAGGCAATAAATATAAAACTCATTGTTAAAAATAGTGTGTTGCCATTAACAGTAATATTAAAAGCAATTACAATAAGAGTTTGAGTGAAGGCTTCTCTGAAACAATGAAACGAAAACTGATAATAGTGTATAGAAGAAAACATTTAAGTTTTATTCACCTGCTACTCAACTTAGTACGAAATCGACAAAAGTACAAGCGGCAGATAGTGTTTTCATGAGGAAAACCTGCTATTTGACATTGCCTGAGTCAGGTTCTTGATATACTCTAGCTTATATTACTCTATTAATGGCATACTAAGATGAAAAAAAATATTCAAAATTAATTTAATGTAGAAAGAGTAATCTTACGGGCATATAATACTCATTTAAAAGAGATATGATTTTTGACAATTTTTTCTTTGTCTTTAAGGAACAGGAAAATAAATTTAGATTTAAATTTAACCTAATGTTATGGTGAAGAACGATATTAAACATGCAAATAAATTCTACATTCTAACAGACTCGCTCATATTTTATTCGAGTGTTATTTCATGCGTCTTTAAAATATTTAAAAATCGTTGTCTGAGCTTTTACTTTATAAATTGCACTCTTTTTTTTTTCTTGCAGAATTTTTACAACTTTTCTTACTTTATTATCTAAAGCAAATCAAGAAGTATCTTTAAATTTTTATTTTGGTTCACCGTCCTAAAAGTATTTTCTTGTTTGTAAAGATTTCAATTTTTTGTCATTACTTTACTTCTCAAGTTATATAGATAAAGTATTGAATAAAAAGTTCAGGCTTTTCAGTTATATATTTACCCCAGGAGATGGTACAACTTTTAACTTTTCCGAAGTAAAAATAATGAAAATGTCAGAAGTTTTAAATTAACTGGCAGAAAGCTTAAAAGAATCGACTTTTCAGGAAAGAGCCCCTTTTCCTTTTTCATGACGCAATACACTTAAAATATTTATCTTTGTTTTATTATTACTTTTATCGCTACTTGTTATTTAAGAAATCAAAGAGAATTGAAGTGAAACCATTTATTCACTCATTATTTCATTATAATTTGATTTTCTTTTTAAAGAAAAAGCAATAACCTTCCTTTCCGTTGATGGATACAACATAACTAATTGGAAAAGATTGTTGCCAATCTGTTATGTATTCGATGATATACACTATAAGTAAATGAATTGTTGCACCTAAATTGGAATTGTGCGTGGTGTAGTAGTTCCAGAATGAGTCCCATATTAACGGCTTTCATGAAGTTTTATTTGTTGTAGCCACATAAAAAATGTGTGAAAAAAAAAAACCCAAAGTATGACTAAGGTGATTATCAACAACTCAACTTAAAACGTTTATTGTGTGAATAAAGTTAGTTGAGGATACAATGCATTGAAATATTTGCTTAACTGAAGTAATTTAACTGAATTCTTCGTTTGAAATTCAATTTTTTAAATTGTTCTTCCTGGTACTTTTCCTGTACAATGCATTGAAATATTTGCTTAACTGAAGAAATTTAACTGAATTCTTCGTTTGGAATTCAATGTTTAAATTGTTCTCCTTGTACTTCTCCATTTTTCAGGAAAAACAAAATCCATGAAAAAAAAAATCAAAGTACGACTAAGGAGAATATAAACAACTCAACTTAAGACGTTTAATATGTGAATTAAGTTAACTAAGGATACAATGCATTGAAATATTTGCTTAACTGAAGTAATTTAACTGAATTTTTCGTTTGGAATTCAATGTTTAAATTGTTCTTTCTGAACTTTCCCATTTTTCTGCTAGGTAAAAAAAGAGAGATAAAAAGAGAAAGAGTATTTGAATAATAAATATGAAGAAGATATGCAGCAAAAATTTTAGAAATATGTAAGTGTTGTGGGTGCCCAGCCTATGACGCCATTATGCAATGAGGGAGTAAGCCGGAATTAATTCATGTTGAAGAAAAAATGCATCAAACTTCTTGTCATGGTGTTCTTTTACTACAATGTTTTACCTCACATATTTTTAAGCACTTAATCCGAGATTTATAAGAGGCTTTTCGTCAATGCTATAAGCACTTCTATTTTTAGAAAATACCCTTCTAAGATATGACTGGACAGCAAATCCCTCTCAGTCCTCCTGCTTTTCCACCCCCTTGACATATCAGCTGTCATTAATTAAGAAGAGGAACTTTTCTCGGGAGCACCCTTTCACCTCGTCTTGCCTCCGTGGCGCCATTTTTGTTTTCCCGTGCGCTCCGAATGCTTCGCGAGAGACGTCAACACTCAATCAATTGTGATTGCGAAACAAAGTTGAAAGAGCTTTGTTCTAATGTTACAATGATTGCTCGAGTTTCTTAATGCGTTAGATTTTTAATTATAATTGATAAAAGTGGAATGAGAAACTGTGCTGTTATTCAAACCCAGTTAGTGTACAGTTTAACTGTATATGAAATGGAATTATACAAGTTTCTATGGAAAGGACCTTATGTGTGAACATTTCAGCTCAACTGACTCCATTAATTTTACACATTTATGTAAAGACATAAGGAGAAGGTTAGGTATTAATGCTAATTTTCACATTATCTCTCCTCATTATAATATGCAGAGCCTGTGTGCGTCTGTGCAGTGTCCAGAATAAACTACCACTCTCATAAAAATAAAAATAATTTAACTTTGTGCAAGTAAACAATTTGGATTTTTTGCATCTAGAAGCTCCTTGTCGCATTGAAAAAGGGATTCCAAGCAATCCCGAAACATATGTCTGCATTTTATTGCTCATTTGTGCTTTAAATTAACGTGTAATTTTATTATTATTATTACCACTCTCATAGTCAATTTGTCATAAAAGTGTTGCTAAAAGTCGTTTGAAGTACCTCGAACGCCAAATTTTAAAATTTAATCAAAACAGTTTTTACATCAACTTTTTGTGCTTTTTTTAAGATGATATTTTGAGTTTATTTTTTTGTAGAATAGCTTCTAATGATTGCAGAAAAGAAACATTCCAGATTTGGAATTCGGGTCTTTTGTAGCCGGCATCCTAGTTGGTACTGGGTATCACCGAGTTTTAACAAGTGCGAAGTAATCGCCGAAGGCGGCTGTTGAGCAGATGCAGGGGAAGAAGCACATAGACGTCTCCGATTCCGTTACGGAATTCCAAGCGGCCGACGTAGTCGCCTGTCAAGCGGACGCGGAGTGCCCAGCGAGCGCAGTAAGAACCGGGGTTGGCGAGTAAAGCGAGCCCCCAAGTGATATTTTTAAAAAATGTTTTCTTTGTTTATTTCTTTTTTTATCAAATGAATAAATATTCATATAAATTTGAAAAGTGTTTTGTTTTCTTTATTAAAAAATACACATTTAAATTAATTACCACAATTATTAATTTTGAAAAGGCGGCAAGGCCATTTCGTTATACTAAAACCACTAATTTTTTAACCAACACTGTAAACACTGTTAGATTATAAACCCACATTATCTAATACCACGCAATACAAAAAATATATGTATTAATACTAACCAGTATTTTTTAATTTATTTAAGTGTAAACCTTCCCACAAGAACAAAAAATAGACCGACAAAATTTTTAAAATAAACCGCTCATTTCAACTGCCCTATAGTTAATGATCAGATACTCGTGTACCATTTTCCGACTTTTATCGTAATTTTTATTAGTTTTAATTAATTCTTGGAAAAATCGCTTTTAATTTTCGTTTGCCTCTGAGAGGTATATTCTAGAAATTCGATGTGAGTACGATAGTACTTGAATGTAAGGGGACGTTTGGGTCATTGACGCTAGGGGCAACGGCCACTAGTAAAATAAAGGGTTGACAGTGAACACATGCTCAGCCATGAAGTCTCTCTTGCACTTCACGACGGTTGTAAATGCATACCTTGAATATTTTGGGTCCCTCTCGCGAAGTGCAGGAGAGACGTACATGAAGACATACCCAAGAAATTGCGCTCAAGAGTATACATTCAAGAAGTGTGTAAAATATTAAACTGTAAATTACACGAGAGAGAGAGTGATTTGTAACTAATAACCTTAGGTGCCGACTATAAACTGTGGAAAGTCAATGTAAAACTTCACAGTTTAACATTCAATAGGAGGATGCACTGGCATCGTTCGCCCAAGTTCGCAGGATCAAACCTGACCTAATTCAGTAGATTTTTACAGCCCCATCAGAAAGAAATAAAAAGTTAAGATAGAAAAAAAAAGAAAAGGAATTTTTTATGCTATCAAGGAAAGGTCGAATGTTACTCACCAGGTTATCAAAAAAAAAAAAAAACTTTTGTTTTTGTAATTCTACTTCATTTACAAGCGCAAATGTTTTGCTACGTGAAGCCTCTTGCTTCTCCTCTTTTACTAGGGAAGTTTTCGATTTTTGGATTTGTTTTTATTTGATGAAATAACGTCTGACGTCATCTCTGCAAAAATTTGTTCTGCGATAAGTATTAATTCCTTAAATAATTTAAAAGTTCAAGCGCAGTAAGCAATGCAAAAATATTTTTCTGCGTATGTGCGTCACACTTTAGGAAAAAACATCACTCTGGCGGTGACACAACGCTTGGCTACAATAGGAGCATTAGCCCCCGTGGTTTGAGATCCGACGTTGTCCACCAAGAAAAAAACGTAGAGCAAGAATGAACTGCATCAGGACTGTCTTTAAAATTTTTGCATGTGATAGATGTCGCAAAGTAAGCAATTTCACTGCGTAAAATTACATTAAATGAAATAACGTCATTGATGTTACTTTTGGCACGTTGCTTGATTGACTATTTACAGATCTAGACTCCATAATGAAGCAATTATTTTAATGTAACAATAGTGAAACCTAAGTGTAACGTCAGGGATTGACGCGTTAAGCTCCCCCGTTTTTTGCACGTGGGATTTTTAAAAATTAAAAATCAATAATTGGTTTTTTGAATCTGACGTTGCTGATTTTTTTTTTGTCTTAACCATATTTGTCTGTCAAAATAGGAACATTGAGTAGGTCGAAACTTCCCTACTCTTGTAAATTATGGAACAATTACAAGCTGAAAACATCAATACCTGCATTAAAACGTGCTGTGCGGTTCTTATCTACCTTCTAAAGTTCGTGTCCCACGGAACTCGTACCTTTTCCCTTGTACTTTGCAACTTCTCTCATCTCTCAAGAAAGAATTCTTGTGAGACTCAAAAATATTCCGCACAGAAAAAAGAAAAGATAATGTCATAAACCGATAGTTTTTTATATACATATTCAGGAAATCATAAATTTTACTGGTGGTAGTGCGAAAATAAAATGCTGAAAATAAATTGAGGATGAATAATACGACGATTGCGTTTACTACTAAGATGATGTTAACTTTTTCTTAATGATAAAAAATTATATAGGGAATTGCAGCTTATTTAGAATTCTGCTAGTTTTCAGTTAGTTGAGAATTTTTTCAATTCATAGCAAACTGATTTATAATTTCTTTCAATTCTGAGGTTATTGAAAACTAATTTTACATTAGGGATCATTCATAAATGATGTCACGTTTCGAGGGGGGTACGTGAAGTTGTGGCAACATGTGACAAGGGGAAGGGAGGGAGTAACAAGAAGTGTGACATCATGCTTATGCAACATATCGGGGCACGTGACAAAGGGGGTACGGGGTGCGTTGAGGTGTGATATTTTGTGACCAAGGGAGGAGGAGGGTCAAATATATGGGGAAAAAAGCGTGACATCATTTATGGACAACATGTTTTTTAAATCAACCCCTAAAAACATGTTTTTTAAATCTTAATATTGATTCTTTTCGCTTAAAGTTTTTTCAAGATTTTCATTCAACTTAGTTCGGTGCAAAAGCTGCCAGTCCATTACATTCTATTTATATTGCAACGCACTATAAATAGCATTTAATCGATAGATTTTGTAACGTATAATATGTGATAACGTTTGGTTTAACCGTATAGTTTACCGACATTTTTATTGACTGTTTTATTGTTTCACAAGATTAAATTTAATTATGACTTGAACCTCTTCAGACCCCAGAGCTAAGCACAAACAATTTTGACGCAATTTTTTAGTTCATCGATTTAAAAAATGATTTCAAAACAAAATAACTAAAAAATAAATTTAAAAAAAAATTAATAATTAGTTTGTATAATAATTAATGTCCAATTTCCATGTTTAAAAGAAGTGAACTATCTGTTGATTAATTTAAAAAACAATTCGGTGTTTTAGCTTTCAAATTGCATAAACAGTACCTAGTTAATAAACAGTATTTTAAAATGTACTCAATTGGGTACCATTGGAATGAAGAGATTGTTTTAACAATTTTTTTTTACTGCTTGATAGTAATCGTTTGTTTTTTTTTCTTGTATGTTATTGTGACTAAAGACGCAATAAAAATGTTTCATTTAGTCAAATGCAAATCGTTATTTTTATTACATATATTAAAAATTGGTTTCATTCAACCGTTATTGTGTAAGCTCGTTAACATTTAGGAGACCAAGAAGCAACATTTTAGTCGAAGAAATTTGTTTAAAAAAAAGCAGCAACAATTGAAAAAAAAGAAAGAAGGGAAGAAAAGAACAGAATCACGAACTGAATGGTTTTTCTGGCCATTTCACGTGCACTGATGATTTCATGCATAATAAAGTAATTTTTGGACAAAAATAAGACCGACTTCAAATTATAAATTGCCCTAAAAAGTGAAAAATTATGACAGACTAATTATCATTACATCATGTGTTACTGTATATTGCAGCTGTTGCAAACGCTGGTCTATTTATATTTGTAATTGATTCGTGATCACAAAAGTAATCATATCCGAAATATATCATCATTTTACACCGATTTTGAAAATTATGTTTAAAAGTCGTCTCGATGTTGTTTACAGAATTAATTTTTTAAAACTTTTTAGCGCAATGTATAATTTGAAGTCGGTTTTATTTTTTCTTCAAAAATTATATTTACACTAAAAAGAATAAAATAAAATATATTTTATACAAATAATCTATTTTAAAAAATTCATATCAAAGTGCAAACCTTCTTTGAGTGAATGGCACTAAAAACTAATCATTTGCATGATAAATTCTGTTTTGAAGTCCATTTTAAAAGGTCACTAGAGCAAGCAAACTGATTGGATTTAATTTTTGCTTCCGAGAAGCCTTTAGTCAAACTCTTACTATAATTTTCTTTTAATAGTACTGATTAATGGCAACAAACTCTTTTTAAATGATGAGTTTTATATCTATTAATAATTTTCCCAACAAAGAAAAATCAAGCCAAGCCTTTCCAATTAAAGGAAAAATACTTATTTTTTTTCTAAAAAAAACAAACAAATGTAGTCAAATTGATGTGCGGTATTTGAGTCAGATGACTCTCTATCAATTAAAGAAAAAATAATCAAAATCGGTTCATTTAGTCAAAAGTTATGGAAAAAAAAGACTATATTTCTGCCCATAACTGTTTTTATTATTATCAGATATGGTAAAACAAAGGTACGGTACCTATGGGGAATCACCCTCGATCGATTAAAAAAAAAAAAAAAAAGAAAAGAAGCAAGAAAATCGGTTTATACAGTTAGAAGTTATGGGTGGACAAACAAACAAAAACGACGTATATACGATATGAATATCCTCTTTTATGAAGTCGGGTAAAAATAAAAGCATAACCTTTTCTCCCTTCAAAAGACACCATTTGACACAATTTTATCTTAACTATATACAAAAAAAAAAAAAAAAAAATGGATTGAAATATCTTCCCATGTAGATTTTTAATTAAAACTCAGCGCGAGTTGAGTAATAGATATCGTAAAATAAAGAAAGTCTCAGAATTGTAATTTTCGATAACTTATATTTCAACATATAAATGTAGAAAAGCGTTAACACCGACGCTGATAATTCACCGCAGCCTACTTCTTTGCCAACTAAATCGGAGTAGACGTTTTCCTAGTAGCTGACGAGGAAATTCTATTTGACAGAGGGGCGGATCCGTCTCCTCATCGTGTGTAATCTCAGTTGATGGCCAGTAACCCTAGATTAGTTCCGGAAGAGCTGCCCAAGTCAAACAGAGACTTAACAGGGAAACACAACTCATATGCTGTAAAAGCTCCCGTTCCTTTCAAAAAGTGGATATATTATACACGGTAATAACGTTAAATTAATTCAAATTTAATATCTAATGAGTTTAATTTGTTATGTGGAATAAATTGTAATTTAAAGCATAGATCGATGTGGATTACTATTCAACAAACAGAATGCATCATTAAAAATAAAAATAATTTAACTTTGTGCAAGTAAACAATAATAATAAAATTACACGTTAATTTAAAGCACAAATGAGCAATAATTGCTCATGAGCAATAGTTGCTCATTTGTGCTTTAAATTAACGTGTAATTTTATTATTATAGAATGCATCATTGCTTCACATTTTTGTTGTCCTCAAACTATGTTTTGTGCCACATCTGGGTTAGTTCCGAGAATCAAAATAAAAGTCCAAAAAAAGTATATTCCTATGATTTTAATTAAAATAAATATAAAGAATAATGCATATTAAATTCGTCTTTTGGTTTATCTGCCGAGTTTCCACAGCGGAATACCCTCGCAGATCAGCTGTACTACTTTTATGACCCGCTGTTTCTTCAGAACAGCGATTGGCTTTGCAGATCGGGCACGTCATACTGACTTGATGCTTTTCTGTGTGCCATCGACTTAGCTCAGTTGCAGTGCCCTTTTCTTTATGCGTATTTCTCTCATTTTCTACCTGCATATTCTCATAGTAGTTCACGCACATCAACAATGATCGCATGTTGGCGCATTGATCGCACGCGGTACTACAGGGTTACTGTAGCAGTGGCACAGCAAATACAAACGTTATAAAGCCTCATATTTGGCTATAAGGAAAAATTGTGCTTTTTATGGAAGAAATTGAAATTAACGAATAAAAATTTGTTTCCTTCATTACTTGTTAAGTCAGTTCCCCTCCCCTTTTTTTAACCTACTTGTACGCAATTATTGAGATGTATGACTCTAATGACGCAATTGAATCCCATCTCACAACATGACACGGACAGTTACTCTAAAATGGAAAGCTTAGAAACATTACGATTTATGTGAACAGATTGTTATCTTAATTTCTTTCTTTTTATACCTAGTCACTTAAGTGAAACAACTTGATCGACGGCGATAATTAAAAAGGAATGACTACCAGAAAAAACAGGAGGCAAGTGAATTTTTCTGAAACTCTCGCCCATTTGATCTGGAATCCCGCCAAAACTAAGGCGTTGGGTAATGGAGTGCGTGATGTGCTTGACAACATCCGGGAATCTTGATGGATATTCTGCAAGCTTCCCCTCGAATGGGTGATATAGTTGGGAGCACAAAATCTAGAAATAAAATTTGGGTGAGAAATTAAAAAACCCCGTCATTTGTAGTAGGTCTTAAGAAATAGATGAGGTCCTTTTTAAAGACTGAAGATACGCGCTTGGTAGCAATACAAAATAATGAACATTTTGGAAGTTGTATAAAGCGTACGGGGAACCGACATCAGCATCAGTTTCTGCCGAAGTCGTTCTCAGCTTCATTATTTTGTATTGCTCAGAAGCAATACAAAACAATGAATATTTTGGAAGTTGTATAAAGACTACGGCGGAACCAATATCAGCATCAGTTTTTGCCGAAGCCGTTCTCAGCTTCATTATTTTGTATTGCTCATCAGCAATACAAAATAATGAACATTTTGGAAGTTGTATAAAGCGTACGCGGAACCAACATCAGCATTAGTTTCTGCCAAAGTCGTTCTCAGGTTCATTATTTTGTATTGTTCAGCAGCAATACAGAATAATGAATATTTTGGAAGTTGTATAAAGAATACGCGCGGTACCAACATCAGCATCAGTTTCTGCCGAAGTCGTTCTCAGGTTCATTATTTTGTATTGCTCAGCAGCAATAAAAATAATAAATATTTTGGAAGTTGTATAAAGAGCATGTGGAACCAACATCAGCATCAGTTTCTGCCGAAGTCGTTCTCAGCTTCATTATTTTGTATTGCTGCTGAGCAATACAAAATAATGAACATTTTTAGAAATTGTATAAAGAGCACGGAACCAACATCAGCATCAGTTTCTGCCGAAGTCGTTCTCAGCTTCATTATTTTGTATTGCTCAGCAGCAATACAAAACAATGAATATTTCGGAAGTTGTATAAAGACTACGGCGGAACCAATATCAGCATCAGTTTTTGCCGAAGCCGTTCTCAGCTTCATTATTTTGTATTGCTGATCAGCAATACAAAATAATGAACATTTTGGAAGTTGTATAAAGCATACGCGGAACCAACATCAGCATTAGTTTCTGCCAAAGTCGTTCTCAGGTTCATTATTTTGTATTGTTCAGCAGCAATACAAAATAATGAATATTTTGGAAGTTGTATAAAGAATACGCGCGGTACCAACATCAGCATCCGTTTCTGCCGAAGTCGTTCTCAGGTTCATTATTTTGTATTGCTCAGCAGCAATAAAAATAATAAATATTTTGGAAGTTGTATAAAGAGCATGTGGAACCAACATCAGCATCAGTTTCTGCCGAAGTTGTTCTCAGCTTCAGTATTTTGTATTGCTCAGCAGCAATACAAAACAATGAATATTTTGGAAGTTATATAAAGACTACGCGCGGAACCAACATCAGCATCAGTTTCTGCCGAAGTCGTTCTCAGCCAGAGGCGTAGCTAGGGTTTTCAGCGCCCGGGGACAACTGAAGATTTTGCGTCCCCCCCCCCTCGTGCCACTGGGGACCTAGAGGAGCACCTAAAGGACATTTTAAAAAACTTTTATACTTCCTAAATGATAAATAGCTCTAAAAAGCAGCCCTTTTAACTTTCATTATTATTAGCGACCTTTCACTTTTAAGGGAAAAAATGGGACATTTTGGCTTTGCAAAATTATTTGTCTGATTTCCCACACACTCCTGTGCTACATTGCTCATTTCCGATTTGTGGTGCTCCCATTTTTTTGTCGAACATATTCACATCTCTACAAATCAAATGATTTTCTTTTCGCATCTAAAAATAAAATAAATTTGCCTTAATTTGGCACCCCTTGACGCTGCGCCCGGGGACAGCTGTCCCTCCTTGCCCCCCTCTAGATACGCTTCTGTTCTCAGCATTGGGACTGCGAACTACGCCCTCTGGTTATCAACATAGTGTTTCTACTTCATATCTGAATCTGAAGGAAAATGAGCAACTAGCATTTAAAACACACTAGCATTATTTCCGATTTTCTAATTATTGGCTAAAAGTGAAACACTAAAAGCAATGCATCACGTTCAAGAAAACAATTTAGAAATAATTAAAGAATACATAGTTGATCATGGTTTTTAAGTTAGATATAACAAATGTATTGCCTGACTTGCCTTTTTTATTGGCTAAGTACCACGTGAGCAGCACTCGGATTGCAGAACTATTATAATTACAAAATCGTGGTATCATACATAGACCACCAATAGCATTACGACTTTTTTCTATTCTAAACCATATTTTCCAATTTAGCAGTTATTGTGTGGAATCACTTCACAAGTTTTAAATGAGTAATAATCATTATATATATATATATAAAAATATCTTTGGTTTTTTTCTTCAAAACCGGACACACTCATACATGTGTGTATGTGTGTGTGATTTATAAACATAACATTCTGTTTTGTTTTTTTATCCCCTGCTTTTTGTTACCTCATTTTCTCTACGATGCGTCTGTATTTTGGAGATTTGCTTTTGAACAAATCAAATTTCCAGTTGAAGAACAACCATAATTGGAACTCACTGATATAAGTCACATTATTACAAATTGACTACTCTATTCCGTCATAGTCCATCTACTCTAGTCCGTTGACATATAACTACTCAGGTAACTGCTGCTATAGAAAGTTAGTTATTTCTCAGATGGCGCCACACAAATCAAAACTAGAGATAGTAAACGTCAATAGCTTCAAAATTGTGAACTAATTAAATAACTATATAGGTTAGTTGTATGTAATATTAATGCCATTTACAATATGCTTTTCAATGTTCAATATTTTTTAGGTTTTGAAATTACTACCATATTTGCCTGGAAAAAAGAAATTTATGAGACAGTAGGGAGCTAAAAACTTGTGTGTATTAAATCCATTTCAGTCTGTAAATAAATGTTATTTTCTAGCTACCAGTTTGTTTTATAATCAGAGCTAATATATATACATATGCATTCGTTTAATCCGCAAATGATGCATAAACAAAAACATTAGTATTTAAACACGTCCTTCTTAAGATGTACAAGAAGGATCGGAATAGGAGAACAATCAAACATTCGCAAATTCATCTACGGCGATTTCAACCACAGAGCAATGCGTAGGACAGCGGCTCATCCTGTCAGGAACCTTTGCAACACCAATAAATAACGACAGCTGTTATTGATAGCAGTATAAACTATATGCAAAGAAGTCGCATTTTGAATTAACTCTACCCACAACGATATTATTATCTTTGATTTGGGAAGGAAATATTTTTATTTGTACAGTAGAATCCGGTTATCCGAAAAGCACGGGACCGTAACGTTTTCGGTTAATCGAGATACCATAGAAATTTTCGGATAAGAGAGAATTATAGGCAAAGGCCATGTTTACAACCAACATGTCCCCCCCTGCGCATAGAACTTCTTCCAACTGCAGAATACAATGGATTGCCAAGCAGATTAACCGGTTCTGAACTTTAATGTAATATAGTTGTTGCAATAAATTCTATACAAAATATTAATATTTTACGTTTATGTCATTTAGTATTAAACATTTTATCTTGTACTGACAATATTTTTGATAGTTATGGAAAAAACGGACCAGTTGCCCTTCATGAAGAAAGAGCTTCTAAAAAAAAACGGACCAGTTGCCCTTCATGAAGAAAGAGCTTCTAAAAAAACGGAGCATTTGCCCGTTATGGAAAAAAAACGACCCATTTGCCTTTTCGGTTAAGCCAATTAAACCGGATTCGGATACGGGGGTTCTAGTGTAGTATATTTAGAATTATTATTATTATTATTTTTAGCTTTGCGTAGGTGTTTCAGCTTGAAAATTCTTGCCCTCCCCCTCCCCCCTCATTCCCTTAAGTATTCTCGAGGTTCTTACCATTTGCAATAAAGTTTCTTGACTTTCCTTTTCTTTTCCCAGGCAAAAATCCCCTTTACTATAACGGCCCTTTACATTAACAGTTACGACATGCAAAAATAAACGTTCGTTGTCTACAAAAAGACTTCTGAAGTCTTATCTACGAAATTCGATTTTAGACAAAACATTAAGTATCCCAGTATAGAAAACAAAGCATAAAAACTGCATTTAGTACTAGGGACGCAAAAATTAGTGTTTTGGCATATATGTTAATGTAAATGTCCGAAATTGGAAAATGCCGGCTATCACCTGTCTGGAGGATGGTAAATGTCGACATTCACCGGTGATTGTCGACATTTTCCGATTTCGGACATTGACAGTAACACATACATAGCCAATGCCAACTAAGTTCAACTGCGGTGAAATATTAAAAAGAAAAAAAACTTTTATTTCAAAGGTCCTGTGTCCCCTTAACTGCGACAGAAGCGCTGTTGGAACGATGTATATCCCCCCATAAACTGGTTAAACAAGCTTCAGACTAATTTGAGTTTAAATGAAAAGTTTGAAGTGATAACGCATAATGCGGTGGAGTTGAGGTGTCTACGAAGTTTATCCCACATAAGTGTAATTCACAAAAAATAACCCGAGATTAGTTCCGACAACCCGTTTGGAATATTGCCACCAAGACAAAAATATTGCCGCAGACGATTGCTGAGGGTGGCAGGTTTTTCACTCTTCTGGAAAAAAATCTCCCTTTTAGCGGAAATGAAGGCAATGGGAAAAAAATAAGACTGGGCGATGTATTTCTGGGCATGTTTATTTGCGTCACAACCGATTATGACACTTTCTTAAGGAGGTAACGAAAAGCTCGAGGAGCAGACATGCCAAATTGTGAGCAAACTTTCTTCCATTTTTATTACTGTTGTCACTGATGTCGTTGCCATCGCGGAAAGGTAAACACACCTTCCAAAAAACGTTTCGTTGTTCGAAATAGGAGTTAGACAATGTACTTGTGCATCAGAAGACTTTTTGAGCATCTTGTTCTTTTTTTTATGAAAGCTTTAATAACAACACAATATTTTCAAAAAATGGATGATAAATTTTGTAGCATAAGGACACAAGTTACAGTTTGAATAACTTAAATCCAATGCATAATTTTTTCGTAAAAGAAAAGAATTGCGTTTGATTTTTTCAATTGAGCAGTTCAATGTGCAATTTCATCGACTCCGCTGGGGAAAATGCTGTTTAGGTCCCTTCAGCGTTTGGCGCAGGTTCAATTCCCCCAAAGTTCAATAACGCAATGATTTTTATGGACCCTGGATATCAAGTTTTCCTTGTCTGACGCATTTGCATCGGATATCCTCTGATTATAAATGGCTCTGATTTTCGAAACCTATACATATTTTTAACTCCTTGACATACAATGACGAGTCTGGCTTATTAATTTCATGGGCCACTGCAGACTTTGAAAAGAAACTAATATTTTTTTATGTTTTTTATATGTTCTTTGCTAACTTTAATCTAATTAATAAAAATCCAAATTAAAAACAATTACAGATTTGAATTTTATTAAATTTAAAATCCAAATTTAATAACATCAAAATAAAATACCAGGGCTCAAAAAATCTTTAAAATTTTACATGCCCGAACCAAATTTTACATGCCCAGAAGTTGTTTTATTGTATATTAATAAAAACATTTGAATTTCTTGTACAACATTAATTAGACAAAAAATTAAATTGACAGCTTTATATCTGAATCGGGAGTCATTTTAACGCTAATATAAATCATTAAAAAATTACATTACAAATAAACATTACATAATAATTCGTCGAATTTATAAAGTTTTGGAAAGAAATATATGATTAAAAAATTACATGCCCTACCGCGCATGTAAGGGTAGCAGATTCATGCCCGATCGGTATTTTTATGTGCCCCGGGCATGTCGGGCAATATAATTTTCGAGCCCTGTAAAATACTCTTTCACATAGCTGTTCAGTTATGCGAAATTAAAAAGTAAATTTTTTTTTAGCTGTAAAGATTGTGAAAAACAAGCATTAAAAACATAAAGCAATTATCGAAAATTTGTAAACTTACTAAAAATTAAAAGGAACATCTAAATTTTTAACGCTACATTTGTTTAAACTACAATATGACGAAAACGAAGCTATTAAACAGCTTTCTTGTTCTTGGCTAGCTTAGAAACACGTTGAGAAGCTATTACAAACACTTCTCTTCTTATTCGTTTTACAACTGGATCCTGCTGCACTGTTTCAGCTTTATCGCTTCGCTAAATGTTTTAGCATTAAGCGCAGGTGTTAAAAACGCTGATTAAAAAACGAGCAAATCTTTCGCCTCCGTTGAACAAAGTCGGGCGTTGTCGTTGGTAATGCTCTTATCATTAAAAAAAAAAAAAATGGAGTAAAAGAAGTGAAAGAACGCCGACGAAAGACTAAGAAGTAAATAATTTTAAAAAATCGGTTCAGTTAAGTTGCTATTTTTATCCGTGAATACTTAATGGAACTATGAGAAGCAAAGCCGAATAATGGGCTGCACTGCAATATTTTGAAGATTCTGTGTTCTTCCTTCAAATTGCATTTCGACTTTTGCTGTTTCTCAAGCAGGATCTGATTAAGGGGCAGTGACACATTGGGCTGACGTACAAGCCCCCCCCCCTCCAAAAACTTAATTATATCAAGAATACTTACTCAATCTTTTAAATCCTGGTTTCCGCAATGGTTATACTACGGTAAATGTCCGAAATTGCAAAATGTCGACATACATAAAATACAGAAGTCGACATTCACCATGCATGGGACTGTAGAATGTCGACATTCACCATGCATCGGACTGCAGAATGTCGAACTTCACCATGCATCGGACTGCAGAATGTCGACATTCACCATGCATCGAATGGACTGCAGAATGTCGCGATTCTCGAATTTCGGTCTTTTATGGTAACATATACATAAATAGTAAATTATGCCAGGAGAAGTCATGGCGCAGAAATTTTTTGGGTGTGTGTGTTTTCATAGGGCTTTAGCCGGTTTTTGGAGAGGCCATCTCTTTTTAAATTTTTGAGGGACTTCTTAAGTTTTTCTGGGGGCATGGCGATGCGCCATCGCGTTTAGCCGGTGGGCACCCCTCTTTATGTATTTTAATAACTTCTACCGTGAAAGCTCGAAATCCGAGTATGTCGACATTTTCAATCAGTGAATGTCGATAATATAAATGTGCACAGTGAATGTCGATAGTATATATATAAGTATAACTTTCTGAAAACATGTAGTATCTTGCGAAATTTACTTTCCGTAACAATACTAAATTTTTATCCCTTTACTTTTTTGCTGCATAGTGTTGTACTTTACGACATTCTACAACAATTTCTGTATTTTGCGATTCCATTCAAGTTTATTTAATGTTCTTGGCATTCTACAATGCACTTAAATGAAAAGCAAATTAAATGCTTTTAACTATTTACATTATTTATAGTTTTTGTAAATGAATGAGTAAATAAAGTTACGAGACAAAATTGCGTGAATGCATTTTTCTCTTCATTGAATTGGTTAATTTCTGATATCCAGGATTTCTCTATTTACGCTTGGTTCCAACAATTCTGGATAATAGATTTTCTCTGTATCGTATTCCAAACCAGAAATAAAGCTTAAAAAAAATCATCCGGACATTAAAATCGACCGTGGCCAAACATGGTAGCCCGCAGCCATCTTCTGATGAAATAATAGAAGTTTTCGTCGTTGCTGCTTCCGAAGAAGATTTTCACCTCGTATTAACATCATCGTTAATTTCTGAAGACGACGCAGGCAGACAGCGTGGAGATGTATTTTCCCTACGTTGGTTTTTTGGGTGGACAGCTTTTCGAAAAGAAAAATGTCTTGGGAGCGGCCAAGAATTATGCCAGGCCGGGAGTGTTCGAATAGGCGCGACTTGGTTTAGCATGGTGCTTAAAATTCAATGTTAGCTAATGCTAACTGTGAGTTCATCAGACGATCTCTCTTACGCGATTTAAATAAAACTGCTAATTTTACACGGTAATTGGATTATTTATGCAAAACCGTCGAAAACACAGCCCTAGTTAAATGTTTAAAAAAATGCTGCATTTAATATTTTAAAAATTTTAAATCATGAATGCTTGAAAGATGGCATAATGTATCTTAAAAACATCGTTAAAAATAAGAAAAAGTCAAAAATAAATTGAGTAATTACATAAATATTGAAAAAGGAAAAATTTGAGGGTTTTCAGATGTGGAAAATGTGTGTCCCCCCCCCCCCCTCCAATAACTTTGAAAGGAATTATCCAATTCGAAAAGTTTTTTTTTTTTTTGCATTCAAAAGATTTCGGTGAAGATATCTCATTTCCATGTGTTTGAGCAATTTTTCGTTCAATTTTGAACCGTTCAAAAAATCTTAACATTAGCGTCTATGGACAAAAATGAAGCAAATTATGTGAACTGTGGGCATAAGATCCAAGTTCCTTCGAACAAGTTTATTGGAAGAAGCTTTCAACAGGAACCATTTTTTTATTTGAACGATTTTTGTTCAATTTTGAACTCTTCAAAAAAATATATAAAATAAAATTAAAAAAAAAAATAACTCTAGCGTCTACGGGGAAATTTCAATCCCATACACATCCTGTTATAAAAGACGGATTTGCTTGGAACAACCTTTATCAAAATTATGACATAACGTAGAACACGCACAGACACGAAGTCCATGCAGAATAAAAGGAGCCTGTTTTCCCACGAAAGTTTTTGGTCTGGACCTTTAAGGATAGTTCAGAATTAATAAATTAGTGAATGAATAACTGAATGAGTGAATGAATATGTATAAACTGTTGAAAAAGTGCATTTGAAGTAATTAGGAACTAAGGCTAAATGAGAAAAGGAGAGAGAGAGAAAGAGAGCTAGATTATAAATATGAAATTGGGTGTATACGGGAAAGTAGGCTCGTATAGTTCTGGATGGAACTTCTGGTTTCACTTCCAGTTTGTATTTTCTTTCCAGAAAAAAAGAGTAAGCTCGGCCGACGGACGTAAAAGCTGACGAGTCTCTGCTATGAGATCGAGGTGAAAGCCATATAAAGAGATCACAGTGTCATTTCGCTTGAACAACTGATTGACAGTTTTGTGAGCTTATTTGAATCGACTTGTCATGCAAGGTACTATTTTTCCCTTCCTGTTTACCCTTGACACGAGTTTCGCGAACAAAAGATGGTAAACTAGGCTATTTTCCTTTACATTAAGTAAAAATGTTGAAATTCATCCGGTTTCATATATTATATAAAATTGATTATTTTTGTTCAAAAGAAAAAATAAATAAATGTTAACAGGTTTCTTATTATGAATCAGAAAATTTCATTGAAAGTTATTTTTATAAATGTATCAAAACCTACTGAAATCATTTGCAGTAGGCAACATGCATATGTATATGCGTATATATGTTACAGTGAAAGACCAAAATTGGTTAATGTCAACATTTTCCAAATAAATCGGTGAAGTCCGAATATTTGGTTAGATTCTTATATATTCGGACATTCACTGGTGTATGTCGACAATCACAAATGTGTTCCGGATAAAGTCGGAACAAAAAGTCGACGCCAATTACATTTCAATCCAATACATTTGAGCGTCTTTTTTACTTGTTGTTTTAAAACAACAATGCGCATTCGGGAGTACTTTTTATGCTCCTGCATTATTCGCAGTATAAACAAGAACAGGTGTCACTGGTTGTCCTATTTCACTTTATTTAGAATTTTTTAGAGGTTTATTGTTATAAATATATAAAAAAATAGCGTAAAGTAGTCGATTAAATTATTATTTAGGAATTTTGTTAAAAATCAATTCGCGCTCAACCAAAGCAGAAACGAACATTATCGCATAGACCCATTACAGATGTTAGGTTTCTTGTTTAACATCTTTTAGTGAAATTATTATTAAACTGTATTGGTAATCAAAGTAAAAATTTTATAAATTAAAAAAAATAATAAAAAAATCATCTTAATAAATTTTCATATTTTAGTGCTATTTTATGATTAAAATGCATACCTATTTATTATTGATTTTGCTTCATTTATTAAAATGATTATATAAAAAAATTATTATTGTTAGCCCTAAATGCGCAGTGTTGTTTTTAAACAACATGTCAAATTTTCTCGAATTCTATTTTTCCGAATTAAATAAGAATTTTTTTAGTATTTTTTCCACTTATAACTAGCACAAACAAACACAAAAGAAAAAAAAAACACAAAGAAAAAAAGATTGCACAGTGGAGGGTTAAAAGTCCTTTTTTTATATCACCATAAATCAATGGCCAACCGCTGGTTGGCTAAGTTCGTTGTTGGTTGGCTAAGTTCGTACATAGCCGAACACTGGATTTCGAAGCCCGACTACTGGCGCTTTTTCTCATGTTAAAAATAACTTGATTTTTTAAATGCAAATGATGTCATGTATTAATAACTACATGGAATACAACCAGCATAGTATAGCCTAAAAGGTAAGCAGTGTTTTTGTTGTTGTAATAACACTGTGCAACAAATTTGAACTTTTTTTTCGTCCTTTAGATGAAACTACGTGATTCTATATAAACAAAAGGCGCTTGTTTCAAATATCCAAACCAAAATTGTCCATCACGTACCGTTTTTGCTGGAGACCAACTTCTCATATTTATACAATTTGGTTATAGAAGAATGTAACTGCGGCTTACTTATTGAAAACACAAACACAAAAAATATTTTTTTTGGCCGTTTCATCTTGTGGGCATCTGTTGGTGTGCCCTGATAACAGATTAGCAATATTCAGTTCTTATACTCCCATTCTATCGAGCGCTGAAACGCTTTTAAAACACAGATATACCCTGATGAGACCTTTCCCCATTCTCATCATTAATTACGCCAAGTTTTTGCGGAAAGAAGTCCATATGGGAGTCCAAAAAGTGTAGTTTTAATGAAATATAGCAACCTAATAATACAAAAGCATTTTATCATGTCACCAAGAATATTTTCGTAATTTTCAGCTTTCTCATTTCAAAGGAAACGTGAGCACACTGATTTAAAGACCAGCCAGGCAGATTTTTCGACTTCTCACTGTTTGTTTTCATATTCTTCATCATGAAAGACCTTCCTTAAGTTGTGGGACAATAAAAATACTTTGTTTTAGTTTTGCCTCACTTTATTTTTAAAATTTTTTCCTGAAATGCAAGAAAACCACTCCTTCTCTGTCCAGAGCTTTTACAAATATTTCGATAAACCAAGTTTAATATACAATTGTGGAAAAAAGGCACATTGTAGATTTACAAGTGGCTAATTAGATATGCTTTTGCCACTCAAAATTTTGAAATTTCCTTTGTGTTTGCAGAATATGCTACAGGAATGAATAGGAAAACAATACTTAGATGGAAGAACACTGATCAACAAGCGCCCCTCTGCTGAATTGTGCTCATGTCCTAATGCTTGAAACACCACATTCACATCGCAGCAGCATACTATTTTTTCTTTCTCCGCAAAATAGACTACAAAATATTTTTGTCGCCTTGCAAAAAAACTCGAAACTTCGAGAAGTAGATAAAGCTTTTGTTGCCAAAAAATGTCGCTAAAGTAACCCGAGTTCATTAAAAAGTTCTCTAGGATAGCAACGATTTCATTGTCAATAAGAAATATATAATTTATAATAAATTAAGTCGATAAATTACGAAAATATGCACATTTATTCAGAAAATACGTAAAAAGCTAAAATGTGGAATTTTGGGAAAATGGTACGTTATAGGCAAAAAATAATTGCAGATTCGTAATTCTCAGCCGAAAATACATAAGAAACAGACATTTTCATCCAAAGGACATTTTTCGTGTTGCACAGTGTAATTACTGAAAACTTTAATTTAACAAGAATCGACAGTAGATCTCCTAAAAGGCCGACCACTGAAACGTTTACCTTATATCCAGTTTTTAACTTTAACCTCTTCAGACCCCAAAACTAAGCACAAACAATTTTGACGCAATTTTTTGGTTCTGTGATTTAAAAAATGATTACAAAACAAAATAACTAAAAAATTATTTTTTTATTTTTAATTAATTAGTTTAAATAATAATTAATCCCCAATTTCATGTTTTCTATGTTTAAAACGAAGTACGCTATCTGTTGATTAATTAAAAAAAAACAATTAGGTGTTTTAGCTTTCAATTTGCAGAAATAGTAGTTAACAAACAGTACTTTAAAATGTACCCAATTGGGTACCGAAAGTCGCAAGAGGTTAAAATAAAATAAAATAAACTTTTGTCCTCTTTCAAAAATTGGTTTACCTTAGGTACTAAATAAGTTTATTTTACTTATTACTTAAATATGAAATCCCTCTTAGTCGACATCCGCTTTAGATCGACGTGTGTATTGTTTCTTTTGTGACGCCGAATTACCGAGGTTCATTCACTGTACTACAAGAATATGTCTCAAGAAAGCTGAACTTGAAATTATAGATCATAGGGCTCAGTTCAAACCCTCCCCTCCCTACAAATGCAAATAATAAATGGAATCCATTACATTACCAAGGGAATGAATATTTAAAAACTCTAAATAAATTCCTTTTTTTCTTTTTCAGATTTTAGACACTCTTTTACCTTGACAATATCCACTTAGTTAATTTTTAGTTATAAGAAAATCTTCAAGCTTTAGTTTATTAAGAAATATGCTACAATTTTGGAAAAACACTTTTCCAAAATAAAATTAGCTGCATGAATATTACAGAGACAAAAATTATAATTTAATTAACGATCAAAGAAAACTTTGTTCCGTAAAGAAAAAGAGTATTGTAATTTGCGACATTGTCAAAGCGTTTTTTTCGCTCAGTAAATATTGTGTAAACTGTTTCTTCATTTTTTTAAAACTGGTAAAGTTAAAAATTTATAAAAAGAAGAAAATATGAGAACGTGAATGAAGGAAAAGAATTTAATGTTTCGAGGAAAATAAACTTTTATTAGTCTTAAAAGGAAAAAAAAAAAAAAAACCTGCGGTGATTAAACAACTAAAGTACGAATATTTTACTGATGTAATTGAAAATTCATGATGCAATTTAGTAAGAATTTGTTTCAAGTTCTCATTAAATTTTTGTTTTCTAATCAGAGTTTGAGTGTTAAAGATGAAACTTCCTTTAAAAATGTAGTTTATATTACACTCACTATCAAAAAATTTAATGTATCTACATTAAATTAAAATTTATTCTTACTTTGGTTTTAAATTTCGAGAAATTTAAAACCAGATTTTCTTTGCATGTTCTATTCATTTTCGAGATTTACTTTGGTTTTAAATTTTAGTGCTATCAATAAAAATAATCCTTTTTAGGTGAAGTAAAAATTGAAATTTATTTTTAGTTTGTTTTTAAATTTCGCAAATAGTTGAACCACTTTCAGGAGAAGAGTTGCACAGGTCGTATAAAGTTTCTAATAAATTGGCTTTTGCATTTTCTGAAAACTATAAAAACGAATGGTTTTGTTTTGAGAAAATTAAATAACTATTTATTGTTATAAGTTATGCCTAATGGTGTCAAAATATCAGAGAAAAGTAAAATTCAAATACTCTATAAAATTATGTTATATATATATATATATATAGTATATATATATAACTTTATTATTATTTTAATTTTTCGAATTATGACGTTGTGCAGCATGTTAACGATATTATATACGTAAATATGATATATATGTATAGTTCAGAAATTCGAAAAAAAATTTACTTGTGCTTCGGACCAGTAAACATATACTAATCCAGAAGCAATGTGACTAATCTGCTTAAAGTCAGCGTGAAATTGTATTTCTACATAAAATTGAAAATGTTTCTGCTCTCAACTATTTAATTTTCATAAAATGCGCATAATGTTACTACTCCAATTTTAATTTAATACTTAAAATATTAAACAAATCTTGCATCTGAAATGACTCGTTTCATTGCGATCAATCACTGATTGTCCATAAGTTGAGGGATTAGTCTATCAGTCTATAACAGAGGTCTTAAACATGGGCTCCGCGGAGCCTTAGGGTTCCCCGAAACTTTTACAGGAGTTCCGCAAGTGTTGAATAAAAAAAGCGCCAGAATTTTAGTAAAACTTAATTATCAGATTAAGACTTTTGTATTATGATAAAATAAAGATGAAATAATTCTGTAAATTTATCAGGGTTTGTTGATTTAAATCAGCCTGATTTAAATCAAGTGATTTTTTAAAAAAAATCATTGATTTAAATCAAGTGATTTTTTTCAAAAAAATCTTTGATTTTGCAATGTTAGAAAGTGTTGTAAAAATGAAATATGTTGCAATTACAACCACTGTTTCAAACATAACTTCCTGGGTTCATCTGTGTGCATAACATATTTTATAAGTTTAGAACCAATTACTATTTTTAAAATTTTACAATATTGCTCGTATTCTTCAAGCATCTTAACAGCAAAGCATAAATTCAATTCAATTCAATCATTTCATTCAATCATTCAAATTAGAACTCATAATAATAATGAACCATTGTGTTTTTTATCTTAAAATAGTATTTTAGATCAATTTAATAAATGCCACACAATAAATAATTCAGAATGATAGTGTTTAGAACAACAATTGTTTGAATTTAGAATATGTATCCTTAAAGTTTCATCCATGTCCCCTAATAGTTCAAGGTATTTTCCTGCTAAAATATTTTTTTATCATAGAAGTTTTCAATTAAGATATTTGATTAAAACAAAACGTTTCAGTTTTTAGTAATGGTGTTTGAGCATATGATTTTACTAAATGGTTAAAAATATTTCGGGCATTTTCATTTATAAAACAGAAAAATGACTAAAGTACACTCAATGTAAAAATTAAGTACACACAATTGTTACTTTTTTCAGCTTTCAACAGCAAAATAATTCAGATTAAGTTTTCATTTTCTCTGTACTTATGAGTGTACTGTTATTCTTGGTAGGGTTAAGTTTCATTTGAGTCGTGCATTTGTATTAAAATTCATTTATAATTATTATTCAAAAATATTTATTGCTGTGAAAATAGCTTAAATTGTCTTTTTGCATATTGATTAATATGCCATATTGTTTATATGAATGTAACTTAATAAATATTCAAAAAAATTTAAGGTCTTTTTAAAAAAATAAAAAAAATCCGATTTAAATTAAAAAATCTGATTTAAATTTTAAAAAATCCGATTTTTTTGATTAAAAAAAAAAATCACGAACCCTGAAATTTATTCTCATTGATCAAAAGCTTCCTCCAATTAAACGGTATGCTGAAAGGGTTCCCTAAAGTGTAAAGGGGTAAATTACCCCTGGTCCAGAATATGAGGCGTTCAGTGCCAGAGGGAAGAACCACTTTCGTTATAAATACAATATGAAAATTTGCCAAAACATTGGAAAAAATCGTTGCATTAAATCCATTCTATATATTTTTGTAGCTTATTGGCTTTTGAAGTTTTTTTCAGTTTTTTTTTTCAAAATGAATTTGAATGCCACATTTTGTTGGTTAGGCCACTCTGGCACTGAACGCCTCATATAGCATTTATCCAGTTGTAAATTACAAGCTTACGTTTAAAAATCCAGACTAACGTCATGATTTGTTGACAGTTAAATGAATGCTAAAGTCATTTTTGCGAACACAGTCGCGGTAATAGCATCTTGTGCTACGGCTGGTCATTTGAATAATCTTTAGGAAAAGGGAAGGGTCAAGGGGATATCTATGTATAAATAGGCAAAGACAAAACAGTTTAGTACCCTTTTCTCCTGTTTGTCAACCGATTTTCTTACTTTTTTTTTATTTAATTGCTATTGATGAGTTCTAGTGTTATAAATAATATAAAAAAAAATGGAAATAATTCTTTTCTTCTCCTACTTTCGATGTAGATTCGAAGCCTTTTCATAGAAGTCTTTATTCATCATACTTACATACTACTCCTTACAGCTACAATCTACAATATTTGTACAATATTCAATACATTTTTTATTATTTATAATTAAAATAAGAAGAAATGTCAAGAACAAAGAAAAAAAAGGGCGAAATGTAATCTATTAAATGAATGTCAAAGCAAAATATGTAATACTAATATTTAGGTGTCGGTTAATCGATTTCCAAAATATATATGTTATAAGTCAGTCAGAATGTTTGTCCAGAACAACGTCAAACAAAATAAGATACAATTTGAGGCTAACGATGTCTAACATAATATAAAGTGAGATAAAATAAGTGCAATGTGTGTGTGACGCGTTATTTTGCTTCGAATCAAGGTTGCGTAAGTTTGTTGATTTGCATTAGGGATTTGAATTCTTGATTATATTTTAAGTGAGTGTTTGTATTCCTAATTTATTCAAGAATAATAATAGGGTTGCATCATTTTTTTCCCTTTTCTTTACAGGAGAAGGAGCACAGAAAGATAAAATTTATGTATAATATGTGTTACATATGCATTAAATCAAATAACTGAACTCAGTGGTCAAACAGTCGCATTGAGGAAAGATTATCGTCAATTGAAATATTTTATTTAGACAAAACGAACTGTTGCCAAACAGAAAAACTAAAAGTTGTTTAAACGTTCGAGGCTGAACTTTATAAATGTGATGAATCACTATCAAATTTCGACCGCTAGGTGAACTCCAGTGTATTTAAGACAATTAGAAGTATAAAACAAAATACATTCCCACATAATAAATATTTAGTGTTTCTGAAAGTAAGGGGGAAAGCTACTGCCCCCTCCTGATCCCCAAAATGACGGGCTTGTTTCATGGTGCAGGATTTTGTTGAAAAAAATGATGGGGGCACACTATTTTATGTTTCGTAAAAAATAAATTATCGACATAACTCACATATTTCTTAAAAGTGCTACCTAAGAAACTCTCTTGCATCCACATAAAAATAATAAATGCGTTGAGTTCCTAGAATCCTTCCGCGTAGCTAGCAAATTTGTCGCTGGAGGTAAATCTGTGACGCAGACAACGTGATTCATCTAATGCAAGCTCGATAAGACGGAAAAAATTCAAACTGCAGAAATATTTCAACCACATACGTTAGGGAGTTTTCTTTTTTCAATCATTCTTTACCCTTATTAGCCAAAAAAAGAAGTGAAAAGACAAAAAAAAAAAAACTGATTAAAAACTACGTTAACGAACTAGTTCTTCACTAACGTAGCGTATTTTTTAACGCCAAATCGTTTTTGTATTTTTGTTTAGTTGTATACTGTTACTGGAATCACATTAATTCACTACTACTACATGCAAATAGATAACCAGTTTATAAACATTCAAGATCTTTTATCTAGAAAGAAAAATATATTTCCTGAACATTTTCAAGTCAATTAGTAATTTGTAAAGTTCTATTCCTTAAAAATTTACTACATATTTCTTCATTTGTTTGCACAACTCTTGCTTGAGTTATGAAGATTTTGAAAATTCAATATTTCGAAGCAACATATTTCAAGATGCATCATTAGTTCTACCTAATAATTTCGTGATTTAAATATTGTTTCAAGCTCAATCTATAGGTTGACATTGTACCAATTCTTCACAACCAATGTGTTTTCATAAAATATTTCTAAAGGGACTTCTGGATACTTTCTCGAAAATTAACCGAAAAAGTAGAGAACTTGTTAAAAGCAAAAGTTTCAATAAAATTTCCTTTTAAAACTGAGATAACAATTTTTTTTTTTTGAAAATAACTTTTTTCATTTTATTTATTTATTTATTTTTTAAATATTAAGCTTCATTTAATATCAAAAAAAATTAATTTGGTAAAAACTGATAAAATATTTAAATAGATTAAAAAAAACGTTATTACAATACGAAACTAAACTAAGGAGAACTTGAACTTATTATTGCTTATTTTTGTTTCTTATACAAACCAAGAAATTTTTTAAAGAGTAATAGAAGGTGGTGGAGGCTGCATGGGCGTCGAAAATTATGTATATAAATTAAAGGAAAATATTTACTCGACAGAAAGAAAACACAGGATTTAGAATTCAAAAAAAAAAAAAAAAATTCCGAAATTCTTCTAAATAAAACAATTCATTAAAAAATGCAATTTTAATTGCTATGTGTTTCTATGGATAAATTCGATATTGCTAGAAATTTCTTGAAGAAAATATTTTTTTTCCGAAATCGTATGCCATTGTTTTGTTAAAATTAATATTACAACATAAAGTCGCTTTTCCTAAGAGTTTTACCACATACAGGTATAACATTAATAATGCAATAAATGTATCACACGTTCATATTATAAAGAACTAGCAGAAGATACAGGAGCAATCAATTTTTCTCATAATTCGTATACATTTTCTAAATACTAATTATAATGTAAAAAAAGAAAGAATTCTATTTGGCACGCTTTTTCAATTTAATATATTTTATTCATTAAATATATAACCTTATTTATGTTTAGGATTATTTTGAAAGAAGTTTTGTACATAATTTCCCGCCAATCTGCTAAAATTCGCAAATCTCAAAACTTTGCAATTTCAGCTTAGAAGTGATAACTATGGAAACTCAAATCCGATTCACAGTAATGCAATGAAAAGATTTAAAGAACTTTTCCTCCTTATTTTTGAATAAAAGATAGGTTGAGTGGTAAAAAAACCTTCTTGCAGGTAAAAAATACCCTTCTTCTATTGAGGTATACTTTCGACCGAGCGGCGCCGTTCTTCTAATGTCAAACTTGATGGGTTGGAAAATCTCAGATAGTGTTAAATTCGATGCCATTTCCGACTCTTTGAAAAGGATTTTTTAAAAGGAAGGTTTAAACATTTTTCGGAAATTCTCGGAGGAAACTAGGTTATAGAAAATACCTGAAAACTTGAAAAAGATCATTTGAATGGAGTAATATTTGCATCTATATTGATGGCTAGCTTTTTAGTGATAATCAAAGATATATAGTGTGATAGATGAATCTGTAATTGAAGAGCTAAGAGAGTAGGGAGAGTGTTTTGGAAAATATCAAGTTATAGCAAATTCTTTCACCTCTCTCCTCGGAGAATTATTAAAACACGAAAAATATCAGTATTTAGATGGTTCATTTTCGAATTCATTCAGAAAGTTTTTTCTTTAATTTGTAGTATGCAATAAGATATGTTTACTATACTTCCCTCGTAAGCAAGAAATGCTTACGTCAAAAATTAAACTTTTAGTATGAACGCCTTTATGTGTGCTCACACCCGTTTAATAATTACACTTTTTTAAGACATGGCTATTGATATCCTTTCACGTATTTTTTTAAAAACAAAATATCCCGTTAATTTACTATATTTTAAGACTAGTAAGATATCCTTAGACTGAAAGAAGGATATCAGGACAAATTTGAGATTCAAAGACGTCAGTACAACTGTATTTCCATTGCACAGGGGTGCCCACCAGCTGGCGGTCATGGCGCAGACTGCGCCATTGAGATTTGTGCGTGTCGGGAGGGGGAGTCCTTTCATGGGCTTTTGCTACTGTTTGTCTGAATTTGAGGTTCCCTAGTTTTTAGGGGGAGGAGGTGTCATCGCTCTGAGGGGGGCACCCCTGTATTACACATGCGTACGAAGATGTATTTTCCATAATTTAATTGAAAAGACATATTAAAAAGTTGTTTTTGTTGTTTGTTGTTTCAAGGGGCTATTTATTTGACTTTCACCATTGTAAGAGCTACTGCATTCCACAGGGTTTCGTCACCACCGCTATCGGGCATGCCATTACAACTTGAGTATTTTCACACCCAGTGTCACATGAGTGGGGGCATCTAGGCTCTCATGATGCAAATGGCACTAGGATTTTAATTTAGCCAAGAGTACCCAGCCAAACAGATACTCAAGTGATCTTCAGCATGCCGCATAACACATACTAAAAAGAGCTTCCCCTATTTTAACGTCAATTACCTGAAAAAGTGCTTTTCTTGTACTTAAACAGGAAGTACGTAAACGAACAATGATGCTTTCATAGTTAAAATTAAAATTACGCAAAGAAAAGTCTCAGGAGGTTAAAAGGACTTATTTAAAGAAGATTTAAGAAATATGTAGATAAAGTACGTTAGTATTTAATTCCATTTTTGAATAACCTTTCGTACATTTTTTTGTCGTTAATACTAAAACATTCTTAAGGAACGAAAGATATTATTCTCAACGAAAAAGTACTCTTTAATACACTTTTCAGCAATTTCGCAATAGAAGAAGTTCTTGCACAATGAGTTGAAAAATTTTTAGCGCTGAAATTTATTTTTTGTGCGAAGGAAAAAGCTCGATAGTTTATACTGGGTGAGAAGTTACTATCAGCATTCATCAGGGAACAGAAGGAAATTTAGAGAAATAAATTTCACCACTGCGAAGGACATAATTCTAAAACTACCTACCACTCCCTTCCTTTTCAGCGTGAAATCAACTCCGAATTCTTCCCAACAACAGATGAAGATTCTCAAAAGCACTCGGGAATAAAATAAAAATAAGAATGAAAATTGGATCTGAAGAAAGGAAAGCAACAAAGAAAAGCGATACAACAAGAAAAAGAAATCTCAAGTAGATTCCTCCGCCCCAGGGGGCGCCATCGGTCCGGCTATTACTATGCGGGACGCGATTGGAGTTGAGATGTAGGCGGGATGTGTCCGGCGATACTTCTGCCATTTTTCTCCTTTTTTCCTCCTCCTCTTCTTCTTCCAATTTGTTGCCATCATGATTTAAGGTCCGGGCTCTGATCGAACATATTTTATGATTTCGGAGACCTGTTTTATAACTCTGTGTTATTAACTTCAATGAATATCTGAACTTCGCATTTATTTGACATTTCGAAAAATGCATAATTCTTTAGCATACAATCAAATAATTGGATTTTAGTTATAGAAGACACATATTTAGAACAAGAACTGTAATGCCGAAGGAAGAAAACAGTCAATATTGATGTAAAAATTAGAAAAAAAAATGTTTTTGCACAATAATATTTTAAGGTAAAGGACCCGGTAGTGGACACTTAGATCTTTAAGCTCCTAAAATAAGCGAATGTAACATTAAACTTGAATGAAATTATCAGAACCTATAGCGAACGATTCCTAGTGCTGGTTAATAGAACTAAAATTGGCGTGGAGCATCTATGCCAGTACATGGATCATAATATTTAATAGCTGCCTCCACAACGGTCACATTTGCTGCTCTTTACTAAAGCCGATCAATAAGAAGGTTAGAGATTTGGGAAAAATATATGGGAAAAAAGCGTGACAACATTTATGAATGGTCCCTTAGTCATTTTTAAAATTATGTCTCCAAGTTAACAGCATAAAATAGATGATATTAATTTCTGTCCACTACTAATACAAATACGTGTCTTATAAATGTTCACTATAGATATAAATTAAGCGTTTAGTAAATTTGACGTAAAAATCTTAATTTTTCATCAAATGACATTTTATAGGTAATTAATTTTTAGAGAAATAGTTGGCGATTAAGCAAAATATGCAAATATTGATGTAAGTCCTTTGAAAAAATTTTGCCACGTAAAAGAGTACAAAAATTTTCTTAACTGTGTCCACTACCGGGTCATTTACCTTACTTAATTATAATTTGTAAACTCAAATATCAAGGGGGTTGCTTACACTTGTTCGTACCGACTCAGTTTAGCTATGCGGTTATTTGTGACAACAACTGACCATTTGAGGACCATCTCTTACTAAACTTGATTCAACTGGAATTTTTATTATCTCTATATATATAAATTGCCAGATAGACTTGGCTACAAAATTATGAAAGAAGAAAACGGCTATCTTTCACTCCCGCACTTTGAAAAAAAATCCTTTAAATGTTTGTATTTTATCAAATACTCAGTGTTTTTATTACAATATAAATGTCGTCATTTTTTTTAAACACTAAAATTAAACAGAAAGCATTGTTTATGATAACGCCAAAAGAATATATGTGGTATTTTTACGAAAATGCGTACAATAATTATGCATCGCAAGTAAAATATTTTGCTAAATTTACAGCTTTTTACAATATAAAAGATGATTTTTTTCTTTAAATTGGTGTTGATCCTCGAAATACGAGCATTATCGAATCTACTAGAAAGTATTAGCTGAAACATGCTTTTTATAGGACAGAAGTTACAGAACGTCTGATCATGAAATTCTCTAGAAATAGAAAAAATTGTCTAACGACTTTTGAATACATAGTGCACAGCTTCCACCATCAATCTATTTTGCTTAATACACGTAAATATTTAATTATCAAAAGGTATAACATATGTGCAGTAAATAGTCATTCTCAATGGAGTCAATTCAAGCAGCGTCATTGGTCACGAGGCAGCGATGAAAGCAATGTAAACAAAGGAAGCCGTAGCATCGCTTTACTTGGAGTTCGACAGATCTAATTGAAAACTAGGCCTAAATAAAGTTCTTCTACATTACGTAAAACCAACACTAAATAAAACACTATAACTGTTATAATAATTAATAAATTTCTTGAATAATGATTAAATTGAATGTAAATACTGGGTTATAATCAGAAAAAGCTGTGCAAATAGTCTAATTATTTTTAAGACAACTAATTTTGCCTAGTGAACACCACGTAAAACTCAATTGAAAATCTTAGTAAACAAAGAGCGGATATCACGTGACAACGGTGATCGTTCATGAGTCCCTCTATCGGTGAACTGCCTCCATTAGTAAAAAGTATTGCACAACATATGCAGTAAACAATCACTCAGTCACCAAAAGAAGACATTCTGTTAGCAAAAGACATCGTACAACATCTGCAGTGATTGGACAAGCGTTGGACAAAACGATGTTTGTGCACAAGCTTCACGCTTATGCAATATTCTCTTGCATACCTTCGCTTGCTTGCATATGGGTGCTTGTGCATACAAGCTTCAGCGTATATAGCCGTCCCTCCCCTTAAAGTATCCATTCACTACTGCTCGGCTCATGAAATAGGGCGTATGATATTTGCGACCAGGAAGTACTGTTAATAACAATAATCAGTTGACGTTTGAAATTTGACAACGTGCAATTGTCAAAAATGTACCAGCTCCCTTACCACACGGTAAAATTAATTGAAATAATTTTCATCGTGACTTTTCAGATAGTATGAATTAAGAATTTTTCGTAATTTTGTAATCAAAAGCTTCCTTTAATTCGGGAGAAAAAGTTACAATTTAATAGTAGTTTGGACCTGTGATCGTCAAAAGAAACCCAAGCCGAAAAAACTTCAACCAACAAAGATCTTACCCAGTTATGTTATGAAAGAACTGTGATAAAATTAAAGATTGATTGTTTCATTGATGTAAAGGTTGACAATTTATAGTCTGAAATTGTTGTTGGCGGATAACACTTACATTTCACTTAGCATCGTTTTTTGCAATCATTTTCCATAAGAATGTGAGGATAAAATGAATAAGCAGGTTATATAATTTTCAAATACAAAAAATATTTTTTTCATGTTAACAAATTCATTCGAGATACATTTAAATGAACTTCATGAAGTAACCGTATTTGGTTAAAATCTCTCTATATATCTTTCTCTGTATATATATACATACATAATAAAATACTCTGTAAAAAATTATAAATACTTTTAAATAGGTCCATAATTTTTTCGCGAAATTTAGATGATGTTATTGCTTAATTTCACGAAAACTGTTTCACTCTGTTTCCATAGCAACCAGTAGTACGTAATTATTGAAGAAAAACGAGAAGTTGTCGTTTGAAAAATGGGAATTGGGACAAGTGCGGGCAGTTTTTCCGAAGCATTTAATTTCAGCTTATTTCATTTGCATATGAATACTTTGCTTTCGACACGCAATTTAGTTTTATGATACTCTCTACATATCTGCCCGAATTGATTTAGAATCCATTCATTATATAAAGCTCGATGCGAACAGGGGACTTATGAAAATTAAAAACTAAGGGGACACTTGAATAAAGATTTAAAAAACAAAAAAAAATGTGGTAGCTAGGCCTCCATCCTGGACGACACCACTGTAGATAAGTGTTCGAAATAAAGTACTAATCATAACTGGAAAATGTTTTGCTGGATTTTTTTCTCTTTTATAACGGTTTTATTTAACTTTATTTGTCACGAAAGTTTACTACGCGGATTTCGACCACTATTGCTGCATAAATTTTCTTCAAACTTTGCACACAAGCTTATCTTCCCAATGGCAATACAATATTCCATGCATTTTACAATTTATTATAACGTTAATTCGGAAACAAAATTAATAATTTTGGATCTGACGAAATTATCAGTATTATTATTTGTCGAATGGCAACAATAGCTTTGTTTGGAATGTTTGGATAATGCAACGATGTTTTGAATTTTAAACAAATCATGGCGAAAAAAGAAACTGCGACGCAGCGGTTTCTACAACGCGATTAACATCAACGGTTTTATTTAACTTGATTTGTCACGGAAGTTTGTTACGCGGCTTTACTGCATAAATTATCTTCAAATTTGTTACACAAGCTTATCTTCGATGACAATACAAGATTCCAAATTTTCTTTCATACAAAATACAAAACCGTTAACTTAACACATTTTTTATTGAAATAGTGTATTTTATGCTTGTTTATATACATTTTTCAAATACTTCTTGCATTGGTTGGTACTATTACGATTAGAAAACACACACATCGTTTCAAATTTTTCCCAGGAGGGGGGTATGTGTGGCCAGAATATATTTACTCAATATACATTGTATGTAAAAGAAATAAATAAAGCTAAGGAAATACACACACAGACATATTTAACCAATTTCTTATCAACGTACCGCAAGTTGAACGGTATTTAAAACGAATATAATTTCTCAAACGTTGGAAGGAAATTGTTTGCGGGGAGGGGGGGGGGGGGAGGGGGACTATTCCTGAACGATATTCCATTAAATTTGACATGAAAAGTGGAAAAAGATTAGTAAACACTGTACAGAGTCTGAAAGAATTTGATGCTTAAGTTGTATGCTAGTAAGCGCTGTCCAAGAATAAAAGGTAAATCACGAATGTTATTTTTTGCTATATATTACACCGATCAAGAATAATTACCCATTTTTCTTTTATTTTAGCGCTTAGAACACTTGCTAAAACAAATATTTTCCAGCAGTTATGTATTTTAGCAGCATTTTTCCTCATATTTCAAACGTCCCAAATTTTTTGGGACATTTCTTTTTGCATTACTTAAAAAACTTTTGGAGTTTAAATCTTTTGAGTCATTTTCTATTAAAAACAGTAAATTAAAAATTAAAATCGAATATTGAAAATTTGCAAATGTAATTACCGTCCCTCAAGATTCATTCAAGACGGATATTTGTAAAAGAAATTATATTCTACAAGGTACATTAAAAAAAAACAAAAAAACATATATATGAGTAATTGAGCAAAATTTCAACTGGTAGTGAATTAAAAAATATATACTGATAAAACAGAATTGATATAGTACATACGGGAGGATGGGGTAAAATGGGTCACTTTATAAAAAACCCAAAATAATAGGACTTGAAATTGAAATTTTTAAACCAATATTTTTAATGTTATTTTTCTAGGTGTTGGCATCATTTTTCAATCTAAAAAAAGTTAGGATTTTAAATATGGCAACACAATTTTTTTTTCTTTTGTAAACTTTGGATGGTGATGTGATTAACACATGGTTTACCAACTTCTGAAAAGCTCTATATTTTATCAAATAACAGCTCAAATTTAAAGGATTACCTCACTAAGAAACTTTTTAGAACAATTCCAGAGTTGAAAAATATTAAATATTTTCTTTTTTACCTATCAGTTTTTCTTGGATGGAGAAAAATGGGTCAGGGTGAGGATTAGGTCGTGTTATTCATTTTTTTTTATTATTATTTACTCTGTTGTACCTAACTGCAGCAAGTTCCTAAATTTAAACAATGTATGTTGTTATAATTGAAATTAAATTAAATATTTTTTTTTTACGTTTTCCCTAAAAAAGATCATATTGATGTAATAGAGAGAAGTGATGTTGTTGAAGTGTTACGTGAGCCAATATGTAACTATCGAGAACAATATTCTTTTTCAATGTAATCATAATTTCAATGTAATCACATTCAAAATATGTTACACTTACACATTTTTTCCCCCAAGTTCAAAGTAATAAATAACTTTTTTTAGCATTATTTTGCATTATAACCCCTTTTGCCCCGAGATGGCGTAAAATAGGTCACAATCTTATAAGCTCAGTTAAACTAATTCATAATTAAAAATTCAATATTAAAATGACATAAAATTGTTCTAAAGGAAGTCAATGTTAAGATGTAATTGAAAAGAAATGGGAAATGTTTCTGGTTTTGTTGCTATGAAACTTTGAATATGAAAATAGCTAAAAAGTGACCCATTTCCCCCCACCTAACCCTGTTAAAAATTTTTACATCAGTAGTATTTTTCAAGATTCTCTTTTTTTTTTTTTTTTTTTACTGGAAAATAATTATTTCTCCAACAAAATTTTTATATTCAAGAACATATTACGAGTGGTATTAGTACGGTAAGCGATCATACTGTTATTAGTTATTTTTTTAATAGCTATCCAAAAAAGATCTGAAATGCAGAACTTCTATTTTGTTTGCACCCATTTGAGCAATAATAACACTAACTATGACTGTAGTTTATTTGCTGCCTAAATACTAGATAATTTATTGTGAAAACCACGTCAAGTTCACTTCCTCATTTCGTAAAAAAAATGTAATTAAACATCTCGAAATTGCTGATACTTTAGGAATGTACCTTAATTATGACAAAATACAGTTAAGCAAAATAAATAAATGAAATAGCATTTTCTCCCTATAATCATCTAAATATTTACTTAAGGTCATTAAAATATGTTCAATTGCCAGAAAAATAAAATACTTGAAGTTACGAGTTTCTAGTTAAGAAATTCACTTCGAAGTAAATGTGTAAAGATTTTATGGTTAGAATAAATTGAAATTCTAAAAAAAAAAAAAAAAAAAAGAAAAGAAAAAAAAAAAAAAGAAAAAAAAAACAACGCACAGCTTTGTTATGATGATTAAAGCTACCCTGTTAAGACTTCTATAGAGCGCGTATTGATGGACGTGTGACATTGAAAGTATGTATATATGTAACATAGACTTATAGGGTAAAGAAATCTGAAACATAAAAATATTTATTCCAGTTAGTTATTGTCGAGTATTTTCTAAAATCTCACTTTAAGCAAAAGCGAGGAACATTTCCTCAAATAAGAACAAAGAGTAACGAATTATGTTATTGTTAACATTGCCATTCAGATATCTAACAGAAACCATATAAACCATATAATATGGAAAATATAACAATTTTGGTATGGAATTATAATTTAAAAATAAATTTTTTTGTTAACTCATTATTTACCTCCTAAATTGTGTAGAAATAACTCTTGTTAAAAGTGAAATTGAAATAAATATCTGTGATTCCTGCAGAACTGGCAATCAATGCAGAATAAACCATTTTAAAGAAATATTCGATATAAATTTAATCAATGGTTTAACATGAGGTCTTATGGGAATCGATTTTATACAGATTTTGCTCTTTAAAAATGATAACTCAAATTGTATTCATCCCATCTTAATGGAAGTTAGCAAAGTTGGTCTGTGTAGCAGAGCAGATCATAGGGGATTTTTCCAAAAATGATAATTATTTTAGCAACATTTTATTTATTCTATTATTTTATATGGTCTGTTCCTTAAATATGTACGTAATAAATTTGTCAAAGCCTTACAAAAAAGGATTTGGATGAGCTCTAAAATATATAATTTTTAAGCATATCCTCAAAATTTTGGTATATCCTCTAGGTGAGAGTTATTATACATTATTTTGGTGACATTTTATTCTAATTAGTCAGAAAAGATTAATTTATAGAATTTCCTGAAGTTTTTGAAATAATTCCTGAATTTTATACAAATAGTTCAGCTTTTAAAAAAGTTTTAAAGAAGTTTTTTAAGCAATGCAAGTAATTCTAATGAACTTTTTACTAAATTAAATTGAACAATGTAGTTTTGTTATTTTGGTTTTTTAAAAAAGTACACCAAACGGTGTTCGGACACTTTAGTAAGAACAAACGCTAATTTTTTTAAAAGATTGATTTCCAATTTTTTATAAGATCACTTGTTTTTAATTGTTTTATTGTCTGAATTTTGAAAGTGAAAACGTATTGGGGCTCTACATTTTTATATTGCTTAAGGCATCTAAGAGTTTTAATACAGCCCTGCCTCGGGGGCGTGAGTTTAAAAAAATAAAAGTAAAATAAAAAACAAAACTAAATACTTTAATTCAGTATTTAGTAGTACCTTGACTTCATATGTTATTATATGTTTCAAATTAATAATTATGTGTAGTAAGACTTAAGTGTAGTAATGTTATTTTTTGTGCAAGAAATTATCTATATTTTCATTTAATAAGCAGCTTTAGTTTCAAATTCCGATAGCACAAGTACTACTTGTATTGACCAGGTGTGGTGGGGGTTGTGGGGGAGCGTAACCTCACACCAGCGACCAAAGGGGGACACAGAGCCAGAAAGGTTCTCCCTGATGTAACTGTTTTAACATATTAGGGTAGGCAGTATATTTCAAACCCAAGGTTTCTGGCGGGCTTAACCTCCCTGATTGCGACTTAATGTCTTACAAGTTGGGGATCATTCATAAATGATGTCACGCTTCGAGGGGGGGAGGGGGGTTCGTGAAACTGTGACAAAGTGTGACAAGGGGAGGGGAGGGGGTAACAAGAAGTGTGACTTTCCTGCTTATGCAACATAGCGTGACAAAGGGGGAGGGGGTCTGTTAAAGTGTGACATTTTGTGACAAAGGGGGGAGGGGGTCAAATATGTGGGGAAAAAGCGTGACATCATTTATGAACGGTCCCTTGTTGTAAATGAGATTTATCATGTAGGATAAAAATAATAGAGATAATTGATTCTATTCCATCGAAATCTAATTCCACTGCCACTTTGTGCTTGAAAGAATAAATGTTTAGCATTATAAAACGTGACATGATTTGAATCTCGGTAATAATCCCACACCTCATTTTTTCCTTCTCGCTCTTACTAAACTCGAGTCCATAAAACTACACACGAATGAAAAAGTGGTCTTTCGGCAGATTCTTCACAATTTGGTGTTTCTTGGATCGTGTTCTATGGCAGAGTTATTGTTGGCAGTCGTCCAAACATGTTTCATTTTTTACCGCTTTTGCACTCTTACGAAGTAAAAGATTCAGTCCCTTACAATTGAAGCCTGCGACCAATCCAGAAAAATGTTTTGTAGCCATGATGAAATATGTACTCGTGTTCAAGAGGGCATAATTCTGTTTGTAGAAAGAAAAACAATTCTAATATCGCTTGACAAAAAAATGAATTTTTCATGTTTTTTATGCTGTCAGATGCAGTGTATTTCGGGAAAACATTCTTTTCTTTCCAAAAGGAAAACGTTTTTATTTTGTCTTTTATGTATAGAAGCGTAAGTTTATGTTTAGAACAAAATATACTTGTTTTTTTTTTTAAGCGTATGCACGGTTTGACATACACATATCAGTCGTTCATAATCTTTGATTGAGTACTTATTAACATTCAACGTATTAAGAGAGAGAACTTTCCTTTCTTTTTTTTTTTTCATTGAATAATAAAGAGGTCCACTACTGACCGTTTTTTTTCTTTTGATTCCTCCACCCCCCCTTTTTAGTAAGTGCGAACAAAAATATTTTCATTTTGAAATCGTAGTCATGCAGAAAAAATACTTTTCCTTTTGAAAACTTATTCAAGTTTCTTAATTATATGAAAGTTCAAAACCGATATAAAATATTTACAGTTATCACGCATTCCTGCTATGAACGGATTATGGCTTTAATATTCAAACCACATTTAAAATAATTTTACGCTTTTTTATGCATTATTAATATTTTTTCTTTTTGCTGCCATAGCAATTATAAAACCGAGTAACATCAGTGAAAATTTTTTAGCGTAGGATTATCAAATGCGATTAAGTTATTAAGTAGCAATTTTTAGCTTGGCTGTGGGTTGGGCACCTTGGCTTAATTGGGAGAAAATTGCGGAAGATCAGAAACTCATTGATTTGAATGTTTCAAAACTTATGTGTGATAATTATTTCAAACTGATCGTGATCAGTTTGCATGTGCAGTCTAATCTTAGTAGATCTATTATTCATTTTATTTAATACTTTCCTTTATGCATGTAGAATTCATATAATTAGAATACATTACTTGCCACGTTTAGTTTGATAATATGGTAGAAAAGTTTGCGCTCGAAATATAATGTGCAAAGCAATAATAGAATGCTTTTTATTCACAAATCATATCAACAAGAAAGTTTGAATAAATCTACTCAGCATTGTAAGAAATTCCTGTGAATTATCGGGAAAAGTAACTTCTATGATCTTTATTGCTTGGTTTTACACTTAAAATCAGTTAAATGATTTGTTTTTATAGAATAAGAGTTTTTGAAATGCTTTGTAAATATGACACCATTTGGCGATTTTTTACTGATGAATTCTAAGTTTTAGAACCTGTTTTAACTTCTTTTTGGGGGGGACGGTGGTTGTACGTCATGGAGTAAGAAGAAAAAGGCCTCAAATCGGTAGATTTTGAAACAAGCTATCAACGCACTACGTCTTACAATTGAGGCTTTAATCTACCATGAATATTATAAATTTCTTTATGTTGAGGATAAATCACGGAATGTGGATAAGAAACCCCTAGATAGGTTTCAAAACTAGAAAAATAATAAAACACAAGATGAAAATTTGATTTTGATTGCTATAGTAGAGGCTCATTTCTACAAGATCGTAGAGATTAAGAAAATAAATTGGCTATTTGAGCGTTCTTGAAGAAGAGAAGATGAAAGCTGTAGTGGGGATCACTAAACTGTATAAATTCCTAAACATTCATAAATTGAAGATTCATGAAACCAAGAGTTTATTGAGCTAATGTAAATAATTCCAACAAAAAAATCCGGTCTTGAAACTTTATTGATATAATTTTTGGTCTTAGAGTTCATTCATACCAATAGTAACGGAGACATTTTGCGTCTGTCGAAAAAGTCCGTTGCTACAGATATTGAACTAAACACTGAGAAATAAGTGACGTACAGTGAAATGAACAAATCAGGAAAGACCCTTTTAATGATGCAATAAAAAATGCCAATTAGCCAATACAAGGGCGTGGTTATTAAATTCGGATGAACCAATGATGTGCGCTGAAAGTTTTGCTGCCGTTGTACGTCGCTATTTGCACTTGGTGAAATGCATCTTTAGGTGCTCACACACCAAAGGCGACAAAAGCAATATTCCGATCTCTTCTCCTATACGTACGCGCCAGAGCATATTTTTACCTTCAAAAATGTGCTCTGCGCTTGCGTAGATGAGAAACGCCAGGACTATTGTCTTTGTCGCCTTTGGTGTGAACGCACTCCTAGAGTAATTCCTTATTGAAAGACATCATTTTATTGAGATACTCTTTTTTTTAATGGGAGGCAGTTTTTTGTAAGATATTTTTCAATTCATTGTGCCAATTTCATTCGTTCCGGAGAAAGCATTACCTCTTCTCTTAACACAACCAAGCTTTCAACTATCTATGATTAATTAATTGACAGTCACATTACTAATGTTTTAACTGACATTCATGGACACAATTCGGTAGCTTGAAAATCCAAACTTTTAACTTCTGTCTAATACATATCTAAACGATCATAAATCTTTGAAGCGGTGTTAATTGATTGAATTTTGTTTAAAATAACAATTGAAGAGCTATCTTTTTAAATTTCGCAGCGGAAGTTGCAACAAATGATTCCCATTACTGGTAGATAAAATGAACCCAATGAACTGCAAATCAGTTGCTGTAATAAATGAGCTGCCATTTGGGGATTTGAAAAGTTGTCACAGACAGAGATTTTCGTCAGTTGATACAAGTGGTTCTGAACGATTAGTGAAATGTTATGCAGCGCAGCATTCATTATTCTCATTTGCTTTTCCGAAGTGACATTTCATTTTCATGTGATATGTGGTAGTTTACATCTCAGCTTTGCACAATGGATAGTTAGGACTATTCAAGTAAATTCTAGAAAAACTAGTTTTCTGCTTTTTTAGGTGAAGTTTAATGTGAAATTGCAAAACGCTATTTCATTTCTAGAAATGTTGAAACATGTAAATGTATCTATGTAACATCACCGTTACAAGCATTTCACTTTATCGAATGTCCGTCTATGAAGCCATCGTGGAAAACAGTCGCGACCAGAGTCCATTTAATCATTGGTTTATTTGAGTTTCATCATAGGAAATACACATTCAAAACAATACAAAGACGAACAGCAACGTCAACGTTTTTACAAGAATATTTACATCGTGAATCGCTGCGCGAAAAGCTTACGAGAGCCTTTTATGCCCTCTCGAGCTGCATGATACGTGATGATGATGCACTGATATTGCTATTCGTTACTATTTTTAGTTCACATTGCGTAATCTTTCCCGCGTTAGTTTCCCGGACTGGGGACATATAAAAAATTTCTATGTTTCAAAAACGAAACAGAGTTCAAAAAGGGGTCTAAAAAAGTTATTTAGTTTTCTATGTTATATGTATTTACAAACATATGTTTATAAATGTAATTAAGTAAAAAGAATGTGTTGATAATTTCTTGGTAGATAAACTAGATTTATGAATAAATGAAATGTAAAAGAGGGGAATAAATGGCTAAGCACAGTGAACGCCGCTTAATTACATTCGGACAAAACGATTTGATGACAATAATCGATTGCTGAAAATAAATTACAAAAGTTGGGGAAAACGCATACTTCTGCCATTGATTAACAAATACACTTGATTTCCGCAGGCAACGTTAATTCACATGTTGTTGAAATGAAATGAATGTATTTAGCGTAAGTGTAATAGCAGCAACAGAAAAAATATAATAAGAATAAGTAAGTTATCTACTAGAAAAAAGAAACAATAATTAGAAAGAAAAGAAAAAATATAGTGTCGGTTCCCTGTAATTTTTACGAAATTTGTTCGGCGACGTCATTTTTCTGCATTCTGCACACATCGACTCAAGATTCGTAGCGCCTCTTTCATCTGAGAAAGCGTGAACACATTTGCAACTGAAGTTTAAAAAATCATTCACAAACAGAAAAAAAAAGGGGGGGGGGGTTCCGGCTTTCGCCAATTTAAGAAATTTTTTTTTCCAAATTGATAACAATAAACGAAACTTTGATTACAAAAAACGATGGCTTGTTAATGTATTTTCATGCAAGGGAATAGGGCTTAGCGGTTTTGAAAACGTTAAACGATTGATAACGTTAATCGTGAACACATAAAGCGACGTTTACTGTATTTCAGTTTCAAGTTATACACATATAAAAAATGACTGAGTGTTTAAAGTCGCATTCAATCTGTAACTAGATTTACCGGGCAAGAGAGGAAGTGTACACAGATGCTTACAACACAGACAGTAGATGAGAGTTACAAACTTAAACAAAGTTTTTTATAGTTAGCAAACCTGCAGTTGGTGCAAATGAAGATTAAAAAAAAAAAAAAAATGGTAATATAATCGTCACGTTGAAGGAAAAAAAACTTTCACAGATGAAACAGAAAACATAAAAAGCCTGTCTCAGCTGAACACATTTCGAGTTGAGCACACAAAAAATCGTTTGCAATTGAAAAATTTTGGAAAAATAATTGTATTTTTGAAGTAATAGGATTTTAACATTATTTCCACTCATGTAAGAAATTACGTCAGAAGAAAAAAAGACTGCCCTAATATTAAATACGTTTGTATCTTGTGGAATTTAAGATGTTTAGATATCAATTCAATCTATTCATTTTATTATGGGGCATGGAGGTATACCTCTTGCTCTTATTTCAATGTGACATACAAAGAATATTTAAGCTAATGCTTAAAATCATACACGTGTGCATGTTACCGCTACAGCTCGGCAGCGGTTAATATGCACATTACCTAGCTAATCTGCAGATTAACAAGGGTGATAAATTTAAAGGGCGGAATCATAAAATAATAAATTGCACTAGGAATTTAAGTTACGTGCCTCATAATCGTACGACATAGGCGCAGACGATTTTCTGCATCTTGTAAATTCACCGACACTTCCAGGCTCGATCCTCTGACCTGGGGCGTACGAGTCTGGAGCCTTACAACGACGCCACCGTGCTGGCTATATATATATATATATAATATATATATATATAAATGGCACTACGACAATTTCCTTAATTGAGATAATATTTTAAACCGTTTGATTGATTGAATTATAGTTTATTCATTGTAGTGATGTTTGACTCTATTGACTAATCTGTTGATTGTCTGATTGTAATAACTTGGTTCTTTAGCTATTAAAAAATAAATAAATAATATTACGTTAACTTAAGATCATAGAAACGTTGCTGTTTCTTCAGCAAAGATTTTATTTTCTTTAACGAGTGCCAAGAGAGTAATGTGCTGATAAACTAGATAATTCGAAAAATAAAGCAATTTTTCGGAACCATAACCGATTACTCTAATTAATCTGCACATAATCCGTAGAATAACAGATTTCTGCCCTTTCGCGGTAACACACACCACATACAAATGAATATAAAATGAATTGTTTATTTCGAAAAGGTTGCATCTCCGTTTTGAAAAAGAAAGAACTCTCAGTATTAATTTATTAATTTTTATGGAATAATTAATCAAAAATTATTTTAATTTACCAATATTGCATTCCTATTACCTATTAAAATAAAATAGTAACAGAACAGGTCCGTAAAGTTTGCTCACTTTTCATAAGCCATTTTTTTCTATCTCCTGAAAAAATTTTGTTTTTCAGAGTTGGTTACCTTTTCGAAATAAATGATTCAAAAATATTCCATTTTGCTTTTTTTTAAAATAGCAAGCACCATTCATATGATATTGTTTTTTAACTCTGTTTATTTTGCTACTTTATGTTATATCCTATAAATATAACATATTAATTTCCAGTAAAAACACGCAGGGCAAATATATATATTTACCATACAGAAACCAGTTAAGGAAATTAGTGTTTTATGTGCAAAGAATAAATTTTTCCGAAAGCTACCCCGCGATGCTTCCTTTAATGTATATTCTCACTAAAGAGAACGTTTAACCCTTCCCTTATGAAAATCTCATTAGGCTCCGTAAAGGATCATTACGCTTCTAGTTTCTAAAATTATGCTATTTTATTACCTCTTAGAACACGAAATAGTTACTAAGAAGGGGCACCCTATGTTTATATTTCAGTTTTATTATAAATGTTTTTGTTCCCCTAATTCTCTTAATGGTAGGAAAAAGTGGGTTGAAACCTCCTACAAATCGATGACTCGTGTCGATGAAACTCAATCGATTCCAAGCCTAGTTACCAACTTAAGTCATTTGCGAAAACAAGAATGAATGTGTTTGACGGTAGACAATCAATAAAGATTATTTTTCATTCTGCGTAAACACTTGTGTTTGTTTTGCTTTTATCGCTGAACGTTACGGGATGGGTAAACGATTTTTTGGATCATCAGTTAGATAAAGTTTATATGTTGCAATTATTAAAATTTGCAATGCCGCATCACAGCTATGTCGACTTTTTGGATCATCAGTTAGATAAAATTTATATGTTGCAAATATTAAAATTTGCAATGTCACACCACGGCTATGTTGATTTTTTGGATCATCAGTTAGATAAAGCTTATATGTTACAATTATTAAAATTTGCAATGCCGCACAACAGCTATGTCGAATTTCTGTATAATCAGTTAAAGTTTATATGTTGCAATTATTAAAATTTGCAATGTCACACCACGGCTATGTTGATTTTTTGGATCATCAGTTAGATAAAGTTTATATGTTGCAAATATTAAAGTTTTCAATGTCGCACCACGGCTATGTGGATTTTTTGGATCATTAGTTAGATAAAGTTGATATGTGACAATTATTGCAATTTGCAATTTCGCGCACCACAGCTATGTTGATTTTTTGGATCATCAGTTAGATAAACTTTATATGTTGCAATTATTTATATTTGCAATGCTCCACCACATATATGTTAGAAGGCTAGATGTCGTCCTCCGATGGCGTAGAGTACAAAAATATGTGTGGACTGGAAGAGGTTTCTGGGGCAGAACATTAGGTAAAAAATTGGTGGTAACAGTAAACTTTTCGGCAGGAGCGGATACAGAACAACATTTTATAGGGAGTCATGTTCAAGACTCAGGTACGAAAATTTTCTCTCACTGTTGAGGGGGGGGGGGGATAATAAAAATCGCCAACCGGCTGGGAAGAAGTTGTTTGGTATAACAGTATCCTTATGCCCCTAGCGCCTTATAACTTTAATTTAAATGAAAAAATTTTAACTAATAGTAGAACAGCGTTTATACGACGTCGAAGGGACTACGGAAAAACGTCATATAAGTGAGAACGTCGTACAATCAATTTAACCTTCTGGTTAAAACCCAAGAATTAGGACATCATATAAATGTGAACGTTGTGTAAACACTGCTACAAAAATTTCAAATTTTATTAATTAATTTCGTAGAATTTCTTCCACATTTCAAAATTTTGTCGATGGTTTGGGGAGTGGGGGAGTGGGTCATAACCCCTATGACCCTCCCCTTGTATCCGCCGCTGCTTTCGACCGGGACCCCAATGACAGTATGAGGTTATTACTATGACATTTAGTTTAGACTACCATGTGATAAAGAAGAAAAATGTGACTCCTATTTGCAACTAAAATGCAACATAATGTCCTCTCAAAAATAAGTGTGCACCTCAAAAAGCTAAGTATTGGCTTTAGAAAGTTTTGATGCTAGCAATTGATATATGCGATTTATATGTTGTTTTTTTTTTCAGGTATTTCTAATATGTTTGAAATTTTTCGTGAGCCTAAAAAATAAGCTGAAAATGAAATAAAAAGGTTTTTGGAAAAAAAAATAGATACGACTTTTCTTCTGGTCTGTGATATTTTTGTGGTACTTTACTTACATTCAAGATCAGAGAGAGAGAGAGAGAGAGAGACTTTGGTGAGAAAATTAAAAATCGGATAATTTTTAACCGGGAAACATTTCTTATTGCACACAACTTTTATTAAGGTATTCAAATCAAAATAAATTTCTCCAGTTAAAATTTTAAATTTTATATGAGGTTATACGAAATCATTCGTATACTTTCTGAGGAAAATGCAATTTTTTTTTTCAAAAACTTTTAAATATGCATAAGTTGAACATCCAATATTTTTGAGAACAATTCGAGATCAATCATATATTTTTTTCTACGAAAATCAAAATTCAAACAAATTTTCCCAAGGACAGTTCGAGATCTATCTTATCCACGAAAATCAAAATTTTAACAAATTTTCCCAGAGACAGTTCGAGATTAATCTTATATTTTTTGCTACGAAAACCAAAATTCAAACAAGTTTTTCCAAGAACAATTTGAGATCAATCCAACACTTTTTGCTGCGAAAATCAAAATTCAAACAAATTTTCCCAAAGATAGTTCGAAATCCATCATATATTTTTGTTATGAAAATCAAAATTTAATCAAATTTTTCTAAGAAGAATTCAAGATCAATCATATATTTTACTACGAAAACCACAATTCAAACAAATTTTTCCCAAGAGATTAATCATATATTTTTGTCACGAAAATCAAAATTGAAAAAATTTTTGCTAGAACTATTCGAGGTCAATCATGTATTTTATTATAACGAAAATTAAAACTCAAACAAATTTTCCCAAAGGAAGTTCCAAATCAGTCATATTTTTGTTACGAAAATCAAAATTCAAACAATTTATTCCTAGAACAATTCGAGATCAATCATATTTTTTTCCACGAAAACAGAAATTAAACAAATTTTCCCCAAGAACAATTAAAGATCAATCATATATTTTTGCTACGTTAATCAAAATTAAAACAAATTTTTCCAAGAACAATGAGATAAAACATATATTTTTTGCTAAGAAAATCAAAAATCAATGACATTTTTCCAAGAACAATTCGAGAATTATCCTACATTTTTTTCTCAGAAACATAATTATTCAATACTTATTCTTAGCTTTCTTGAAACAATACATTTTTTTAAATCCCAAGTAGTTTATACCCAAACCTAGTATTATTTTAAATGAAAAACTCAATACCTTTTACAGAGAGAAATCAATAAATTTTATTTAATAGCATAGATCTTTTAAAATCACAGAAATAAAAGAAGCCACAGACTTACTAAATCATTCGCAGTCACTTCAATTTCTGCAGATTGCGATGGATTACCCTACTTTCCCGATTTTACGATCGGGAGGCTCAACACGTTACAACTCTTTTATATCCCTCAGGGCAATATCAGAAGCAAATTGGATACTTGTCTTCCAATTAAGGTGGTTATATTGAAGCTGATAAGCAGTCCAAAGCCCGGAGGGTCGATTTGATATTATCTCATTTTGGAAGTCTGAAATCTTAAACACATCAACTGAGGATTGGAACCGATGCGTTGTGAATTAATTTATGAAAATTGAGTTTCACTTGCATGGTGGTTTAATCAATGCTTTGAGGATTAGACTAAACTACTAAACTGTTTTTACGACGAATAAATAGGACTTGAAGAAGTTAATTTTTTGTCACAGAAATTTGGAACAAGCTTTTTTGAGAGAAATCAATTTCTTACATTGTGAAAAGAAAAAAATAAGTCGAATTATTGAATAAAGTTTTAAAATAAAAAAATATGAATTCATTAGGTTCTGCAAGAAAAATTTATTATTTATGCAAAGCAGCTCAAAATTAAATATTTTCCAGATAAACATTTTTTTTTGTGTGTGTATGTGGAAGAGGACAATTTTTAATGGGAAAACTCAAAATGCACATTGTATTTCTGTAATGAAACTTAAATAAAGTTATTAAAAGAATAAAATTTAATAAGTTATTTAGAAAACAACTCTCAATACATCTTGTACGAAACAGTTTTGTTGAAAATTTAAAACTGAATATTTGCTACATAAATTCGACATTCTGTATATGTAAGCAAAATTCGATACGGTTTTTAAGAAGAATTTTTTTTCAATCTTTTTGGCAGGGAGATAAAGAAATTTTAAAAGGAAAACGCATATGATGTTTTGCAACTAAAATTAAGTTAAATTTCGCAAAAAATAAATAAGGAAACAAAGATATTTTGGGAAACAATTTTAAATGAAAAACTAATTTCGACGTCATTTAGATTTATGTGAGAAAAAAAACTAGAGAATATTGTTTGATAACACAGATAAAACGATACATTTTGTCATCTCTTTCATTAAAAAATATTCTCTACACTTGTCTACTGTCCAAAACACAAAGCTCAGGGTACTTTCTAGAGAATATTGTATGATAACACAGATGAAACGATACATTTTTTCGTCTCTGTTGTCAAAAAATATTCTCTAGAGACTTGTCTACTGTTCGAAACACAAAGCTCAGTGTACTTTCTAGAGAATATTGTTTGATAACACAGATGAAACGATACATTTTTTCGTCTCTTTTGTCAAAAAATATTCTCTACACACTTGTCTATTGTCCGAAACACAAAGCTCAGAGTACTTTAATAAAAATTTAACATATTTTCGAGATAAAATTGATGCACTTAATAATGTAAAACTTTTAAAAGCATATTACGACAATTTTATACCCTCTGGGAAATACTGAAACAAACTGAATGCTTATTTTCAATAAAGGTGGCTATATACTCAGTCAAAAATCTATACAGACCATTTGAGATTCACTTATTTTCGGGAATAGGAATTAAGAACATGATTTACTTTTTTAATAAATGGGTTGAGTCGTGAATTAATTTCTGATTGTTTTGCTCCAATTTATTGATTGCATCAACGATTTGGAGCTTTGATATTTAAATTAAAAAATACACTATTTAATATAAAGTTAAAGAATTGCACGTTATTTATAGCACAAATAAGCATTAAAATGCAGACATATGTTTCGAGATTGCTTGGCATCCCTTTTTCAATGCGAAAGTGGAACTTCTAGATGCAAAAACATCCAAGCTCCACTTTCGAATTAAAAAGGGGATTCCAAGCAATACCGAAACATATGTCTGCGTTTTAATGCTTATTTGAGCTATAAATAACGTGCATTTTTTTAACTTTACTTGTGCACAAAGTTCCTTTTATTAAATTACTATTAAATATGTTAAAAGTAAAGTAAAGCCTAATCATTTTTTTACCATCTACATTAAATTGATTACGAAGAAATTATCAGTCTCAAGGAAATCAGATTTATAACATCATGCATACAGTTGATGTATTATTGACAAGTTGTCTTAAAGGATTTTTTTTTTTTTTTTTGAAAAGTTTTCAGTAAAAATAAACACAAATGTTTTAGAAAGATATTATACCCAAACCCTTCTTTAGTGCTACAGAAAGAGGCTACGTAATACGTTTACAAAAGCAAATTTCCAAAGCAAATTAAACTGTATTCTGTCTGACCTAATTCTTTTTTTAAATATTGAAACTTACAGTTGAAACCTAACCTGTGACCTAATGTTTTGTTATCATGCTTCCGATATAAAGAACTGTCATGATAATGGAATAATATATTAAATCTCCAAAGCATATTTTAAGTTACACGGTTTTATTTAAAAAATACAAACTAAAATGCAGTAATAGTGGTCGAAAACCGCGTAACAAACTTCCGTGACAAATCAAGTTGAATGGAATGGATAAGACTGGGAACTGGTTTAGAACTGACGACCTAGAGTGCCACAATCTAACGCTATAACCACTGCTCAACAGACTCAACTACAAAGCAAGTTAAATAACATTGTTGCATTATCCAAACAAAGCTATCGTTGCCATTCGGCAAATAATAATTCTAATCATTTCCTCAGAGCCAAAATTATTATTTTTTCCCCTAAAAATTATAAAATGGATGGAATATTTTATTGTTATCAAAGATAAGCTTGCGTGCAAAATTTGAAGAGAATTTATGCAGTAATAGTGGTCGAAAACCGCGTAACAAACTTCCTCGACAAATCAAGTTAAATAAAACCGTGTAAAAAAAACCTGTGACTCAGTATTCCCAATATGACATAGTCTTGATTACCCAAAACAATCTTCAACTATCCAATTTAAAACATCACTGTCAGCACATTTCATTTACTTTAAACTTCTTGCTCATGAAGAAGACTTTAAAACTTCGCGCGATGAAGAAACTAATGTTGAAAATTGTACGATAAATCTTTGTTGAAAAGATTACGTCTTTTTCCTTTTAGTTCAACAAGTTTCCGTTCTTTAAGTGGTTTAAGCCCTTACACCTAAAACAAACCCTTCCGTTTGAATGTCATTTCTTAAGTGTTTCGGATGACCTACATAAGGCAGAAAGATAAATAACTAATGTACAAACAAGCAGAAAATAGTTATACTCTGTCTAGAAATACACTTACTTAACTTTTGGAGAGGTTTCAAACGGTAAATAAAATCTTGAACCCTTCACATCTTCATGAAAGTAATAAGAATCTAAATGGTCTGATATATTTTTCCGAAGGAAAAGAAAAATATTGATTACTTCATGGTGGTTATAACTCAAGTCACCCTGTTTAGACCTATTTAGAGCGCGTTCTACACTAAAAAAATTTAGCCCGGAAATACATGCACTGTTATAAAAAACCTGAATTTTCAGAGTGTTTTTTGACTGATTTTAACGGAAGATTTCCTTCAATACATGGTTTTTTCTTCCAAAAACGGAAGTATCACGTCCTGAAAATACGAGAACGGAACATATCCGTTTTACGGTTGCTGTATTTTCACATCATGATTTGGATTAACGGAGAAAAAAGAAATGGAACTTCTGTCAAATCGCGGGAAAATATTATCAGAAACGGAATATTTCCGGCAACTCTGCTGCCGTACGTTTTCCGTTATTTTCAGGAGACTTTTTTAGCGTAAGATTCTCCTGGATATCATTTATCTGGAGTCTGATGTATAATTAGACTTTTGAACAAGAAAGTCTAATTTTACAAATTGTTTTAATTTTTTCTCTTTTAGAAAACATATTACAGAGAATTAAAAACAGAGAATATTATGTACTTTGATTTGCAACATATGTGCCGACATCTGTGAGTGCGCTGAATCTTTTATCTTTACATAAATACGAAGGTGGGTTTAGTTGAGCTCTAGGCCGCTTGGCCATTCTTACTTGGGTCATTATAGGCCCAATGTAGTCGTTAAGGCGGGCCGCCAAAGGATAGCAGGTTACTCGCTAGAGCTGGAGTTAAATTACACGCCAATAATTTATGATGCACTTTTGACCATTTTAAAACTGGAAGTTGCAGATTTCAAGCCTTTATGTATGTGGTCTACAGGAAAGTTCTATCCGTTTTTGGAATAAAAGAAAATACAAATTTTTCTTACTGCCAAATAACTTTATTTAATAATATAACTGCCATTATTATCAATGACTTCTTGGCAGCGTGAGGGCAATTTATATATCCCATTTTTGAAAAATGTTTCATCTTTTGATTCGAAAAATTCAACCAATGCTTATTTGATATCTTCTTCGTTTTTGAATTTTTTGCCCGCCAAAAAATTCTGTAAAGACAAAAAACAAGTGGTAGTCGGAGGGTGCTATGTCTGGGGAATGTGGTGGATGCGATAGAACTTCCCAGCCTCGTTCTGCAATTCTTTGACGAGTCCTCAAAGCAGCATGTGGCCTGGCATTATCATGATGCAGTATGATGTTATTCCTATTGAACATGGCCGGCCTCTTTTTTTGGACTGCTGTCTTTAAGTTATCCAGTTGTTGGCAATACTTCTCTGAATTATAGAACCGAACGTGCTAGAACATGTAATATAGAACGTGTCAAAACTTGTTGTAACAGAAAAGAACAGAACTTTCCGATAGACCTTATATTTAAATACATTTTTTAGCAATATTTCAAGTGTTCAGTTTTACGTAACTTAGCAAACCTTTCTCCGTAGTTCTACAGAGTGCGGAAAAACAAGAATTTGATTAAGAAACTGTTAACAAGAAACTTGATTATTGGATTTAAAACAAATTCTTCTTAAATTTAAAGAAACACTCAGTTTGCCTTCTGTACTTGAACATATTTTTTTACAGTGTAATAGACTTATACCATGCCATTGAACTTTGGTATACATGTTACATAGACCAATGCCAAATTAGTTTCTGCTTATCCAGAAGGAAACTAGATAAATAACAACATATATTCGTGAACTTTCCTGCAGAAATTATAAAAAGTTTTGAGCAATTTAGATGATTAAATACATAAATATTTCAATACCATCACCGAAAGATTGGAAGGGTGCATGAGAAGTTTAAAATTAAAAATATATTACAAGTAAAACATTTAAGCTGTAGCAGATTTGGAGAACTTGTTTTTCGTTCTGAATATCGAATAAAATTGCAATACGATTAAGTTAAACAAATTATTCGCTGTGAAAAAATATTAATTTTGTTTGAATAGAAATTTTATGATTTATTATAAATATTTCATGAAATTTCGTTTTTAATCCAATGCTAATTAACAGTTCTATGCTAAATGTAACACTATAATAGCAAACTAGATAATATAAGGTAATGCGATACCTAAGGAGTAAATAGTTAGTATAGTATTCAAATCATTAAAAAAAAAAAACTTGGTCCTTATAAAAGCGCTGCTCTGTAGTACCTTCACTAAAAATAGCTGTGACATTTAATGTCAAAACATTATCAATCGATTAATTAGTATATCATTAACAGGAGTGCTTAGTTTTATCTGCATACATTTCCGTATGTTAAAGGGGTATGTAGATAATGTAATATTATTTCTTGAAGCTGCAGTTTACAATAAAAAAAATATTTTTGTTTAATTCTTTATGTGCAAACTTAAAATTTTGTCAGTTTGTACTTATGTTAGAAAACATACCTCACAAAATATTTTGAGTAAAACAAGAAGTTCCGTCTAGAACTATACGAGCCTACTTTCCCGTATACACCAAATTCAAATTTATAATCTAGCTATATCTCTTTCTTCTTTAGCTTTAGTTCATTTTTTCAAATATACCTTTTTCAACGGATAATACATTATTCATTCACTTATTCATTCTTTCCCTTATTCAGCCGTTCATTTGTTCATTCAGTCGTTTACTCATTCATGTATTTATTTATTCATTTACTCATTAATGTAAGTATTCACTCATTTATTCATTCACTCGTTCATGTAATTATTCACTCATTTATTCATTCATTCATTCTTCCAGTCATTCATTTATTCATTGAGAAATATCCTTAAAAATCCCTATAAAAAAAATCATAGGAAAATAGGCTCGTTAGTTCTGGATGAACGTTCTATTTGTACATGTTCTACGTTATATGAGCTTTCTGATAAAGTTTGCTCCAAGCAAATCGGTTCATTAGATTAGGATTTATAAAGGATTGAAATTTCCCCGTAAGAGCTATGTTAATTTTTTGAATTGTTCAAAAATGAACAAAAACTGTTCAAATTAATATTTCACGCTAAGAGCTTCCTGCAGTAAGCTTGTTCATTGGAACATGGATCTTGTACCCAGAGTTTAGATCATTTGCTTCATTTTCGCCCATAGGCGCTAATGTTAAATTTTTTTGAACTGTTCAAATTTGAACGAAAAATTGTTCAAATCAAAAAGTAAAATATGAAAATGAGATGTCTCGCCGAGATCTTTCGAATGCAAAAAGAATTTTCGGCAATTCGCTCAAAAGTTATCAGGGGGGGGGGGGGAGAGGGGACAGACCGACAGACACACATTCCCCCCCCCCCCCCCCCCGCATCTCAAAACCCTACTTTCAATTTTTTTTATTTTTCAATCATTATTTAATTGCTTCACTTTTTTTTAAAAACTTTTCTTTATTTTTAACGGTATTTTTGCGATACATTAAGCCTTCTTACATGCTTTATTATTATTTTTGTTACTTTTACAGGAAAGTAGTCTAAAAATTGGTAGTCTTTTAAAAATTTTAAAATAAAAAAAAAAATTTGAACTTTTTAAAAACGTTCCACGTGCCGGAATTTATTTAAAATTCAATTTTTTCCCTGATTTTAAATCCTTAGATACCCTTTAATAAATGAATGGATAAAATAAAACATTTTATGTGATAATTTTCAAAATATAGGCAAAAATGTATTTCTATATGAAATTTTCTGAAATTTAGTGACTTTTTCAACAAATAAGTCAAATATCTTCATTCAAGTAATTATTACTGCTACATTCCATCCATTAAAAACTACGTAATATAAGAATACTTTTGGGCTGTTTGATAGCAATAGCATAAAAATTGCGGCACGTAGAACGTTTTGAATTTCTGTTTTGAAGTAAATTTTAGATTTTGATAAAAAGGGTTTTTTTATTTTAAAAGGGTGTAACTATATAAAAAGTACTTATATATTAAAAAGTTTAGCATTATAAACATAAATTTGATATCAAATTTTCATTAATACAGTGTAGGCATACTTTATACACCAATCCGATATTTTGGTCAATTTTCGACATTAATTGAAAACTGTAGTTTTAAATAAATACCAGTTGAAAATTTAGTGTTATACCAATTAAAACGTCAGTGCTAGATAACACTATAATAATAGCATAAGTAGCAATAAATGGTTCCATTTTTGCTTCCATCTTTTTTGAACATCCAAAGTTAAGGCAGTTTTACAAACAGAACCCGAATTTCAAGAAGCGCACCGGGGAGGGGGAGGGGGGGATTGAAAAGAAAACTAGATTGGATGAAGCGAAAGTACCGATTTCAATCCATGTGCAACTAGATGAAAGTGACAAGTTAAGTGGATGAAACGGTTCCAACAAAAGTAAACCAAAGATTTACCACGGCCATTTTTTCTCTCTCTCTTAGCATTCAAGCTGCTTCGTTAATTTCCGGCGACTCTTCATTTTGGACGTGACCTGATGCAGAACTGTTGAATGCAATTTAAAAAGAGGGAAATTTATTTGAAAAGGATGTGTTGCGTACTCAAGGAGCCGGATCCTTACTCGTTGAAGTTTTAAGTGTTACCTGCTACATAGACAAGTTGAATTTTGTAAAAGTAAATGCCCGTACTTACTTTAGGTGGAATTTTATGGATTTTGACTCCCCCCCCCGTAATCTGGTAGCATTTTTCTTTTTTATCATTACAATTCTACCATCAACCAAAGCAAGCCGGCCGGCAGAGTGCCAAGAAGAATCCATTCATGTTCAAGGGAGGAACTGCTGGTATAAAGAATGTGCCTCTATCTTCTCGTTCTAGTTCCTTTAACACACTTTAGTTCTTCTGAACTGATGTTATATGCCAGTATTTATATATTTAGTTGCTTTCAACAAACAGAGAGGTAAACATTCTAATTCGCGTATTAAATAAACGCACCTACAAAATAAAACTTCCCTAAAGCTCGAATGGATTTGCTCTCTTCTGCCATGCGCAGAAGCGTCCAACTATCAAAATTTCGTGGGCGAACTGTACTTTGAACAATGACAGAATTTATCCCTGCGTGATTGGTCATAATCTCATAATACAGAAAACTTTGGGTTCTTTTTGGTTTCGGAGGGGCTGGCGATGGTTAATTTTTTTTCTCTCCAAATCAATTACGCCAATGAAGAAGACACGATGCTTAATTGCAAAATACTTAAACATTGCCAACGGAAACCCAAAATGATATAGTAGTTTGATTTAGGGGGAAAAAATTACCATCGCTAGCCCTCCTCCCGAAATGGAAAAGTACCAAACATTGTTTAGAAAAGAAGTTTACTCCTTCATTTTAGTTGTAACTGTCATTTTAGTTTGTACGTAAAAATAAAATTCTTTTAAAAATAAATCGTACCAAAAAAAAAAAAAAACAGTTGAAGATTGGAATAGAAAAATCTATGATTCAAATTAAAATGTAATGGAAAATTTAACTTGATTGCTGAAACTTTTATTTAATAATACAAATTTCTTGAAAAACTACTATCACTAGAATGAATGATATTAACAAAAATTGATCAAATGTGTTCCATTGATACATTTTTTTTTTTGCACATAGCAGTGATATAGATTCTATTGCTACTTCGTAGTCTCAGAAAAATGAAAAAAAAAACTATTTCTTATCGTGTGATCCATGAAGCTCGACTAATGTAACAGTCTCGCATCTAAACTCTTTCGAAGTTCTTACTAATGAAAACAAATTATACGGGCAGAATTTTTAGTATAAACTTCCTGTAGAAGATTTCGTATTGGAAGAATATCTGGGAATAATATGATACTGAAGCGCTTGCAGAAATAGTTCCATCTTTCTACCTCTGTAGTGCCACTCTTATAGACATAAAAACCAAATCAAATTCATTCAAAATAATTGAAATTTCGGCGCTGATCAAAAATTTCAGATGAATCGAAACTATATGCATTCATTTACATTTTACCGATTATCTGAATCAAAATGACGCACTCATTTTTTACTTATTGAGACCATCCGTAAATGATGTCACGCTTTTCCCCCATATATTTGACCCCCCTCCCCCCGTTGTCACACGCCACGCTATGTTGCATAGGCATGATGTCACACTTCTTGTTACCCCCTCTTCCCCCTTCTCACAATTTCAATACCCCGCCACGAAGCGTGACATCGTTTATGAATAACCCCATAATCAAAATCATATTTTGCTCTGAATCGAAACGACGCACTCGATCATTTTTTACTGTTTATCACAACAATAGTTTGATCAAAGCCCCACTAAAAGTGCCATTTACTTTGAACATCTTTAAAGTAGTTTTACATTCGAAACTTATTTCCTGTTTAGACCTGTTTGTCTCATTTCCGAAATCAAAGGTACCTGAGGAGATGTATGGAACATTTTTATATTTATTACAAATTAGTGGAAATTTTGCAAAAAATATTAAGAGATTTTTCCCTTTTAAGGTTAAGCAAATCTCTTTTTAACACTTTTAAATACAATAGAGCTTTATATGCTACAAAAGCTGTCTATAAATATTAGAATTTATAAGGAAAAATGTCTTTTTAATGACATACACTCTTTCTTTTGAATGAAGTTCTTTTTAATGATGTTAAACTTAAATGTAATACATGAAATAATTCATTCATGAAATAAATCTTGTTTCATAAAAGCAAAAGTATATTGAACACAAATACAAAATATTTATCTCCAACGCAATGGAATATCAATGATGAAATATTCTGCTTAACCATGTCAAAATATAAATATTAATGTAATGGTTATTATGCACATTGATGGAAGAGCCATGTAAAAATCATCTGATTTTTATCAAAATCGATGGAAGAATCTAAAAATGACGAAGTATGGAATATTAATGGAACGATTAAATATGCCTCCCATTGATGGAAGAACCAACTATTCAACCCATCAGTTGATCAGTAAAAAAACTAAATAGCACTGGACGAACATTGAATTTTCAGAACACTTATGGAATATTGGAAGATCAATCACATTTAGAGTACTATTGAATGTTCAAAGCATTGATGGAGCAATGGAAGGCTCAACGCGTTTTTGGAGAATGCAAGATTCAAGCCGTTGTAGGAACAATGCAAAATTCAACAGTTTTTGGAACATTGAGAAATTCAACGTGTAACAGTGAAAGACGCAACGCGTCAATGGAGCAACGAAAGGTTCAACACGTTGATGGAACTATGAAAGATTAAAAATGTGATTTCAACAAAAAAAGATTCAAAATGTTATTGGAACAATGAAAGATTTAAAATGTTATTCGAAGAAAGACAGCTTCAATATTGGAACAATGAAATCGACGGAACAGTAGACGATTCAAAACATTGTTGGAATAATGACACTAACGGAACAGTAGAAGAGTCAAAACATTGCTGGAATAATGACACTGACGGAACAGTAAAAGATTCAAAACATTGTTGGAATAACGATACTGACGGAACAGTAAAAGATGCAAAACATTGTTGGAATAACGATACTGACGGAACAATGGAAGATTCAGTGCACAGAAGAAACAATGAAAGATTCGACGAACTGGAAAAAGAAAATTGTGGGAAACATATAGGCATTAAAAGTGTTGAAAAACATTGTTGGAATAATGATACTAACGGAGCAGTAGAAGGTTCAAAACATTGTTGGAATAATGATACTAACGGAGCAGTAGAAGGTTCAAAACATTGTTGGAATAATGATACTGACGGAACAGTAGAAGATTCAGAACATTGCTGGAATAATGATACTGACAGAACAATAAAAGGTTCAAAACATTATTGAAATAATGATGCTGACAGAACAATAGAAGGTTCAAAACATTATTGAAATAATGATACTGACAAAACAGTAGAAGACGCAGTGCACAGAAGAAACAATGAAAGATTCGACGAACTGGAAAAAGAAAATTGTGAGAAACATATAGGCATTAAAAGTCTTGAAAAACACATTGTTGGAATAATGATACTAACGGAGCAGTAGAAAGTTCAAAACATTGTTGGAATAATGATACTGACGGAACCGTAGAAGATTCAAAACATTGCTGGAATAATGATACAGGCAGAACAGTAGAAGATTCAGTGCACAGAAGAAACAATGAAAGATTCGACGAACTGGAAAAAGAAAATTGTGGGAAACATATAGGCATTAAAAGTTTTGAAAAACAAAGGAGTGTTTAAAGCATTGGGTAAAAAGGAAATAGTTTGCTCTATCAAAAAGGCGAAGGGAATACTAATTTGGTTGTAGAAAAATATGGAGATTTAGCGCATCAAAAGGACCAGGAAGGTTCAACAGATTCAAAGAACATGGAATGAGAAGATTTGACAGATTATTCTTTACAGGCACTAATATTAGATATTACTCTTATGAACATAAAAAAGAATCAAAATCAAAGCAGAGGATCACTTCTTGAAACGAAAAGCTTCATGAATACATAAGTAGAATGCCCTTTTCACTAGAATGACACATCTTTAGCTTCAGGGAAAAAGAATGACAGTTTCCGAGAACTTACTCCCTTTACAGACCCAACTCTTGTCTTTCTATAAATATTTCCACAGGCTATCAGCTGAAGCGCAAGCAGCACTGGATGAACATTCAAATCTCTTTTTTTGTATGAACGATACCAAGAAAAAAAATTCGATTTTTCTCTTTCATATGGAACATCGACTGACATATCGTCTTTAGCTTCTTCGACAACCGCCATCACAAAAACAGAATCGGAAAACTCACTCCATCCATGAAGAATAAAACTGCGTCTTCGGCTGACGCACTCACAGACAAAAGTTGCCGCACGCATTAACCCAGAAACAGCGCCTTCTCGAATGGCGGAATCGGCTCGACAATGATTGATGAACGAGGCTTCCGGACTCGACAAAAGATTCTTTCTCTCCTGGAGACTCGTTTTCCACTTTCTTTTTGCACTGGGGATGTGTCGGGATGCATTGCTATGTCTAATGGGGCTCGGGATAAATTAATTACTTGTTCGTTGACAGCGTTGGGAGGGGGCAACAGCTTAATCGGCGTGAAAGATTGGCTTCTACATAGAAATTCATTCTGGAGGCTGCGGTATGTGGACATCACACCTGAAGGAATTCCAATGGGCGGAGATAGAATGTTTCTTTTAAATTTAAACATGTAGTCGATTTCAATTTCTTTTTCAATATCAATCTGTTGCAAATGTTCACTTTTAATTCTGTGGATCGATTCAAATGAGCTACTCGCAGAAGCTTATGATCTATCGAACTTTTCCTCTTTTGAAAGTACTACATTACTTTCCTTTTTGAGTTTACGCTAAGAAATTATTCATTTTTACCCCTTCGAGAACTACTTCCATTCTGCTTGCAACGACGTCCCACACAGTCCATGCATTTTTCTTAAGATTTCTTTCTTTATATTTCGAAGTTCTATAAGATAACTTTTAACTTGAACATGTTAAACTGGAAAAATTGACATTCAAAGCAGGGCACAATGTGATATTGTTTGGTTATAGGGTAATTTCGTAGTCTTCCGCAGACATCATCTACAGTAACACATGGCAGAAAAAGATAATGTTGACATGACTGGGACAAGTGCCCTTAGCCAACACAATTAAAATACTCCTTCCGTTTCAAGAAACTATTTTCCCTCATCGTGAGTATTTGAATCACGGGAAGAACGCCAATTGTTCCATTGTGTCCTCTTTTCCCCCATTTGTATCAATTGGTAAGAAAAACTGCGATGTGTCCAAGAAGGATGCATCATAGTAGCACAGCGTTGCACAGTCTCACGGGGAAAAGAACGGTCCAAAATACTTAGCTATTGCGCAGCCAGGAGAAACAACTTAGGTGGTGTCAATCGACATTGATTAAACTCTTCTTTTGAAGTACTGAAATAAAATTTCAATAATTAACGTATTAGAATGAAAACACTAGCTTCAAAACCCGATTAGAATGTCTTATTTTAGATAACAGATTCGAATTTTGAGGTATGATCGCGAAGCGAGGAAGAGTGCGTGCTATACTCCTGAGTAATGGAGGGAGTTCTACTTCTGTCCCAGCCGGGAGATGGCAGTATCTACCGTCGTTTGGACAGTTTTGGCATAGTACTGGGAGGGAAACTTTCTTCAGTACCAAGCACCCATGGTAACAGCTAGTGACCGCCCACTGGATTTTCGCTCCCTGGATTTTGCGAGAGTTCTTCCACATGTACTCGGTTGGTATTTGGTGGCGGTGAGGATCGAACCACTAGCTGGCTATACGCACGGGCTCCAAAGACGGCCTTTGAAAACCTAAAAGGAACCTCGAAATAAAAGAAGTGTTCCCAAATTTAAATTAACAAGCTTTACGCAGAAAGTAACTTCTTAAATTATTTATTGATTGCCATTACTAGGGACCCTAGTGTTAACCCTAGTCTAGGGTAGATACTAATCGAGGGAAGGCTATTGTGTGATTGGACTTATATTGCACGTGAGGCGGTTGAAAACAAATATTGATTGACAAAACCAAAAAAAAAAAAAATGTGTTCGGGGAAATAAACTTTTATTTCCGACATCGTGCTTTCAATGGTAGTTTAAAAAGTAAAGTAAAGAAAATTAGCCACTCCGAAAGATTTGTCAATTATCACCCTAGGCAGCTCTTTACCTATTTAGAAATTCTGTCTTTTACCTACGCATTTCAAAAGAAAGAAATCAATGGCAAATTGAAACGCAAAACGCAATTCCACGCAAACGGTGACGAAACCAGAGTTCTTTTTCTGGGAGGATAGGAGGGAGAGCTGTGGCAAAGATTCTTATGCGTACTTTTCTCCACCAGACCCCTACCTGTTAGCCGAGGCCTTAGGATTGCTTACGCACGGGGAGAGGTACTGGGGTCTTTTTTCTTATTCTTATGCGTACTACATTAGGATTGGCAGCATATCGCGAGGACAAGGGTTTTATAGGGGGATAACCCTAACCTCTCCTCCCCCTCTTCTGTCCGTTTTACGCCTCTGCATACAAAAAACAAAAATATAACCAAAAAAGAATAATTTCTAAATATATACATAACAAGAAGTTCCGTCTAGAACTATACGAGCCTACTTTCCCGTATACACCGAATTCAAATTTATAATCTAGCTATATATCTCTCTCTGTCTTTCTCGTTTAGCTTTAGTTCTTAATTGCTTCAAACATACCTTTTTCAACGGTTAATACATATTTATTCAATCATTATTTATTAAGTCATTCATGTATTTATTCACTCATTTATTCATTCATTCTTTTGCTTATTCATTTAATCAATCATTAATTGAAAAATATTCTTGAAAATCCCGATCAAAAAATTTCATAGGAAAATAGGCTCATTGGTTCTGGATGAACTTTCTATTTGTACATGTTCTACGTCATAAGAGCTTTCCGATAAAGTTTGGTCCAAGCAAATCGGTCCATTAGATCAGAAATTATATAGGATTGAAATTTCCCCGTAGGCGGTATGTTAATTTTTTTTTGAACTGTTCAAAAATGAACAAAAATTGTTCAACTCAATATTTCACGCCAAGAACTTCTTCCAGTGAGCTTGTTCATGGGAACTTATATCTTGTACCCAGAGTTTACATAATTTGCTTCATTTTCCCCCATAGGCGCTATTGTTAAAATTTTTTGAACTGTTCAAAATTGAACAAAAAATTGTTCAAATCAAAAAGTAAAATATGGAAATGAGATGTCCTCGCCGAGATCTTTCGAATGCAAAAAGAATTTTTCCAATCGGACAATTCGTTCAAAAGTTATTAGGGGGGGACAGACCGACAGACAGACAGACCGACAGACAGACCGACCGACCGACCGACCGACACACTTTTTCCCCATCTCAAAACCCTACTTTTAAATTTTTTATTTTTCAATCTTTATTTAATTACTTAACTTATTTTTGACTTTTCTTGATTTCTAACGATATTTTCACGATACATTAAGCCTTCTTTCATGCTTTATTATTATTTTTTTTTACTTTTACGGGAAAGTAGGCTAAAATCCATAAGCGATTCGAAAGCATTAGAATTTAAAGAACAAATAACAAAAGCCTACTTCTTCATCAGTGGGAGGGTGCAGGAAAATAAATTACCCAAAAGTTAGTCTTATAGGCTTCTGAAATGTTTCAGCGCAGCATGATAAATAAAGCTTTCAAGATGAAGAAAAAAAATAACAAACAGGCAATAAAATTGACCGATGTTGAAATTGGTTCGGAATGACGAAGCTCTTGCATAGAACGCGTAGATTCTTGTATTTAAGAATCCTGATTATATGCATCAGTTCCAAGTCCCTCAAGCTGCACTATGGCTACACTTTCAAGAGTCCGGAGAGTGTTCACAAGATTCAGACAAATTGTTTTCGTTTTAAATACCTAAATAAACATAGAATTAACTGGTAGGCAATGGAGCATAGGAATTGGTATAATAAAATTTATTCAGTTTGATAGTCTGTATATTTGTTATTCATGAAAACTGAATCAATAACTGCGCACAAAAGAATAATAATAATAAAATAAAATTAGTTCTAAAAACATATTGCTAGTGGCATAACGTGGATAGGGAGATCTAAAAATCTAGTTGACTCTTTTATAGATAACGCTGGTGAAGAGATGTGAAAATCAATATTTGTATGACGCCATCTGTTGCATAAGTAGCTAACCATAAATGTAGTTTATATTAATGCCTAATTTGTTACTGTAAAATTGGTGTCAAATTTATGCTATCCATATGTAAAGTGTCGTTAATTCAGTTAAAGGTGTCGATGTTCTCAACATAGTTCTGCGGAAATCTATTATATGCAAAAACTGAGTTCCGAACTATAAAAGCAGAAGCAAAGAGGAAATGCGCATGAAATAGAAAAAATTGCTTCCATTTCATCAAAGTGGCGATTAGTATACTAATTTATTAGCGATTTTTTAATACTAATTTATTTTTCAAAAAAAGACGACAAAATGGTTGCAAAAAATTTAAATGGTACCAAATATAAAAGATGTAATCATTATTACATATAATAAATGTAAGCAAACATTTGAGTTTCTTAAAGAATAAAAAATAACAATAACGAAACCATACGCTTTTTTTTTTTTCAAATTAAAAAAGCAAGTGAATGGACGTGCTTAGCGAGTTGAGATTGCAACTAATAGTTATTAATGGATGATTGGTTAAATAAATAGTTATTAATGGATTTTTGGTTAAATAAATAGTTATTAATGGATGATTGGTTAAATAAATAGCTCTTAATGGATGATTGGTTAAATCAATAGTTATTAATGAATGATTGGTTAAATAAATATTTCTTAATGGATGATTGGTTAAATAAATAGTTCTTAATGGATTATTGGTTAAATAAATAGTTCTTAATGGATGATTGGTTAAATAAATAGTTCTTAATGGATGATTGGTTAAATAAATAATTCTTAATGGATGATTGGTTAAATAAATAGTTCTTAATGGATGATTGGTTTAAAAAAAATTAAATGTCTATTTGGTGTTTAATTGTTTAAAAAATTCTTCGTTAGGAATTTAAAAGAAGAAAGTTCAGTAACTGCTAGGCTGTTATCAGTTATAGTAACCAATTACGCTTTAGTATATGGAATAGAAAAAATTGCTTCCATTTCATCAAAACAGCGGCGAGAGGAAAGATAAAGATGAGGGAACATTTGCTTTATATGGTTTAATATAGCTTGTTTTGTCTGTGTTTAAGATTAAATTCGGATAAAGAATATCATCAACAATGTACAATAGTTATATCAAATATCAACATTGAGAACAAATATCTGCCAAAAATGTAACTTCTGAAAATTCCTAGCTCAGCGTAACACACCCTTGCGGCATACAATTGCCGGCGAATCATAGACCCTAATAATAAAGCTCTTTGGTTGGCAATATGTCCTGCTAAATATTACATTGAGAGTAAAGAAAAGCGATTGTAAAAATTACCTTGCTGAGAAAACTTACTCCGAAGAGCAATTTAATGCAGTTATTTAAACAGAAAAAATTGCAATTAAGACTTGTGACTTTACTACGACTAAACCATATAATAAGCAAGTGTCCGTGGAATGAAAAGTATTCACTACGTGCTTTATATTTCATTTTTTGTAATGCCTCTGAAAGGAAGCAATTAATCAAGCAAAGCAAACTGTTAAGATCTTTTAGAACAAAGTGTGCATCTCATGTTCTGGTATTTCAGACTGTGAGAGCTGAATTTTAATCAGCTGAACGTAAGCCTTGATGAGTGTAGGCCATCTCCACAATTTCGGTCCAACTCCGCTCTGACCATCTTTGGCCACAAACAATAATATGCGTAACAAAACGAGATCTGAAAATACACCCAAGAGCCGTACAGAAATTACGGAGATAATATATTGTTAATGCATCTATTACAAATACCTTAATGTTCAATAACTACCATGTTTGTCTAAGTTATTTTTCTGCTTCATATTAGTTCTTATAATTACAAATATTGCATTTGAAACTGCATTCTAACTATTAAGTGAAAAAGAAAAACCAAAATGCCTTTCAGCATTTAAAACCATTTTTTACTTCATACTAGGACTTTAAGTTCAACTTTTCTTGCGCATGTGCTCGCATATATATTACACACTCACGAAACATATATATACAAATTCAAACCAGCGTAGAAAAGCCACGTGTGATGGGAAGAGGGAGGTTATTAACCCCCCCCCCTTTCCCCCTTAAAAGTCGAATCTGCCTCAAAGCATTGCAATTATTAATTTATGTTGTCCTTTCGATTAAACTACCTGAATAATTGCTTTGTAACTGAATCTTGCACATTGTGTGAAAAAACTTCGGGAAAAATTCATCTGACTTCTATAAATCGTGAATATTTCTTCCCCGGGTCAATATACAGAAAACTTCTTTACAACCAAAAATGGCAGCCTAATCAAGAAGACACGAGAGCCCAGCGGTCCCGGATGTTAAAGAGACAATGAATTCTTGCTTTCTGCACATGCACTACGAATGACAATGAGATCTTCTCATTGCACTTTGTGTTGAGTAATGTAAAATTGCTTCTCATTTTTTAAAAGCTGATCTAAAAAGCATTAAATGAAGTCATAGATTATACGAGTACAAGGGCTGCTGACAGCTACACGAGCCGTAATTTAGAATTACGCTTGCTGCTCTAAATTTGCAGCTCTGTGGCTGCTATTTAATGAATGTCGGTTGGTTATTTCGTATTTTCACACATTGAAAAATTTAACGTGAGAAGCATTTTTTTTATATACCATGCTGGAAAAGGTATGAGGAATCGCTAGCTACAAACTACCTGATTGGTATGTAAAAAATAAAAAAACAATGTTTCATGTACGAAACAACAATTTAATAAGTGCAAACACGTGCTTCGGCATTACGAGAAATTCCTCTTGCCATACAAAAAGCTTATGGGTGCAAAGATATCCGACAAAGGCATTTGGCCTTTGACGGATGTCTTTGCATCCATTTTTCAATCTACTTTGTTCAAATTTTGAACTGAAATGACATTTTTTTGCAGGTTTATTTTTCGGTCTAGAAAATTTGGGGAAATAATAACCATTGAAGAAACAATGCAGGCAAATGCAAAGGGCTTCTACAACGTAAATCTAGCTAAACATAACACCGGAAAAAGAGCAAAACAATCTGTTCAAAAGTGTTCAACGCTGAAATAGTTTCCAGCAGTATATAAAGTCCAATACAAACAAAACAAATTCCTCATACAGTACAAAGTTTAACGAAATTATAGTCAAACAAAGCTTTTTTCAAAAAAGTACAATCTATACAATTCATTTTTAATACTATATGAAAAATATCTGGCATAAATGATCACATAGCTGTGGATACTACTGTAACAGGAAAGGTTATAGCCCGGGACAAACGTATTAATGTACGTTGTGGATTTTATTAACTCTGTGGGATTAGTATAAACATAGTTTATAGAATCAAAGAAACATAGTTTATGTTTCTGTTATAGGTCGAAAATACTGTTCTCCCCCTGCAAATAAATCCTTTACTAGACCATCGAGGTCCATTCTGATCTTAAATGCACATAATAGTTCGTGCGTATGTCCAACGGGACCTACGCAAAAAGTAGATATTTCGAAAATAATACATTAAAATCAGAATTATTTGCTTAATTACCACTCATTTATAGTGTTTTCGCTACAACCGGAATAAGCATGTCTGACAAGCACATGACCCAAAAGGTGGTCTAACCGTCATATCAGTGAAAATAACTTAATTTTTCATATTGCCTTTTTTACAATCCTTCTTTCAGTGCCACTCTATGGAACTGGGCCTCACTGAAACATGCCAATAGGATACATATTCCACTTGCAATTCTTCCAGTAATTGATTTTTTTAGCATATCATCAATATTTGTATTACATTCCCTTTATTACTGTTTTTCCTCTGAAATAAATTTGTAACCATAGTATTAAATCCAAATACTTATAAAATGTAATCTAATTTAAAATTCTGTCATTTCGTTTATTGTGCGAAGAAACATACATTCTCTCTCCATGGCTGTCTAAGAAATACAATCATCGGAACTGTTTCCCAACATATTACGTTCCTACCTGCGTATTAAACGATTTCCATTACATGCAAGCAAACGTAATACCAATACTTAAACGAAATTACTTCTGGTTCATGTCTTCATAATCATAGCATTAGACGGAACAAACATAGCGACTAAATAACAATTACGGTTTTTGTAACTCTTAAAAAAAATAGGGCTCAGAAGAGCATATAGGTTTTTTCTTCCAAAATATCATCATTACATTTGCACAACCTTTCATTTCATAAGATGGATATAATGGCTCTGAGCTATTTATTATGAAATTGTCCAATCAGCGGTGATTTTTTTTTTCTCAATTGTTTCTTTTCGTTACGATCAACGAATGCAGAATTCAAAATACGAAGTGCTTCATCCGTAGTATGGTGTACGTATTGTAATGCAAGAAGGTATGTGATAACACATTAATATTTCGATTTCGTTCTCATTTTTTCATAACTTGCTTAGCACTTCTATCTTATAAATCATAAACTCAACACTAACACTTCAAGCTGGTTCTGAAAGTCGCACTTTTTATCATGTCTCTATACCTTTAAATCTGGTAGTCAGAAATAAAAATCAAGCAAAATTAGCAATGCATTAAATGAATAAATAAATAGATACATAAAGGCGATTCCATTATTTTAAAGTTTTGGGATGAATTGTTTACTGACATCGCTAAGAAAATGGTCATGAAATGACAATCTGCCTATCTGGTGATACACTTATCGTCAACAAAATTATTGCCTTCTTACCAAGTTGCAAAAACGTTATGGAGACGTCTCCGAAATCTGATGATGTCTTATAGAACGTGGTAATGGCAATAAAAGTTTACAACTTCATCGATCTATCATAACATCACCGGAACTTTCTGGTTACTACTCCAAAGATTACTATTATCTCAAAAGTATTTGATGAACCACCAAAGATAAGTGGCAAAAGCACCAACAGCATCTGGTACTTTGTATAACACAACGACCGACCATCTTGTGCTAATTAGACTGAGAACGGAGTATTCCTTGGGATCACTGGAAGTAGCTGCACAATCGAAGAATAAAACAAAAATCTTATGGAGTTCCGTTGTACATAAAGTAAAAACCGTCTGTTAGGATGGAAACGTAGTCTTGACCATCAAGTCCTGTCCAACGCAAGACCGTGTCTTGTCCAACGCAAGACCGTGTCTTGTCCAACGCAAGACCGTGTCTTGTCCAACGCAAGACCGTGTCTTGTCCAACGCAAGACCGTGTCTTGTCCAACACAAAACCATGTCTTGTTCAACACAAAACCACGTCTTGTCGAACACAAGACCATGTTCTTGTTCAACACAAAACCACGTCTTTTTCGGAATTTGGGGCTCTTATAGTCCTCACGATAAACTTAAATACCTCTGTTTTATTAAATTTACGAAAAACATAGTCATTGGAAAACTACTTGGCTGAAATATAGTTAGTCGAATGGTAGCGTGATTGTTGCCAGACAAGCTATATGTAACCTAAAAGTAACCCTATGCAGTTCTAGTTTATTTTTCATCTGTGTGTCTATATCTCAAAGTGGATTCCGAACTACCAGAAAGCATCTGGTATCGGTACTAAAGAAGTAAAGTTATATTATTAATTGTATTTAGGTAGCATGGATATAGGTAAGCATCATCAAATGGCACTTGTAACGCCGCCAAAGACACATCAGTGCCACAAAAAAGATCTAGTTCAGGTGCTACCGCAAATGATCGTTTGATAACCAACGCTAACGTTTACGAAGATGTACCGATTTTATGTGACTAATAATTTATACTTAAATAAACAAATAATTTAATTATCAAAAACAACTAACTGTAATTTGAAACCTCGACTATTCATTGGGAAAAAGACGGCCGAACATTAAAATTTCCCAATCCGTAACAAATGCTTTTAAAAAAACTGAACTGGGTGAGACTTAACCCTCCGTCAAAATTATTGATTCAATAGCGATAATTCACCTTCTAGATTATTTGTATTTTTAATGAATGTCTAAACTTGAAAAACTGAATAATAAAAGGACCGCATTACACAAAGGATGCAAAGCATAAATGATCCACATTTTAGAAGGACTTACTGCACAAATACACTTACATTACATAATAATAAATGAAAAAAAGACATAAGTGACACCAAATCAAGGTGCAATTTTGATTTCTGTTTTAGCACCTTCACAAGCAAAATATGTTGAGGCAACATTTATTCAACCAACTTTTACTTTTATTGCTTGAAATTGCTCGTATGTTACTCAAAAAGTCGGGTTAATTAAAACAACAGATATGAATGGCCTTGGCTTCGCTTTTCAGATTTATTAGAAAGATCGAAGAAACATTTATATGTCAGAATTTCTTTTTTGGTTATTGGAAAGATCGGATCTTTAAAGTCTGAAAATTTCCTTGCTTCTCGAAAAAATATTTTGTGTTATCGAAAACTATTATGCATTTGACGGTATCACATAAAAACAATGAAAAGAGATAGGACCGTCAAAATGTTTATTTTTGTACTTAAGAGATTGTTTGTTTAAAGAAAACTAGCCTTTATCTAAAATTTTAGTACAACATAAACTCGTTAATCTTGGTTTGTCTAGAAAAAAAATTTGCCTTTTAAACAAATTTGAAAAAAGAAATGAATAAATAAAAGAAAGCAACCTCTTAACACAAATGTACAAGAAATTTGTCAATACAAAATCAGTTTCGAAACTTAAGATAATTGAACGGACTTAAAGTAGTAGTTACTCTTCTTTTTTGTTCTTTTTTTTTTTTTCTTTTCTTCCTGACTTTCAGAAATTCACTGACCTTACGACTCTTTGAAGGATTGAAAAATACTTCTATGGATTTTTAAGAGATTACTTTAAATCTTAGTAATGTACTTGGCATCAATAAAATTGCGCAAAGTCTACGAAATGAATTTCATGCGTAACTCTTGACATCAGATTGATCCCATTGTAACACTTAACCTAAAATAGTTTTAAAGTAGACTGGTTTAAAAAGTCAAGTGTCTTTCTATAGTAAGAAAAAATTAAATGATTTCAGTTGCAACCAGTCCTTGAGTTTAAAATACCATAAAGCAGTTTTATGTTCAAATAAGTCTTATTGATTGTTAAAAATATAAAAGTGCTTGATGAAAAAAAGTTCACGAAATAAAAACGCAAAACTGATGGAGTGAAATATACCACAAAATATGGTCTGTGAACTCTACCACCAGCATAAATTTAATTTCTTTTTACCAATTAAGATTTTGGAAAACAATCCATAATCATTCAGCCCAAGGATCCAGCACCAGAACCTGTGAATTTAATCCTTATTCGCCCTTCCTAATCATGTATATTATAGGACGGATATCCAATCCTATTATGATAGTGAAGGCGAGATTTCCACAATCCTAGTACCCCCCCCCCCCCCGCTAATCTAGTTCTATACTAGGAGACGTTAAAACTGGTGTGTGCGTTGATATAACTATTAAACATTTATTTTTCACTCTCTTATTCAGAAAATGTGCCCAAAAAAATTAAGTTTGTTTATCATACTAGTCTCACACTGTTGTGTTTAAGCTATTTAATTAGAATCAAGTTGAAAATTGATTCGCTTACTTAGATATGCTTTCATTTTTATTTTTATTATTTTGTTAAGGTGCCTCAGTATCGAACTAGAGCAGCGGTATAGTAATATTGGCGAGAATGCCAATCCTAGTACGGCAATACCGGTGAGATTGCCAATCCCAGTATGGTATCTAAGGACCTTTACGAACTAAGAGAAAATTTTGGCTGCGGTAGAGAATCAGGCTATCGAAACTTTTTTCCTTTGGTACTGTGAAACAAACAATATATGGTTCGGAAGAAATTCAATTTTGATTATTTTTTTTTTTACGTTACCAATAAGGATTTCCGGACAATCATTCAAATTGAAGCAGTCGCTTTCCATACAGTAATTATAATCATTATTACATAGTGTCTTCAGATTTTCAAAAGTTAAATTTTGACTTTTTAGATACAATATTTTCGACTTTTCCAGGACCCTTCGGTGATGCACCGGATACTGATTTTGTTGAAAACCGGATATCCGGTGTCCCTAGTATGGCATATATGTACCGGATATCCGGCTGTATGTTTGAAACTTGTAAATTAGTATATGAATATTTCCAATTACCTTATAGCTTCCTAATAGGTTGTAAGTTTGTAATTCACATATATTTTTCAAAAGATTTTAATTAAATTTAAAAAATCAAATTTGACATGCCAGATAACCGTATAATTCATGCAGTGACCAGAACAGGTTCCGGATATTTTAAAATCTGTCGGATATCGAATATTCGATGGCTTCTGGGGGAGCCGGTCACGTCGGACGGAAAATTTTCGTGACCTATTCGTAATTTTCCTGCCTTTTTCGTTACTTAAGTAGATGGATTTTACCGTTAGACGTATTTCTGAATTTGTGACTTTTTCGGGCTTTTGTGACCTGTAGACGAATTATTATTATCCTGATTTTGTTTTGTAATCAATTAGTATTGCAATAGTGACAACATTACCAAGAATACACTTCGCGGCCCTCCTTATCAAAAAAGCGCATTTTCACAATTCAAAAATTCTTTTGGAATAGTGCCAAAAATTAGTTAAATTACACTTCAAATTATTAATAATATTAATTTTCTTGGTTCAGTACACAATCACTATTAAACCGAACATAAATGCATAAATTTTTTTACGTTAATTAATAAATCTTTTACGTCTACGAAGGCTTTCTTAAGCAGCGAAACACGAGTAAAATGTTTCTTTAGGCAAAACTTGCTACTCATTTTTAAATCCATTCCAGTGCAAAGACACTCTAAATGAAAATATTACCTTTAATGAAAGTTAAAAAATATATATCTACTTAAAATACGGGATCTTTACCGTTTTCAGTTATTTCCAAAAGCCATTGCTGTATTAACGTTCACAACGAACGAGAGCATTTCATTCAGCGTACTTAGTTAGGGCCATTAATCACTTTATTGTTTTGCACCTGACATGGACATAAGTTGAAGTCCAAAATTTCATCACTCACGAGCTATTATTGAGGAAGTTTACAGATGAAGTTCAATTTGAAAAGCTGCTGATACGGACAGTAAATATACTAAGGATATTGTAACCTAAATTTATTTATCCTTGTAATTTTTTGTTGCTCATGAAAAGATTGATTAAAGGATTTTGTCATAATTTTAACTTGAAGTATCCAAAGGCCAAAATATGATTCCCCAAATATTAATTATAATATGTTTTGCAGTACACATATTTTTCTCTCCCAACCTCCTTCCCTGTAAGAACAAGGCCTTAGGGATGCCCTGCATCCAGGGGCGAGGAAGTTGGGTCACGGGTTTTACATGCACGTATTCCCAAGCGTACAGTACATGGTATCTCTTCAGCGGGTATCGAATGCGCGACCTTCTAGGCGGAAGTCCGATGCAAACACCTAGACTACCACGGACTTGTAGTACACATACTTACATTCAGATTTCGGCCTTTAATCCTCATAGTAACTGGTTACACCTAGGTTTAGCCTTCCTTCTGCCTTTAGCTGTAATATATATATTTTTTGAACAAATACCTATGTTCAAGAATTCCACACACATAAATAATAACTGAAAAAATCCTATCATTAAAAAATAACAATTCATTATCCCTTCTTACTGCACATAAATAACTTTCACCTTCCCACAATTCCCCGGCTACAAAATACTCATCACAGCTTCATAATGAAACCAGCGCCCTCAGGCGGCAATTAAATCGACTCCTTTAGGCGCCATTTCTAAGCCATCTAATAGCGCTAATTTCTCACCATAACACGTTCTTAATGAACACTACCGAAGATCAAAGTTGAAGCCTTTTACGAAATGTAGAGAGAACCGAAACATATAACAACGATGTGGTGGAATTTTGTTATGATTTAAGGGATTGAAAATCGATTTTCACTATTCATGACATTCTGCATCAAAGGTTAAAAGGTTTTAATACAGGGAAGAAGACGTGTGCTCATTAGAATATTGTTGCCATTTATAGCAATTAATGTTGCAGCAATGTTTGTAGCGATTTTTAAGGAATTTGATACAGAGATCGCGAAATGAAGCAATGAATTTTTGTTTAGAACAAAAGCGGAGCCGTGGCCCAGAAATTTCTTGTAATCCACTACTCATAGATTTTATTATTATTATTGTTATTATTTCTAAAACAACTTTCCCGCATTAAAAGTACCTTTGAATTACTAACGAATGAAAGATATATTTTGTAAATAAATTGCAGATGAAAAATTAAGACCTAGGATGAATAAATCAAGAAAACACTTTTAATGTGTTTCTTTTTTCCGTTTCCTTTATTTTTTATTTATTTATTTTTTTAAGTTAGTTTATTTTTTGAATTTTGTATTTTTATATTACTTTGTAATTTTAAGTATTTTTTTCCCTTTTCCGTTTTAAAATTTGTGTTCTTAATTTTTTCTACATTGCGACTTTAAAATTTCCCCAAAAAAATTACAGAATTTAAGACTTTTTTTTAAAGCATAAGGTCTTTATGCATAAGGTTTTAATGAAATCAATATAGTATATTAATGTTATTAAACATATATTAATTTCAAAGTTTCATATTTTTATTGCACGTTTTTTGCATCAGAAAACTATTATGAAGTAAATAATGTTTTTTTTTTTTTTTTTAATGCAGACAAATGATAATGTGTTCGTCGAGAACACCATCGCAAAGATGAGTTAGCTTTATGGAAATTTGGTTGTAGGAATTCCATTGCATAAAAGACATGTAATTGAAAACTAAAAGAATCAAAAACCTTAATTAAACACATAGAATCTACAGAATCTGATTTCTTTCCTTCTTTTGTATATTGTAAATCAAAGAATTTCCATTAATTTAATTTAGTTTAATTTACATTTCTTTATGTTGTTAATGAAACTTTATGATTAATAGCCTTATAACATGAGGGAAATTAGTTTCATGTTCAAAACATTTTTGGTGAATTTTACTGGTGATTACCTGACATCGAACGAAATGAAGGAACTAGTTGATGAACGCTAATATCCAAAGTATAAAGCAAGTTTGAGAAATATAAATACATTTATTGTTTACCCATCGTCAGAAAACTCGCCAGACTCGAATTTAGTTGAGAATTCATGGAGTATACTTTTTTTTTTTTTGAGGAAAATGCCACAAATTCACCTCAGAACAAAACGAGAACTTCATGAAATAATGGCATCACGACCGAAAGAGTTCTTACTAAAGCTTGTAATTTCAATTCTAAAAGTGGCCCAAAACACATTAAAAGCTTTTCATTCCAATAGCACCCATTTATTAATCTCCTATTCAAAAGAAATTGAAATTATTTTTTTATTTTATTTCATTTTATTCCGAAAGCCGATTTCTGATAATATGTACATGTTTTGTATTCTCTCGTTTATAAAATTAAACGGTTGTTTTCGTTCAATAACTTGATCATATCGTATCTTTAAAATGATTTAAAATATCTACATCAAAAAATATCGGTTAAATTGAAAAAAAAATGGCATTTTTCTTCATAAAATGTTAGATTTCTGCAATATTTTTCGCTAATAGACAAACTGTTTATCATCTGACTTTGATTCAGTCCATTTTTCCAATTCTTTTACGCACATCCAAATTTGATTTGTGTTTTCGAAATGAGCCAACCCATTTCCATTAGAGAGTTTCTATCCATTTCGATGCTCCTACGAAGGAGTTCCTGCATATTTGAAGCATCAAAATCGCATAAATGCCCAGATAAAGATAGAGGAACGTTAACCTTGGTGCTAGGCCCTAGTAAAGTTCTTAAAAGGTGTTAACCAAAACGTAATTTACATGTAAAATATCGAAACTAGCCCAAAACTGACTAACCTAAAAACGAAAGCTGGTACCCAAAGCATTGAAAGAAAATGTATTGTTATTGAAATTAATTTCAGTCTTGACGATACTAGCTTTACTCGTATTACCAACAAATATGCAGAAACTGTTGTATGACTTAGCTTACTTTTAAATCTATTAACCCTGATTTTTTTAAATTATGATCATTTTATCATGTTTAGCCCTCTATCACTCAGAACTTGATTTTTTGGACTCTAAATATGAATAAATAAATAACTGCACGAACTTAAGGATTATTTTTTACTTATTTATTTATTTTAAAACCCTCTATCACTCATAAACTCGAACTTGTTTTTTTAGATTCAAGATAATAACAATAAATAATCAAATAAAATGTACGCGCATCAAAATTTTATTTTTGAAGAAAATTAGTTGCCTACAATCCACACTATGATTCATCGGGATAATTTTAACTTAAAAAAATTCGCTTTGATCGCATAAATTTTGTTGCAGTTTTGAATCACGCAAAATATATACTGGAGAATGAGGATTCTCAATAATAAGATAAAAGGAATGAAATAACTTTTCATCTTTGAAACACATAAAAAGTCCAATTTGAAATAAAATTAAGGTACAACACATAATGTAAAGTTATTTTTCGTACATGCAAATGCGTAAGGAAACAAATTACAAAATAAAGTTCAAAATTTCTTTTTCTCTGTGCTATTTATGAAAAAATTAACTTTAAAAGAAAGAATGTTTACGAATTTAATGCACAAAAATAAATTATAGAACAGAATGGAAAGGGTGAATACTATCAATATTCCACTTCAATCCATTTACTATGAGCTCAAACTGACTTCGAAAAATACTACATAAATCAAGAAAATTGATACAAGCTCAAATATAACTATAACTCAACAAAACTACAAACTTTTTTATATAAACAATTCAACATATTATAGCGCTTTTAAATTTCAGGAATTTCGTACACCATGGAATTTATATTTAAAACGTATGAAGTATTTTCATGGAATACACACATACATAAAAATAAATAAAATACAAACAATATTCAAACGTAACGAACGTAGTGAAAAGTCTCTTTTATATTTAATTACATGTAAATCAACGTAGGATACAGAAAATGATACAGAAGAAAATCTTAAATAAACAAATTTCTTATTCATGCAGGAAATTTGCACAATACATATATCAAAATGTAAAGCATTGTATGCTTAAAGTATTTCCATTCAGAAAAAAGCAGACCAGAATCAAATTTAGCTAACATAACTTAAATCATCAGTTAATTATCAAATTTCACATTTAAACTTTTTTGATAGAATAAAAACAAAATGCAATGAACGTGGAAAATTCTGAACGAAAAACGAGAAGATTTATTACACATAAATCTCGCTAACCCAGAATGTTTAGAAGCATCTTTGCCAAGTAAGGCGATTAAGGGCAAAGCTTCAATGACTGCAACCTTAACTTTTAAAAGTTGAAAAAGAAGTTCTGCAGGACGAGTAAAAAGAATGCAACAAAGAATCACCATTAGGATGCCATTAGGCCTCGCACCTTTTGTTAGTTGGAATTTTTATGCTAATGAGTAAACGACAGATTACTGCGTTTGAAAAAAATAGCAGTTTTTCAGAAAATGAATGAAACTCCCATAGTGCATAAGAAAATGCTTTGGAGTAAAGTTCTACTGCAAAACCTGAAAAAAGATATTTACCACAAAATTATTGATGACATTAAAGGAAATGTTAAAGAAGTTAGAAATGTTATTACTTTTATAGTAAGTTAACAGTTTTATGTTAACAGCTCGACAGTTTACAGTTAAAATGTTATTCGGATCAGTAATTAAAGAAGTCTTGATGTAATTCGAAATTCTTTGAATAGTAATAATGTTAACTGAAAATTATTAAAACGCCTGTGCAAAAATATGGTCTCGATTTATATTTTGATTCTAAAGAGATAGCGGGACCAATTTTATTGCCACTGTCTAACTTTTCTTTAACTAGGGGACCTTCCATAAATGATAACACGCTTTTTCCCCATATATTTGACCCCTGCCTCCTTTGTCACAAAATGTCACACTTCAACATACCCCTCCCCCCTTTCTCATATGCCACGCTAAGTTGCATAAGCATGTCACACTTCTTGTTACCTCTCCCCTTGTCACAATTTGTCACAATTTCACGAACCTCATTTCCCCGGAAGCGTGACATCATTTTTGAATGATCCCTAGTCACATGTTTTTATATTGGCAGATACATTTTTATGGTACTAATGATGACTTAAACGTATTTCCTCATACTGGATATTTTTTCCTTATTTTTTCGTAGAAATAGAACTTTACTTTTTAAAAATTTAACCTTTTTATTTATTTTGCTGTACTCGCTTTCACTGCTTAAGCAGATTGTACCTCGTACAAATTTTCAGCAAATTAAGGTTTTAGAAGCAAACTCACAAGCAGTTTGTAAAAATATAAAAGAAAAATAACCTGAACAATCAATAGCTTATTAAACCTCTGCACCACACACCTGACTTTTTTGTAGAATCGATTTTCCTTCCTAGCTCATAATCAATAACCAATATTTTTCCAATTATGGATATTCTTTTTAAAGCATTTTTGATAAATGACACATTCAATGCTGAAGCATTTGTGATCTTCATCGAATTATTTTCTCTTTTAACGTACATTTTTTAGAGATATTTTCGTTACTTTGTAAAAGATTTATTGTGCAGTACGTAATAGCGTATACCTTTTCAGCTGTTGCATTAAGATAAGGATACATTGTTTGAAATGTTATCAAGATGCACTATTTTAAATGAGGATGAATTTGCGGAAAACTTTTTTCTCCACCTTAAGTAAAAATAATTCTTACGGTGAAGAGTACTAAAAGCATGGATGCAACTTCATTTTACCGTAGATTTTCAGGATTTTCTTCTTTTTTTTTTTTACCGTGTGGTCTTATGAACGTAAGGATAGAAACTTTGAGTTTCTATTTACTGCATCACGCAAACAAATTCATGATTTCAAAGATTTTTTTTTTCTTTTCCTTTCTAATCGGGTTGCGTCTGACCACTAACCTTTCCAGACCTAGACTCCGGCAACCGCCATCCATTTTTACAAGTAGCACTACACTATCAGCGGTTGCCATTACCACTTGAGAATTTTGACACTCAGTTTCCCCCTAGAAGGCGTCATCTGAATGCGAAATCATACTAAACTACGCGAAAGTGCACTAGGAATTTCATTTAGCCAAAACTATCCAAGCCAGACAGATACTCAAGGGATCTATAACATGCCGCATAATCATACGACATGGGCGCTGACGATTTTCTGCATCTTGAATACCCACCGACTTGGGCCAGGTTTGATCCTGCGAACTTGGGCGTACGCCACACTGTCAGCATGATTTTAAAGCTAAGTTTCCTGGTTTAGTCTGCCGATGCTAAAATCACGAAGGAAAATATTGCTCGAGAACAATTGAAGATACAAGTTTTTAACGACATATCACACGAAAGCGCGATTTCATGGAAGATTAATTTTTCATGATGTGGTAATATACATATATACATAATCCCCCCCCCCCTCCGCTATTTTTGACTAATAGTAAATCAAGCATCATCTGTGTGCAACTAATGGTTAATTTTGATAAATTCCCATTGAAACATTTTATCCCAATCCCACTTAGCTATGAACAAAATTATCAGCTTAAAAAACTATCAATGAATTAAAAAGAAACTGAAAAAATATTTTTTGACTGAAAAGCAAGGCTTTATGAACCTATTTCCTAGAGCAATAAATTATTTAAAGTATTTAAAAAAACATTCACTGAAAAATTATTACTTAACCGTGATCAAGGTGTTTCGGTAATTAAAACAAATTCCCTTCATTTCCACGCTTAATAAAAAGAATAGCATTTTAAATGAACATTGCATTTCATAATAAACGAGCGCGTGATTTTCTGACGGAATTTTAATGGACCATCGCTGTAGATCGTAACGAAAATTTTATGATCTTGCAGGAGGTCGAGAAGCAGGTAGTTATAGTCTGATGCGGTAGCGCTCTACTCGGTAGTGGTGTAAAGTGACTTACAAATGAAATGTTTCAATCAATGATTTTAGAAAGGACATAATGAAACTTTCCATGATTCAATAGACAATATCTATTTAATTCATAGAATCAATAAAACCTGAAAATTTTTTTTTTTTGTACTCTTCCATTTTGTACATAAAGTATAATCATTATTTAACCTTACATATTGTAGAATTTCGTTTTTGAATATTTCTTTTTTTTTTCTTTTAATTAACACGCCCGACTGCAAGCGCTGTTTTCAGTTTCAAGGTCTCCAGGTGATAGTTTAATTTAATCGCATCGAATTGTTTAAAACATCTTTTATTAAGTACAAAATAAAACTTTCATTAAATGTATTGAAAAGGGAAAAGAAGTCAGCATATACGAGATAACTTGTATTTTGGTCTACCAGCAAAGTTTACCTACTGCGAGTTACTTCGTAGTTGGCAATTAAAGCGTCGTACGCATTAAATCATCGTCTTAATGAAATACATCCTGTATTTTTGTTTTTCTCACTTCCTTTTTTTGTGAAATAATAAAGAATTGAATGTAAATAAATCAATAAAGAGTAAAAACTAACAGAAGGAAGCCAGAAAGTTTCACATACGCATAAAGCTGATCATCTTAATCAAATGAAACCTTCATAGAAATATTGCTTTTTCTATCATTATCTCATCTGGATTTGGTGGGGTAATTTACTATTTTAGTTTAGGATTCCTTTGATTATGTACACCGACAAAAATCGGTGAACCATCAATTTTGTAGAGACCATAGTTACTGACAGAAGTTACCATGAGTCAGTTGAGACGACTTTATTTTAAGTATACATTCATTATTATTACCATACCAATTTTCACAATATGTATTAAATATCAATTTATTAATAAACGAAATAACCTATGATTTTATTGATAACTAGTTGCCATACCCGGAATTGCACAGATTTTAAGTGAAACTTGTCAGTCTGAAGAGAGGAACAAAAAACGTTGGAATGCTTTGGAACTTTAAATTTTGAACTCCGACCCACACGTTCAGGACATTAAATGCAAATACATATCTTTACAAATTTGGTTAAAATCTGACGTAAACCACAGATTTGTTTAAGGAGCATACATGTACTCCATACTTTTATAAATAAATATGTACCTGTATTGGGTAATTAAGTATGAATAAGTTACGTTGTCTGTGGTTAACGTCAAAAGGCAAAGAAAAAGCAAGCACGACGTGCTTTTAAAAAAGTGGCAAAAAATGTATAAGTAAATGAAAAGTGGGAAAAATGAAATTGAAATAAAATAAACTCTTTTTTTTGTTTCAAATAGACTTAACAAAGGTGGGAAAAAATGTAAATTTTCTTTTTTAATAAAGTTATCGAATAAAAAAATAAGAGTCAAGTCTTGTCAGATGACAATAATTTAGTCAAAATGTTTGACCACTGCCAGTTTCAAAAGCAGATTTTGTCCCCAAATTTAGTGCAAAAAAATTCATGTAAATAGTATGATTTCATCTATAAAAGGAGACGAAATTGTAGTAATGTTTAGTAATGTGGTGAGATTAATTGTGTTTGTCTTCATTTTCTAAAAAAATCAAACAATTTTTATTTATTTATTTTCTGCATTTCCATGCCGAACTGTTCAGATTTCCGGTAAAACTATAAAAATAAACTTGCATATAACAAATTTAAAATATACACCAATATTTTTTTTTTTTTTTTTGGCATTCAAGAGCAATTACGATTACTTTCCACTTTATATTTCCTTAGACTCAGAAAAACAAAGTTATTGTCTAACAAAGGAGATATTTAACTACGAAAACGAAATCTTGACAACAGTTTTCCAACAAGCGCAAAATATTAGGTTCTTCAGTTTCAGGAAATATAATGCAGAATTTTTCCATATTGTTATTCACTCCCCTTAACAGAAGCAAACATTCGACGGAACCACATTGCCGGGATGACTTTCAAGCATCTTTGAATCGAACCGAGTATCGATAATCAATTCCTCCGGGCGGAATCGATTGCGACCCACCCCAGAGTAATTCGTCTTTGTCAAACAATCCAGTAGTTCGCTTTCCATAGCCATTCAGTTTTGTTGAGATATGTTAATTTTCATTCAATCGGTGCCTGTAAGTTTTTATTCCTTTTTAATTAATCTTGACAAGAAGGAGCTTGTTCCGGAGTTAATTACACAGTTTAAAAGACGAATGAATGGTAAGAAAGAAGGATTGCTTAAAGTTTTATGCAAAGAAAAAGGTTACTGCATCAAAGCAAACATCTTTTGAGGTTTGGAAGATCGTGTCCCATTATAGAAGAAGTGTTCATTTGTAAATTAGAGTTTAACCTCTTCATTCCCAATGTACACAATGGGGTACATTTTAAAATAGTGTTTATTAACTACTGTTTAAGAAATTTGAAAGCTAAAACACCCAATTGTTTTTGAAATTAATCAACAGATAGCTTACTTCGTTTTAAACATGGAAAACATGGAAATTGGGCATTAATTATTATTTAAACTAATTATTAATTAAAATTTTTAAAAAATTAGTTATTTTGTTTTGCAATTATTTTTTAAACCAGAGAACCAAAAAATTGCTTCAAAATTGTTTGTGCTTAGTTCTGGGGTCTGAACAGGTTAAGATTTTCATATTCCCCAATGGGAACAAATGAGAAAATAAACAAATGTCACGCACTAATTGCAAAAATATTGATGACACGTGTTTTGCGATTATAAGGAACACCTTTGCCAATGCATACACTTTAGAGCTTCTTGGATGTATAAGAAACTTTATTGAAAAAAACCTTTTTTCAGACAAAGTTATAAAATTCGCGATGCTAAAAATCTTTTACCTTCGATCATTCCAAGTGTACCCACTTGGGTACATTTTAAAAATACTGTAAAATAACTACTTTTTGTGCAATTTGAAAGCTAAGTCACCCAATTGTTTTTGAAATTAATCAACAGATAGCTTACTTCGTTTTAAACATGGAAAATATGGAAATTGGGCCATTAATTATTATTTAAACTAATTATTAATTACATTTTTTAAAAAAATTAGTTATTTTGTTTTGCAATCATTTTTTAAACCAGAGAACCAAAAAATTGCTTCAAAATTGTTTGTGCTTAGTTCTGGGGTCTGAACAGGTTAAGATTTTCATATTCCCCAATGGGAACAAATGAGAAAATAAACAAATGCCACGCACTAATTGCAAAAATATTGAAGACGCGTGTTTTGCGATTGTAAGCAACACCTTTGTCAATGCATACACTTTAGAGCTTCTTGGAGATAAGAAGTTTTATTGAAAAAACTTTTTTCAAAGCTATGAAATTCACGATGCTAAAAATTCTTTTACCTTCGATCGTATTTCTTACAACAGTTCGCAGCTTTATGCATTGATAAAATAGTTTATTGTTACCTCGAAGTACGTGTTTGGAATGATTTTGCAATTTGTGCTTTCCTACCTTTTGTTTTTGCAGTTGTAGTTTTTGTTCACATTTTATATTGTGATTTCTTCGATATTTTTTCTTTCAAATGAAATAGTAACCTGAACTAACTGAATAATGTATCGTAATATTTCTTTTCAAAAAAAAAATTAATAACCATGCACTTTTTACGAAAGAAAGGAATTATACGAAGTGCAACGATTTAAAAAAATTCATAAAAAATAAAACGCGTCAAAAATCCAGCTTGCTACGATTTAACTTTCCAAATTTGACGTTTCAGAACAAATAGGAATATTTCGATTATATACAGTGTTCCAATCTGTTCATTAAAACTTCACGGACTCGTCATTTCCAAATTTTTCGGGGAGGGGGTATAAAATCAATGCACATAGCATTAAAAAAGAACAAAATATACGTACATACACATAAATACTTTATACTTCGCAAGCCAGAGGGAAATATAAGCTGGGGGGGGGGGGGGCAATGACCTCCTGAAATGGTGGGCATGAACCTTCAGTTTTCATTTAAGTTTCAATCGGATTTGGACATGGAACCTTAAAATACACTAGAAATACACTTGGCTCTTTTCTTAGCAACTTGTTAAACCACGAACTTCTTTGAAAATAGCAATATTTGCGCAGCAAAGTTAAAAATTGTTCGAAACAAGGCATTGAATCAAGTTTACAGCAAACCGAAGCTCTTAGGATTAAGCTAAATGTGCTTTAAAGAAAATAAACAAGAATCGCTCCGCTTCCTATGAACTCGCTGTTTAGTTGTTTTTATTAGCAGTAGTACGAAAAAAAAAAGTCCCCCGCCATTGACTCGGAAGAAGAAACACAACATCAGCTTATCTTTTACTTTTTTCTATTAATATCTGTAATGTTTATATAGTTACAACAAAAAGACTCGAATTTAAAAATGGATAACTTTTGCAAAAACAGCGAAAAAAAATTAAAAAATGAAACTTTTTTCTCCTCGGAAGTTAAAAAGATATCTGTTTTTAAAGGTTTTTCTGGAAGCAAAATCTTATTTTTCATCTTTTCCTTAACTTGAAAAGGATAGGAAAAGTAATGTCTTGTTGCTCAATAACGTCTTTATTGTCATTCTTTTAAAACTTAAAAAAATGATTTTCTTATTCGAATATTCCGAAAAAGCATTGATATGTCCGTTTTCTGGGGAAGCCCTCACTTGAAGTTATGCAGAGAAAATATGATTTTAGCGGTATGAGTTGCAGACAGCAATAACAGTTATTAAAGGAGGCCTGGTCAATTGCTCCATCGTGGATTATTTCGGCATTAAAAATGTTTAGTAAACAGAGAGCAGCAGAGAGAGAACGGCTTAGATGATTGTGATATCTCGTGGTGGAACGTATAGTTCCCATGTTGATAGACAATGTGTATTACGTGCAATCAGTAATTAGAGCATTCAATAATATTTGCTTAGCTCTTGCTGAGATTTTTTAACACGTTGATCCCCGCTTGCCCACTAAAGGTCATTTCTATTTTACCACTGAGGACCGCATGCCCACCGGTGGTTACACAACAGAGTTGAGTTTGAGCTCCAGTGGCCTTCCATGGATACATAAGGGAGTTGCATATGCCAAACGATTGTCCGCCCCCAGGAAGTAACAAAAAATGTTGGGTTGGGCAGTTTGAGTCGTTTACGTTAGGCTTTTAAGTGAAGAATAAATAAAATAAAAATTTGGTCCCAAGGGAGTAAAACGGAAATGCCCACCGGAGTCCAACGTGTTAATAGCAGTTTGATATTGGTTCCCCTTCTATGTTTGAGACGTTGGATTGGTAAACATCTCATTGCAGTCCTGCAGGGAGGCATATTCTACTTTTATGAAAATAAAAAGCCAGAATTTGATAGTGGCCACACCAACTGTAACCACCACCTGCCCCTTGCCACTAACCAGGTCCGTCATTTCAAAATTCTACAAGGGAGCAAAAGAGTATAAACTTAATGTATATTGCACTAAAAAAACAACAAAATAAATGTACATGCATATGAATACACTATATTTCGCAAGCGTTGGGGCATCTGGGGGTAGCCTGGGCCAACCCACCCAGGCACCGAAATTTTCGGCCAAATGCCTATAACAGCCGTTATAGCCCCTGACACCCGTAAATGACGGGCCTAACAAATTAATATAATTCCGATGTCAATGCGGATTTGAAACAGCAGCATTAGACGTTACCATGCATCATGCCTATAATTTTACTTCGCAGTACACTTTTTTTTTTTGGTAAGTAACAACATTCACTTTCTTCTATAAAACATAAAACTACCTAAAAATGTCATACCCTTAGTTGTCCGTGTGATTTCTCAGTTCTCCTTTAAACTGGCATTCCATTCTCGAAAACAAATAGCCCTGGGCTCAAATAGATTACTTTTTTTGCTTCCGTTTACGTCTTTTCTGATTTTTTCACACCTATTTCCGCTCTTGTCACAGCCCTTTCCGTAGCTTTCTTAACATTTGGAAACTGATCCTGACACTTTCATTTAATCCGAACCGCAGCATTTCTCAGACAACTTCTATTTATTTCTTTACTTATTTCTGCTTCGGCAAGTGAATTTTAGAAGATTTTATTTTGTAAGAATCATGTGCTGAGCTTCAGATTTATTTGAAGAAGAAAAAGTAAACAAGAAGTTCCGTCTAGAACTATACGAGCCTACTTTCCCGTATACACCAAATTCAAATTTATAATCTAGCTATCTCTTTCTCTCTCTTTATTATTTATCTTTAGTTCTAATTATTGAAAATATACCTTTTTCAACGGATAATACATATTCATTCACTCACTCATTCATTCTTTCATTTATTCAGCCATGCATTTATTCATTCATTCGTTACCTCATTCAAGTGTTTATTCATTCATTTACGCATTCATGTATTTATTCACTCATTTATTTATATTTTCATTTATTCAATAATTTATTCATTCATTCTTTTCCTCATTCATTTATTCATTGATTTATTCTTTCACTCTTTCATTTATTCATTCATTCATTATTTCACTCATTGAGTCACTGAGAAATATCCTTGAAAATCCCGATCAAAAAATTTCATAGCAAAATAGGCTCGTACGTTCTGGATAAACTTTCTATTTCTACATGTTCTACGTTATAAGAGCTTTCCGATAAAGTTTGTTCCAAGCAAATCGGTCCGTTAGATCAGGATTTATATAGGGTTGAAATTTCCCCGTAAGCTCTGTGTTAATTTTTTGAACTGTTCAAAAATGAACAAAAACTGTTCAAATCAATATTTCACGCCGAGAACTCCTTTCAATAAGCTTTCAATAGGAACTTGGCTCTTGTGCCCAGAGTTTACAGAATTTGCTTCAATTTTGTCCATAGGCGCTAATGTTAAAATTTTTTGAACTGTTCAAAATTGAACAAAAAATTGTTCAAATCAAAAAGTAAAATATAGAAATGAGATGTCCTCGCCGAGATCTTTCGAATGCAAAAAAAATTTTTCCAATCGGACAATTCGTTCAAAAGTTATTAGGGGGGAACAGACCGACAGACCGACAGACAGACAGACCGACAGACAGACCGACAGACCGACCGACAGACAGACCGACAGACAGACAGACCGACAGACACACTTTTTCCCCATCTCAATACCCTACTTTCAAATTTTTTATTTTTCAATCTTTATTTAATTACTTCACTTATTTTTGACTTTTCTTGATTTTTAACGATATTTTCACGATACATTAAGCCTTCTTTCATGCTTTATTATTATTTTTTTTTACTTTTACGGGAAAGTAGGCTAAAAAGGGGGAAAACATTTTTTATAAATGTGTACATGTGTAAAATGTAAAGTTATTCTCTTAATTAAATCATATTATTTCACATTATATTACGATATTCGTGAAGCGTAGTACATGTGTAAAAGCATTTCTTTTAAATTTCTCTTGTATGTTTGCGTCAACAAAAATAAAGGTTAATCAGAGAATCACTATATGAAAATAAAAAGGTGCGGAGTAAAAGTATGATTTTTATTCCGCACCTTTTTATTAATAAAAGTATTAATATTGACGGTACTTCGACGAAGTAAACTTGATATTGAAAAATGAGTAACTATCTTCTAACTAGTGCAAGTAAAGGGTAATAATCATAGTAACTCACCGACGTTTTTCGAAAATTTAATGAGTAATGGGAAAAATTCAATTCAATAATCATAACACTATTTCATACGCATGAGCTATTTTACGGGAAAGGGCGCAATTTGTCATTAAGTGTACATGAATTCAAACCTACTACAGCGTTTCGCAACCTTTCAGTGATCGCGGCCCAATTTTCTATCATAATTTTCATCGCGACCCCCCGTACCATAAAATGTATACAACAATAATGTAAATGAGTACTGATTCTGTTTTTGAATTATTTTTAACTTAACTGCCAAAACAAGAGTAAAAACAAGTAATTTTAGTAATAAAATTAATTTAGTAATAAATCACTCTTGGAATTTTGGGCAGGAGTAGAGGATGATTTTTCTGCACTAAAAACAAGGGCATTTCGCATTCTATTACCATTTTCAACATCCTCAACAACTTTTGTGAAACTTGATTTTCGGCTGTGGCTTCTTTGAAGACAAACTATAAAGCTCGGCTAAATATAGAAATAACTGAGGGTGGCAATTTCTAATATATTTAGCCTTCCTTCGAAAAACTTTGCTTTGAAAGACAGGCCCAAGGAAGTTACTAATAAATTATTAAATTTGTTTTTAATTTAGTATGTTTTGATTAAGAAAGTTTTAATTTAGTTATTAATTTGTTTTACTGTAATAAGTTATTAAACATATCGAAATGTATTTTGTTTTCTACGTGTATGTGTGTTTTCCTTTCAGTCAGTTAATCAATTTTTTAAAGTAATGTTTTCTCTTGGATATGCTCGCGCCCCCTTCTCGTGTGCTCGCGCCTCACAGGTTGAGAATCGCTGACCTACTATTAAAGAGCTTACACATAAACAGGAATCGGATTACAATTAAAGTACTTTGGGGGTTTTGAAAAGAAGAATGATAAAGGCTAATTTTGACGGCAAAACATGCCACATTCCTAGTTATAGTAGAATCTGAGAAAATTTTCATTTTTTTTCATTGATTAATTTAATTATTGGGGTTTTTTCTACATGCATTTAAATTTGTCCGCAAATCATAAGACGAATTCCATACACATGGAAAAAAAGGCCAAAACTTCATCAATGATTATGGTTACTCTATAATGAGTTGGTTGCTGCAAACTGAGAAATTTTTACCGTAAAGGCAAGTCAAATTTCTTCAAGACTTCAAAACTAAATGAATTTTACGTTTACCTTAGAGTGAGCTCTCGTTTTCGACTTCTGTTACATTTATTATTGTTTCGCGGCAACAATTTCATTTAATAATGTATCTCATTGTGCATATGTTTTTAGCAATGGCTATGTGTCTCTTTTTTTTTGGGGGTATTCTATAATCTGTTATATGCCACCTATTTTTAAAAAATACTTGATTATTCAAACGAAAACGTCGATTTTTCTTATTACGGTATAAATGATAGGGACATTGTAAATTAATTTTCGATAATTTTACGAGATGGAAACTCACTTTAACATGCTTCTAACAATAGTACCCGCCGCAGCAAAAATCACTGCTGAATAAAACCACTCGGTTATTAAAATCAAATTTAAAGGAACAGATTCAAAGTAAGTTGAAAATGCCATAAAATCACCACTTAGAAATATCAGTACCGCCACTTCAAAATCAAAGCTTCAGTTATTTTTACCTACTTACCACATGAAATAAGTGAAGGCCATGTAAAGCTTTTCATTTCGAAACATGCATACATTTCAATGCATTTTTAATTTTTGTACCTCACCCTTATTTTGTATTCAGCAGTATCTAACTCTCTTCAAAATATAGTCAGACCTCGATATAAGGTCACCCCTCGGGACTTCATGAAAATAACCTTATAAGCAGAGTGACCTTATAACCGATTCATACACATCTGCTGTTCAATGAGCCGGGACTTTAGAAAAGTGTCCTTATATGAGAGGTGACCTTGTATGAGGGTGACCTTATGTCGAGATCTGTCTGTAAACCCGCCTGATCAAATTTTGAATTCAGATGAGACTGGATTGCTCTACGGAGCGTTTCCAGAAAACAACATCTAAAACTAAAGTATCTTTTGTTTCTTTTTTTAACTTTTATTTAGAGAGCGAAGCCATAAGTTTTATGCAAGGAGCATAAAACTTATTTTTGATGATTTTGAGTTTTTAAAATCTGCCCCTTATAATAAAATCAAACGCTACAGGACGAATGTGATTTTATAAAGTGGCGGTGACTGTATTATTCATCATCTGTTAAAAACTGTAACATACTTCATGCTCTAAGATGAAACTTTTTAAACAACTTAAAAAAAGGTCTTTTCTGCGTAATCTAGTGTATTTCGTAGCGTAAGTTCTGCTTAGGAACGCTAGAGGCACAGTGTGTGGTTAACTGAGTGATACTAGTTAGAATAAAGTGAATTTCTGAAAACTGGAAGAAAATTCAATATTGGACAATATAATGAAAAAAATGTTATGGAACAGCATTCGTTTGTAAAAAAAGAAGCTAAACTTTTTTTGTCAAAAGAGGAGAATACCAAGCTACAACGCCCATGAAGCTAAAACTCCTCGACCTCCCCTAAAAAACGGCTTGCATTTAAAATGAAAAATAATAAAAAGTGTAAATTTGTCTAAATGTTACTCTACATTCAATAACGATTCAAGGTGTTTCTTTTTAACTTCTGTTTCTTAAAATAAATTATTACAGCTTTAAAATCACTATGATATAAGAATCTATCTTTTTATTATTCTCCTTTGCAACTTTGGTTTTAGTTAAGACTGTTCCGAAACAGGACTACTGTATTTAAAAGAAGCAAATACATACTTCCCAAACACCCCACAAACCCCCGTCGCTAATATTCAGTAGCAGCAAATTACAAAGAAGAAAATGGCATCCTCCGAACTTTTCCTCTTTAATACTCCAGCTCCTGTTATCGGACGAGGAACAGCGGAGACTTTTAAGATGACGTCCTCAGACCGCGAAAGAGGAGAATGGGGCAGCCGCTTTTTGATAGCCCCATGGTCAATGCCCTTCTCTCTGCCGGGGCGGTCGAGGCAGGGGCGGCCCAGTGAGTGATGGTCCGCCTGTGCCATCCGATAATCGTTGTCATTATGGTATCTGTTTTCCTGTGGTTCGAGCAATAACTGTTGGCGGCTTTGACGGATTCCAGTTGAACTTGGGGCTCAGGTTTTTTTTCCTTGGGAAAAGTTTCCTCCATGAAATGATGCGCATCCGATGGCACTGAATATTGATGGTATTTCGACGAAGTAAACTTGATATTGAAAAATGAGTAACTATCTTCTAACTAGTGCAAGTAAAGGGTAATAATCACTTTAACTATTGACGTTTTGAGGAAATTTATGAGTTTATTGCAGAAATTTTTGACTCTAATTATATTAGATAGCTCTTTTAGGCTCAAAATAATTTTCCTTGTAATCAGCTACTCGCTTAATACGATGTTCTGGAATTTCCAACATTTATTAAATTTCAAGAACTTTTAGCTCATGAGTAAGACTACTACTTATACTACTATGTGTTTTTCTTAACGACATTTTTTCAATAGATATTTCTAATGCAGCTAATACTAAAGCCTACAAAAGACAAAATTTTGAGCCTTTTTTCTGTGACGTGAATTTGCCATCATCTGATGTGCGTTCGTCTAAAGCATCGTACACTGGTGTGCAAAACTGAAGCAACAATGTAAATTTTAAGCAGATAGCTATGAAATTGCAGGAAAAGAGTTCTTGAGATTGGTACAATGAACATGTAATTCAGTAGAAAGGTCATGCGGATGCAAATATTAGGAACAAAGCGTCAGAGGCAATGTGACCTTATGCAAAACGCGTGCTGTTGGCGCGCGCACTTTAAGAGTACAATAAAAGGAAGGATGTAAATGCAATTAAAGACATTCGCTGTAGGTGCAAGTGAGTTTTTTCGTAAACTATGGCTGGAAGAAGTCATCTGGACGACTTCACACGTGGAAGAAGGATTGGAAAGTTGGAGGAGGGTCGTAGTGTGACTAGTGTAGCTGAAGAGTTCGGAATCAACAAAAACGTCGTTTCGCGCGCTTAGAAAGCCTTCCGAACCACAGGTACAGCTGTCAGAAAGGTTGGCGGTGGCCGCCCCAGAAAAATAACTGCAGTGGATGACCGATATATCGTCCTGCAGGCGAAAAGAGCCCGGAACCAGTCGGCAAGAGCCATTGCTCAGCAGCTGTGTACAGCAACGGGGCAGCAAGTGTAACTTTACTGTGGGCAGACGCCCTCACAAAGGTGGCCTATTCGCTCGTCTTCCTGAACGCTGCATCCTTTTATCAACAGGCCCTCGGAGCTGCCGTTTAGAGTGGTGCAGGGAGCAAAAAACAGGACCTCTCATCAGTGGAATCCTGTCCTCTTTACAAATGAAAGTCTTTCAGTGCCACACGTGATTCTGGACGCCAGTTGATTTGGAGAGAGGTCAGGACACGGTTTCATCTCAGTAACATCGTGGAAAGAGACCGTTGCGGTGGTCCCGGAGTTCTCGTCTCGGGAGGCATTATGTTGAACGGGCGTACTGAGCTCCACAGTTTCGACAGAGGTTCTGTAACACGAGATCGCTATTGTCAGGAGGTACTCCTTCCCCCTGTGCGTCTGTCCAGATTTGTCATTGGACCAGACTTCATTTTTATGGACGATGATGCACGCCCACATCGGACGCAATTTGTTCAGCAGCTACTGGAAAGGGAAGATATCGCTCGAATGGATTGGCCAGCGTACTCCCCTGATTTAAATACTATTGAACATGTGTGGGATGCTTTAGGGAGACGCATTGCGGCGCGATTACATCCTCCTGGGAACACCCAAGAACTGAACCGGATACTGATTGAGGCATGAGCACTCTTACTCCAAAAACTGGTGGACAATCTGGCGCTGAGTATGGGGAGACGATGCGAAGCAATCATTGCAGCACGGGGAGGACATATCCCATACTAAGGAACATCTGCGTGCTATTCTTCCTCTTGGATAGACAATCATGTGTAACGATATTATGAGTACAATAAAGCCTATTTTTGTTTGATTCCACATTGTAGGAATTGTATTTTTTTTCACGCAGTTATGCTTTTATCATCCTTTAGGTTTAAAACTGTTCTCTTCATTTCTACATTTCATGTCTCTCAGATGATTTTTCGAGGAGTTATGGCAAAAAAAGCACCTGCTGCTTAAGTTTTGCCCACCAGTGTATAATCCGACACGATATTACATTGGTATAAATGTTTTCGACAACTAAGAGGTTCTCGATCATGCTTTGCATTTGAAAGCAACTTCAAGTTTTTTTCCTTATTCTTAAACGCACTCAGAAACGTATAAAACTTCTTAGTTAACATTATACCTTTCTTTATGCTTTATATTTGATCAGCGTCGTGTTTTTGTATGTGATATTTTAGTGAGAAATATACTCTTCTCAAGATATGCCCAAACATAACTAAGTAGTTAAATTAGAAGCAAGGCTGAAATTGTACAGGAATCCACGAGAACGCGGTTCTTTCACTTCAATTTTATGTGAAATTTTAACATATTACGCGAAATTTGAACTGTTTACCCATTTAACTCAGCTTTGAAGGCATATCCTGAAATTACTCACGGATTAGAAAAATAGTTTTTATTTAACAAAAAATCTACAAAGTCGACTTTGCATTATAATGAGACAAACATAATTTTAACTTTAACCCTTTATAGGGCTATGTTTTTGCAGTATCGGTATGTTAAAATATTTTTCAGATTTTGTTTTGTTTCAAAAAAGAAAGTCATACAGGACAGTAAATAAGATTAGCATGATTTTTTCCACCCCCGCCCCCCTTTGACGGGGGATAGTTATAAGATTTGAATGTTGATGCATGCGGTGGTAAATATATTTCCCAGAGTCATTGCAAGATTCTGCCAATCAGAAAGGGTAGCTTACTATAAACATCTATAATTTGATGAATTTGGTGAGAAGCATACTTCCCACCGCCTTAGAAAGAGTTAAGCCAGCTAGAATTTCATCAGTGAAACCCTTCCCTATTTTTTGTAGTAAAATCTATGTATCATTTAATGCACAGCACAAGACTTTTAAGGGCGACAATGGAATCACTGGTCTACAACTATTAGGGGGCTTCCACACCAAAGGTGACAAAGACAAAAAACTTGTCTTTTCTCATCTACGAAAGCAAGGCAAGTTTCTGAAGGCAAAAACATGCTCTGCGGTTTCGGAGCTGAGAACAGACATTTTTTTTTTTGTCTTTGTCGTCTTTGGTATGATAGCACCCATAGGGTGCTTTCAGAACGACGGCGACAAAGACAAAAATATGCTTTTCCACATCTGCGAAAGCGCAGTGAATATTTTCGCTTTCAAAAATATGCTCTGCGGTTTCGAAAATGAGAACAGACATGTTTTTTGTCTTTGTCGCCTTAGGTGTGAAAGCACCCTTACAGTCAGCGAAATAATGTCTGTTCCTGTGTTTTTAATATTTTTGTGCATACATTTCGTCTGGAGGGGATTTGTTCTCAATCTAAAGTTAAAAATTCTTCATTGAAACGTGTAGTGACTCATCAAGAACAAAGAAAAAAACTTGCAGTATTTTTCCTGCTTACTTGGGAAAATCCTATTTGCCCATTATTTTTTCTTATGGACCGTTTATAAATGATGTCACGCTTTTTTCCCACATGTTTGACCTCCTCCCCCTCTGTCACAAAATATCACGTTTCAACGGACCCCCTCTCCTCTTTGTCACATATCACGCTAACTGCATAAGCAGGAATGTCACACTTCTTGTTACCCCTCCCCTCGTCACACTTTATCACAATTTCACGAACCCTCCCCTCCCCACTCGAAGCGTGACATTTATGAATGATCCCTTACAGACTTCAGTACATATCCTCTATCAACATTTAGTATTATCTTACTACAGTGAAACCTGTGGAAGTTGACCACTTGCGGTGCAGCACTTTAGTGGTCAACTTATACAAGGCAAGGATTACTTTTTTTTATTCCTTACATCGTGCATTTTTATTCATTTGTAGCTAATTAAAATATAGTTTCATGTAATGATGTTACTTTAAAATAGTGATTATTAGCTTTTGTTTTTCAAAACTATATAAAATATCATTTAAGAAATTTAACCCGAATGACTTACAATGCATCCTATGCAGCTTCAAAAGTAAAGTACTTAGTTAAAAATAAGACAAATATCATATTAATTATGTCAGTTACTTATATGATGCTAAAGATTTCCAAGAAATATATATTTTACAAAATGGCTATATCAGAACAAGAAAAAAAAAAGAGACTTATTTAAAGAATAAAGGAGTGCTTATAAGTAGTTTTCCCATATGAGAGGTTTAAGCAAACTTTATATTGATGTTTCATCCATCCAGACAAATACTGGTCTAACATTATAGCATAAAAAATATCCTAGATAAGTTATTTTAGTCTTCTTTAATCTTTGCGAAAATAGATAAACAAATAAATATAGTAATAATTAGGCGGTCAACTTACAAAGGGTTTGTTATAATACTCCCACCCAAATTTGGCGTACATAAGTGGTCAACATAGACAGGTGGGCAACTTAGAGAGGTGGTCAGCTTACAAAGGTGGTCAACTTTACAGGTTTTAGTACTGTGTTATGAGGTGAGTAAAATGAAACGCAGACAAAACTAAAACAAGTCAAATAAATAAAAATATGGTAAATGTCCCGTATCTTACACAAAATAAAAAAATTAAAATTTATAGCTATTGTTATACATTTATTATCAGGGTTGTTTGGTTTAAACCACGTTGGTTTAAACCATGGTTTAAACCAAGGTTTAAACCAAATGGTTTTTTTAAAAAAACCACTTGGTTTAAACCAAATCTTTTTCCATTAATTTTGCACATCATTAAAAATTGCAAAATCCAATTTATGCAGAAATTACAAGCACAGCACTGGGTAATTAATGAATTTGAAAATTAACAAACTTTTTTTACATCAGTACAAATTTTTCTCATCTTTTATTTACAGACTTCCTATGTCAGACTATTTGGGTTTTTCTAAAATTAGCTCTGAAAAAGCTAATTTGAGAAAAACTCTTTTCAGTCATTATAAAAATTAAAATGATATTGCAATTGTAATTCCTGGAGTTAAAGAATATATTTTAGAAATAATAAAAGAACTTCATAATAACCAATTTGCAAATGTATGTTACAGATAACAATTTTTAAGAAACCAAATCTTTTTTCATTTATATTTCGCATTATAAAAAATTGCAAAATCCAATTTGTGCAGAAATTGCAAGCACAGCATTAGATAAATCATGAATTACTGAATTTGTAAAGTAACAAACTTTTTTTTCAATCAGTGCAAATTTTTCTTTTTTTCCTAAATTATTCTCTTCTTTTAAAAAATATATTTATTCTTTAATCAGGAAAAATTGTATTTAAAAAAATAAAATTAAAATAATAGTGATAATTTCTAAGCCAATGTTGCTGATTTGTATAAGTGTTATGGTGTAATCATTTGTTGATATTACCGATACTGTAAATCAACACACATTATTTTTAATGTATATTTCACTTTTGCTTATTTTTTATTGATTTAGTAAAACATGCTTTTGTTAAAACTCAACCCGCGTAATAATTATTTCTTTAATAATTTGCGGTAAGGCCTGTGTAAGTAGAGTATTATAATGTGTTAATACAGTAAAACCTGTAAAGTTGACCACTGTTGTAAGTTGACCACCTGTCTAAGTTGACCACTTTTGGTCAGAAACGGAATCAGCTCTATATTATTTAATGTAGGAAAACCTTTGTAATTTGACCACCTGTCTATATTGACCACTTAAGTACCAAATTTGGGTGGAAGTATTATAAAAAACCCTTTGTAAGTTGGCTGCCTCATTATTACTATATTTATTTATTTATCTATTTTTGCAAAGATAAAAAAAACTTATATAAGTTCTCCAGGATAATATTTTTCATGCTATAATGTTAGACCAGTATTTGTCTGGATGGATTAAACCTCTGTGTAAGTTAACTATTCTAGAAAACTACTATGAGCCTCACTCTTTTGTTCTTTAAATAAGTTTCTTCTTTTTCTTCTAATTGATCTAGTCATTTCGAAAAATTATGCATTTTTAGGGAATCTTAACAGTCAAATAAGTAAACTAACACATTTATCTTTAACTAAGTGCTTTAATTTTAAAGTTGTATAGGATACATTGTAAGTCATTCAGATTAAATTTATCTAATGGTATTTCAGATAACTGTTAAAAATAGCTAATTACTAATTTTAAAGTAACATTAATACATAATGTTATATTTTAATTAGTCACAAATGAATAAATGCATAGCGTAAGAAATGACAAAAAAAATCTCCACCCTCTATAAGTTGACGATTAAAGTGCTGCACCTATATAAGGTAATTAAAATTTAAGGTTTTAACTTATAGTTACTTAATAAATTATCAATAAATTATTAACTATCAATAACATTTATTTACAATTAAGGATCTAAAATCTCCATGATTTTCTAAAAGTTAAATTGTTTTTCCTACAAATGCTATTTAAACCAAAAAAACCCGGTTTAAACCAAAAAAACCTGGTTTAAACCAAAAAAAAAAACGGTTTTTTTGGTTTTTTTCAAAAAAACCAGGTTTTTTTCCAACCCTGTTTATCATAAATGGCTGCAGCCACGAATCGGAATCGGTGATTTGCATATATCGTGCATATGGCTATCACGTATCAATCCATTTTGAATTCAATTACTCTGATCAAGTGCTATTTTTAGAAGATTAACAAGAGTATTTCGTAAACTTATCAATTACTAGCGACGCAATGAGAGACATTTTGAATGGTACTGCTTACAGACATGGGAATTGCATTCTAGAATTACATGAAATCGTGGAACCAATGCATTTATTTTAATAAGTTGCACAAAACTGCGAAATTTGACTTTTAAGTGTTTTAACTTTTCATAATTGATTCCTATGCATTTTTCAGAGCTGATTCTGAAATGACTTTCATTTTTCATCACGCAAGAGTTTTTCAAAAATAAACAATTTGAAAATTTACAAGAAATCGAAAAATTGAAAAATTTTAGAATAGACTTAAGATGGTTATTTTAAAAATAATTTATTTTTTGTCTCATAGTCGACATTATGTGTAAAAATGGCCTTGGGGGGCGAGGCCGCGGGGGATCGCCCACTTCTTGATTCGCCTCTAATCCCGGAATGTGGGGGAGGGCACCCCTAGGGCCTCGTGCTAACAGCGGAGAGGGATGGAGGAGGAAAGTAACTTTTAGACCCAAGCTTTTTTTTTTTTTATAACGACAATACGATTAGTACGCAGAGCATATCGCTGGTAAAAAATTAAAACGACACTTCTGCAAATCACACTACTTTTCAGAAGACCGTTTTTGAAGTTTTTTTTTTTTTTTTTGCAAAAAAAAAAAAAAAAAAGTTATCTTAGTGGAATCAAAGCCCATTTAGTTTTTGTTTGCGTTAAATATTTTGTTATAATTTTTACTATGAATCTACTTTGTAATATTAAATAGTAAAAAAAAATCGATTTTTGCAAGAAGTGTCGTTTAATTTTGAACTAGCGATATAACGTAAAATGAAAAGCACATTTAAAAAAAAACAGATTTAACATTATGATAGAAGGATCGATTAATCGAGATCGTTACGTTAAGATTATTCTTATCATCGCTTTTTTTTTTCTATACTCGGTAATTTGTTACCACTACTTTTCCCAAGAACGATAAAACAATCCAGAACCACTTCAAACTTTGATTCTTGTTTCTTTGCATAATGAAGAACGTAAAGTTTACAGTAACAAAAAAAATCAGTTATTTCTACAGTGGTTACCAATAAGATTTGCATAATGAAAATTGCTGTCTGCTTTGTCTAGTTCCACGCATCATCCGCGCTGCAAGTGAAAATTGTTATTATAAGTAGGGAAAAAGTGTGACGTTGGTCACATGGCTTACTTTAGAGAAAATCAATTTACTGTTTTCATAAAATTTCATTTTAAATGATTTTGAATTGAACCTTCTACAATATTATGAAAGTGACAATAATTTTAAATGTTTATTTTAAATTATTTTTATACTGGTTACAGACTCTTATTGTAACCAGTATAAAAAGGAGCTGTCTTTCGTTACTGTAAAAGTTACGTTGGTCTGCATGGAACAACAAAAACAGATTTGCCGGATGAAGCATATTTCAATTGGCATTAATCCATGGAATAATTAGATTTCGCATACGAATTAATCAATGCTAAGTATTGCATTCTACAATATTATGAAAGTGACAATAATTTTAAATGCTTATTTTAAATTATTTTTATACTGGTTACAGACTCTTATTGTAACCAGTATAAAAAAGAGCTGTCTTTCGTTACTGTAAAAGTTACGTTGGTCTGCATGGAACAAAAAGATTTGCCGGATGCAGCATACTTCAATTGGCATTAATTCATTTAATAATTTGATTTCACATACGAATTAATCAATGATAAGTATTGCATTCTACAATATTATGAAAGTGACAATAATTTTAAATCTTTATTTTAAATAAATTTTATACTGGTTACAAACTCTTATTGTAACCAGTATAAAAAGGAGCTGTCTTTTGTTACTGTAAAAGTTACGTTGGTCTGCATGGAACAACAAAAACAAATTTGCTGGATGAAGCATACTTCAATTGGCATTAATCAATGGAATAACTAGATTTCGCATACGAATTAATCAATGCTAAGTATTGCATTCTACAATATTATGAAAGTGACAATAATTTTAAATGTTTATTTTAAATTAATTTTATACTGGTTACAGACTCTTATTGTAACCAGTATAAAAAGGAGCTGTCTTTCGTCACTGTAAAAGTTACGTTGGTCTCCATGGAACAACGAAAACAAATTTGCGGGATGAAGCATACCTCAATTGGCATTAATCCATGGAATAATTAGATTTCGCTTACGAATTAATCAATGCTAAGTATTGCAAAAACTGAATGAAAAATGAAAATTTCCGTCATAAATATTTAATAAACCTTCACTCAGATTCAATAAATCACCACCCAGTTTTCGAACAATGCCTGACAAAAACGAGAAAGATAAAAAAAAAAAAAAAAAAAATAGAAAGCCTGTTTTACCTTATACAAGAAAAAGAGCAAGCAAAATACCATTGCATGTTACTTATCCACGTCGTTACCAGACTTCAAAAAGGAGTTTTCAATCACGATCGCGGCAAAAGGGAAAAAAGAAAAATAATAATAAAGAAACAAGAAGAAAAGAATATTATCAGGAGGGGAAAGTGAATCGTAGCATTGAGAGGAAAGGGAAAAAAAATAGAGAAAAAGGCAGAGTGAAAAGATACCTTTGGAAAAGCCGAGTGGTTGGTTACTTGGGTTTGTACTTTTGTATTCGCAGTCAGCGGTGGGATTCATGATAAATGATGGAAATCGGAAACATACACGAATTTCCTTGTAGCGTAAGCAATGTTTCAGTATTAGGGACCACGCTGATACGCTTTAGAATGGAAAAAATCGAATTCACTGTCAATTTATATGTCATCCATAATTTTAAGAATAACAAACAAAAAAATGTATGTCTGAATATTTGATTCAATTAAATAATATGTTTCTTGTTGATGACAGATTTCAAAGAAGGTTTTTATCAGAGTAAGAATTTTTTTTCATCGTTTCAAGCACGATCTCTAAAAATTTTTAATAACGACTCTCCCGACTAAATATGTTTAAAAGGATACAACTAGCCTTTGCTGTTTATATATATATATATATATATATATGTTACGGTGAATGTCCGAAATTTGGAAAACGCCAACTACAGAATGTTGACAATCACCGGTGAATGTCGACATTTTCCAATTTCGGACATTAACCGTAACATATATATATACAGTGAAATCTGTGTGATTTGACCACTTGCGGGGCAGCACTTTATTGATCAACTTAGACAGGTGGTCAATTTATAGAAGGGTGGAGATTTATTTTTTTGTTTGTCATTTCTTACACTAAGTATTTATTCATTTGTAACGAATTAAAACATAAATTCATGTATTAACGTTGCTTTAAAATAGTAATAAGCTTTTTTTTCCACAATTATTTAAGATATCATAAGAGAAATTTAACCTGAATGACTAACAATGTATCCTATACAACTTAGAAAGTAAAGTACTTTAATGAAGACATAGTTTAAATGAAGACATTTATCTTATTAGTTATGTAAGTTACTTATATAATAGTAAACATTTCCGAAAAAAAAAAAAAAAATACAAAATGGCTACATCAGACAGAAGTAAACAGAAGAAACTTATTTAAAGAATAAAAGATTGCTCATAGTAGCTGTGGCATCTGGATAACTTACAAAGAAATTTTGACAAACTTTATATCCATTCAGACAAATACTGGTCTAACATTATATCATAAAAATATCCCGGAGAAGCTGTTATAGTTTTTTTTATTTTTGCAAAAATAGATAAGCAAATAAATATAGTAAAAATTAAGCGGCATTTATCCTTCATTAAATTTTATGTAACTCTGTTAATAATTTATCGACTGAAGAAGTTTTTACTGATTTAAAACGAAAAATGTTGCAGCTATCTAAACTACAAAAACGTTTTTTTTTTTCTAAAACTAGGGCGCCTCCTAGTTTAAAAAAGTAATATTTTTTCATGATAGTCGTCAGGCATGCATAATTTATGGACATACTTTTATGTGTTGACAAATCGCAAAATTTTTTGCTTTCATACGTTCGTTGTGTTTCGCTTTTGTATTCTCTTGCAGTATTGGGTTAATTTAACTACACAAGCCAAAAAATATACATTTACTACAGCTTAAATAAATTTGAGAGGGCGTAGAAGTAAAACAGACTGTGCTGTAGCAACTGTGTCCCTCGGGAGATTTCCTTAAGGGAGTCACGTGAGACAATGAACCGTTAAGTAAAATCCAAATAATTAAAGTGAAGTTTTGAATATTTACAGTGTGTAGCTTAAAATGGACTGGTAGTCAAATAAAAACTATCCAGATATTTAACATGTTCATGCCGGGGCGATTTTCATGTTTTTCGCTGTGAAGCGGCGCTCGAATTCATGCTTCGCTTCATCTAGACGCGCCCGATGAAACTCTATTATAGTGCGGGCCACCGATGGTACGCGCCGACCGATGAGACAGTCTAGTACGTGTTAATGAGTTAAAATTGATTTTGTACATAGAAATCGGTTCCTCGAAGAACTGTACTATCTTTTTTTTTTTTTTTTGCTACTCCAAAATAATTATTCTGAAAACTTACAAGAAATTTTATGTTGAAAACCATTATCAATTGAATTAGCACTGAAGTCAATCAAACCATATATTTAGTTATTTCATAAGTAGAATTCCAAACCATAAGAAATTCAGAACTAATAATTTCAGTAGTGCCATCTATGAAGTAACTGCAATGTATGACTGGAATTTATATATATTTGCAACGTAACTGCTTTACTAGTTATGGTAAAAAGGATGTCAAACCCCCGTCAATTTGCAATGTGTCGAAAGTTAATAAGTTTAAATTATCAAACTTTTTTTTTTGCAGAAAACAATACATGTGAAAAAAAAAAAATTTAAAACATTGACCTAAACGTAGTGAACATGGAATAATTAAGAAGGAACAAATGACGGAACAAAAGAGCAACATTTTAAACCAAATTGTATATATCAGCAATTACGATTTCTTTTCTTTTGGGTAAGACATATTTCTATCCCGCTCTATTTCAATTTATTTTTTTTTTCAGTTTAATTCCTTTCAAATAATGAAAATAGTCCGATGTACATGATGTTGCAAATATGGACTTCATTTTTACCACACATAAACATAACACATGCATAGAATGCCTTAATGCAACAAATCGAAAGATTAAATGCAACGTAAATTAAGCAGAAATGCTGCCAAATATTTGCAGACACGTAATTCGAGGTTGAAAGAACCCCTTTTTTAATACAAAAGTGAGCTTCCAAATGAAAAGCATGCGTCCGAAAATTTTCAGGCAGATGTAGAAACTCACTTCTTTCGCACTCTAAAAGGTGTTCCTTGTAATTCAACGTAAATTAAGCAACGATGCTCCTTGTAATTCAACGTAAATTAAGCACAAGCTTAATTTACGTTTTATTAAAACTTTTGAAACAAAGATACGCATGACATTAACAGGGGTGCCCCTTTCATGGCAATAGTGCACCCCACAAAAAGTCACTTATTTCCCCCTCCAAACGACAACCCTTCCAAAAATTGGCCAAAAAATCCAGAAAATAGCTCTCCATCTAAAAAATGACCCCCCCCCCCCCGGGGTGGGCACCCCTGATTTATACTTGAATCGTCGTCTTTGACTTTCTTTTTTCGATTTGAGAAATAGATCGCCTTCATTTAGCAACTGGGTTACAATTTAAAAAAAGCTCTGAACAAGAAGGTCACTTAATAATGTGCTTTTTAAAAAATGTATCTAATAAAAGCAGCGAAATTACATTTAATTGTAAAATGTAACTCAAAAAGAAGGAATAACACAAAAGAAGATAAGAATGTTTAAATATTACATAAACTTGATTTACGAACCCAGAAAATAAAGTTTGTATTGAAAAAAAAGAAATTAAAGACATCATCCAAATGGGTTGAGCAACACTTCCTTAAATCTTCGTTTGAATATCAGGGAATAGCACACAAAAGAGAAAAAACGGCTTTGGATGTTGTTAACCTGATTGATTTCGGCCCAATAATTACTTCTACGAATGGGTAATGGATTTTTTTCCCCCGTCGCTCTTGAAAAGTTCTTGAAATGATAATGACTGTAATTCTTCTTCAAGTATGAAATCGTGAATAAAGTTAGTCAAAGAGTAAACAACAGAAAAGAAAAGATAAGTTCTTGCTTGAGAAAAAGGTTTTTTTTTTCTTAACTGTTACAGAGATTAAACGACTTCTCAGAAAAATCGAACGATGAGAAAAAAGTTTTTAAAAATCTTTGAATTCAGGAAGCTAGTTTTAAGCGAAGAATTGGATTTTAATTACAGGGATTGGAGACAAAATGTATTATGATTAATGGGATTGCACAATGGATTTACCTTTTTAATAAGGTGATAGAATAATCTGTCTTAACGATGCGTCAAGTACTCCCTCTTCTGTACACAAATATTAATTGCAATAATGATTTTATGATCAAATATTTACTTTATTCAGTAGCCTCACTACGGAAGGCGGAGGGGTGTTCCTCCCCGGGTGACAAACTTCTGAGGGGTGTTGGGGGTAAGTCCCAAAATGAGATAAAGAGTTTTTTGAAAAATACATAAACTTGAATCATACATTTTAACTGATGCTATGTCAACGCATAACCGAAACTAAATGTATAATTTACAGAAAGTTAACCAAATAAATAATCTAAAAAATTTTAAGACATTTTTCCACTATTGGAAGTGATGTAAAATACAAGTTTATACAACACAAAAACATTTTTTTTTCAGGGGGGATGACATCACAAATTACCGCTCCGGGTAGTGGCGTAGCTAGTCCCGGATTTGGGGGGTTGAGGTTCTTCGGGAGAAATGAGTTAATTTCATTTGTTTTACAAAAAAAAAAAAAATGCTCAAATTCTAGATAATCCTCACCATTTCAGGTGCATCTTTTATCCCAAACCCCCTCCCCTCTTATGTATAACAGTGGCACCGAGTAACCCACATGCTAGAAACGCCACTGCTTTAAGATTCTATTATTTAGGACTTGGAACTCGAATGAGACATTTTTTTAACTTGACGCTAGAAAGCGTGAAAGTCTCACACCGTGGTCGGCAAGTAATTTTAGGTGAGGTCCGAATCATTTTGAAAATTTTTATGATCGGTCCAGGAAAAAAAAAAGAATTTTCCTTACTACTTGTCTTATTTTCGTCTAACCCCTCTGCCTTGCTAACCACGCTGCACTCCCTTGCGCTTGGTAACTTTGTCTTCATCTCGATCTTCGTGGAAATGACATTTCTGCTTTTGTGAAAATATCACAGCAGCCTTAAGTAAAATCCTTACAAAGGAAAATCAAAATAATGCTAAAAATGCTGTTCATATAACAGGTCTCAAACTTAATAACATTTCGCATTTTAAAGTTATAAATAATATGGCGACCCCACAAGAAATGTCTCGCGACCCATAGGTTGGGACCCCCTGATGTAGGGTTTAAAGATTGTGAAAAAAGTAACTAATTATAGAAAACTTTACCTTATCTGTCGAACTGAAATTTCAATTTGTAGCCAGTCTACTTTTGGGTGGCTTGAAATTCGAAACAAAAATAAATGCTTTTTTAATCTGTTTTTTTTTTCAAGGGGGTAGGAGATTTTTGGGTTTCAGTTTCTGACCTTCCGCGGTCCACCAGTAGCCGACTATTGGATGAGATTTTCCGAGAAATCTCTGAATATCAACATTTTGATTTTAATTACAGAGGTAGAAATGCTTAATAATTCTTGTAGTTAAAATAAAATGTCTTTTACATACGATTAATCTCAATGTCATGTTTGCATTTGCCATTTTTCGTATTTATTTGCAATTTTTAACTTTCAGTTTAAGGATAAATAAATTACTATTAGGATTACAGTCGTGCTGTTCTAAGAAAAGTAGATGAGATTTATATTTTACTTTATCATATTTTTAAAATAACAATAACAACAAATATTTTAGACATCCCTTCGGAAAAAAAAACAATGTGCCTACTTACAAAAAGTTTACTAATTATAAATTATACGCATATATAAATGTTTATTCCAAGTTAACATTCACCTTTACTGACTCAAAATACGATATCTTTCATATCTAGAAAAAAAACTGCAGATAATGCCATGATTGTTCATTTGCAGGGTGATCGAAAAGCATATATTTGCTGTTGCATTTATTTCGAAAGTAATAATAAGGATTAAGCTTTCGACATCCCATCGAAAAAATACTATGCCCACTTACAAAAAAAATTACAATCCATTATAAAGTATACGTATATGTAAATGATTATTCGAAGTTGCTATTCACCTTTACCGACTCGAAATGCTATATCTTTCAAATCGAGGGGGAAAATTGCAGTTAATGCCATGAGTGTTCATTTAAAGAGTGTTCAAAAAGAACATATTTGTTGCAGTTCTTATTTTCAAAATAATAATAATAGTAATGATTAAGCTTTAGATACCCCTTCTAAAAAATAATTTGCCTACTTACAAAAAGAACTACATTCCAGTCATAAATTATATGTAAATATAAATGATTATCTCAAGTTACTATTCACCTTTACCTACTCAAAATACGATATCTTTTAAATCTAGAAAGAAAAAAACTGCAGATAATTATCAGCAGATAATTGCAGAGTGTTCAAGAAGGGTTTGGGCAGAAGAAGAGGGCTGATTAGTATTTTTCAAGACTTATAATATTTTCTATGAAACGCAGAGTTGCATTCCACTTCGAACGCATCAGTCCGTAACTTCTCGTTTTATGATTTTCTAAAGAGTTTCATCTCTCTTGACTTTGAATTATCTTATTATTTTTTTGTTTTGTCCCCAGCAAAGTTTAAAAAAGAAACAAAAGAAAAAAATCAGCTTCTGCAAGGTCCAAGAATTGAACGAATTGAGTAAAACTGAACTTCAAACTCCCACTAACTTAAAAAAAAATCTTTTTAATACTTCGTTCGTAAATACCAAAGGGCTTTAATTCGCGGGAGTGAGTTCGCAACATTATTTGCTTTTTACGATGTTAATAGGTAAGTATTTGCAATTGTTTATTGCGATATTTCTCTGCCTTTTCACTGTCAAGAGTTCAATGTGGACATCTCAGTTGACTCTTTTCGGTTACATGTAATGCTACTTTTCTATCCACTGTAAATCAAATTTGTCGCTACAAGTGACCTCTGAAATTTTTTAGAAACCATTTTTGAATACAAGGTATGTAGGTTTTTGTTTTAATCAATTTTTCACGAAATCAGATATCTACAGTTTCTTTAACTCTAATTCATGCATTTTTATGAGAAAAGTTAAAACTAAAAATGTGGTTTCATCATAAAAATTCACGACACACTTTTAGCAATAATGTGTTCCAATATAGTTCTACTAGACGTTTGGGAATTTTTATCACGTCTTAAAGAATTTGAGAATATTTTCGCACCTGATGATACTCAAAGTTACGCACAAGAAAAATGTACTTACAGTTTCACAGTTCCTGGTCCAATATCTCCTGGTATGAAAGCTAAACTCCTGTTGGAACAATCTGCTTGGACTGCAAACTCTGGTCCAATACATTCACAATAAACAGAACAGCCTGGTGGTACATCTGAAAGGGCTGTTGACGTTTCAGCGCAGCAGTTCTTGAGACACATCACGATCATCAGAGTAGAGATAACTGGTGTTAAAATTGCTGGGTGGAATTTGAATTTCCACATCTCCAGGCGATTTTGTCACTTTTTGGTAGTATTTTCTACCTTTAATTCACAATTCAATGATTCGAGGAAATTTTTCAATACTCATGTTTATTGAAACTTGTCATTTTGTATATTTTTTAAATATATTTCACGTCCAGATTACTGTAATAATCTGATGTAAATCAGACTTAAAGAAAAGGTATTAAATTGTCACATGTTGATATCAGTTATAATAGAACGAGCAAGATGGTAAATTTTGTGGGTGTTATAGATTATGAAAGGACGCTCATATCAGAAATGTGCGCAACTTGTAACATGTCAAAATGTTGAGTTTAAAGTATTTAATTCTTATGCATTCGCATTTTAAATGTCATAGAAAGCAAAAATATTACATGGCATGTTTTATTTTTCAACGTGTGATGTAAGATATCGATGGTGATTCTTAAGGAAATAATTCTTTTGATGGCGTTGATGATATTTTACTTTCCTGTGCCTGATCGTGCATTTGGCACGTGTACTGATGAATGTTCCAAGAATCCTATTTTCTTTTTCCATTGCACTTAGAATTGTTTTACATCGATTACTTTCAAGAATGATGAAAGTTATAAACTCTTCTGTTTAGAAGAATTTCCATAATTTTTAAAAATGTTTGCATGCATTTTTATAAAATAATAACAAAGTTAATAAACGAGCATTACATGTTAACTGAAGAAGATCTAAAAGTAGAATGGCATGGATACTGCAGTTTTATGTATCTATTTTAAGTTATTCCAAAGTAGCAATTGAGACGAATTAAGTTATGCTCTATCAAATTCTTGTTAATAAAAGAGCACTGGAATGTAATTATTTACATTTCAATGTTGGTTACAATGCTGTAATAACATCCAAAGTAAACTATTCTTTAAATAATAAGTTATTTGCATATTTAGACAGTCTTTATTACGATAATTATTGGAGCAATCTTCAACGTTTCAGTGCCTGTTTCATCGCATGTATATTGTCAAGATACACTGTACTGCATACTCAAGGCATTGCCTATTATTATTTATTTTAAGAAAATAAATGCTGTTGCTTTCAAAGAAAATTAAAACATACCTTTAAAATACAGCTTCTTTGTCGACTTCAGATCATAAAAATAGTGCAAAAATTTCAACAATCAAATCGATTGCTGGTGGATGTTACGAAATAGAATAAAGTATGTTCGCGCGGATGCAAATCCACATACCCCTTTGATTATACGATGAAACACCGCCACGAAGTTTCGAGCACACCACGTGCATTTTCCGATCGAGTTCAAAACTTTTGGAACTAATTTCGCACACACACATTCTGTCGCTCCATCTTAGAAACTAAGTCGACACCGAAGAACAAACTGTTTAAATGTCAGCAAACATTTTTGTTGTTTTTTTGGAATTAATTTTTAATATTTATTCCCCCTTTAAAAAAAATCGAACACCGACGGAAGAGTTAATCGCAGTCCTGATTGTGTGGTTATGTGATTGCTCTCTTAGGTAGGCGCTGCCGCACCGCCTGGGGCTGCAGGCCAACGTGTTGCCAACTGCTCTTCCAGTTTCGGCGATACGAGTGCCACCTCAAAACACGGTCTCGTCATAATTCCGCCAGGGGGTTGCAACAACTTTTTCGCTTCTTTCCTTCTCACGTCTCTCCGCCGCCAAGACACTCATTAAAACTGCGCCAACATCATTTCGCTGCGATTGAAGCTCGAGAGAAGTGAATGAAAGCGCCATTTTTGATCACGCTGCAAATTTTAATTGTTCAGTATCAGAACAGCATTGTTTTGACAGGTTTGCCTACCGGGGGGGGGGGGGGATCATGATGGTCATGGCGCAGATTGCGCTACTGAAATCGTTATGGAGTTCGGGGGATTTGGAGGTCGTCGTTTGGGGTGCTCCATCGCTCTAGGGGTTTGAGACGCTTGAGGAAGGGTGATGAAGATCAGCCCACCTATAAATGTTCAGAGAAATATAAGCTAGCGCCCCCGCCTCTCCCCCCCCCCCCTAAGATCGATGGCGCACTCTCCTCACCAAACGTCATGGAGCCCCCCAATTACGATGATCCTCCAAAAATTCAAACCAATTTTTTCAGTACGACTGGGACATTCCTGGTTACCGTCCCATCAATAGTTGACGATTATATGTTCCCTAAAATTTTTATGAGGTAATGCATTAAAACGCTACCCCAAGTAATAAAAATTATTTATTTTTATATATTTTTTTTTTTTCAAATTCAATACTCTCTCAAGATAACTTGCCATTTCTGCTAAACCTCAAATAAATAAATTGTCTATTACTAGGCGTGTGGAAATCGTCTTGGATGTGTACAAATATGGATGGTTAAATTTACAGTAGAAATTCCGATTTTCTTTCTTTTTTCTTTTTTTTTTTGGGGGGGGGGGAGAGAAAAATTGGAAATGATGAACAGAAATAAAAAATTACAAGACGTTAGAAAGGGTAATTTTTTTCTGCTGCAAATGACACTTCCAATTGTTGGGCTAAAAATATGCTCCAAGTGTTCTTTCCTTCTTTTATTCATGCATTCGTTTCTGGATCTGTTCTATAAATTAGATTTTACGTAAATATGTAATAGGCCAATTAGAGGAGAATTTGTAATTTTTTCTGTAACAAAAAATGCAACCATTTATTTTAAATTAGAGGAGGTTTTTTTTTCCCCAATATTTGTAAGATTCAAATAATTTTTCTACACATATGCAAAAACCACGTTAAATACTTACTATTCAAATCTTATCTATACATATAACAAAAGAAAGGGTTTGTTTGTGGCGCGTCCCGGAAAACAGTAATTTACTATAAAACAAAAATTGCTATGTAACGAATTTTTCATATAGCAGCCTTTAAAGTGTAAAGAACTTTTTACGTCACGAATTTTAAACAAAGATCACCATAAAATGATTTTTTTTACATCTTGAATATTTCATCAAACTTTCTAAAAACGAATTTTGTGTTGCAGGAAAATAAATATGCTGGTTATTACTATTATTGTTGGTGAAATTAAAGAAAAATGAATTCCATACTTAAGCAGTGTATTCACCTCTCATTAAATTTATCGTAGTTTTATTAATAAATTATCGATTGAAGAAATTTGTATGGACTTAAAAAGAAAGATGTTTAAGTTAATTACTTTCTCAAAAACTTTGTAATGATATTTTTTCAAAAATATGAGCGCAATGGAGCCTCGATTATCCGAGGTAATGTAGACCGAGGGTACCTCGGATAATCGAACACTCGGATAACACGGACTCTGTCCAAATCGAGAGGGAAACATGAATTGAAATGAATGAAAGTGTCGTCAAAGATGTAAAAAAAGGCATTTACTTTACATATTATGAAATGAAAAAATACATGTAAATACCTAATTTTCCGTGTACACATAAGTAGAGTAGATGTTCGAGTTGAAGTTGCTTCTTGAAGAAGTCTATACTCTCTCTATATATTTTTTTCTGTTTAACAGAACTCGCACGCTTCTTTGCTGCATTTTTACGCAATGGTTGTAGTAGTAAAAGGTCTGTTGGACTTGTTTCCGACTGTTGTTCTAGGTCCTTATATCATCAGAAAATAACATGAAAATGCAACTTACGCCATTGAGTGACTAACGTTAGTCAGTGACGCCAACAAAAACAATTTTTATTTCAAGGGCAAATGTACCTCGGTTAAGCCGAAACTCGGTTAGTCGGGGCTCGGATCACAAAGGCCCCCCCTACTGTATTAATTTTCTTTTCCTGGCCAGTCAAGAAGCATTCAAGACGGACTCTTATAAATATCTTTCATAAGATACTTAACTACAATACGATCAATTGTGGCAGACATATTTATATATATATTTATAAATCATAAATGTTGACTGGTAGCTCAAAGAAAATTTAAAGACTGGTGAATATAAGTAAATTTAGTATCATTTGTGCTGCAAGATTACAGGTTTGTTTTGTAAATGCCCCCCCCCCCCTTTGTCTATAGACGAAAGTAATTAATCCTCTACACAATAGAAATTCTATAGTTTAAGATTCATTTAACTCACGAATGCTCGAACGAGCTACTTATATCATTTACGGCGAACAAATACTTTCAGTTTCGCCATCTGTGATGTAACGTACTAACTAATATAGTAATTTCATTTTTTACATTAATACCTTCTTAATCACACTGTTGTAAAAATGATGTTAAATTCATTGTTTCAATTTTTAAAATGTTGTGATTAAATAAATTAAAATATTAATATACGCATATTTCGTTAAACGTCTAAACAAATTCTGTTACTAGACACAGGCAATAATTTGATGCCTAAATAATTACCAATCATTTATTCAATGAATAAAACTAACAAGTAATCAGAATCAAAACTATTAACTAAATTTAGATGGAACTAACAAAGACTTTGGTAGTTAAAAACCACAAGTTTTTCACTTTCTTCAGATCAAACGCAACTACATGCATCAATGAAAGGTTCCGAGAAAATTACAGAAAAATATATTCATTTATTTTAATACAACAAACAATACAGTGCGAAAAACTAAGTTTCGTGCTAATTACAGTAAAACCCCGTTATACCGCGCCTCAGTATATCGCGGAATCGGATACACCGCGGTGACTATCATGTCCCCCGACGTTTAAACCGAATGTCGGACAGAAGGTCCAAAACCAAAAGGTCCACGGACATAAATCCAGCTTGATTTCAAAATCGGGTGCCATCGCCCTGACTTGTTTCTCTTGACATGGGCGGAACTCAATCTGTCAGGGACTGTTCAATGCTTAACTATCCCATTTTCAGAAGTCTAGTTATGCGTGTGTAACTTCTTTTATGGCGCTATCAACCTTTGTATTCCAGATTCTTTAGCATTCCGGAAAAGTAAACATATTCCCCAGTGAGAAGTGCGTTCCTCCCCTTCCAAATATAATTTTTTTCTTGAGACCGCTCTCCCTTCACAATCCCATGTTGATAACATAAAGAGATTTTGAAGCCCCCTTTTTTCTCAGAACACAGTTGGTTTATAACCCTATCGCTCGACAGACTGATTGCGCAACTGAGATGTGGGCTCCTTGCACAGCAATTACAGTGAATAAAATGGCAGCAAAGAAAAAATTATACCATAGGGGAAGAAAAGTTACGAGTAATTCATGAAGTTAAAAATGATGCAACAAAAGCAAGTATTATTTCGTGAATATGGTTCCGCGGTATAGTTTAGTTTCACTATACCGCGGTTATGTTATAACGCGGGTGCCCAATATGTCTCCCGACACCCGTGTTTTAACGGGGTTTTACTGTACTTACAAAAAAAAAAAAACAATCATTTTCAATGCTAGTTTCTTGCGTCTTTGAAGTCGTCGTTTAAAAAAATGGAATATTTCTCTTTCATTACGTAACTTTTTAAATCAATCGTTTCTGTTATATGCAATTAAAATTGTGCGCACAAAATTAAATGTACCCGATTCCGTAAGTATTTCAAAATAATAGTACAGTGTATCGTCAAGTTGTTTGATTGACTTTATGTCGAGTTATTTGCAAAAACACTGTGGATCGTAAGTATAGCTGTACTTAAATGATATTTTTTTTTTTTTTTTGACACGTATACGATATCGTAAGGAACCTTTCAACCACGTTGGGCCTTGGGTACCCCGTGAGACGTCAGATCCTACACAATTGCTTAGTTTGCCAATTGAACAATCCGGTACTGGCTCAAAACATTTTTTCTGTAGCTTTTCGGACTTTTCCCCAGACCCCAGCCACTAGAGCGTCTTTACTTCAGCGATTTCTCTTTTGTGATTAAGATTTTTACCTTAATCACAAAGATTTCTTTTATATATGTATATTGTCTATCCTTCACAGTCATTACTATTTCCACTTTGATTAGACCCATAAGTTCATTGAATTTTTATTTCATATTTGTGTACATTTTGTCCATCACCCAAGAACAATTGCTCTAAATCATGACCAGCTTGAAAATATCAGAAACTGATTTTTTTCAAAGCATTAATTTGAATTCCATGCGTGCCCGTTACTGGGGCATATCCAACATGTTTCTGCGCGGAAGAGGAGATTACTTTATGTGTATGGATTTCCAAGTATTGCCGAGCATGGGATAAGATCAAGGGTTTTGGTGGTTTAAACTTAAAAATCCCGTTCTGGTTGCATCTCTGCACAAATTTTAAAACGTTAACAGGGCATCTACAGAATCTCAAAAGCGAAATTTCGTGACTTTTTCGTTACTCTTTCGTGACCGTTCATTTAATACATCGGATATTGACTCTGCCTTATATCGGATACCCAGTCCCCCCCCCCCCTGTATGGCGTATACGTACCGGATATCCGGTTATGATGTTTGAAACTTGTAAATTCTATGCATAGTCTTAAACATCCCACAGCTTCCAAATGCGCAATGAGTTTAATTCACATGTATTTCCAAAAGAGGTTATTTAGTTAAATTTTAAAAATCAAATTTGGCATGTCGGATAACCAGATATTTCGTACAGTGGTCGGGTCGGATTACGAATATTTAAAAACCAGTCGGGTACCGGATATTCGGTTCCTTCAGAAAAGTTTTGTGACTTATTCGCATTTTTCGTGACTTTTTTGTTACTTTTGTTTCGCGACCGATTTCTAACTTCGTTACTTTTTCGTGACCTGTACACTAAAAAAATTGCTTGAATATACTAAAAATTTCTTAGCAACACAACAGATCTCCCACCATTAACTAGAGAATCACCTGTAACCAAATGCTATTACAACAGATACTGAGAAATTTGCTGTTAGCTTACAGCGCCCTCTAGCGCCTATTGTTCGAGTCCGAAAACTTTCGAAGATGAGCAAACGATAAAGTTGTAACGCTAATGCGCAAGCTAGCCTTCAGGCAGCCGGCTCTCCCAACTCCGGGGGCATCCCATCAGCGCACAGGGAAAAATTGGTGAAAATTTTATATTTCGTTATTTTATCATATTATCATAATAATTTCCTGAAGAAAATGTTTATTTTTACTATATACAGGGTATGTGAAAATCATTGCAACATGCTATACTAACATTAAATCCAATAAAATATAAGTGATTATTTCGTGAATATTTTTGTGGTTCGTATTGTATTTTATCCAACAATAAATATTTATCTTATAATACAGTCATAGCTCGCAACTCTTGCGCTTTCTTTCGCGCCAATATAAATCAACCGAAAAATGTATCTTTTTGTAATTCAAAATGTTCGTCGATTGAATTACTAAATTTTTTTTGTACCAAGTTAGTGGTAAGGGAAAAACATTAGAAGTTTCTAGCAATATAATCTAAATCAACCATTAAAAATTATTATCTTATGTTGAAATTTCCTTAAAAATTTCGGAGATATATGAGTTTTTATGTATTTTTTTGCGAGTAATTCAAAGTTCTGAAATCGAAATCAAATTACACAATATTGATATTTTAGCAAAAAAATTCAACCTTTACAAAATACTTTGCACCTTACTTTCTTTTTCAAAAATTGAAATTTTTAGTTTACGCTGTCACAAATTAAATCAAAACAATTAATTGAAATGAGATATTTATTATTCGTAGACTTTAGTTATTTAATTTATAGTGAGATAGGTAATTTTCTGAAACTGATTTAGAACTTATGAAAGTAACAATGAGACATTTCAGACTGGCAGACGATATGCACTAAAAATATTATTAGTCAAGCAGTTAAAAAATTTAGCTGTTATGTCTGCAGACGATAATATGTGGAAATATTTACAATTTAGCTATTGTAGAAACAATTTTGAATGATAGGAAAATGAAAATGTCGTCATTTACAGAAATACATTGATCTGCGTCTGAACGCAATTCTTTCCGAATAGCAGTTAGTAGCAGCTGTAAATCACAAAAATATTAACTACACATCTTAATATTTTAATTCGTGCAAAAGACATGATGTGGTTTCACCGACAAATGTAACTTATTCTTTATGGAATATTGAAATTAACATAAAAAAAATCCTAAAATTATATGGCGCATTTCATATAGCCCTATCATATCTTTTAAATAAATAAATATAAACAAATTTATGTGAAATATAAACATTTTTACCTGACCTTTGTCAAACAGTAGTTCTATGATGTAAGTTAAAGTTTTTAATTAAAAAAATCAATTCAAAAGAGTAGCCTCAAAATCGAAGTTGAAAGTACAAATGTTCAAATTACTGCGACAAGCAACTTTTAACCTGCCTAGCACTCTTTAGATTGCACAGCGAAAAAAATTATAACTGTTTCTTAAACCCTCAACTATTTACCTTTTAAAATACTTACATCTTTATCATATGAATTGCATTTTGAAAAATCGACTTTTGGCCAGCTAAATTGGAAAAATTCCCCACTGTGCAGCGTGGGAGCAACTGAAATCACTTTCAACGTTGTGTTCAGTAGTGTTCGGCAACTGCTCGTCAAAAAATAGTTGACTAGTCTAAAGAAAACTAGTTGCAACTAGTAGTTAACTACTTTTTTCTGAGACTAGTTGTAACTTGTAGTTAACTGTTCTCCAAAAGTAGTTAACTACTTTTAAGTATAATTCATTTGAATTTCCATTTTTAAGCTTCTTCTTAAATATTTAATCCTAATAATTCAACTCAATATTCTTCGAGGTATAAAAGAAATAAATTTGTTAGGTTTCTATTTTTTTCCCTTGTTTGTTAAGTTTGTTGTAAAATAAAGGGTTTACCCTTAAAACCAATTTAAAATTCTCTCTCTGCCCAGCCCCCATTCATTAACAACATATCTTTGTAACGCGCACGCTTTAGATTATATTCTTTCAAATTGAGTTGAAGGTTTGTGTTTTATGGTATCCCAAACGCATGCATGGTATTATAGAGGTAAAGCTTCTCCATAATGAAGAATTGGTTTTTAAATGAAACATCATCGTGCATGTGCTATTGCAGGCGCCATTTATTGACTACATTAGAAAGCTTTTAAAAATTTGGCGTAAATACTACAATAAATAACATGAATTTTTTTATGAGTACTTTTACGTTATATAACATAGTATAAAAAATACATTTGTGTGAGTAATATTCATAAGCTAAAGGTTTAAATAATTTAACGTTTAAAAAATAGTTTTTCACAAAAAGTAGATTTATTTTTTTTTTTTTCGAAAGTAGTTGGAATTTTGAAAATAGTTGTAACTAGTAATTTGGGAAAAAAGTAATTTAACTAATAGTTAACTAATTCATAACAAAAGTAGTTACAACTAGTAGTTAACTACCAGTTTACTAGTACGCTTCCACAAGTAGTTAACTACTTCTAGTTAATTACTGCCGAACGCTAGTGTTCAAGAATGTTCATTCAACACTCGCAGCAAAAGGGATGAACCTGTAATACTACTGACAGTTTCCTAGTAAACATATAAAGAAAGGAACTGATCTTCCACTATTATTTTCTTAGTATGTTTCCTTAAGAAATCTTGGTGACCTTTAGCAAGTTTAGCGCGGTAACGTTACTTAAGATTAAGCTGTATCGGTTACTAGAAAAAGGCATGGAATCCCAGTTTCCTAGAGATTTTCTAGTAGTAGTACTACAGGTTTTTTTTTTTTTTTACAGTGTAGACTGTAAGCAGTAATGGGTTAAGCATTGTTCTGTATTTAGTCTAAGGTAAATAAGAAGGAGAACATCCAAATTGAAGTGTAAACCAATAAAACAACGTTTTGCTTTTTCAGTTGAGAATGCTCCTCGTTGCATTGCATTGTGTGAGTAGAAGAATACACACGTTCCTGTTGATTCAGGTTTCGAAAATCTCTTCCTTTTGCGTTAAGTACACGTTCAGCATGTTTTTCCGTGATAGTATGAGAGCAAATCTCGTATCAAACATTTGCTTTGTACAAAAAGGCTTTTGTTTCGATATGAATATCGGGACCATAATTCATGAGTAAAACGGGCACATTCATGTTATAACAAAAAAATAGAAGACTTCCTTTTATTCACAGTACTTTTTTATGAGAAAAGAGCCTGCTTTTTGAAAAAGTAATTCTTTTGAATGTATAAATATACAATTGTTGTCATTTCATAAACACATAATTTTATTGTACTCAATAAAAATTTTATTGTACTCTTCCTCTCTTAACCCTATTAGAGTGGACGCCGCTTTACGCAATAACGGTTAATGCTATCAGTCGTTTAATATTATCAAAATCACCAAGTCCCGTTCGCTTGTAGTATAAAAATACATTTAAAAATCATCGGTTTTTGTAATCAAAGTGTCGTTTATAGTTATCAGGTTACAGAGATCATTTTTCTTTAATCAGCAAAACTAGGCAAAAATAAAACTATTTGTTCCTGTTATTAAATTATTTTCTTAAATTACTGGTCAGCAAAGGTATTTAGCTGCTCAGATGACGGAAGTGATTCGAATTTTATGTCGGTGTGGGCAGAAAAAAGACGGCCGAATTCGTAAAATTAGCAAAGAATCGACAATCCGTAATTCCTTTTTATTTCTCTCCTTTCATTCTAGGATACAAATTTACTGATTCTTATTATATTTTTCTTGCTACTGTTATTTTTTAAGTACATTTTCAACAACATGTTTTTATTTCAGCAGCATGTAAGTTAATGTTGTTTGCTAAAATCGACAGTGTATTTATTTGCAGACGTGAAAAAGTACGAATTTTTCCGGCAATTAAGTTTTATCGCTTATTAGTATCACTCGGTTATTGTTATCACGTCATTTTCGTCCTGATGTGATCACATTAAGCGGCGTCAACTGTACTATGTCCTGTCGAAACAGAGGCGTAGCTGGCAAGGGTGACACCTTGCCAGCTATGCCTTGCGGTTATTAATGGTGTCACCCCGTGGAAAAGATTAAACAAAAAAATATTATGTAAGCGTGAATTATTTATTGTGATGCAATACATTTAAAAAATCATTCCAACTTTGAGACAGAAAAAAAGGGGGAGGGGGAATGCTATTCTTATCATCGGCGTCATAATATTTAAGGTATTTGTTGACGGCAATGGTGTGTTTAGCAGTTAAAAAACTCTTTGAGCATATTTTTGAAAGGAAACACTTTTCCAAGTTGAAAGTAGAAAGAAATTGATAGAAAAAATGATCCAGCTTGAGGTATTTGCTTTGTTAAATGGAGCTTTTAAGGGTTCTTTTTTTATTCGTCGGGGCTGGGTGTCACCCGGGGTGGACCACCCCCAGCGCCGAAATTAAAAAGGAACCCCATGCTATATTTCGCGCTAACAATGTGATTTAATTGTTTAAAAAGTTAGTTCTATGTTCTTTTAACTACATTGAAAGTAAAGGATGCTTCTTCTAAACCTTTCTTGGTTAGTTATATTTATTTTGTGGGCGTCCTGTTGTTTAACGACGTACATGTTAAAAACATGTTTTCGCTCCACTGCGTTAACAAGCCATTATTTCACTCCATTGTTTGTCCGGTCATTGTATCCTAACTGTAACCTCTTAGCTAACTGTAGACTGCATGGCTCTTTGAAAATTTTTACCTTCGAATTGACCGCTCAAAATCTTCAGTGAGCCATGTGATCTACAGTTAATTGAGAGGTTGCAGTTAGGTCGCAATAACCGGGAAAAGCAGAATCTGGCTTCTCACATTTGGAGTGCACAAACAATGGAGTGAAATAATGGCGTGTTAAGGTTAGTGGAGCCCCCCCCCCCCCCCAAAAAAAAAAAAAAAACATGTTTGTAACACATATGATTCTCCTTTCGACTAGTAGTTGAAAGTCGTTAGGTCCTCATAGACCACAAGTCATCCAGATAGGATTAAAGAGTCTGAAAATAGAATCCAGAACTCCACGCAAAGAAAAGTGGTATTTGTACAAGTGTGTACACAAGATCTGGAAAGTTTTCACTAATCTCAAATACATATTGTATATGCGGAAAACCGTTGACCTTTATTTTGCATTTAGATTACCTTCTGAGAGTTACAGAAGAAGGCACTGTGTCATTTTAGAAGCCTTATTTATTTTCTTGGAAATTTATTAAAACTAATATAGCTGTAAAAATTCCAGAATTAATTTACATTTATCTATGAATTTTCTCAAAGTAAGTCCTAATATATTTCGTTCAAATAATTATTTTATGAAGCTAAAAAGGGTGGCTCTTTATACCCAATGTCTAGGAGATCAATCTGATGTCCTACTGTATCCTAGATATTGGGAATAAAGAGCCACCCTTGGCAAATGTGGCTTGTTTTCAACATTACTATATTTGAGTTGTAGAAATAAATTTAAAAAATCAGCAATATAAATAAATTTCAGCATTAATACAATACCAAGGTGGGAAAATTTAAACATTAACATAAATTTGAGGATCAAACGAATATAAATTCGTTTATTAGATATTATAGCTATTGAAAATCATACTGGTTTAATTTATCGAATATTAAGTCAAGATTATAGAACATAAATATAAAAAAAGTAGCATGAAAAATAAGAACTATTTATTACTATTTTACGTATTTTTAATTTGAAGAACTACGGAATTAACGTAAAATAAATTGAACATAGAAAAAGGAGCACAGTGTGATTCTCGTACGAAATAAATAAACTCTGACAATATTGAACATTGAAGGAATTAATCACTGAATTCATTCTTTTCATTTCTCCGTATCTTAAAAGAACACGAATTGATGCTCCCTGAATGCAATCCGAACGGCCGAAATTTCGCGCTTCATTCGCAATGGTCGCTTTTGGCATTTCTTCTCGGAGCGATTGAATAAACAATTTTAGACTTTATTTTATTACATTAGCACTTCCTTCGCTACAACGCGAACGGAAAAAAAAAAAAAAGAAAAAGAAAAATGCGATAAAGAAAAAAAAATGAAATGATTTTATTGGTGGAACCGTTATCCCCGTGTTCTCATTTCCATACTCAGCTTTTGGGAAGCCTGAGATGACGCACGCATGCGCTCAAAACTGATCCTGACGTCATGAATATCGGCTTTGGCAGATGAGGGAGAAGGGGTACCGTGTTGGCGCTTTTATCATCCTCTTCAATAAATTGAAATGATCTGTGCATTTTCTCAGCTATTTCATTGACCCGAACTGGAATATATTTTAATAAGTACGCACATTTCTCAAAATACAGATAAATAGACAATACTTTTAAGTATCTGTAATAAAATATAAAAAATAAATATTTTCCATTCAAAAATATTTTTAAAAGAAGTTTAACAATTTACGGAAGTTTATATACAAAAATATATGTACAAAAATATATGTCTACAAAAATATATGTAACTTACATATAGTAAGTAGCTCAAGTAACCTCTTTTGAGGTTACTTGAGCCAAGGAAGCCCTTGAGGAATGTCAAGGCGCAGACTGCGTCATTGTAATTTTTAAGGGAGGGGGGGGGGGAGCAGGCGGTTTTTAAATGATGTTAGTTATTGTCTTCGCGGTGTATCGTTCTTGTAGGTTGGGGTGCGCAGTTTTTGAGGATGCATCGGCTTGGCCCATGTTTGAACCCTGCAGGTCTATAGTAGTAGTTGAGCACCTCAGGCGCTATCTAGTGCTGCAACCTTGGAGAGAACAGAACATCATATGTAACATATAACTTTCCACAATGAAACCAGGATAAATTTATTTTTACTTTTTTTTTTGTCTGGGACGGGGATGTAACTCCTCCCCCCTCCCCTCCAGGGCTTAAATACGTATGGTACTTGTTCCTCTCAGCATTCGTGATTCCCAATTTTTTGAATAGGAACATATTATGCTGATTTATATAAGATTTCAGTGTTTAAACTCACTACACTTTTTTTTTTATTTCTTTTTTTTCTTTCATTTTTTCCACTTTTTTCCCTTTCTTTTATATATGTATATTACATGCTCTGATTTCTTAAATAATCATGACTAAAGCAGAAAAAACTATTGTAGATTTCATTAATTAACTTTTGCTTAAATTTTGTTTTTACTTTTTACGTGTCTTACTCTGTTACCTATTTACGCTCAGTGTAATTTCAACCCTTGGCAGAGGACGTGCGGATTCCAAATACATTCAATACAATTTTCTCATCATCTCTATTACAGGTTTAGTGCAACTGCATGGATGCGCTCCTAGCTTAATGTTTAGTGACCCTAAACTCGTCCGTTCATTCCGTGCTTATTTTTGCGTTCCCCTGTTACAGGTTAAGAATTTTTTAATCATTTTTATTTCATCAGATATTTGGTAACATGTGGAAGAAACTGGAAGTCGAAATTCTAATGCTGCGATGGTACCACACTCATGGTCGCTAAAAGAGATGGTACCAACCTTTGTGGAACGCACTAGGTCTGCATTGTCAGACGCCAACAGCAGCCCATTAGAAATATAAAAATATTTGGTAACATCAGTGAACACGTCTTTTTTGTGACATTTACTATTAAAAATACATTGTAGTTTATTTTTTTTTAAAAATGGCAATGTACCGGGTGGTTATAATTAAACGTTCCCTATTTAGGGCATCCTACAGCAAAAGCCGTTCAACGGATTGACAACAAAATTGGTATGTGAGTTATGCAAGAGATGCGCTCAAGAAATCGTGAATTTTATTGTTTTTATTATTATTGGTTTTACGCTAATAGCGCCCTTTAGCAGCCATTTTTATAACTTTTTTTCCATGATTCTTTGAGCGCATCTCGTGTATAATCCACATACCAATTTTGGTGTCAATCCTTTGAACGGTTTTAGCTGTAGGATAGCCCTGAATAGGGGAAGTGTAATTATAACCACCGTGTATATTACAAAGAAAAAAAATTCAAAAAGGATGTTAAACTTAACGTTCGATTATTACTTTTCTGTATACATTGCTTCTTTAATTATACTTAAGCACGAAATTTCTGATTTTGATAGAAATAAATTTTCAAGAAAATTCAAATTTTTGTTGAAGTTGTTATTTTATTACTCATAAAATGAGAGCTTTGTGTTTTTTTCCATTGCTGGTTTATATTTTACAGCTGCGGATCTTACAGCTGCAAGTCGTCTGCAAGTCATTTCATTCTTCTTGTTCGAATTCTGAGCATCGATATGGTACGTGGGATTACAACAGTTATTATTTTTTAGTAGAAACGGGTACGAACTCGTATTGCTGGCGATATGACGTAATGAAGATGGCAAATAAAAGGCGATGGCGACTGAATTTCTGAAGTTCAGAATCAACGAATTGCATGTTCAAGATTTTTTTTAACTTTAAACTAAAACAAAATTAAAAATAGAAATTTCATTTGCATTTCCTCGGTACCTCTATGATATATTATTATTCATTTTTTTCTAATGAGAAGTTTCTAGCTTCAATTTTGCCCATAGGCGCTAATTGTTAAGATTTATTTGAACTTCTCAAAATTGAAGGAAAAATTGTTCGAATTAGGAAGTAAAATATGGAAATGAAATGTTCTCGACGAGATCTTTCTAAGGCAAAAAAAAAAAAAAAATCGGACGATTCCCTTAAAAGTTATTACGATGGGTTAGACAGACCGACAGACACATTTTCCCCCCTTCTCAAAACCCTGCTTTCAATTTTTTTGTTCCATCAATGTTTATTAAATTACTTATCTTATTTTGGACTTCATTCTTTTTTTTTTCTTCTTTCTTTTTTTTTTTTTTAGCTTTATAAGAAAGTAAGCTAAAAAGTGATAAATTATAGGATTCCTATGAAAACTATTCAGAGCATAGGGCGAAGCTAGAGCGTAACGGAGCAAGCACTGAGAAATCGGAGCGAAGCTGAGGCGAAGCAGTTCAAAAATTTGTTGCTCCAAATTCCTGGGAAAAAGATAAATATTTATGATTTACCATATTTCAGGTTGGAAGTTCGCTTGGTAAAAAGTTGTATTTTTTCATTTCAAAATAGTAACAATGACCATAAGTTATCAAATTGCTAATCTTTTAATACATAAGAAAGTAAAGAGTTTTTGTTTCATATTATTTTCATTTATTCCCTGATAATAGTTCGTTTTTGCTCTACATTAAAAACACTTTTTTTACAGGACCTAAATTATAAAACTTAAAAAAAATAAAAAAAATCGACTGTTTTTTCGTAATTGAAAAAGCTTTACTCTACAAAATATTCTTTATTTTTAACTATTATCTATATGAGATTTTTTGTTAAATTTCAAAGAAAGATGAGATTTGAGGTTTTAAATTTTGGTTCGATCATGAAGCTCATATCGAGTAGTAGGGCAGCGGTTGTCTAGTGGTTAGGATGTTGTGCTCCCAACCGGAAGATTGGGTGTTCTATACCCGACCCGCTGAAGACAGACCATGTACACTTGGGGATACGTGCATGTAAAATCCGTGGACCCTGAAGTCCCGAGGCAGTTCCGAGGGTAACCGGAGGCTGGAGAATTTCCTTTCACTTCACTCTTAGGTCAAAAGAGAAAGTTGGCATATTTGTGGTGGCGCCATCTGGTGTCATCCAAACACATAATAAGCCAAGTCGTAATGACACCGTGGTGGTGCTCATTCATAAAACGGAATGCGCTCCTTTAATTCCTAGTCGCTATACGAAGGGGGAGCTTGGATGCCCAAGTGGCCTTAGAAAAACACAAACACCAAGTAGAGAAAAAAATGTTCTTGAAACTCGATTAGCAAATTCTGCTCTTTAATAATATCATGGCATCTTTCGTCAAGTTATTGGTTTCATTTTTTTTTAAGCTTAAAATTCGTAAACCAATAATAACCACCACAGTATTGAATTTTGAACCATTTCATAACTTCCTCAAAAATAACATTTTTTGGAACATTTGCATGTTATTTAGGACACATGGAATCAAGGAAAAGACTATCCCGTTAAAATTTGCATTCAAAGTATGAGCACCTGCGATTGGGTTAACTACAATTCCAAAACATAAGTAGCTCTTAAAATCAAAACAATTTACAAAATAAGAAACAAACACTTTTCAAGGAACCCGTGCTGAGGCATTTTATCGACATTTTAACAGCTGAAAATCAATACATCCTACTTTTCGAGATTAACCAATAACTACTTATGTTAGCACTTCGAGGAATTCTTTCTCAAAGCCAGACAAGCGCTCGAAGAACAATAGTTGATTTTCCAAAGCTTTAAATGTCATCAAGAATTCGTGCCGAAAGTGGATGTCAAATTTAATTAGGAAACTGATTAAAAATCAATCGAGCGAAAAGACTTTTACGATCAATGACCCTTTTCAAAGGAGTGTCGTTTGCATCATTAAAAGCGCAGATAACGGTGCTTTTCTTAAGCTGCTAGAAAATCAGCAAGTGTTAGACTGTAATTTTGAGGTTTTAAAAGGTCCTAAAGTCTTAGTTTAAAATGGAAATTTTATGTGATGAAAATTACGTCTTACTTTGGGAGATTTATGTTGTGATAAAACTGCTAGGTGAATTTCGAACAAAACAGACTAATCATAACGAATACTTAAATTTGTAAAAGCAATTAAAAATATGGCTTTGTTTTAAACATAAATTTAAAAAACAATATACTGGTTCGTCGTACATTAACCCTTTAACTGTCAAGTTATCTTGATGATTTGGGTACATAAATTGTCAATTTTTTTTTATTGCAAAGTTCTGTACAGAATAAAATACACGTGGTAGTGAAAAAATGATATTTTGAATTACTTGCATAAAAATGTTAAGGTTTTGTAGCCACTGCATATTCGCGTGAGGCGGCTGCAACTCAACAAACTTTGAAGCTGTTTCTATAGTGTCAAAGTAATAAAATAAATAGTAAACAAATGAACTGAGGTTTTGGTAGTGGACCAGCTGATAGTTAAGGAGTTTCACGAATGCTCGATAACACAGGTACCGAAACTGTAACCTTAGTTCCAGCTGTAGGGTTAAAAATTCTTTGACACACTGTGTACAAACAGCTCTGACGCAAGCTTTGTAGGCAGTCCCACAATGTGAGCTGGAACAGGCATTCGAATCGTTGTTAAACCACTGTACCAACAAATGTATTGAAACCGAAGGAGCTAATTTTGAATAGAAATACTTAAAAAATATAATTACTCTTTTATATTTTATTTTATAAACCTAGTCTTAAAAATTCTTTGACACACTGTGTATTTGCTATTATTTCTAGTCAGTACTTTTTTGGTGTACTTAATGGCAACTACAGATTTATTACGGCATTGCCACAGCAATTACACATCAATTCCTCCCCATAACAAAAGGGGAAACTCCCGCATTACCTTCTTCATACCTCACTTAGTACGTCATTTGGACGTTAAACAATTAACACATTACTTTCAACACAAAGGCGAAAGAATCCCGCTAAGAGATAACGACCACAATGGCGGCGGAGATAACTCGGTCATTCATTAGGGGATGAAAAGGACGGGTAACTATTTTGTTGCGCCGACTGTCACGCGCGACCTGAGAAAATGAATGGGCCCCTGGTCTGAAATATGTGCCATTAGTATCGGAGAAAGCTTGTTAGGAGAGACATTGGCGCAAGTCCATCCACATTGCGATATGCAAAGAGATTAAGGAGAAAGTCAAGGGCGGATTTTATGAAAGGGGTAATGGGGGTAATTACCACTCCCAGGAAATTGATAATACTTACCATGATTTAATAAAAACCGGAGTTCAAAATTTATGCATATACAAATATATATTTTCAAATTTAATTTTATATTTAATAAATATCAATGTCGCAAAATGTTGATGAATAATACTTTAAATGCAATTTTATGAAAGGGGTAATGGGGGTAATTACCACTCCCAGGAAATTGATAATACTTACCATGATTTAATAAAAACCGAGTTGAAAATTTATGTATATAAAAATATATATTTTCAAATTAAATTTCATATTTAATCAATATTAATGTGGCAAAATGTTGATGAATAATACTTTAAATGCAATTTTATGAAAGGGGTAATGGGGGTAATTACCACTCCCAGGAAATTGATAATTCTTACCATGATTTAATAAAAACCGGAGTTCAAAATTTATGTATATACAAATATATATTTTCAAATTTAATTTCATATTTAATCAATATTAATGTGGCAAAATGTTGATGAATAATACTTTACTGGTTGAATGCAATAATTTCAACTGCACTGTTAAAAAAATTTTGCACGAGAATACATACTGGTCTTTTGGAAATCCTTTATCCGGAGTTTGACTTAAAATTACAGATAATTAAAAACAGAAAACTGCAAAGTCTTAAAAAATATATACTGAGAGCAAAAAAGAGTGACACTAACACTCTCTGTAAATTAAAAGCAGCAAGGACTGTGCAGCGGTGCTCTGTGGGTATTCAAGTCAATGGTGAGCTCAGAACTTAAAACTCTAATTTCCACTACAAGAAATTTTAAAGCAAAAAAAAAAAAAAAAATTGTTCAATACAGTATACATTAAGTTCAAATATGAAATAGGAAATATGTGTATGAATAATATGAAAAAAAAATAATTCTTTTTCTTTTGCTTTTCTAAGGGGTTGCATACATGTTACCATTCATTTCGAAACTGCTTTAAGCACCAAAAATAACACTTTTATGAATTTCTTTTTCTTTTACAAATGCAAATCTTTATATATATATTATTAGTAATGATAAACTTATATTCCAATAAAATATTTGTAGAACAATAGAAAAGCTTGCCTGTAAAAACATGCTTGCCTTATTGTCGTCAGACAATCTTCTGTATTATTTTTCAATGATTAATTCTGGATATATGTTCGAAATCTGTTACAAATATGTACAGAAGGTTGCGTTAATCATATAAGGTAAATGACCCGGTAATGGACACAGTTAAGAAAATTTTCGTACTTTTTCACGTGGCAAAATTTTTTCAAGGGAGTTACATCAATATTTGCATATTTAGCTTAATCGCCAACTATTTCTCTAAAAATTAATTACCTATAAAATGTCATTCGATGAAAATTTACGTCAAATTTACTAAACGCTTAATTTGTATCTCTCGTGGACATTTTTAAGATACGTATTTGCATTAGTAGTGGACAGAAATTAATATCATCTATTTTATGCTGTTAACTTGGAGAAACAATTTTTAAAATGACTAAGGGACCATTCATAAATGATGTCACGATTTTTTCCCATTCCCCCTCCCCCCCTTCTTATTGATCGGCTTTAGTAAAGAGCAGCAAATGTGAAAGTTGTGGAAGCAGCTATTAAACATTATAACCCATGTACTTGCATAGATGCTCCACGCCAACTTTAGTTCTATCAACCAGCACTAGGAGTCGTTCGCTATAGGTTCTGATAATTTCATTCAAGTTTAATGTTATATTCGCTTATTTTAGGAGCTTAAAGATCTAAGTGTCCACTACAGTACACCTAAGGCTTCGGCTAAAAGGTACAAGGCTGTCCGATGGAGAAAAGTGTCCACTACCGGGTCATTTACCTTAGTGACCTAAAACATACTTTGAAGCTTTTCTGATGCATAAATGTAGTGTTCAAAACATGATAGCATTTATGCTATTATGGCCACTGGAGGGTTAAGACCACGTCGTTGATTCGAGAAGCCTTGGACCGCTCGGCCAGAGATACTTGTGGAGTTGGGCGGGCAGCCTTTTGAGGCACAGGCTGTTCACCAGAGCTGTGCATAAAACAACGATATATAATCTACTTCTTGAAAAATTTTAACTGGTTGTTTTGAGCGAGGACGTATGTAATTTAACGTATCTTTCTCTGTAGTTGATCAGAATGTGCGAGAACAAGAATTTTATTGAGAAATTGTAACCAAAAAACTTGATTATTTGATTTAAAAATAGTTCTTCGTACATTTACAGGAGTACTCAGCTTCTTTTCTGTATTTTTACAGAATTTTTTTACAGTGAAGTTATCAGTTTTTTGTGAACCCTCCTTGTGGCCCAAAGGAAACCTATTTGTATTGGAACTAAACGTACCCCGTTTAGAATCCCGATCTCGTACTGGCTGCTAAGTGAAGCGAGGAAGTGAAGTGATTTCTGCCGACACAAACAGCTTAATTCTTGTCCATGTCGGATTAGCTTCACTGTCGTTTTTGATCAGTCCCGTGACAAAATCGCATTCGATTCTCCAAATTCATGGATGAAAATCAGGCTAAACAGCAAACTATCATCGAGTTGCCAAATAGAAGCTTTCTTAGTTTTTTTCCTATTCAGTACTCACACGTAGGACAGCTACCCTTTGTACTTCTGCAAGGTATCATCTTTTGTGGTTACGTGGATTTGTATTATTAAAATACTGTAGACGTTCTTTAACTAATACTTGATGTATTCCTGACAAACACATAACTACATTAATTTACAATTCAATAACATATACATTACATACATACAGCGGTACTGCTACTCATTGTACTTCGAAGGAGAAGGGAAGGACATGTAAAAACAAACGATAAGTAAAAATAGTAGTCGTTTATATATGCATATTGGAAGATAAAGTAGTTGTTTTAAATATTAAGAGCTACAGACGATAATTAATAAATAGAAAATATGAAATAAAATAAATGTAAATGAAATATATAACAGCATCTGCCCAGTAAATAAATAAATAAAAACTAAACAAACTTTGTCGTAGTACACAAATTGATCCTCTTAAGCGAATAAATAATTCTTCTAATTAATTAATCATGTAATTTGTTTGAAGATTATGTGCAAAAAGATGCAGAAGAAAAGAGTTTTAATGTTTCCTCTTGGGAGGCTTCTTGTGATTCTCCTCGTCAAACTAATTCCGCATCGGTTCGTTAACGATAATAGCATTTAGTTTCTACGAAAAATAGTAAAAATTTTCGGGCTAAATCCACCCATCCATTTTAACATGTTTATTTGAATAAGAACGATTTTGATTTAAAAAAGTAAAAGTGCCAAGAAAACTTCGTCATTGCCAACTAGCGGGTGAACATACGAGTTTTTTTTCCATTTAATTTAAATGTACAATTTAAATGCTTGTTGTACAAGCCCCATTGGTAAGCTGAAATGTTCGTATTTCATAAAATAACGTTATCATACCAAATTTTGAAACTTTGCCTCATTTTCGTCCAAACTTCTCCTTTCTCCCATTTTTCTCATCTTTCTTTCTCTTGGCAGCCCTGCTATTTATCTCAAATTTCAATGATGTTTGTATCTTTCTTTCAAATTTTAAAGGCAAGGATTAAAATGTTTCACATAACAAACAAAAATGCAATCAGCGTTTACTAAAATCCACATTAAAACTTGTGGAACGAATACAATTGATGACAATTCAATTAACTAAGCACAGTATGCACTCCCCACCTTTAAGAACTTCTCAATTGATTTTAATTTTATTCCATAACTGTTGTTTCGTCTTAAGTTATATAGTTACTTAGTTATAAATATGCCTTATATCTTAAGGCATATTTATAACTTCATATAAGGCAGTGAGAAGCAAAGGGATGTAAGTGACTATATAAAAAACGATTCTGAGACAATCTCGTGCAAAGTTTGAATCTTATGGGACCTTTAATGCTATTTTTTTTTTTTTTTTCAAATCATGTTGGGGTCAGCATCTGTTAGGTCTACCTCTAACATGTCTTGCAATAATATAGAATAGTGCTCCCCCTATCAATTGCGCTATTTATCTCCAAGTTTTTAATTTGGTCACTTACACCCCTTTGCTTCTAGGTGCCTCATATGCACTTTCAACACGATCATTATATCTCAAACGGACTAAATTTATTCAATTAGCTCTTTAACCTCTTCAGACACCAGAACTAAGCACAAACATTTTTGACGCAATTTTTTGGTTCTCTGACTAAAAAAATGATTACAAAGCAAAATAACTAAAAAAATTTTGTTTTTGAATTTTAATTAATAATTAGTTCAAATAATAATTAATGCCCAATTTAGATGTTTTCCATGTTTAAAATGAAGCAAACAATATGTTGATTAATTTAAAAAATAATTAGGTGTTTTAGCTTTCAAATTGCACAGACAGTAGTTAATAAACAGTATTTTAAAATGTACCCAATTGGGTACACTGGGAATGAAGAGGGTAAGTAAAACGATAAAACTTTGAAATTGCACTTCAGGCTAGAGAGGAAATCCGAATTTTTGAATCTTCTGAATCCGCTGCATTTCATCCCCGCCCGCGTTCTTCCAATAGTTTATGAACAAATTGTTCTCTTTCGACTCACATTCGTCGTCTTTGAAAACGTATCATTTTAAGATGAGACCTTGATTGATGGCATTTAAATAAAGGCTTCCAGTAAAAAAACTTGAACAAGACAGACACACGGTAAGAAGAAAGGTGACAGAGACGATTCTGAGGAAAAGTAATCCTTTGCAAGAAAAATAATTTTCATAGTTGCAAGTAATAAAGTTTAAATACTGATATACGTTTCTGCTGAAAAAGAAAAATGAAAAAAAAAAAAAAGAAAAGAAAAAAACAAGAATTTTAACAAATCAGAAAGTAAAACCGTGTAAAAATGTTTTAAGTTACACGGTTTTATTTAAAAAAACTAAGAAATTTTGCCATGATTTGAGTATTTTAAAATTCAAATCATCGTTGCATTATCCAAACATTCCAATTAAAGCTATCGCTGCCATTCGACAAAAAAAATCTGATAATTTCCTCAAAGCCTAAATTATTATTTTTTCCTATTTAACGTTATAATAAATTACAAAATGGATGGAATATTGCATTGTCATCGAAGATAAGCTTGTGTGCAAAATTTGAAGATAATTTATGCAGTAGTAATGGTCGAAAATCGCGTAACAAACTTCCGTGACAAATCAAATAAAACCGTATAAAAAAGGAATTTTAACTCACCATTAGCATTGATTGGAGTTGAGTGCAATGTAGTGAAATGATATCGGCAATCGTCAGATCTTAACCTGCTATGAATTTTGGTTATGGGGTACCTCAAATCCACAGCTTAAGGTGATAACATAAACAATTTGGTTGACCAGAGATATTTAATTTATACTATTTCCCAGCAAAACATCTGTGGGATTATATTGGTTTTGTTGATGTTGCTATTACTGAAAATTTTTATCTTACAAAAAAGAAATAATAGAAAAAAAAAAAAGGGTTTTTTAACAAAAAATATGATTTCCCTTTTATAATAGAAACATTTAACATTGTGACATTTCTTTAAAACTGTTTTGAGAAACGTTAAATGTTAAAATTAAGTAATTATTACCGTGTGAACTTAAAAAATTAACTTAGTCATTAGCATACGAACTTTGTTTATAAAATATTCAAATGAATTTTTTTAATAACAAAAATGACACTCCATTAAAATAGAAGTATTTCATATTATAATTCTTCGAAACTATTCTAGGGAGATGTAAAGATTATCATGAAGTACTTATTACAGGTTGAACGTTAAAGCTTTAACACAAATCTCACTAACATATCGTAGATTGTATGTTTATTTAATCCCAAATTTATTGTGTGATATGTATACGTAAGAATAATGTAAACAAAACTGTAAATCAAATTTTTTAAAAATCAACTAAGAGCGATTATGATGAAAAGGAAAATGTAACAAGAAGAAAGCACAATTGATGCACTTAAGGAGCAAAGGGGTGTAAGTGACAAAAATGAAAATTTTGAGATAAATAAGGCAAATGAAAGGGAAAGCACTATTCTATATTATGGCAAGAGATATTAGGGGTTGTCCTAACAGGTACTGCGCCCCAACATAATTTAGAAAAAAAAATACCATTACAGGTGCCATAAGATCCAAACTTTGGAATCGTCTTTTGATCAACTTTGCTTCTCATTGCCAAAATTGTCAAATTTGTGCTTTAAAACACATTAAGTTGTTGATTTACTCATATTTCAGCACAAAGATTTTTTTATCCTTTTTCATATAAAAGCATTATTAGTATATAAACGTCATACTCGTAGTCGTAAACTAATAAGTAGTAAATATGTTTTATAAAACTTGGCGCGATTATGGCCAAAATTGAGTGAGTTATTAAGGAGAAAACAGTTAAAATCTGCACAGGCGTTTCATAACATGCAAGTGGGTCAGTTTGCAAGCTTTTCTGTTTGAAATTCTTAATTAAATTTTTGCGCGATTATTAGTAAAAGAATAACAATTTTACGAAGAGAGAGTTGACTACAATATTTTTTACCTGAAAGCGATGTAAAATTTACCTAATTTAAACAAATTTGCGTGAAATTATAGCTTTAAAACACAACTAAATAATATAGTTAAAGTATAAATAGTTTGATAATTGTATAAAAATACTGCTGAAAGTATCCATTTTATAACCAATTAATATCCTGTTTTGTCCAGACTTATTGTACAAAACGAACTACCGTATTAGTTAGTCAGTTAATTCACAGATGGCGTAAGTAAAAGCTTTGGTCTTTTAAAAACGTTTACTTTTGCTATTTATTAAGTAATGTATTAACTAGATTTATTAATTGCCTCTTAACTAATGCCGTTAATAATTTGTTTTTTGAGACAAAAGTTTCTTCAGGCATTCGATCATAGACTTTGATCTACAAGAAAGGAAACATATTAGTAATGTGTATTTGCAACAAGTAATGACTTTAACCCTTGGGGAAAATTGTTTATTGCGGTCAAAACGTTGACACATTAAGAAACGTTCGGCATGTTTGTGAATTTCATTCCAAGTTAGTGCGAAGTGAGAAATCTTGGTTACATAAACATATTAAATTTGACAATTAGATCTGTTCTTCAATGTATAATTTTTTTTTCTCATTTGGCTGCGTATGGTCACTTACCTTTGCAGACCTAGTGCATTCCCCAGAAATCGACATTCATTCTTTCAAGTAGCTCCACTGTCGATTGATACAATTACCACTTTGAGAATTTTGACACTCAGTTTCCTCTAGAAAGCGGCACCTGAGTTCTAATTGATGCAAATTGCACTACAAATAACGAAGGATTACGAGCAAAGTGACTAACAACTTTGTCTAGATAAGATATTTATTCTTTTTCTTACTCCAATGTGTTTTATGAAACTTTAGCTGTTTGTTTTCAAATCGCTGCCGTTTAATTCTTTTAACATGCTTTATTTTTGATGTCACAGATCCTGTATCGTTTTTGTACATCAGAAAAGTGCATATTTCTTAAATGTTTTAGCCAAAATTCAAAAATATAATGTTTGTAAAGATTCAAATAAACATTTTAAATTTATGCCACTCTGTAACCTTCAATTTCTTGGCTAAATTAATTAATTGAATCCGCGCTACTGTTTTCCATTTTAGAGTGGAACTATTATAAATGCTTTGATTCAAGAAAAAAATCCGTTTGGAATTTTAATTTTTTAGTAGTTAGTTTAATTTAATTTAAATGTATAATGATATTCAATAAACTTCTCAAATATGTAATAATATTTGATACCTACAATGAGCCAGAAAAAAAAAAAAAAAAAACTGGGAGGAGAGGAAATGTAAAAAAAGAAAGAACAAATAGCTGTTTCGCGTTTGATTTCTTTATTTCAAACAATCGAAATCAAACATAATATAAAGGCTATGTAATGCCACGGAAACCCGGGGCAATAGAAAACCAAAATAAGCAATTGACCGAAAAACTCCAAAAGTATAAAAGTCATTGCAATTGAGTATATGTTATTTGTAAAGACGTTATACTCATAATTGGCAGTCCAATTTACTTCAACAGTCGAATAGTTTCGTTTTTAGTAAAAAATAGTATTTGCATTTTTATTATTTAAAAATATTATTTTTATTTATTTAAGTATTTTTGAAAACTGTTTAAAAAGGAAAAAAAATAGACCACGTTGATCATCAATACTTTCTGTTGCATCAGTAGATTAAAAACTATTTACATTTGTAGTATCTATATATATACAATGTGAGTTTTATACTATTCAGTCATTTTTTAACTCCACTAAAAGCTTCTATTGATTAATTTAATGCAAACTGATATAGTTATAGTGCTGAAAACACTTCGTCTTGTAAATTGTGATATTTAATTTGTTGATTCATATATATTACGTAAAATAGAACTTTAATATACACCATATGCTTTCACTCTCAGAAACGCATGCTCAAATCTCGCGAAACTTTCGTCGTATTTGACGAAATGTCTTCGTGAAAAATGCTCCGAGTAAACCTTTCGTCAAATTGGCGAAATTTGTGTAGGGACTTTTTTAAGTCACGTAATCTCGCGAGGAAAGAATCGTTATGAATGACGAAATTTTCTTGACATTTCAAGAATCGTCAAAAATGAGAGCTCCATTTCTGAGAGTGTTATAAAGCCCACCACAAATACAGGGTTTATTGATTTAAATCGACTGATTAAGAAGCAGTCTTTGCTGATATGTTTGAATTTAAAAGTTTATGTAATTTAAATCTTTTCCATATGAATCTACTTATTAAAGCAGTATTATGAGCTAATCACTAGCCCCCCTCTATGGGGAAACAAGTAAATAACTGCGGCCAAAACGTATACGGATTTGAAGCGCTATCGGAGGGCATCTAGTATAGGGGGCTCTGCCACATTACTGTTAGAACGTATAATTTGATTTAAAATTTTACTGCTGCTGTGATTTTTTTTTACAGTCCTTGCTGATTTTTTTCATTTTCCTACGTGTACGCTGCTGCGTTGAAATTTTGTTTTTGAATGTCTTAAACTCCCACTAAATAAAATTCATAATCAGAAGGTCAATGTTGACGGCACATTCTTTTTTACATAACCGATAGAGTTTATGAGGCAAATAAACTGCACTATAGTTAGTTCGTAACTTCATAGATGAAACTACTAAAATAATTAGTGCTTTGCGTGGGATGTTTTTTTTTGCGCCATCTACGAAATACATATCTGTTTATTCTTCTGAAATACAAACATCAATAAAAATTCTTTGTCAGTAATATTCTATTAGCAGTTTTGAAATAACTATTTTACATTTAGAAAAGGAAAATTACGAAATAATAGAAAACCTAAGAATTCTAACGCGTACTAAATCAATTTTATTACTTCGAAACGAATTTTTCATTTGATTTTCAGTCAAAGTTATAATATTTATATTATTTGTATTAAAAAATTGACTAAATTAACACTATGCTGAATTTTGCTTCTTCTATAGCATTTCGTGCAAGTTTCTCTGGAGCTCTTCTTGAGGGACATGACTAAACTTCAAAACGTTTTCATAAGGAATGTAGCTTAGAGTTCTGATTATGTACTGTTGTGTTCATCATCTGTTGTGTGGCAAAAAAGTGTTTTCAATTTAATTTATGCGTAATTATGGCATTTTTATTGTAATTTTTGTTATTTACTATGAGTTCGTTGAGTTCTACGTACAATTTTAGTTCAGAAATCGCTAAAAAATAAAATGAATGAACAAAAATTAAAATGTTTGCTTCGGTTTGAGTTTACGTTCTAGAGCGAAAATAGAATTCAACGCGGTCTCCATTTGCTCAATTGGGGGATGAAGACAGATGAAATAATACGATCTGCTGTTTTCAAACAGAGGAACATTTACAACTTCGTGCAAAGTTTCAAATAGACTGAAGGGCCCGAAGTGGTAGTTCAGTTACTGCTGCTACTCCGAAGAGCAGTTGCAGTAACTGAACCAACAGGTCCGCTGACGAATTCAAAGAAATTTACACGAGGCAATTTCAAAGGTAATTAATGATACAGAGGAACTTCCAGAATACTGTCAAAAGAAGACGAATCTTCAAAATCGACCATTTCCATACTTCAATGATGCGACGGAGCAGTATCGGCAGGAAAATTGTCGCAAAATGTATTGAACTCAGATGAACCAATTTTTGATTATTTATTGGAATTTTTTCGTTAAATGTTAGTAACATTCATCTAATATAAGTTCCTATTAATTTAATTGTATGAATTTACTTTTTGTATACTATTTCTACCGCGTTGAATTTATTTTTTTAATTGAAAGAACTTTTCACCACCTTTATTTTTGCCAGAAACTCAAACAAACCTAGAACCTTCCTGAAACTTGATGCAATATACGATTCAAGGATATGCTTTTGGATTATGCATATAATTTTACGTGGCGATAAAAATATTGACGTAGAATTTGTCAGAATATGTCTTATTAAAACAGAACTAAAATTTATTAACTCTAGATTTATCAGACCAGTCAGTTTTACTCTTTCGAAGCTTCCATTTTGCATAATTTGTTACTAATTATAGCACAACTTTCAATTGCATTGGCTGTTTCTAATACACGGTAAGTAGGACAAGTTAATTGACTGAAAGTTTTATTATAATTAGTAGCAACTTGGCGTAAAATGAAAGTTTTGAAATGGTTGAAAATGGTCTGGTAAATCTAATGTTAAAATATCATCTCATAATGCGGATAGAAAAAAAAAATGAGTGCCAACGATATTCCATGAAAAGTATAGTGTAATAGGTATCGAGAATGACACTTACCTACATCAAAATGAAAGAAGTTTAATATCTGTTGGCATCTGAAAAAATAGCGAAGATGACGCCATTCAACATCTTCATCCCTGTGTGTGCGATGATGTCCCGAATTCCGTCTCAAATATTAAATCCTTTTCTCCCCAAATATAGGTGAATGATGTCATTTCTTTCTCGTTTGTGTAGATGCCTTGCATTATCAACAAGGCGCACAAAAATTTCCGATGTTTAACGGCTTGTGCTATTCAACTGGAGTGATTGCAACACTTTTTTGCGTTAGGGATCATTCATAAATGATGCCACGCTTCGAGGGGGAGGGGGGATCGTGAAATTGTGACAAGGGGAGGGAAGGAGAGGGGAGGGGGTAGCAAGAAGTGTGACATCATGTTTACGCTTACGCAACATAGCGAGAAGCGTGACAAAGGGGAGAGGGGGTATGTTGAAGTGTGACATTTTGTGACAAAGGGTGGGGAAAAAAGCGTAACATCATTTATGAACGGTCCCTTAAGTGATTTCAACTGTATTACTCTCTATTTGAATTTTAATGTAATTTTCGTAGCATTTTTAATTTTGACGTATTTATAGATCGTTTATGAGGGTTTTGAGATGGGGAAAATGTGTGTCTGTAAGTCCGTCTGTGTATGTATATCTCCCCCCTGATACCTTTTGGGGGAATCGTCCGATTCGTAAGTTTTTTTTCTTTGCATTCGAAAGATCTCAGTAAGGACATCTCATTTACGTGTTTAATTTTTTGATTTGAACAATTTTTTGTTCAATTTTGAACAGTTTAAAAAATCTGAACACTAGCGCATATGAGGAAAAATGAAGCAAATTACATATACCCTGGACATAAGATCCAGGTTCCTATGAGTAAGCGTATTCGAAGGAGCTCTCGACGTGAGCTATATTTTTAATTTGAGAAATTTTTGCTCAATTTCGAACAGTTAAAAATGTTAGCTCCTGCCGGGGAAATTTCAATACCATATAAATCCTGATCTAACAGACGGAGTTGCTTGAAACAAACTTTATCGCAAAGATCTAAGGACATATAACATCTACAGATACAAAATTCATCCAGAACTAAATAAGCCTATTTTTCCAAGGATGTTTTTTAAATCTGCAATTTTAAGCATATTTCTGAATGAAAAATAATATTTTAGTGAAAGTTATATTATAAAATTCATAGTTCTTTTTTAATGTACTGTAATTAAAAAAAATAGAATTTGTTCATTTTGAAAAATAATTTATGTTAACTATTTCATTTTGTCCCACATTCCCCTGCTCTTTTTAACAGCACTCTGATTTATCAGCTTTTCATCTACCGGAGCGCTAACAGAGGTGAGGGGTTTAGATTCATCCAATTCCCTAGAATCTTTGGCTTCCTCATGTTTCCAATGGGTTTCTAAGGTAGTTCAATACCCCTGCCCCCATTAACCACACAATGTCGTTTCTGCTTTGCAAATCACGCATCTGTAGTGCACGTGGCTGAATCTGAAGATACAGTAGAACCCCGTAATACCGCACCTCAGTATACCGCGGAATCGGATATGACGCGGTTACTATGTCCCCCAACGTTTAATCCACCCGTTATCATTAGAAACCACCCTTTGTATTTCAGATTCTTTAAATTTTTTGAAAATTAAACGTATTCTCAAGTCCGTAAGAGTGTATAAAGGATTAAAACATCGTTTCTTAGAAAAGTGCATTCCTCCCCTTCCACACAATACGTTTTTCTTAGAATCTCTCCTCCTTCATAATCTCATGTTGATAACTTAACAAGATTTTTAAGCCCAGATTTTCTCAGAACACAATTTTTTTTTCGTAGCGGTTAATATGGTTTTAGCTTAGGACTCTCAAAGAGCAGCAAAATTTAATCTGAATAACCTATTACTCGATAGAGTAACCCCGCAGTTAAGAAGTATGCTTTTGCACAGCAATTACAGCAAATAAAATGGCAGCAAACAAAAAAAAAAAAAAAACAATTATACAATAGAGGAAAAGGTAAGAGTAATTGATAAAGTTAAAAGTGGTGCAACAGGAGCGAGTATATTTCGTGAATATGGTTTCACAGTACAGCTTCATTATATCGCTGTTATGTTATAACGCGGGAACCAAACATGTCCCCCGACACCCCCGTTTTAACGGGGTTTTACTGTATTATCTTGATCGGGGGTTATAATAAATTGTATTCACTGATTACCCTCTTAAGGAGTAGTGGTTCTAATTTCCTTGTAAGAAAACGTCGTTTAATCTTAATTCGCGTGGGCGCTTCTCATCGAAGTTCAGCTGCTGAAATGTCTCTTATTTACTGTATTTTTACAAATTAGACGAAATTTCTTAACGTTTAAGCATGATTATAAGTTTTAAACAATATAAGGCTTTTTATTAGAACTAAGCCTTGTATATGTATGTATGCATACACACACACATATATATGATAGATAAAAAAGTTCCCGTCCTTGAACAGCATTTACGTTGATTAGCTTAAAACGATCAAAAGCATTTATTGAAAGTTCTATTTTATTTAATAGTTTCTCCAAAAGCTTCTTTGCCTTGGAAATAAAACTAGTGGCAACTATAATTCATTTCCAGAGATATTCCCAGAATTTATAAGTATAAACTGCAGCTCGAGACACAACTCCACTTCCTGTTATAGATTGCTTAGGAACATGGAAACATGTAAGCTGTTGATCTTTTACTTGGAATATGAGAACAGCTCGCCAAAACGTGATTATTTGACGGAAGGGGAAATCCTTTTCTTTATTTGGTGCTTAATATGAACTTCTTTACTTATAACTTCTTTTTTAGGACTTCTTTAGCAGACTAATCAAAAAGTTATTTTTAAGCATGTCGATTTATTTTGGGATCTTTTAAGATACATTTTCAAGATTCAAGTTTAATTTGCATTATAGATGAACATTCTCTTGCTTCTAATTAAATTTTCATACAAAAAATAATGAATAAATAACTAATTTTTTTATTTTTGGGCATTTGCCTACTTTAGTATTATTCGTCAAGGAAATTCAATCTGCAATACATGTAAGTAATTACCAATGACAAAAGGGATTTTTTTTCTATTTTTAATGGGCTGTTCTTGGCTTCTGCCCGTTGCAGACCTAGTGCGTTGTCCAGAGATTGGTACCCTCTCTTTCAGCTGCACCTCAATGAGTGTAGTCCCATTGCCGCATGAGAATTTTGACGTCATGTTTCTCCATCGCAATGGGTGAGCACGAGCACCCGGACTCTGTTGATGCGAAATTGCACTAGAAATTTAATTTTTCCGATAGCATCCAAGCCAAGTGTCCACTCAAGGGATCCCTAACATGCCGCGTAATCATACGGCATACATTTAAAAAAAGAAACCCTCGTATCGCCATAAGTATATGTGCTATTCTTATGGTAATGAATACAAACAATTTCAAAAAGTATTATGATCATGTACTACAGTTAAACGCATTTTAAGCTTTACTTTTTAGAGGGTGATCGCAAATATATTTAGTTTAAATAAATTTCGTTTTCTTTAATTTGTTGCTGGTCTCCTATTTTCCCTTGACCTAACTTTAATTTGAATATATGATGGGCCTCCTATATTTCGCCTAGAACATATATGTTCTTCACACCCCTGAAATTTCAGTATAATCATCAAGTATTCTTCTGGATGTTCGACAAAACAGCGAAAATCTAAAGTGACCGGTCATTATGGGAACATTGTGCAACGCTACGAAATGCATTTTTAACTTTCAGGTGAATTGACAAATACATTTAAACATAATAATAATAAAGTGTTCATATTTTCGTGAAACATTTTCCCTCTGAAGATTAGTTTGTAGGGAAAAGAATGATTTTTCCATAATTAAAGAAATCATTGAGTTTTTCTTCACAGGAGTAGCGAAATTTCATTGAAATCACAAGGAGATGAAAAGAAAAAATCGTGCTTATTTATGTGAGGCTATATTCAGAAAACTGAAGAAATGCAATACGTCAGGTTGTGGAACGCCAATCAATATTGCTGTATTATTAAAGTGCTGTTGTGAATTTTATTGCTCATACATTATAACACAGTATTGTACTGAATTTCATTGTTTATGCAAAGCAGTGCATTACTGCACTCAATTTCATACTTTTCGCAATGCATTGTATTACTAGTTATTACTAAATTATTACATTTCATAGTTTATAGAAAAGTTATTTGTAAAAAAAAAAACGAAAATTAGTATAAAATACAGAAAGTAAGGCGAGTAACTTAAGTCATGGAGTATCAACAATTGAAGTAACAGCAAAACTATTTATTGTAGTTCATGTACAGTCGGAGGGCACGAAACGCTGTTTTTTACAAGATTAGAGGTAACATTATGATGCGCTTCTGGCTCACTGTTGCTCTATTTGTTTGTTTGTTAACGACCATTTCAGGTCACATAAATATTCGAGTTTATATGTTATTCTAAAGGATATGCCTCAAACTCTTGTCTAATATGACAGATAGAACAAGACATTACAACAGATGTCCTATACAAAGAAGGAAATACACGCAGGGGAAAGTCGGAATCGAACCGACACCTCTTCACTGTGCGCAGGCAGGTACCGGAACTGTTGCTCTGTGTGGCTTTCATCCAAGAACAATTCTTGAATTTTGGTAACTGGAAGCTAAGAAATTGTCACATTTTACGTTATGCTTGATTAAATGTGGTGCTGCTTTTGTCCTCAACAATTGGTTCATATTTTTCAACCACAATATGCGCTATGTTTCCAATTCATAAATAGTTCTTTAGGCTCTGGTCCTTATATGGACTAATCTTTATCTGGACTAATATAAATGCACTTCAAAATGTGCCTAACAACAAATTTTCACAGAGAATTATTTAAAGATATTGATATTTTGCTCATATATCCAACTAATGGTCTAAAGAAAATACGTACTAACCAATTAATATGGGACTTAAATAATCTTTCTTGAGAAAATAATGTTTCAGTATAAGAAACTAGTAAGTCTGCACTAACAATAAAGATTTATATTTTTATTTTTTCAATTTTCTTTTTTGTTAATCTCTCTGTGTGTGAAAACATGGAAATGCGTTAATACGTGTAAAGAAAGGAATAAATACATACTACTAATCAGTATTAAATTTATGAGCAAGTTATGGATTGTTTTGATTTTTATTGACAGCCCGTTGTTGTAAGCACTTTCAGAGCATAAAGCATTGTGCGAAAATTTTTCAGTGCGGAATTCGTTCGGAGTGAGAAGGCATTGAAAATATTATTACAGAAATATATGATAATCATAAAAAATATAAAAAATAAAGAAAAAGAAGAAAAACAAAAGAAAAGAAGTTGTTTTGATTTAGTACTGGACGTCGATTTCTGCAAGTACTACTTTTAAAATTTCAGTCACAAATATAGATTTTCCGAAATAAAATTGGACTATGAACCCTAAATGTAAAAAGTTGTTCTTGCTTTATATATTTATTTATTTTATGAGAAAATTATATGGGGTTAGAGATACATTAAAAGTATGGGGCAAGATATATTGAAGGTATGTGGAAATATATAAAATCATATGTGGCAAAGGCCAAAAAACCTCATAATTTGTTTCCATTTCGTAACTGCCACGTAAAAGTTGTATTTTCATAAGTCTTTTAACACTTAAGGTCAGAAACACCGATTCGTGAGAGGAAAATCATTTTTAATCACCCATTGGTTGGTTGCTGACCACGTGATAAAATACATCTGTTGAAAAGGGGAGTAACGTGACGCCTTAAGAAGTTATTAATATTCATGTATAGCCTTAATTTTCATATTGCGTTGTTTGACCATTAGTAAAATAAAAATTTGAGCAGATAATTTGAATAACACTACCTTAATTACTTAACCAAAGGGTAGAAAAATGTAACGAAAGGTTATATGTGCATTTTTTCCAACAATCTACTGGGTTCATAGAGCTGCATAATAATTAACAGTTATACAAAAACTAGTGCACAATGAAATCTGCATATATTTCTTACGGCGGCATGCACTCGTATGTAATTATTTAAATATCCAAAATACTAACTTAGAAAATTATAGAGCAAAAGTTAATTCAAAAACTATTCAAATACAAAGAGATTATTTGGCTTGCTTAAGCATTAGATGACGAAAAAAAACTGCTAATTACTGTGCACGGGAAAAAGGAGGCTGAACAGGAGAATTGTATTAGAATATGGAATCACATATTGCAAGCTGTAATTAACTTAACCGGGAACGTCGACTGAAGTGGTTTGTTGCTTGAGAATGTCGAAGTTTACTTTCACGTGAAAAACTTTAATAATTATAATTTGTAATCTGGCTTTCTTCAGATAATAGTAGTTATTTATGTATATATAAACTTGCGCTGCTATCTTTTTAGTCACTAGCAATGAAACAAATGTAAGGTTATTAAATACCCTTTTTTAAATTCTTTTTTTCCATCAAAAGACACACATACAAAAAAAAGCAATAAAATATAAACTAAATACATAATTGTCTATTAAGTTTACTAAATTGGCAAAAGGATAAAGAAAAATAAAGCTTAAGTTGACTATCATGCTTTGAAAGATAATATGAACAAATCCATGGGCAAATATGGGATGAGCCCTAGCTAAAAACTAAACAGAGGCGCGACAGCCCATTGGGGGCCTCAGCCTACGGTACCCATCCCAGTTTTCGAGGCCGAGGGGCGTGGGGTGCCGAAACCTATGTCCCGGTCAAGTGATCGGCCTGACGCGGAAGAATGTTTAGTTCCTAAGCATGTTCGGGCCTCATTTTATCGACCCCACTGAAGCCCTAGATGGGTCTCTTTTTATTTTATACCTTATATTTACCATACATATTATTTTATACATATTTACATTAATATGTGAATGTACTTGTACTTACATGACAAATATGCAAACAGAAGAAACAATGAACGCAATTAAATTTATGTCCTACATGTCAACTAATTTCAAAAAAGTAGCAGCAGGATAATAAAGCTAATAAAGCTTAACTTAACTATCATGTTTTTCGAAATCATTATAATGAGTTCATGCGTAAAAATAATATGAGTTCTATATATGGCTCTCGTTTTATCTTATATAATGATCCCTTTAGATTAATTATGTGTAGATACATACGTAATATGCATTCAAACTCGCTGAAATATACAAGCAATTTCGTATGTGTTTCTTAGCTCAAGTACTGTGAAATTAGGAGAGGGAAAGACATTTAAACTTAATTCTACCTTAAATAGTAACAATAATAATAATAATAATGATAATAAAGACTGACTACATTTTTGAAAAGAATGTGTATTATATACATATATATATATATATATACACACGAGTATATATACGTGGGTGTGTGTGTGTGTGTCTGTGTGTATGAATAATAATATAATTAATTTATACTCTGCATTATTACATTGCTTAGGTTATGACGTACAGCTATAAATGTAAGTAAATTCTTGTAAATTTTCAGAATTCAAAATTACATTATACATAAAATGCAGCGTAGGGGAACCTGTTGTACTGTAGTCCTAATGATAAAAAAATATATTTCACGGATTTATTTTGCAATACGGCAACACTGGTTCATGTGATATCTGTTAGCTGTCATTTATAACTAATTTTGATAGTTGGACTCGAACGAGATCTGGCTGTAGGAAACCAAAAAGAATTTGTGACCCTAAAAGTAAATTTTTTTAGTTTCTTCCTTTTGTAAATAACTTGTTTAGTTTGTTAAAAAGTTTAGTAATCCTTTTTGTTTGTGTTTAACAACTTATTTGGCCGTGTAATTGAGCGTTAAATCATTTCATTCCTAAAAAAGCAGTTGTACTATGGATAGGTCCATGGTACAACACTTTGAACCGTGGACTGTATTTACCTTGTTATATTTAAAATAATTAAAAATGTTACGTATTTACAGTGTAATAAAATAGTTTATTCTTTTTAAAGATTGTTGATACTTCTTACATATAAAAATGCCTTGAAGTAAACCGGGAATTACGAGGCCATCGCCAAATTATGGTAAAATAATGGAGGCTGTAGAGCTTATTAAAGATAATAAATTAACAGTTTACAGTGCAGCTAAGACTTATAGTTTATCAAAAACTACGCTGACACGTCACTTGAAAAAAGAAAATTATCCTACTGAGCCATTTAATTAAAATTCGAAACTTGCAAGTCACAAAGTGTTTTTAGATAATGAAGAACTCTTGTTACTAGATTATATTAATAAAGCTTCTCAACTACAATACGGCTTTACACTAAGAAATTTGATGAAATTGGCGTATAAATTTGCCAAGTCAAACAATATTAAATATCCTGAAAGTTGGGATCGAGATAAAGTGGCGGGTGTCTATTGGATGAGGTTATTTAGGAAGAAATACAAGAAAATGGAAAAATCTACTATGGAAAAATCTAAAAAGAGCTGGAAGTGGCCGGAAAAACCAGATGAAATGTTATATCCTTGGGAGTAAGAGAAAAAATTAAACCACCGTCAAAATGCCACTCCAGAAGGGATTTGTATGAAATAAAAGAGCTGAAAAAATATTGGCAGTGCTAGAAGGGGCATATAAAAACAAAAAGAAGAATAATAATAAAATTCCAAAGATAATTATTGAACAATAACACGTTAAAATGATCAAATATCTCATAGAATTATGAATGTTAATTAATATAATGTCTATTAATTGCTAAGTAAATTGTTATGCTGTTTAATTTGTTTTATTAATAAATGTTAATTTTAATACAAGATTTAGTAAAGATTTGTAATATAAATAATGTTTTTCTCAAAAATAATAATAGTAAGTCCATAGTACAACATATATAGGTCCATGGTACAACAAGGTTGCTGTACCTTGGTCCTAATTCCTTTTTTTTTTTTTTTTCAAAAAGCTAAATGACACATGATTTATTTTTCTACGTTACTTTAAAAATAGCCCTTTTGTTCATAAATGACCACAAAACATTATGTAATACGTAAAATGCATCTCACTATAGTAGTTTTTGAATAAATAATTAAAAACAAAAAATGTGACCAAGGTACAACAGGTTCCTCTAATATTATGTTATGTTACGTTATAAACTTTTTTCCCGATATTGGGAATAAACTGATTCGCATAGATCATGACGCAGAAAGTTAAAACAACACTTATAAAAACAAAAAGCATGTTCACGGTTTGTTTTGTAAGCAAAATCAGAAATGAATGAACCTATTTGAGCGACCGCAGAGAGACAAATTCGTTTAAATACAACAAATAGCATTAAAGCACAATTTCATATTAATGTCTCATTCATCAAAATCTAAAGGAAGATAAGCCACGAACAAAGTGCATTTCCTCACAAAACAAATTCAACTTAAAAAAATACAAACACTAACGCGCTCTAGTCCAAGAGCTTTTCAAATGCCACACATTTTATACAGTCCCTTCAAGCCCTCTCAATGTACCCAATGTCAAGCAAAGCCGAAATTAAGCAACGTCTTCTTGGTATTCGCTATCATCAGAAACTGTCCAAAGCTCATGCAACTGGAATGGGGCGTACCACAGATAAAAGGCGCCGGGGCTTTTGTTCGGGGCTCTTGTAAGGCCTAAGACAAGGCCGGTTCCGCTTTATCACTTGACAGCTAATGCAGAGGAGGAGTGGGAGCATATTTATGAGCTTTTATTCCTTTTTTCCTAGGCTATTTGTTTCCCTTTATGTGGCAACAGTGTGTAAGTACTTTAAGTAAAGCAATATATTTGAGAGAATTCGTTTCTCTGTAATCATTCCAGACGTACTGTATATATATTTTGAATAATTTATATTAGAGTTCAGCTCCGACCAAAAAAAAAAGATACATTTTTCTGTAGATTTCAGTGTGTCAAAGAATTTTTAAGACTAGATTCATAAAATAAAATAAAAACTAAATAGTAATATTTTTTTACGTATTTTTATTCAAAATGAGCGCCTTAGGCTTCAATACATTTGTTGTAGCGGTTTAACAACGATTTGAATGCCTGTTCCAGCTGAAATTGTGGGACTGCCTCCACAGCTCGCGTCGGAGCTGTTTGCACAGTGTGTGTCGAAGAATGTTTAACCCTACAGCTGGAACTAAGCTTACAGTGGCGCTATCTGTGCTATCGAGCATTCGTGAAACTCCTTAACTATCAGCTGATCCACTGCAAAAACCTCCTTTCATATGTTTTTTTTTTATTTTTCATTTTGATGGCATTGATTCTATTCAAACAGCTTCGAAGCGAGCTTTGGAGCAGTCCCACAATGTGAGCTGGAGCAGTCATTCGAATCGTTGTTAAACAGCTATAGCAAATGTGTTGTAGCCGAAAGAGCTTATTTTGAATAAAAATACTTTTAAAAAATATAATTACCGGTTTTTATTTTATTTTGTAAACATAGTTTTGTAAACAGTGGCAAAACTGTGTATTTGCTTTAACATAACACATGTACTTTTGTTCCGTAATACGTACATTCGCAGGCGTTTTCAAAATCCCATTGAATTCAGAAATAATAATAATTAGTTTAGAGTGTAAGAAGAAACCTTTGCCTACGCCATATTTTAAGGCATTTTTAAGTTTTTTTTTTAAAAAACTAGAACATTTTAATTTATGAAGTCAAGGGGAAAATCTTAAATTTCAATTTCCGTTTCTGTACTAAATTATTGTTGTGTTTCATAAGAAAAATTGAAACTTAATCCACAGAAATCATACTGCTCATTCAACAAACATAAATACAAATATATAATCAATCAAGTTTAAAAGGATTTAAAAGAAACAGAATAATATTACTATGTTCAATAAAAACAACAATTGGGTGTAAGTTTTTGAAATTGAATATATATATTCCTTCATCCACTTCGTACAGCAAGCACTTAATTCATTAACATTAGTTTATTTTAACTACATTACATTCCTATTATATATTTATGAGCAAACGTTGATATGTGTGAACATCAAAATTAAAAAATTGACAATATTTTTTGCTTATTGCATCGAAGTAACGCTAATTTGCTGTAACTTTCATTTAAGAAAAACTTTATTTGCAGCAAAAATATATCCTCTTTGAAATAATTACTTCCTTTTAAATGCCTCATAATTTATCTAATATTCAGTTTTTTACATTTTTTTTATTTTCTCAAATACGTTGAAATACCGCTGAGCAAGTTTTTTCCCTTTAATCCCTTCCACATAACGAATATGATAAATGATTATCCACAGCATAAAATCTTCATCTCATCGACTAACTGAAAAGAACTCAAAAATTCGCAGGAAAAGGTGTCGTAATATTCCCATATCTCCAGTTTTCGGATTTAATGTGATAAATTTACAAGAGTTAACTTACTGGTTTACTTTTTAGACATTTTAACTGCTTGAATATGCTACATTTTCAACCACTCAAAAGACTCGATGTATCAGAACAGATTATTTGAGACAGGATAAAAAAGATTTAAAGCTGAAGAAAAACTCACTGGTCTGGAGGGAAGTTGGGTAGTTGGAATGCGTCAATGACGTCATTCACGAAGACGTGATGAATGACAGCTGGAAGCTGGAACAAGATTGGAATTCCGGAGTGGGGGTTGGAAAAGTATTCGGGATATAAACAGCTACTGAATCGAGAAACTGGAATTAGAAGAAAAGAAATTTGTCTGGAAGTCTATTATATGTATGTTTTTATGTACAAATATCTACGAATTTATCCATACGCACAGACATACACGTACCACTTAATGCTGTTATATATATGTATTTGAATTTATGTGTCCACATGCAAAAAATTACCCCTAAAATGTTCAATATTTTTTAACCTTCAATTGAGCATTTAAAACTAGCGGCTTTAAAGGGAAGTTTTTGAAAATTGATGTACTCTGCTTTTTTTTTTTACATAAAATTTATTCCGAGCTATTGCGAAGATCTTTTGAACCTTAATTTGATTCTTCCGCAGGATGAAAAGGCACGTTTGTTAAAATGGAACATTATTTGAAGGAAATTTATTGAAACGTTTATATTCTCATCAGCAAAATTATTAAAAATACCATTGAATATATCCTCTGTACAGAAAAGTAAAATCTATGTTGCAATGGAGTTTTCACTCAAGAATTTTTCCGTTATTACAAAAAAAAAAAGAGCTGCTGAGGAACATATGTAGTTGAAATTGGTCCGGGTGTAAAGGGTACCTAAATCCTATTAGAGCTACTGGACTCAACAGATACAGCTGAGCTTTCTCAATACGAACACGGTTAAAACGAAATCACGGATAAAACGAACATTTTGTTCATCAAGTTTAGTTTACTATTTAATTATACTAAGTAAGGCTCGACCGATGCATCGGCCTCGCCGATGCATCGGCGCCGATTGTTCAACAAAGTTGCCATCGGCCATCGGCATCGGCGGCAGATGTTAACTTTAGAAAAACATCGGCCCATCGGCCTTAAAAAAAACATCTAAAAGCCGATGCAAGGCCGATGTTTTTCGCAGGGACAACTTTCCAGAAAACATTCTGTCTTTCACTTTATTTATTTTTTTTTTTTCTCCATAGCTCAATTTCTATTTCCATACAATAACAGGCAGCACATAAGTTAAAAAGAAAAAAACACAGAAATAATGTTATTCTATAAAGTATTTGATAAAAAGCAGGCCGTGGTAGCCTAGTGGTTAGCACGTCGGACTTCCACCTGGAAGGTCGCGCGTTCGATACCCCCTGAAGACCACCATGTATACTTGGGGATATGTGCATGTAAAATCCGTAGACCCCACTACCTCTCCCCGTGCGTAAGCAATCCTAAGGCCTCGGCCAACAGGTAGGGGTCTGGTGGAGAAAAGTATTTGATAAAAAAATCGGAAAACTAGTTTAAGCGATCGCTGCCCGAAAACCTTCATTATTAAAATAGTTCTCTTTGAGCAGAATGCTCGCGAAATAGAATATGTTAAAGTAAAAGTCATAGAAGCGTCTTATGAGTGCTATTTGTTTTTCGCACTAGGTTAGTTGCCTCATTTTTGTCCGTTTTCTTTTAATAATGACTTAGTGCATTAGATGTCATTGTGCAATAATATTATACCATCTGCTTTTAGTTTGTCATGTTTCTTATTATTCCGAAATTGTAAACAATAAAAAGTCAACTCAATCAAAGTACGATTGATCGAGTTGACTTTTTATCAATTATTATAGAATAATTTTAATTTTTACCAGCGTAAACTTTTTCTCTTTGCGTTTTTTTTTTTTTGCTTCTTCGATCCCACGTGTTACAGTTTTTCTACAATTGTGGAGCAATCTTGTTTCATCTGCTTTTAGTGTGCGGTTGTTCTCATTACTATTTCATTTTTAGTTTCCATTATAGAAAAGATTGGTCAAAAATAAGAAAAAAAATTAAAGTATAAATATTTATTGATCGAAATTTCATGTGTCCAAGTTCGAGTTGAATTTTCAAAATGCGAGTTCGCGTGACAACCTTAATAACATTAATAACATCTTAATAAAAATGCTAAAATTACTTTATTTTTAAAGATTGATCAAAGCATATTTTTTTTTCAAAATACATCTTAACATTTTTTATGCGATAATAATTTTAATTTTCCCCGTTTATACTTCGTTTTTTTAGCTTCTTTGATGCCACCTGTTAGACAGTTGACAGTTTTTCTGCTATTGTACAACAATCTCGTTCCCTCTGCTTTCAGTTTAGAATATTTCTTGTACAAAATAGAACATATTGATAAAAATATGAATCAATTTTTCAGTATAAATGTTTATTGATCGAAATTTTATGTGTCCAAGTTCGACTTGCAATTTTCAAAATTTTAATTCTTTAAAAACGAGTTTGGGACACAGGGTGGAACAATACCTTAATAAAAATGCTACAGTTTCATTAATTTCCAAAATTGTCAACGTATATAAATATATATATATACGTTGACAAGTTTGGAAATTAATGAAATTGTAGCGAATTGGAATTTGGGCGGGTGTGTTGCATTGGTGGCATGTTTTACATCATGGGCGGGTGTGTTGTATTGGTGGCATGTTTTACGTCAGTTTAATATTTAATATTTAATTTTTGAATTTAAGCTTTTTGCGTTTTGTCCGTTAAGTTTCCTTTTAGTCATTTACCATATTTTCAATTCAATTTTTGAGTAGCATTGACGCTTCATTTTATCCATAATGCTTCCTTTTACATGCCATTTCTGCGACACATTCCGAAACCTGTAGGACTATTTTTCTTGGTTTCTAATGTATACGTTACGCTCCCCGCCCACTGATGAGGAGAGTTATTTGTTTCTGTTTCTTTTTTTGACTTTTTATACTTTGTATAGGCAATTTATACGTTTCGTTAATGTTCGTTTACGTTTGTTTACATGTCCCGGAACTTTCATTTCTTTTCATTATTTCAATATATATATATATATATATTTTTTTTTTTTTTTTTAAAATACATCTTAATTTTTATAAACGATCACGTGTTTTCAGAAGATTATTTGTCAACAAAAAACTGCTGGTGCTCAAAATATTGGTTTATTTCGGTGACCTTACATATTGTGCTCATGAAAATATAAAGAACATGTCAAGTATTTCAGAGTAATTTTCAACTCACAAGAAAAAAAAATCTAATAAGATTAGTTCTTAAGACCCAGCATTCATTTGTAATGACAAAAAAAATCTCAAGTCTATGTTTTTAAAGCAATATTCAGCATTTCTTGGTTATAAACAAGGGATAATACTGCGAGCGAAATTTTTTGATATTTTATTTTTATTTCAGAAAAAGAGCTTAAAATAACTTTTTTAATGAAAAATAAACATGTAATCGTTCCCGCTTTTCTTTTAAAAACGGGGGGGGGGGGGGGGGGTATCATGAAAAAAATCTGAGAGGAGGGGGTTGACAGTTTCGTTAAAAATACAAACATACATTATTTGTTAGCCTGTGTCATAACATCAGCATTCCTCTCCATGAAAAAAAATATGAAAATAAAGGCAGCTGCACTTGGCATTTGCAGTGCAGGTGTGATAAAGAGGAAATGTTGAAGGAAAGGGAATTAGACCCGAGCCGATCCAATAGATGTTGAGTATTTTTATTTTGCAAAGATAAGAAAAAAGAATTAAAAATCCTCTGGATATAGCATTTTTTAATTTTTTTAACCTCCAAATAGTTGTATTACTTTACTAGAAGCACGAGTGATTCTTTCAGTTTTAATTACTACGTAAACTTACCCCAAACAGTTTTACGGTGCTTGAATAATGCATTTATATTTTTATAAACATTAAAATAAATAATAAATGATTTAAATGACATTTTTGACAAGCATTCTACACGTTTTAATGGTTTAAGGCGACTTTTTTTCCATCGGCCATCGGCATCGGCCATCGGCCGATGGAAGAGGAGAATAATCGGCAATCGGCCATCGGCCGACCTCGGAACAATTGGCCAACAATCGGCATCGGCCCATCGGCCAAAAAGTGCCATCGGTCGAGCCCTAATACTAAGTATCCATTCATATTACGAAGGCTAAAATACAAATTTCGGCTAAGACGAACAAAATTTCTGACCTATTCACGAAGAATTTTCTCGATTGCAAATAATTTATTTATTTTAAAAAGAAATAGTTGGTTATTTTAAGTCATTGTAAACTACAAAGTATGTATTTCGAATTATACGTTGCATCTTTCTGGGTAGCAATAGTTTATAGCTAAGCTGAAGAAGCTTTAGGTACTTTAATGAACTTTTATGAGATGCGTCCAGAAAATGACAATAGACAAAGGACACTAGGCATTTTGCACCGAGATATGCGTATGATACAATTTAATGTACCTAACAAGCAACTAACCATTAAGTATTTTTCCAATAATTGTTAAATTTTAAAAGGTCAGTTCACTATTTTTTAATGTACTAGTAAGATTTAAAAGTGTATATTAATAAAAATAAATCATTTATTTTCACTATTTATTTTACTTTTTGTTATAAATAGTAGTAATTATTTGTAAAATAGAAGCATGCATTTCTATTTTTTTTTTACACAATATTATTTTTTCTCGGTTGTTACGAATAACGGCTAATATGAACGAATTCGCGAATTTTTGACATTTTGTAATTCGAGTTAACTGTATTTCACTATTGATGTTTCTTTCCCTATAGTCGGCGGCGTAACAGAAGTGAGTTGCAGTTATGCCCCACCATAACCTTCAACTATTACGCATTGTCAATATTAGTACGTTACTAGTATGTTAGCACAAAGATGTATTTACCCTTGCACACCCTGGGGAAAATTCTGGTTCCTTCACTGCAGACCGCTTCATGAGACCATGTTTTTCTCCTATGGTGTGTTTTTATTTACAATTTTTGTCTCATATCATGTTTTATCACTTCATATGAAATTTAACATTTAAAAAAACTGGATTTCTAAAATATAATTTGAAATTTTTAATTTTTAAAACGAAATTTAGCATTTTTTAAAAAATGAATCTTTTTTCCCCCAAAACTGGCGTAAAGTCCCAAAAATTTTTTATTGATTCATTACTCACAAAGCAAAACTTTTGTGCTTTTAAATTTTTTATAAGTCAAATACTTTTTGAAAAAAAAAATAAAAACTGAAGTAATGCAGAAAAACAACGAAAAATTGAAAAAACCTACTACAAGAATTAAAAAGAAAAAAGTACTTAAGTTACAGTAAAAGTTATTGTAAAATAAATTTGCTATGTATAGTTTCAGGAACATGTGGGAAAATATCCTCCAAATTATAGATCCAAATTTAAAAAAGCCTTTGCATTTTAATTGAGATGAAATGCGCAAAAAACAAATCGAGCGAACACAGCATTTTAAGTTTTCGGTTTTCAAAAACTGAAATCAATCCTTTATCAAAATTTCAAGTAAGGAACTTTCTTTTTCCAGTTACAGTCACGATGAAAGCGCTTCTTCTAATTTTATTTTTAAAAAATAAATATGTGGCTTATATTCAGCACAGTTACCGTTTCGGAATGAAAAGGCGGCATCTCACACCGTAATAAAATCAATGATATATCAATAAATATTGCTTCGATTTTCCTGAAACTTTCAGGGAACATGCCAATAAAAAAAATGTTTTGTGTTTTCCAACATTTTTGGGCGCTGGTTCCATTTAAAGGCGTCCTTAGATGTCATGATGGGATTAGCAATGTGAGCTTTTAAATTTGAATACTAGGATTGGCAATATGGCTTAAAACCAATAGTTCTGAGGAGTTAATGCCCTCCGCCCCCACACAGACAGGAATGAATTTTGCACCCTTTTCAAAAACACCAACCAGATACGTGTTGATATAGCAAATAAATTACAGTTAAACTTTCCAACTGCAGTTTTACGTACTGTCTTTGAAATAACGGACTAACTAGACAACTATTACAAATAAGTTTACTAGATAGCTATGACAGTAATACGTTTTTCAAAATAAAAGGCATTTTCAGAATTTTAAAACAACAAGTTTATGAAAGTCATTCACAAACAAGTTTATGCAAGAGAAAACTTATCAAAGTTTTATAATATGCATGAAATAAATGTAGTTATCGGAATTTTTATTTGACAACCAGTTTTTTAAATGAATAACTTTGTACCGTATATATATATAAGTAACCTTTTACCAATTTGACATTTCATTTTTTGCCAAACAATTTTTGCAAGCCCTTCAAATTCCCTTGAAAGATCGGGTATGGAGGGCAAAGCATCTAAAATGACATTAAAATAGATTGCAATAGGGTGGCCATCTTGTCTGAATATAAACGCTTTATATGTCTTCAAATGTGTCGCCATCAAACTTCGAACTTTTTTGGTGGATTGTGAAAGGATAGAAAGAATGAAATATTCATAAAGTAATGGTTTAGCCTCCCCCAGAACCCTTCTACAATTTAGTGAAGAAACATGGATGAAAACTATTTATTGCAAGAATATTGCTCTTGTGCATACACTAAAAAATTTGGTGGTATATTGCGCCAAAAAAAGTTGCAAATTTTGTGACAACAAGGGATGTTACTCAACTTTACTACATTTTGGTATGTTTTTTTTTTCTTTTCTTTGATTTTTTATATTTGCACCAAATTACGCAAAGCACCATTCTTTGTAGCATACAAATTGCCAAGCTTTTTTTTTCTTTTTGATTCATCGCACCAGCCGCCAAATTTTCTTATATATTTTTTTTCAATACAAGGTTATACTGTGGAATAGACATCCATAAACAATGTTAAAAAAGCATTTTTGTGCCAATTGGCGCATTTAAGAAGTATGGAAATTCTAATGAAAAAATAGCAAAACTTTTAAATTCGTCGAGGATAAATCTGCAAGTAAATTTTTGCAGACTAAAAATTTAGAAATACAAAAAAAAGAAAAAGAATAATTAGATATCTTTTAGAATCCTTTATTAAGCAGATACTTGTATCATCCATTATATTTTTTAATTCTGACGTGTTTTAACTTACAAATGTTTTCCGAGTTACAAAGTTTTTTAATTATAGAATAAGAATATTTCTTTCTTGAAAGTGCAAAACTATATTCTTTCAATCAGAGCATGTTTCCAGGAGACATTTCGAAAAATGAATATATTTAAATACTAGAAGATAATGTTCAGTTTAGAAATAAATCACAGTTACCGGAGTTTTTTAACTGAACATAAAATTTGCTTTTCTGGTAATTCTTCTGGTAATTATTTTTAAAAATTGTGTCTGTGATCAAAATAAAAACTTATTCAAACTGAATACAAAAGAAAAAAAATCCCTAAAATAACTAGAGAATTGCACCATAGTGTGATTCAATGATTAAATAAATAAATAAAATAAAAAAAAATAACTTATTATTTCTACCTTCCTGCAATTTTCTAACTCTCGAATAGGAACGTCAGGTCACGAACAATAATCGTCAGTGATTCTTAAAGCTTCTCAGTTCAATTTCAAGAATAGACGTGATACCCAAAAATAGATAAGCTGTAGATCTATACGCCATTTCGCCCACAGCCCTGCTCGCATCTACATATACTCTTATGACGTCACTAGAGGCATGATGGATTGCAAAAGCATCATCTTTCGTGCAAGATTTGGAATTACTAAAATAAGAAGGAGAAAGCTTTCAGAATGAACTTTATATATATATTTGAGAAAGTGAGTTGTAATTTTTGTTACTAGAAGGAAAATTTGTGTTTGAGAATTCTATAAATTTTACTTAAAGATCTATTAAAACGGATACAGGTATCGTATTCCTTGCATAAGCAAAGGAAATAAATGTATCTGTTGTGCAATATATTCCGTTAGTGGTAAGACACTGGCCTCGTGCGCCCAAGTTCGCAGGATCAAATCTGGCACAAGGTTTTCAAGATGCACAAAATCGTCAGCGTCCATTCCGTATGCATATGCGAAATGTTAAACATCATTTGAGTATCTGTTTGGCTAGAATACACTCGGTTAAATTAAATTCCTAGAACAGTTTCGCATCATTTAGAGCTCAGGTGCCGCCATCTAGGGGGCAGCTAAACGTCAAAATTCTCAAGTGGTAATGGCATCCGCCGATAGTGGTGCTACACTAAAGAATGCACTAGGTCTGCAAAGATTAGTGATCGCACGCTGCCCCATTAAAGAGAGAAAAAAAGTCCAGTATAAGACGCATAACTTCATTGCAATAGTTACTGCATCATGACTACTAGTTATAATAGATGCTTGTGTTTGGGAATGTTTGTATAACAGACTGAACATTTTACAAATTAGGAAGCTGGCGTTGAAATTTAATGGAAGTTCGTTTTTAGTTTCCAGTTGAGAACAGATGAAAAAATGTCTAGTTAGTTTTTGTGCTCATATATTGACATAGCTTGTTTTTTTATATATATATATATATATATATATATATAATAATTTGATTGAGGTTTTGATTAAACTTAAATTGAGTGCAATTTTGCTCGAATCTTCGATTTTCGAAGTTCTGCTGTTTGCTGAAATTTTATTTTGTACGTTTTAGTACATTTTCATATGAAATAAAACATTTTTATTTTTTAATTTTTAAATGTGCGTTCTAACGTTTTTAGTCACAAATGTTTCCAATTATGTGTACAGGAACACCGAGTACATTCAACTTTTAAATATGAAATATTTTGGACGGTTTTAGAGAAGAAAAAAAAGTAGGGGAATGTGGTGCCCGTTTGACCCCCTCTCCCGTTGTAAACCAGTATTATTTTAAAGTACCCGGGTTTGTTGGCGGGAAAAAGTAGATGAGTTGGTAAAAAAGTTTTGGGGCCATAAGCAACTATATCAGGTTATGTACTTTGGATCTGTGTTTCTATAACTGTAAACAGCCTGATAGGGTAAGTTTTTCTAATGCCCTATTTTCTTGTTTTGTTATATGTTCTCAACCTATTATTCAGGATTTCTTTGTTCGCAATGTGTACCATCGAGAGGTGCAGTGCAACTATTTTCACACGGTTTTATTCAGCTTGATTTGTCACGGAAGTTTGTTATGCGGTTTTCGAACACTATTACTGCATAAATTGTCTTCAAACTTTGCGCACAAGCTTATCTTCCGATGGCCAATACAATATTCCATCCATTTTATAATTTAGTATAACGTTAATTAGAGAAAAAAAATAATAATTTTGGCTTTGAGAAAATTGTTAGAATTATTATTTGTCGAATAGCAACGATAGTTTTGTTTGGAATTTGATGGAATAATGCAACGATGTTTTAAATTTTAAAATACTCATATCGTGGCGAAAAAAGAAACTGCGACGTAGCGTATTTTTCAAAAAATAAAATCGTGTAACCTAAAACATTTGCTGCCTATTATAATTAAGTTGCAAACAGTTACCATTTTTTTTTAATCAAAATCGTGTTTGTAATGAAAATCACAAACCCCTTTGTTTGTTTGATTTCTTTGTTTGGTCCCAATGTGTACTATCTTGAGGTGCAGTGTGAGTGTTTTTATTTATTCAAATATGAATATAAATATATTTAACGTTTTACCCTAGTTCATGCCTATGTGGCAGTTGGGGCAGTCTTGGGGCATTTCGGACAATGTCCAATCTGTCCCCAAAGCTGTCCAAAGTGTCCCAACTACTTATACACCTGCTCGTATTATAATTTAATTCATTTAACATTTTAAAGATTTATTCATTTTCTCCAATGATTTATTTATTTATATATATATAAATTGGCAAAGATAAAGCAGTTAAGTACCCATTTATTCCTCTGTTTTTCAACCAATTTTCCTACTTTTTAAAACATTTTGCAGCTTTAATGAGGTTTAGTGTTATCAATAAAAGCAATCTTTAAAATTGTTAATTTTTTTTTCCTATCCCATGTCCAAAGGCAGTTTGGACTAAACGTACACTTGCTTTCAAAAAATCATAAAAAACTAACAAATAAATGATTTAAGAAACAAGTATGCCTAACTGCTAGGGAAAAGAACAAAGTATATTATTAATACTTTCATGTTACAATTTTGACATTTTTATGGGAACACAAGCTGTCTTTGGGCAAACATGACCAATCTGCCCAACTTTCCCAACATTCAATTTCAATTGACTTTTGTTTTACACAAAAATTGCAAAGTTCTACCAACGTATTCCATAAAAGTAACTAATGTCTACAGAAACTTCTAAGATCAAAGCATTATATCATAAAGACGACCATAAATTTGCCCCCAAATACATCATTGGTATTATTTCCAATTTACTTCTGTTTTTTTATTTTGTTCATTCAAAATTTTCCATTAGTCACATTTTTGATATTACAAATATTTTACTTCAAAACTTATTTTGACTGCTCCTTTATTTCATTCATTGAATTCTGAAAATAATATTAAATATATCTTGTTCTTGTTCTTGAAAAGTTGAAATAAGAAAAATATATATATTACTATCGTTTTAAACATCGTACAAGTTTCAAATAAATTTTGTTAATTGCAAATTTTGACTACTTTTAAGTCATGTAAAAAAAGAAGATGTTAAGTCGATATTACTGAAATTTAAGGAAATTTTTGCTTAAACTCAAAGGTTTTCATTTTTAAAACAACATGTATGGGATCATTCATAAATGATGTCACACTTCTAGGGGGGGAAGGGGGGTTCCTGAAATTGTGACAAGGGGAGGGGAGGGGTAACAAGAAGTGTGACATCATACATTATGCAACATAGCGTAACGCGTGACAAAGGGGGAGGGGGGTCCGCTGAACTGTGACATATTGTGACAAAGGGGGGGAGGAGGGTCAAATATATGGGAAAAAAACGTGACGTCATTTATGAACGACCCCTATTGTGAATGTAAAAGAACAACGTTAAAACTCGCAAAAATTGCATACGCGTGCTTCATGGTTAATTAATTTTAAAAGTGACACTTTAATTGCGTTATATGCTTTTGCAGTCAAGATTAGGTTTTATTTTTAGAAAGCATTAGAACTAAATTTTTAAAAAAAAAAGTTTCAAAAGATTCAAGCATGAAATATATTGAAAAAGAAGAAAAAAAAAAAGATTTTAAAATTTAAAGCATGTTAAATATTTAATAATAATTCGAAAATACAGTAGTTTATATTGAGTTCACTGAAACAAATTTGTTTCCAAAAAGAATTTTTAAACGATACAATATACCATACTTCTTCAATCAATGTTTCATTTGCTTATTTCGGGGGAGGGGGGAGTTTATCAAAATAAATCATTTAAAAAAGAAAAATAAAAAAAGTCTAGCGCATTTCACTTTTGAAAAATGGATAACAGAATAAAATAAAACTCTTTGTAGTTCGAGTATAGTACTGGAAAATTTAGAGTGCTTCTGTGAGGAGCTAACAACCTATACGCTTCAGTGGGTTCTCAAAAATTCGAAAAATTGGGTTAAGTGGCAGATGTAAAGTTCTAAATGCCTGCCTGCTCCTTGTTAAAGGGGAGATATTTTTTCATAATATCTTTCCAAGGCAACTTTTACTGCTTATTCTTTTCTTTTCTTTTTTTCTTGTACTTTACTTGTCTAAAGAAAGGGTTCTAACCGAACTGCTGGGATATTGCTCCAAAAACTAATGAATAGCTCATGGGACTGGTTGTTCTTCGAAACATTGGTACTAATTTATACTTAATAAAACGAACGAATGTATTTTTTTTAACACTGGGCAAAAATTTCAAACTAAGTTTATGTATCAAAATTAAAAACACCCAATTCTTCATGAATTCAACGTGCTGAACACAAATATCATTGTGAAAACTGTGTTTTGGCTCTTGTTTCCGAAATTCAGAGGTGCAAAAATATAATCTATCTAATACCTGAATGTCATTCTTGTTAAAAAGAATGAACTGATTTATTGCGCATTATAATAAGCAATATTTCAGTTTAGATGTTTCAGTGCACATATGCATTTAATAAAATGCATAATAAAATGAATATTTGAAAAAAAGAATTTCCAAAAATGAAGAAAAATAACCAAATATCATAGGTATGTTTGCAGACATCTGCTGGACGATTTTTGGAGATAATCCAAACGTGGAATATAAGCGAAGAAGAAAGCGATTTCGTCAATAAAATTGGTAAGACTACTTTATGTTGTCACCTTTATTTCTTTATAAATTCAATTACAAGCAAAACATACAATGCATATTCATTAATGTGTTCTTTTATCCCTATCAGACAAAATAATATCTCAACATTACGAAAAAACTAGAGCCAAATTCCATTTTTTATTGCCATATTCATGATTAGTAAGTTAAATTAATAAACATTTTGACACTTTCATTCAAAATACATTTTTATTGTTTTTGGTAATTTCAGTTGTAGGGGAGACTAGAGACCGGAGGGTGGGGGTAACAGTTATATAAAAAATTATTATACAAGCAAAAGTGTAAAAGGATCTCAGAAGAGCATTAGAAATAAAATAACGCGAGATACAAGATCGCCCGTGTGAGACACGGGCATGTGCAAATTTGCCGGTGACTTTCGCCCGTGTCAGACACGGGCGTTAAAAGGTTAATAAGAATTACAAAAAAATCTTCGAATAATGATAACTATTACAAAGGTATACAGGTAAGGCTTAAAATTACTATTGCGCAGAATCTAAAGTAGGAGATTCACACTTGCAAATAAAATACCAATTCCGATTTCTCCAACCTTAAAAACGCAATAGATAGAAATTGGTCCATTACAAGCCAACCACCAAGCAGAAAATTCCAAATTTTCCCAAAAGATATAAACGGAAACCATTTAAGTACTGTGTGCATTTGCTATGTGAACAATGACACTACTTTATTCATCTGACACGTGTCATTTTTTCCGATAAGAAAAACACATAAATACATGAATAACAGATCATCAGCTACATTGTATTACTTCCTTCTCTTTGCCGTAAAACAAAATCCCTCAGCCTTTAGCGTCTTCGTTTCTGCGGATGCCACTAAAAATGATTTAATATTACGATGGCTTTTCGAGAAAAGATTTATACCTGGAAGCTGACGCAGAAATAAAGACTTAAGAGTTATAAGCTGAATATCATGTCGAAAGGGAAAAAAATCGGAACTAGATCTAAAGCATGATATTTAATGCAGAATGGTTTACTGTATTTACCATTTGGCCGAATTTCTAATGCAAAAGATAAGTAAGCTTTTTGAGCATCGGCACTGAAATTATGATGTGCCTACAAATCAGTTTTCATGATTATTTTAACATTCGATACATAGTACTATATTGGATATTCAAACCATGCCATCGATATATCAGCTATTATGATGCTAGGAATGAACAAATAAAAATATCTTTAAGAAAAAAACCTTTAATCTGAAGTAAAAAATTTATCTCTTGCGGGAAAAAATAAACAATAAATAAATAAATAAGTATATAAATAAATAAGGCTTTCTGTGAAAAAACTGAAAACAGAAGTTGTGTAAAAAACGAAGAGACATATTTTAATTTTGCATAAAAGATCTTTCAGAAATTGTCCAACCTAAAAATGAACCATACTTGTAGTCAAGTCTTTTTTGCCTTAATTTTCTCTTAAATTTGATTTTCTTTTAGCCTTAGGTGTTCCCTCCGCTCAATTTTGCAGTTTGTAGGATTGGGGGGCACGCACATTCTTTCGATGTACCCAAATTAGCCTAAATACTAAATGTGGACCCATTCTGAACATTTGAACAGGAGATATTGACAAAGGGACCATCATTATTTTCAACACGTTAATTCACAGATCGAGGTTCTTGAAGCTGTGAAAACAGCATTAAATTTTAAAGAGGAAAAAGAACCCTTTGTTATTATTATATTGTGCATTTTCCTGATAAATTGACTCATTTCATGTATCTCTAGTACAGATACTAGTACGCAAATGAAAAGAATTTTATTTATTTATAGTCCATCCAATTTCATGGAATATCCAATTTTCCAGAAAAAATATTCTAATAAGCGGAATATTCCACTATCCGGAATCACAGAAACAATATACAAAAGTTGGGTACATTGAAATTTATTACATTAATCGAGATATTATTTTACCCGATATTCCATTAAGCCGATTTGACTGTATTTATTTGTTCATTTATTTTTAAGCGCTGTACCTTTCCACAAAAAAAAAAAAAAAAAAAACTAGCGCTGTTGCGTAAAATGTAGCAATTTTTAACTGAAAAATTAATCAAAATCTTTTATTATCTGCTTACTAAAAAACGTACATGTTCTATATAACTATCTTCAGCAAAGTTTAACGCAAAAAATCAATTATCGTAGTTCATATTAAAACCAACTAATCTCTACTGATTGTCAGATGTGTATTTTACATTTTTATGCCTAAGATTCATTTTTAAATCATTATTTAAATGTATCCATAAATCATTTTTCAGAAGGGCACTTTGCACAATTGCTTAGATTTAATCTTTCCAACATAGGCTGTAACGTTTATGAAATCTTGATATGTAATAGTAAAGAAAGAATTTGCATGAATATTAGACATGCCTCAAAATTACATATTGTTCTTGCGAGATAAGGTAGAGATTGAACACAGGCATTTTTCCTCTTTCCCTTATCTAAATTGAAAAACTGCTATAAAATATGATCTTTGACAAACTAAGCATCGTAACTATAAAGAAAAAAACCTTAATTTTGTACGCAATGTTGTTTAGATATGTCCTCATCTTTTTTTATTTCATTATTTTCCTTTCTGTTGTTCCACATTGTTTCTACATATTTTCTTTTCATGCTTATTATTCAACTTTAGCTATTCAGAGAAAGGTTCGGAGCTTATTTTTAATACATTATTCCAACCAAGAGATTACTATTTTTCTGGTCCTTTTAGCGTTGTAATACTTTCTTTAAAATAGCATTTTCCGTTGACTTGAGTTATGTTTTTAAAGGTTTTCCCTCCATTTAATTATATTTTTCATTTAATGAATAATGTCTGATATACTTTTGGTATAAGAATTCTACTTATACCATGCTGCATACAGGGGTGGTCCGAACTTGTATTTTTCAGAGCACGAGGGATGGTTAATTTACCCAAATGAAACTCGGAGTTTTTATCAAAACACAAAATATGATGCACACGTTCATAAAATTGGCATCAGACATACATGAGTTGACAAAAGAAATGAAGAAGACTTTACAGCATTTCTCTAAATTAGCTGTTCCCAAACTGTGGTACGGTACCACTAGTGGTACGCGAAGCCTCTCCAGGTGGTACGCGTGCAGGTATAAAAAAAGGAGGTTAAAACACAAAACCTCAGGTTTGAAGATCAAATTTGCCCGATTAGAGTTGGGAGAATGTTGGCTCAAAGTTAAAAATGAATTCCCTTTATTGTCAAGAAAAGCATTGCTGTTTTTTAATGCAGTCCTCAACCACTTATCATTGTCAAACTGCTTTTTATAATATGATATTTTTTTCAAATAAGTATAGAAGCAAATTAAATGTCGACCCACATTTGAAGTTATAACTAACTTCTACGAAACGAGATATTACCTCGCTTGTATCTGCCATGAAGCAGCAACCTTCTCATTAATTTTGTTTTTTCATTTTTTTAAAATTTTGTACTTAAAGACGTATTTCTAATGCTGTTTTGGAAGTACGTATAGAAAATATATTTTATAAATTTCATTTCATACATAAGCATTATTTTAATAAACGCTTTTCTCTGCATTAACTAGAAATAATGGTGTGATTGAAATAACCTAATCGTCGTAGTATTTTTCTATAATCTATTAGAGCGTTCTATTCTATATAATAAAGTTACATCAGCAATGGTACGCAAATGATTTGCAAGAAAAATGGCGGTACGCGAAAAAAGAGAATGGGAACCCCTGCTCTAAGATGGTTGAAATAAAATAGTTCCTCCTATCAGTCTCAATGTCGCTTTTTGCCAACATTATGTTCTTCCTTTATTATTTTTATTAATGTTTTTTCTACTCTGCCTGTAAAGCCGCCTGTGATACCAAATCAACATAATGCAATAGGTAAATTGCAAAAGAAACAGGTGCTGATTCAATTTTAGAGACTATCGTTGAAAAGGGTGTGGAGCAATTACAAACTTTCTCTATGCTTAGCTTCACTCATAGAAAATCTAGAAATAATACCATGATTGAACCCAAAAGTTGATATACAGGGGTACCTTAACGGAAACAGTATAAAGAGAAAAATTAGCTGTCACCACAGCCAATTTTCAAAACAGCAATTAAAAAAATCAGCTGTCAGTCGCCACCCAATTGTCACTTCAAATTAATGCTGAAAGTTTCATGAAAACGTAATAGCCCATTTGCTTTGTTTTCTTAAGAAAAGAAAGTCTTGGAATGTCAAAAAATGTGCAACTTTGAACCAAAAAAAAAATTCTAAGTATTTAAAAATTTTATTCCACAACATCATAGAATTTCTCAAATTTACGATATTGCATCCGAGAACAACTTCAAAAGTTTTAAGAACTTCAAACTTATATTAAAAAATAGCTTCCAACCCAGGCCCGTCATTTCAAAATTTTCCAGGGGGGCAAAGGGTATAATATATTCAATGCTGTTATATGTAAGAAACCGCAAAATACATCAACACAGACATAAATACAATGTATTTCCAAAAGGGGCGGGGGGGGGGGGGTCAATTGCCCCTCTTTGACCACCCAAAGGAAGGGCCTGTTCCAAGCAGTGACTTCAGCGTAACTGTATTATACAACTACTGTGTACAGTGTTGCAAACTTATTTCGTAAAGTTAACAGCAGCAAAAACTAATCTTATAACCTAGCCAACTGGGCGTGCAACATTAATTGGACTTTCTAGGGTTTTTTTAAAATTTTTAAAATCAAATATACAAAAAAAAATGACATGGCTCAAAGTTACCCCGAATAAGGGATCATTCATAAATGATGTCACGCTTTTAGGGGAAAGGGGGTTCGTGAAATTGTGACAAAGTGTGACAAGGGGGGGGAAGGGGTAACAAGAAGTGGGACACCATGCATTAGGCAACATAGCGTGACGTGTGACAAAGGGGGAAGGGGGTCCGCTGAAGCGAAACAGATTGGGACAAAGGGGGAGGGGGGTCAAATATATAGGTAAAAAGCGTGACATCATTTATGAACATCTTTTACTCTGATTAGAATCTTTCTCACGAAAGTATAGTTTTATTAACTTTACATTTGCTACTTTTATTATTCGGGAAACTATTGCATAAATTACAATGAATAAAAATCTTAAGACAATTTTCGCTCGCTTTTATTATTTAGGTACTATTTTTTAAACGTCAGAAAGAAGTACAACCTTTTTAAACGAGCTAATTTCACTCATTCGTTCTTTATTTTTTAACCGTCTCGAACAAAATACATGTTCGAAAAAAAGCTTAAAACTAAGGAAGTACTGAAACAATGAAAGCCAATATTATTTTATTCCAATAAAGATTATTGACCAAAAGTCTGAGAATTTTCACATAGAAATAATTTCATGAAATAGATACAATACTTCCTTATACAAAAACACATGTAAAAACTTTCTTAGTAGTAATATATATTTCAATATAATACATGTTGCCGAATCTAAAATTACATATTGTTCTTGATGTTGATATTATGTTTTCTGCATTATAATATTGATTTTTAAACGACTACTATTTTAGCTATAAAAATAAGAAACTAAAAAAAAGGTACTCCAAGAAATATAAACAAGTACCAACCTTTTAGATAACTTTCCTTTACATTTCGAGCAAAATAAAACATCAAAATGAAAGTCACACGTTAAGTAGTAGGGCAGTTTGAACAGAGGAAAAACACTTAAGGGGTATTCATAAATGATGTCACGCTTCGAGTGGGGTAGGGGGGGGGGGTCCGAGAAACTGTGACAGTTTGTGACAAAGGGAGGGGAGGGAGTAACAAGAAGTGCGACTTTACACATTTTAGTTTCCATATAAAAAAACATTTAAAATCAGCAATTAAATTTATTTTTTAAATTTCCATAATTTGGTTTTTAAGTTTCATTGATCATTTTGTATCGTAAACACCGATGCTTATTAAGGTTTAAACTTACATTTTGTTAAAAGTATAAAAATAAATTTTCTTGGCCATTTACACTTTTAACATAAAATTGAGAGGGACACTTTTTCAGAATTCGAACATTTAATATATTTTACTGTTCCGTACAAATTATCTTTTCTGTTGTACTTTAACCTCATTTTTACAAATCAAGCACACATGTAATCATTATTATTATTATTATTACGCTCACAAATGTCATTAGAAGTTCTAAAATAAAACTAGAAGCGTGATCTATAACGCATTGCTTTGTTTCTGAACTGCAAGTACATATGCTTGTGTAATATAGCGTGACATGTGACAAGGGGGGAAGGGTGATGAAGTGTGACATTTTGTAACAAAGGGGGGAAGGAGGTCAAATATATTGAAAAAAAAGTGTGACATCATTTATAAACGGTCCCTAAGGAGAATTTCACTTTTAAAAATTTATAATAAATTTAAAAACTGTAACATATCTAATCATTTGGAAAAAATCTGGAGATCTTAAATAGTACTATTTCAGGTTGTTTTGGGTGTTTAAATAAAAAGTGGTACAATAACCCGGTGAAGGAACACCTTACCCAGTGAGGGAAGTTTAGGCATTACTGTAAGTACTTTCAGCATTGATGATTGGTTGCAGAGGTAATGTAACTATCAAATTTTGTAATTGAATCATAACTTGAAGTAACTAATTGTAAAAATTTTATTCACTGTCGTAGTTCAATTGTGTGTGTTTGTGGACTTGGTAGAGCACCCAGCGAAATACTCTGCTTTTTTTTTGGGGGGGGGGGGTGAAGTTGTGAGACGTATATTATGACTTTTTAATTATATAATCTTAAACGTTTTTGATTATTTCCAAGTTTTTGATTATTTCCAAAAAATTCAAATAATAACAATGTTTCTGAAATAACTCCTAATATGGATGATACTCTTTAAAAAGGGGGGACAAATTGTAATTTAAAAGTATATTTATGAAATAAATACGTTTTTCATTATTATAACTAGCTGTACCCGGCCACGCGTTGCTGTGGCTCAGTATGGTTCGATGGAAAAGCAAGAAAAAGCACATACTATATGTTTCATTTGACAATGCTTGTTGTTTCATTGTCTGAAAATATAGATTGTCTGGTTTACCCATTCTACAACACGCAATTTATAACTGTACACATGAGAAAATCTAAACTGCTCAATTTGATTGATTGGTCTTGAGCTTTATGTTTTTTCACAATGCTTGCGGGCAATTTTTTTTTTTGTTCCATCGTCGGTGAAGATTTTGATATTGTCTGGCTCAGCACATTGAAAAATTCCAACATAAGCCTTATCCAAACAGAAGAAACACAAACACAAAAATTCTAAATTAAAAAATTGCCGTTCAAAATAAATAATCTGTGTTTTAAAGTTCCCTTAATCGTCAAGTTCAAAAATAATTAAAAAATACTTCAAAATTTTAACATCAGAATGAAAATAGCTAAATGAAACTGTTAACATTCAAAATAAGTAATCTTTGTTTTAAAGTTCCATTTAATCTTTGAGTGCAAAAATACTAACAAATACTTCAATACAAACGGAAAAAACAATAAAATAATTTCTGGAGAAAATAGAACCGACTATAAACTATAAATTGCGCTGAAAAGTAAAAAATAACATTATTCTTTAAACAACTTAGATACGTCTTTTAAATATAATTTTTGAAGTCGGTGCAAAATTATGACAGTCTAATTATAATTACATCATGCACTGAAACTGTTGCAAAGTCTACGCTATTTATATTTGTAATTGGTTCATAGTTACAAAAGGAATCACGCATCAAAATCCATTATAATTTTGCACCGACTTCAAAAATTATATTTAAAAGTCGTATCGAAGTTGTTTAAAGAATAATGTTATTTTTTACTTTTCAGCGCAATTTATAGTTTGAAGTCGGTTCTATTTTTTCCAAAAATTATTTTATTTTATTATTTTTAGTGTAAATACATTTTTATATAAATATTCTATTTTTAAGACATACATATCAAAGGGGAAACATTTGAGGGAATGACACTAAAAACTAACCGTTTGTAAGATAAATTTCGTTTTAAAACCAATTTTAAAGGGTCACTGGAGCAAGCAAACTGATTGGCTTTAATTTCTTCTTCAGAGAGGCCTTCAGTCTATTTCTTGTTATAATTGCTTTTAATGTAACAATGAGTTTCATTTTTATTAAAAACTTTCCCAACGAAGACAAATCGAGCCTAGCCTTTCCAATTAAAATGAAAAAATACAATTTTTCACCCACAACGTTTTTTCTAAAAAAAAAAAAAAAAAAAAAAACAGATGTAGTCAAACTGATGCGCGATATTTGAGTTAGACGACCCTCTATCGATCAAAGAAAAAATAATCAAAATCGGTTCATTGAGTCAAAAGTTATGGATGAAAAGCAAAAAAATTACCACATTTCAGTCCCTTACTTTTTTTCTAATTATCGAATATGGTCAAACCAAGGTATGGGACCTATGGGAAACCACCCTCGAACGATTTTAAAAAAATCATGAAAATCGGTTCATCCGGTAAGAAGTCATAAGTGGACAAACAAAAAAAAAAAAAAAAAGAGAAAAGAAAAAAAAAAAAACGTCATACATACAATATGAGTGTATAACCTCCTTCCTTTGTGAAGTCGGTTAAAAATTTTTTAAATCAAAATGAAAATAGCTGAATTAAACTGTTGCTATTCAAAATAGTAAGTAGTCTTTGTTTTAAAGTTCCCCTTAATCTTCGAGTGCAAAAATACTAACAAATACTTCAATACAAACAGAAAAAAATATTAAATCAAAATGAAAATAGCTGTACCCTGCCAATAGTTGCAGTGGCTCATTCTCCTTAATAAAACATTAAAAACAGAAATATTTAAATCAAAGTTGAAATAAATTAAAAGCGATATATTAAAACACATGTTCTGATAAAATTTCAAAGCAATCGAAGTATTTACGGAGATTTGAGGTTAGGAACCAAGGCTGAACTTGATTGTAACCGTAAACTGGATCACGTTCAGCCTTGTATGAACAAACAAACACTTACATTTTTATTTACATAGCTTATGTTACCCGATGTTGAGGAAGCTGCTAATTATTATTTTTGTATCAAGGTAAGCCTTAAGAAATCGAACTAAAAAGCTTATAACTGGCGTTCTTTTTGACTTAGAAACTTCGAACAAATTCCATTTTATGCAGAAAAATCAGTGCTTTCGATCGATATATTATATTAATATGTGCAATGTTTTCTTCACCCCCATAATGGGAAATTAATGTAGAAATTTTGATTTAAATTGGAATAAAAAAGGAACTACCTGTCGGATTTTTTTCTAACGGGCCTATAAACCATCCGCTTGAATCACTCTGTTAACTGGCAAAATTTCAAACCAATCGGTCAAGTACTTTCGGAGATTTGCGGCTTGCACAAACGAACACTTATATTTTTATTTATATAGATATATTGAAACAAAACGTTTAAATTTACTTACTTGAGAGTTTTTCGCTGGAAAAAATTCATCTCTTCTAATAGCATTCGGCAGAATTGTGATGATGACAATTGGCTTCGGCCTTCTCCCAAGTGCGATTTATGGTTTGCCGACCGAGCCAGACCGCATCTGGAATTCGCTCTGGCACGTAGACATGTTCTGGACCCTCAAAAACAGCTTATGAAGGAACTAGCATGAATAGCAATTAATAGACCATAAAATTGATTGCCGTTAAGCTTCTTTTTAAAAAGATATGTCATCAGTAAATCATAAATTTTACTGGTGGTCAAACGAGAAAAAGTTGTTGAGAAACTAAAACTTATTTTGTACATATTTCAATATCTCAGCTCCGTGTAATTTCCTCAGTTTATTTCTTACATGGAGCAAATAGTTGTTCCAACACAGCTTTGAGATTAAAAAACATACAGGGTTACTAACGTGCAATACTTCTGGTAACAGTTCAACAATTATTACTTACAGATAGACGATGCTGTAAAAAAATCGTTATCTTCGCAAAGTTATTTCTATCTTTCAAATCTTTTTACAGGCCCATAGGCGTGTAGTCAGAGGAGGGTAGTTATACAGTTGAGGTTTTTCAACATCACAAATGTCGCAACTGCCAAGGATCTCGACGACAGAGGGACCCCGATGGAAATTCAAAAATAAATGTGAATCAAATTATTTTGCTCAGGTCATCCGACTGCCTATGCTCTGGGCCGATTAGTCCGCGGTCCTCTGGGGTCGCGGCTTTGGGCCCAAAATTTTAGCGTGCCTACAAAGAATATTTTTACCCTTTGTTTCTTTTCGTGCATTTGCTTGTACAGTAAATGTATTAAAGAAATTATCTTCCTAATCTACTACTTTATTGCTAATATTTTATATACTACTAGCAGTATTACCCGGCACTGCCCGGGTTGATCTATGTTGAAAAGTAGTAACTTCATCATGCACAGTGTCTTGTAGAGCGAACATAGCTGTATCAGAACTCTTGTTAACATACTTGCATACATATATGATGGACTTACATACATATTTGATGAACCTAATCTGTGATAAATCTGACATTGAACTTCAAAAGTAAGCATGAAACCAAGAGGAAAGTGAGTCAAAAGTACTTCTTTATATACAACATTGGTTGTTTTCCCAGAAAGAGAATAAACGAAAAGTTTGTTTGCTGCTCCGACTCTTGAACATCCTACATACAATTGACCGTGAACAAAACAATCCTCCTGTAATTGCAGGCCAACAACTTGTAATGTCTGTCCCTGCGATTTGTTAATAGACATTGCAAAACGTAATCTCACTGAAAATTGTAAACGCTTAAATTGAAATGGAAGATCTGAAGTTATTAAAGGTATTCTAGGCATAAATATAATTTCCCCTTTGCCACAACCAGTTTGAACTTGTGCTTGAAGGACATGAAGATATAAAGCCGTTTTTATAAATATTGTACCGTTACAGAGCTTAGGCTGATCTGAATTTCGTAAAAGTATTATAGGAGCTCCAACTTTTAACCGTAGCGTATGAGGAAGCAGTCCAGGAATATCTAAAGACTTGAGGAACTCCGTAGGGTAGTTGACAACTTCATTTTCATCCATGACAGTATCTACAGAATTGTACATTGTAGGATCCCCTAGAATCTTTTGTAAAAGCTGTTCGTTGATGGAATGAACTGTAACATTCTTTGGCGCCACTATCGCTCTTTCTTGTGAGGATACGTCTTTGTAGTGGTGAATAAAATTTGGAAATATTTTTTCTGTTAATACAGAAACACTTGTAACTACTGTGATAATTGAACACATATTAATCTTGTTCTGAGAATCGACAGGTGTTTTTCCCTCTCCAAGTTTAAATTCTCAGCAAATAATCCAGAATGTTGATCATCATAAATTCTTGCTCGCATGTTAGTTGTAAGTTTGAAGACTAACATGTTTCCACAAAGAGGAGGATTAAAGGCATGATCTAATTTCATCAACTTTAGTGCCCTTAGAAATGACTGGGAGAGTCTGACGAAAATCCCCCGATAAGACAACAGTTAAACCGCTCATCAAATGATTGTTGTTTCTCAAATCTTGTAGAGTTTTGTTCAATGCTCTTTTATGGGCCATTGTACATTCTTCCCAGACTATAAGTTGACATCTTTTAAAAACATCTCCAATGCCAGAATTTTTGGTTATTTTACAAACAGCTTCATCATTTGTTGCTAACTCCAAGGGAAGTTTAAATGCTGAATGAGCTGATCGACCTCAGGCAACAATGTAGCAGCTATGCCGGAAGAGGCAACAGTTACAGCAATTTTATTTTGTTGTCGCACATTAGCCAATAATAAATTTGTTACAAAAGTTTTTCCGGTACCACCCAGAGCATCTAAAAAGTAAATGCCTCCAATATGATCTGAGATACTTTTCACTATCGTTGAGTAAGCATTTCTCTGATCTGGCAGTAACTTGGGCTCATTTTCATTTTCATATCGATATAAGGAGCTGATGTCACAGTAATTTTCTCTTATAATTTCCGTAGGTACACTGGTAGCTTGTGTTCTATTTGTTTGTGGTAGACCAAACGAAGTTAACTGTGGTCCATCCATCGATGCTATTGTATCTTCTATTACAATTAAAGCTCTGTTGTACATTTCATCTGTGTAAACTACTTGAAAAGTAGGGTTTGCAAGTTGAGCTTGATGCTTAAAATCTTTTGCCAAATCCTCTTTGCATTTGTTCCATAGTTCTGAAGGGCTTCCTGCATCACAGGTTTTCAGTAGAATGGAAAATAAATGTCTTAATCGCTTTGGCGACTGGCATACGGCTGCTTCTCTTAATGTAGCATCCCACTGTTTATCATTTGCAAGTAATCCTCGTCGGTAGCAAGCTTCTCTAAATGTTTGACAAATAATACCATCCACTGTTCTAAGATCTTCAAAAGTTTTAGGGCCTTGAACTTGGTGGAGAAACAGTCTTAAAAAAACATTCATGCTGGCTTGAATGAACAGTAAACCTCGACCCAAAGCATTGTCAAATTTAACATCTGGATAACCTTCAACTGGGTTTCCTTTTTTTCTTCTACTCCATTTTTTATTGTTCCATGTGTAATAAGATGGCAATTGGTGATAGAGTAGAGTATGAGCAAACATATCCTCTTGACATAATTTAAAGAAAGCAGTGAGAGTGGTTTCTCTACTGTTTTCTGAGTAAAGTAAACTCTTTGTCCATTTTCTAAATGGACTGCTAATTTCTGGCCTGCGGGATACCTTTCATGAATGGGGAAAGAAAAAATTCTCCAGAAGGCTTCATTGCTGCTTGTGTAACGACCTTGTTGAAAAGTAGTAACTTCATCATGCAGTGTATTTGTAGAGTGAACATAGCTGCATCAGAACCCTTTTTAACATACTTGCATACATATTTGATGGACTTAACGGAATTACAAAATTCGACATTAATGTGAGCATTAAACATCTTAATCAAGAGTGGGCAGTATGGAACTATCCATCAGTTATCAATTTCATGGTGTCCAACTTGGGTTGTAAAGCCTCTGTCCTCAAGTTTTCTTCTAACGATATGAGGGATATCCATCTTCTCCAGTTTGAGTATTTTTTAAAAATGGTTTTGGGTAGCGTTTTTTACATACGTTGTCTTTCATGCAGGGGGAATTGAAATTTAAAGATCCCCATGGTCCATGTACCATTTGAGTTTTTACAATTTCAAAGAGATTCTTGTCTACGTTAGGGCCTGGAAGTTCAGATGAGATAACCGAATCTATGTCATTTGCCTGAATTTTATTAGTCATCCGAAGCAAAATATGAGCATGAGGAAATCCTCTCTTTTGCCATTCAATCGTGCAGACGTGGCCTCTTACTGGTTCACAAATTTTAAATTTTATGATGAAATCCATCATTTTCAATAATTTCAATCAAAACACCCTAGCTGTAAGATCATGTCTGTGAATGTAGGTTTGTCCAGGTAGTAATTCATCCTTGATTTCTTTCCATTTAGCATTGCATGTGAAAGTAATGAACAGGTCAGGTCGTCCAAAATTTCAAACGTACGTCATTGCATCCTGAGTCCTTTCATGCATGTAATGTGGGCTTCCTATAAAACTTGATGAAAGAATGAAAAGTTGGTCAATCTCTGTTCCAGCAACATCATTACGTATGGCATCTCTTAAATGAACATATTGACCTCATCTTAATTCTTTTTGATGAGTTATAATATAACGTAATCTTTCAGATTCTGTTTTTGCATACATATCAACAGCAAATTGGTGGAAAAGATTTCTCATCAACATTAAATAATTTGAAGAATCGTTACGAGCCATAAATCTGTATGCATAGAAACCCATGCAAGAAACCTTTTTGCTGTAATGCACACCTGCTTGGTGTATATTAAAGTGATAACCATCTTCTCCATGTACAAACAGTAAAGGGTACTGTATGGCCTCATAAGATCGATGAGTTTCATCTAGAAATTGCAAAGTATTGTCTCGAGATTTAAGTACAATGTCTCTTTTCCCATTTCTTCACCAGCAATAATTACAGCCACTTCATTACACTCCGGCAGACTATATCGTCTTACAGCATCTTCTTGAAGCCTTCGATTATGCTCTTCGTCTGTTTGCAATGATCTTCGTACAGGTGTCTTACAGCATCCTCTTAAAGCCTTTGATTGCGTTCTTCTTCTGTTTCACATGTTCTTTGTGTCTTCATTCGTTTCGCATTCGAAGATTTGCCAAACGAAGTACATTTTTTCGGTGGCATTATGACTTATTTAAAGTGTTTTTTTTTTTTTTTTTTATTACAAATTCAATCACACAACACAACGAAATTTTATATTCAACGAAAAATGTACGAAAACAATAATCAAAATTTAACCAAAACGATACCTATTACTAATATTTACAACAGATGTAGGTACATTTATGAAAGATATGGATATTAATAAGAACGTAAACAAAATTTCAATAGCAACCATATGTTGCAAATTTGTCAATAGCAAGTTTGAAAAACATATGAACGAATCACAAAACCAAGGCTGAACTTGATCCAGTTTAGAGCTTGGTTACGATCAAATTCAGCCTTGACAAAACATATGAACGAATCAAAAGACATCGCCAAAGTTGAGGAAACTGCTAACTGTTATTTTTGGGTCAAGGTAAGCCTTAAGAAATCGAACTAAAAAGCTTATAACTGGCGTTTTTACTGACATAGAAACTTAGAACAAATATCATCTTGTGCAGAAAAATCAGCGCTTTTGATCGATATATTACATCAATATGTGCAAAGTTTTTTTCACCCTCATATTGCGGAATTTATGTGTAACATTGCGTAAAATTGGAATAAAAAAAGAACTACCTGTAGGATTGTTTTTCTAATGGGTCTATAAACCTTTCTCTTGAACCACTCTGTCTATTGATGAAAACCGCGTTAAAATCCGTTGCGTAGTTTTGAAGATATAAGCGTACATAGTTTAAAAGATCCAAACGTAGAAAAAATCATTGAAAAATTTAAAAAAAAATAATTTAAAAAAACTAATTGAGTCACAACTTTCATTTGTGCAGCGATGAGTTTCTCGGGTCGTAAACATTAACCGTGCCGAATGTGGTCCCGATTGGTAAAACGGCCTAGGATTCTATAGCGAACGGACAGAGGGACAGACAGATCGTCACACACTGCTCTTTTATATATATAGATTACTAATTTGCCATCAAAACCCTTTTTTTGTTGAGATATATTACGTATGCAAAATGTTTACCGAGATTTTCATATATTACAGCCAAGGGCGCACAGACGGGGAATGCGGGAGTGAGGTCCCCGGCAGAAGACATCAGATATCCAGTATCTGGCCAATTTTTAAATCCGATCAGGCAGCTGCAGGAAAGATCCGGTGAGATGACACGAAAAATTTGACGTTTAAAAGTTAAATAATTAGCATGTTTTGAAAATATATGTAAAATACGAACTTTGTACGTATTTGGAAGCTGCGGAATGTTTAAAAATATGCATAAAATTTAAATGTTTTAAACACCAGAGTCGGATATCCGATACAGATCGGTCCGTCAAGGCACACAGGATATCCAATGTCCAAAATCAATATCCGGTGTATGCCCAATCCAGATGTTGCTCCCCCCTTCAAAGCAAATTCCAGGGTGTGGTATGAGTGATTCTCACCAAATATGAGAAGGTACTATCACTCTAATACTATTCTATAAAATTTAAAAAATAATAATTTTATTGATAGCAATATTATTACCATTTAAATATGGCTTAATAATGGTGTTGGCAACTTTTGTTTTAAAAGTGAAGTTAAATTTCAAAATGTAATTGTCTTCTTAGAATGCCTTTAACATTGTCTGGAATAATTGCTTGCTTCAAAACCAGCTATACATTCTTCTTAATTTTTTGTATCTTCAGCAACGGAAACAAATCGAAAACTTAGTATAATTCTTGATTTCTAAAATATTTCTTGAAGGTAAATTTTTATGTCAATAAATAGTGTTGGTGTATCATTCCACAAATAATCTTTTTTTGGCATCTATTTTTGTTTCGTTTTTCCCCACGTTGAAGGCACTAGTTCTAATATTTCAATCCAAAGCTTAAAAGCAGCCGGCACAGTGGCGTCGTGGTAAGGCGCGGGACTCGTACGCCTCAGGTCATAGGGTCGAGCCTGGCAGTGTCGGTTGATTTTCAAGATGCAAAAAATCGCCCGCGCCCATATCGTATGATTATGCGACATGTAAAACATCCCTTGAGTAGACATTTGGCTTTGAAGCTCTCTACTGAATTAAATTCCTAGTGCAATTTCGCATCAACAGAGTCCGGGTGCTCGCCCTTTCAGGTGGAGAAACTGGAAGTCAAAATTCTCATGCGCCGATGGCACCACACTCATTGTGGTGCCGCTGAAAGAGATGGTACCAATATCTGGTTAAAGCACTAAGTTTCCAATTGACAGAAGCCAGCAGCAGCTCATTAGAAATAAACAAGAAGTTCCGTCTAGAACTATACGAGCCTACTTTCCCGTATACACCAGCTTCAAATTTATAATCTAGCTATCTCTCTCTCTTTCTAGTTTAGCTTTAGTTCTTAATTGCTTCAAATATGCCTTTTTCAAAAGTTAATACAGATTCGTTCAATCATTCATTTATTCAGTCATTCATGTATTTATTCACTCATTTATTCATTCATTATTTTGTTTATTCATTTAATCTTTCATTAATTCAAAAATATTCTTGAAAATCCCGATCAAAAAATGTCATAAGAAAATAGGCTTGTTAGTTCTGGATGAACATTTTATCTGTACATGTTCTACGTCATAAGAGCTTTCCGATAAAGTTTGTTCCAAGCAAATCGGCCCGTTAGATCAGGATTTATATAGGATTGAAAATTTCCCCGTAGGCACTATGTTAATTTTTTTTTTGAACTGTTCAAAAATGAACAAAAATTGTTCAAATCAATATTTCACGCCAAGAACTTCTTCCAGTGAGCTTGTTCATTGGAACTTGGATCTTGTACCCAGAGTTTACATAATTTGCTTCATTTTCGCCCATAGGCCCTAATGTTAAAATTTTTTGAACTGTTCAAAATTGAACAAAAAATTGTTCAAACCAAAAAGTAAAATATGGAAATGAGATGTCCTCGCCGAGATCTTTCGAATGCAAAAAGAATTCTTCGAATAGGACAATTCGTTCAAAAGTTATTAGGGGGGAGGACAGACCGACAGACCGACAGACACACTTTTTCCCCATCTCAAAACCCTACTTTCAAATTTTTTATTTTTCAATCTTTATTTAATTACTTAATTTATTTTTGACTTTTCTTGATTTCTAACGATATTTTCACGATACATTAAGCCTTCTTTCATGCTTTATTATTATTTTTTTTACTTTTACGGGAAAGTAGGCTAAAAAGCTTAAAAGTATGATTTGAATACCATATTTTTATTAGCCAGAAAATGTTTTAAAAATAAAACCTGCAGACGGAGCCTACACGTTTGAAAGTGACTCCGTCTCCCTTACTCGAAAATCAGTTTGACTCCGACTATATAGTCCTGGTTGACGGAGTATCAAAACGTGGGGCCGTGGTAGCCTAGTGGTTAGCACGTCGGACTTCCACCTGGAAGGTCGCGCGTTCGATACCCACTGAAGACCACCATGTATACTTGGGGATATGTGCATGTAAAATCCGTAGACCCCACCACCTCTCCCCGTGCGTAAGCAATCCAAAGGCCTCGGCTAACAGGTAGGGGTCTGGTGGAGAAAAGTATCAAAACGTGAAAAACTTCTCTCCCGATCCTGCTTTACTATACGTCTGTTGTTGCTTTACTATAGTAATTATAACTTTAGCTGCGCCCTCTGCTGACAGATCCTAATGCTTGCCGTTCGATATTCTCAATTTCCTTGATGTAAACTTTTGCTGCAGCATTAACTTCTAAATCTGCTGGCCGCGTTGAAATGTTGATAGAATTAAATGATTTTTTAAAAATTGCGAATAGGAAGGCGTAATATAAATTTCTCATGATACTAAATTACTTTACTTGCTGTTTGTAACCGTAGTGTGTTCTAAAAAATTAATGTTTCTAACTTAATCGAATATTTTCCTAAGCGTACACCTGCAACGCAATCAACATGATGATTCACAGTGAAATGGAATCTATGAGTGAAACTGAAGTACAGTTTTCAAATATAATTCGTTTGTAATAATAAATATGTTTGTGTCATTTAGACAACCGAACAACCCAAGTTGGACAAAGACATATTAGCATAGATTGAGTAACGCTGGATTTTTCCTCGCTTTGCGAGTGACTGAGGGACGAACAGGTCACCTGAAGTTGACCTTTCAGTTTCGACCAATTAGCGTCTCTCGTCCTATCTCGCTTCGCTTTATCTCGCTTCGCTTTATCTGCTTTTGCCTTCATTTCTTTCCACGGCGCGAAGTTTTCAAGATGGGATTCTGCTGCACGTTTAATTGCACCGAACGAGAGGACCCCAATTCGAGATGAATTCAAAACGTTCGCTTATCAGCAGGAGCAACGCCTTCTAAACAGAGATTAGCTTTTCGTCTTAAACACGTGAGCCAGACCGATTCCTGCCGTTGTGCCACTGGAACGCCCGCAAGCGGTGTCTACGATTTTACAAGGTCTATGAAATTGGAAGAAGATCATTTATGTTTCTCATTTCAAATTTAAAAAAAAACGTATATATATATACATTTTCCCCCTAAGGTGTGTATGGCACACCAACGAATATCATCGTCTATTTAATCATGCGGGTTTGCATTGATTTTAAACTTACCACGTGATTTAGTGCAGCAACAAATTAATTGATTTTATACAAAAATATAAAATACCATTCATTTTTGAATTCAAGATTCAAATGAAAGTGATTTAAGTTCTCAATATCTGCGCAAAAGGTAAACGCAATGTCATAAGTTTAGCTAGCTCAATGTAAAATCATGAGATTAAGTAAAAAAATACTGACATGATCGCTTGAGTACTCACACACACCGTACTATAAACTTTTTTTTTCCCCTTTGTAACAAGCAGTTTTCTGTTATACTTAACAGAAAACATCAAATTTAAATATATCGATTGAAATCGAAATTACCACCAAAAGACATCTTCAAAAGGTTAGATAAATAAAAAAAGACTTTTACAAGTAAGTAAATACTTCCTTAAATCTAGAACAGTTTTCCAAAAGCGAATTTTTCTTCTGAGCGGGTTTTAAAAATTGAAGACATTGAGCTCAAATAGCAGATGATAGTCTTGAGTACTTACGTGCTTGCTTATAAAGGGGCAATATATAAGTTGCTGAAGTGGTTCTATAACTTTTGCTACTCCACTCGCAACGGTAGTTTAGCTCTAAACTCCAGAAGGTTGAATTTTATGTAAGCTGTTCTGAAACAATTCATATAAAAGACAAATATCGTAGCAAGACATTTTCTTTTATGAAAAAGGATATAAACGGAAAGTTTCTATCCTAAACGCTGCGTTTATAAAAGAAAATTACTTTCCATGAAACTAATAACAAAACCTTTCAAATTACTTTTCTCATCAGGAAAGTCAATGTTTAGAAAGATAAAGTTCATCATCAGAAAACTATTTGCATGGAGAGTTAGGTTTAAAGACCATTAAGTCAAAAATTATTTTCATCGGAAACAGAGTTGCTAAATTAAAAAAACTGCAAATACGGCACAGCAGGAGCGCACCGAAGAAGCGGAGGGTGGGGAAGGGGGCTAGAATATACGGTATCCGACGCATTTGTGAATGTCTGGATTGCAATCCGGTCACTGCCCGAAAAGTCTGGAAATCCGCTATGTCAATTTCGATTTTTTTTTAAATTTAATCAATTGGCTTTTTTTTTGAAAATGTACGTACGTTATATAGGGGAGATGTGGAATATTTAAAAAGTATATAGAATTTACAGATTTCAAACATCAAAGCCGGATATCCGGTACTGACTCGTTGAACAAGTGTCATCAGATATCCGATATCCTGCAAAATCAATACCCTGGCAAAAATACGGGACTTTTGGCGTTCCGCATTGAAGTTTCCAGGAAGCGGGACAATTTCTCAAAATATTGGACGTTTGGCAATCCTGGTCGAAAATATACCTACAATTTACAGTAAGAAATACTCAATTTATAAAGTTTGGCGATACCTCGAAAGGTCATATCATAACAACAACAAAAGTCATATCATATCACGACAAATCATAACAACAGATAGCAACAACTCTTAAGCAAAACAAACATCTCTTTAATTTGCTGCCAAAATTGGAACCCAAAATCAAGCGAAAACATACTAAATTAAACTCTTACCATTTAAGTTTGTTTCCCTTAAATTAATAAATAAAATGATGATTAATATTGTACGCAGCAAAACAAAATTAAAGAGAGAGGGTATTTTAAATAATACACTAAAACAAGTTTCTGCTACAAGTTATTAAACTGCTAGAAAAAGAAAATTTATGGCTCGTAAATAAAGCTGCTTGGAAAGCTTGGCCCATAGATTTGCAGAAGACAGATAAAATCAGAATAAAATGTTCAGTAAGCTGACTCGGTCTAAATACATTCTAAGAGATGAAATCTTTTACGTACTTGTAAGTCTGTGGTGAAACATGTTCAAAGACACAGTTTAACGCTCGAAAAGTTTCGCGAAAGAAAATTACTACGAAAAAGCAACTGCGTTTCTTAAACACATGCTCTCAATCAAAAAGGATATGACTTTTATTCCTCAATAAACAAAAAAGCATTGCCTTTCTTTTATTTTTCTTTCGCAGCAACTGTGACGAATACTCATCTTAATTCTGTAGTTTATGCATGGTCAACAAAAAGGTAGACCACAAAACAATGTAATGAAGTCAAAACATGTAACCTCTATCAACTCAAGCAATGATGTAGAGAGGAAAACACTCAGCTTCTAGTGATTGCGTTAAAATTCCAAAAGTGTTAAAAGAATTTATTTAAATTTCTTTATTTATTTTTAAAAAAGGTTGCTACCAGCGCAAAAAAAAAATAATCCGAAGATACATACAATCTACAGGAAATCATTTATCAGGGGTCCAACCTAAAATTACAAAGAATTAAAAACAGGAAACTACAAAAAGGAAATTACAGAGAATAAAGAACAGACAACAAAATTGATAACAGACACCGTGCCCCTGCCCTTTAGCGAAGCATCTGTAAACACGCTGAATCACTATTTCATGTACAAGAAGCCTCACAGCCGAAACTGCATCGGAATTGGAAAAGCTTCCTTATACGCTAAGAGTAAATTATATACTTGCTGACAATTTTTATACCGGTAAGTACAGAAATACAATAAACTTGATAGCAGTGGCCCTATTCTGTGACCCAAACTATAGTTATTTCTACTGGTACATATTTCTGACTTTTTATACCCTGGAATATTTGTGAGAAAAATTTAACAATAAAGCTAAGGTTATGCTAATTTGAATTTCGTACTTAACTCTTTTTCAGACATGGAAGGAATATCTACTTTTTTGAATATTGTTTATGTGATATATCACAGTCATACAAACAAAAAAGTTGCCACGTCATCATACAGGCTACCAATGCATGTGAAGGTTTATTATTGTAAGAATTGATCGGAAGTAAAAGCCACGTAGGCCAGATCCCATTTCCATCACCCGATTTGCTTCCGCTTCCTGATAGAGATCCTAGCTTAAGTCTGACATTCTCCATGATGATGCAGAGAATTTAGGCTCTCTTATAATACAGATAACATTATTGCTTTGACGTGAATAGCACTTTTGTAATCTTCTATCATGCTGAAGCTAGGTCCTTAGGAAAAATCATGAGAGCAAGGAAATTTATCCGACATCCCATACTGCAACTGTAAAGAACAGGCAAACGTTTTCGTTGCAAAATGGCAGTACTTACGGGTACGTGGTTCTCTTGAGCATTTAGTTTGCTGCATTCTTGTGATTTCTTTTACATAATTACTAGAAGTAAAATGCTTGCTGTTTTTTTTACTTCACGCTTTCTTTTTTTACCTAACTATTCTACTTTTTAAGCTCATTTTCCTCTTTCCTGTAACTTTTTTGAAAATTGAGCAGAGTGTGTGTTTTTTTCTTCTTTCTATGATCCCTAACCTTTGCAGACCTAACGCATTCCCCGGAAACCGGCATCCATTCTTTCAAGCTGCACCCCCATCGGTGGATTCCATTACCACTTGAGACTTTTGACGCCCAGTTTCCCCCTAGATGGCGGCACCTAAGCTCTAAATAATGCCAAACTGCACTAAGAATTTAATTTACCCGAGAGTATCTAAGACAAACAGATACTCAAAGGATGTTTAACATGCTGCTTAATCATACGACATGGACGCTGACGATTTTTTGCATCTTGAAAGTAATCCGACTTGGGCCAGGTTTGATCATACGAACCTCGGCGTAAGAGGTAGTGCCTTATCACTACGCCACCCTGCCGGTCCTAGTGTATTATCGAACTTTCCCTATTTCGGTCCTGCTTTAATATTTTAAAGCTTGGATGAGAAGCGTCACAAACAACTTGTCCACTGCAGCCTTAATTCCTAATGCAGCATTTGTTTAACAATGGCTAATCTGTTATCTATCGGAAGGTGTGAGAAACGCTGAATTATAGTTGCACGAGTTTGCCGAATATTGAAACACGAATTAATTATAGCTCATTTAAAGCTTTTGAATGTATCATATGTTACAAGAAATAAAAAGAGTAAAACTTTCATGCTTTTCTTCCAGAATAAAAACAACAATTTGAATTGTGAAAACAGATTGTTCCCATATACCAGTAGGAAAAACATTCCTTTATTTTCAAAATATTTTCTTCTAACTTTCGTAATGTATTTAAGACAAAGCGTTTTCAAAATAGTGTTTTATATTTTGGTAATTCTAGACGTTAGATGGTGAAGAATCTTCCTTTTTAAACAAGTCCGAACGAAAATGGCCCATATAAAAATGCATAGGTTGCAAAAACGTGAAAGTTCTTTAAGCCAAATTTAAGAGATTCACATGACAGTCTAGAGGTAACTGGTACTAGAGGTAGTTTTCCACGTGTCTTGCATGATCTCTTCCTTTGATGTTTCATATAGTCAATTTATTTTACTTAATGATTTATTGAATTACGTGCAAATAGCGGAATTGTCAGTTCGCATGGCAATTTCAGGAAAAATGCCGCTTTTCATAAAAATGATTCCTTTTGACTTTGCACACCCGAGGGCACTTTTTTTGTGTACCAATTATGTATTTGTATCAGGGTTCAAAAATTATACTGCCCGACATGCCCGGGGGAATGTAAAAATTCCGCTCGGGCATGAATCTTCGACACTTACGTCCCGGCAGGGCATGTTATTTTTAAATTTAATATTTCTTTCCACAACTTTTCGTATTTTATAGAAAAATCACCACATCCTTACCAGAGCTCAAAATTGACATGTTGACGGACGTGCATGTCGACAATAAAATTGGTAATACAATTTTAATTTCGCAGATTTTGACTAGCTATTATGTAATATTTTGTTCGAAACGTAATATTTTAATAATACAGATTAACGTTAATATAATTCTTGATTCAAGTATGAAGATGTTTATTTAATTTTTTGTTTGATTATTGCTACACGACAAACTCAAATGTTTTTATTAATGTGCAGTAAAACTACTTTTGGGTTTGTAAAAATTTGGTTCGGGCATGTATTTTTTAGACAAACTTGCTCGGCAGGGCATGTCAAATTTTTAAGATTTTTCAAGCTCAGATTTGTATATATTTAACCAAAGTATTTAAATTGTTTCCATCTCTGCAATGCATAATTGAGCATAATAGTAAACATATGAACTGTCCATGAAGCTGCAAGGTCTCAAAATTTTACATAAACTAGCTAAACCGAAAATTATATTCTCGCTTCTTTGTAAAGTAATGAGCAGAGTTTACTTTTTACATTACTGAACGTATATTAGAACTTCGACCAACGTAAAAAAAGAGAAAAAGATATCTGAAGATTTTTTTCCTTGCTCTTTGGAAAGCTTTGAAGTTGATGAATTACTTTAATAGACAAGAGAAGCAACTGCATTGGAATTTATCCACTTTTATTGTTTCAATAGACTTAGATTGATTTTATGTAAAAAGTTTTCATATGGGGTTAAGTTTTTATGAAAATATTGACTCTCTTTTAAAGCATTTGAAAAAAAAAATTAAAAATCTGATATTCTAAAATATTAAAGAACCGAAAAAAAATCAACATACGTATAAAAAAAAAAAACTCCCTGAAGATTTCTGGACTCCAAAAGTTTTTGATTAAAGTTATCCGATGATATGTAGTTTTGTTTTTTGTTTTTCTATCGGTGTTTCAACTTCAGTTAAATGGATTACACTTTATTTTATTTTGAAGCAAACTATGTTACCATGGAAATTTAGTTTCTTTTAAAAGATTGCTTTAAAGGTTTTTATGATATTTTGGAAGATGATGAATGACTACTTTTTAAAAATATGAAAAGCATTTACGCTTATTTTTTATACCATCAAGATTTCTTCTTATGTAAAACTTAATTTCAGCATTTTATTTAATGAAGAGAAGAAAATGTGTACATCATTAAATTATGAAAAACAAAAGGCTATGCTATTGTGTTTATAGTTAAAAAAACTTTTACAAGGTTCTACCATTTGGTTTAATTCCGTCTGTTTTAAGTTTTCACTTCAAAACAGCCATGAAATACATTAGAAATTTCAAAGACCTGAAATCAGGTTAATTGTTCGAAATTTTGTATTCTAATTATTAAGCAGATGTTTGAACTTATGTACAAAACTTTCATGAAAATCGAAAAATGATACGGGGAAAAAAAAAAAAAAAAGACGTTTAAATCCCGTTAATTCAGTAAATAGTCTCACATTCAAGGTCATGTTTTAACAACTTGAAACACGAGTTTTTTTCGGAAAAACTGGTAAAAAAATGATCGATTTTTTTTTTTTTTTGGACAGAAAATGAATATACGGGTATAGTGTAAATTGTTTTTGGCAACTTCAGTTGTTGTAGGGGATGACTAGAGAGCGGAAAGGGGGGGGGGGAGGTAAAAGTTATATTAAAAAATTATTTTCAAACAAAATGCAAACGGATCTCAGACGGGATTTAGAAATAATATAACGCGAGATACAAGATCGCTCGTGTGAGACACGGGCATGTTCATATTTGCCAGTAACTTTCGCCCCTGTCAAATGCAATGCGGGGAGCCAGTACCGGGTCATTCCATATCAAGTGATCCAAGGAATTTTACCTCACCCTATTTGATTTCTTTCAAATTCGGCTCATAAACTGTACACCTCAAGGTAATTAAAAATCCAAATTTTCAGATTATTATCTTGTTTAGTTTTTTAGTTATCAAGCTTTGAGTTTGTAAAAAATTCACATTTTTACATGCATGCTTCAACACAAAACAGGCCATAACTCATCAACAAATAGAGATAAAAAGTTCTAGTAAAAAGCGTTTTGAAGTATATTGAATGCAGTTTTACATGATATGCATCATGACAAATTTTATTAAAATTTTAAATTTTAAAAATTGACCTTAAAATTTAAATTTCAAATTTCTCGAAAAACGTATCATTAATTTTTTTTAAAAAATTCTCAAATATTTTTGTGTATTTTATCTTTGTCTGTGCAAAATTTCAGCTTGGGGACTCAATAGGATCATAATTTCCCGAATTTTCAAAAATATTTGATTTACCAAAAAATGAATAGATTCAAGCTATTTTAAGATGATGGTTTCTTAAAGGAGATGATTTAATTAGCCTTCAAAACACATCAATGCATGAGTGAACAAGCATGGACATGTCTGTGCATGAAATGAATAAGTTCAAAATGTATTTGGGGGCAACAAATACATACACATTTTTGTTTTATCACAGTTATTTTAAAGTATTGTTTTTAAATTATTCAATAATTATTTTTAAATGAACAAATTAACTTATTTTATGCATTAATAATATTTTTTTCCTGATTAATTGTTTGATTTCAGATATATTTTAATGAAATATTAATGATATGAGAGGGAAAAAGTATTTAACTAAATTCATCTGAAATTGTGATAAAAGGGGCACAACTGCTAGAGTTTGCAGCTTTTGGTTGATAGTCTTGATTTGCGCTTATGAGCTAGTATTTGACAAAGCAAGAAGGGAAAAAACTTTCCTGTAAAAAAATCCAGGCAAAAATCTCGCATTTTCAAAAAGGAGTAGCGTTTTAAAAAAATTTAAATTTTGTAAATTTTTTTAAATTTTGAATTTTTTGGACTTTTTTTAAATACTTTTTTTTTTACACCTCAAGTTGCATTCATAAACATATATAACCAGTCAATACACCTTGAAACATGTTCAATTTGAGAAGGTGGATTTTAAGGTGCCGAGTCCCCTTAATTCAGTTTTTATATGTAACTGTTCAGGCATATTTAGAAGAAAGGGAGTTATTAAAAGATAGATTTTTAAGAGCACTATCAGTCGAAGAAACACAGAAGTTTCTCAGCTTTGTTCCATTTAGAGAACTTGAAATTGCTACAATAGTGTGTTCACATAGTAGTATCTTTCAGAAACAGAAATTCTTTGAAGAAAGTTCAAATGTATGACAAACCTGAAAGGGTAGGTTACATGTGAATATGATGAAAGGTGATGACTGGCTGAAGTAATTTAAACAGATTTACTTTTTTTTAACTCATATGATTAATATCTCGTTAAAATATGTCTGAAATCTAAGAATTAATCAGGAAAAACTACTATTGATGCATAAAATAAGTCAATTTGTTCATTAAAAAAAACTATTGAATAATTTGAAAACAATACTTTGAAATAGCTATGATAAGACAAAAATGTGAATGTATTCACTGCCCCGTCACCCAAATAAAATTTGAACTTGTTCATTTCATACACAGACGAGTCCATGCTTGTTCACTCATGCATAGATGTGTTTAGAAGGCTAATTAAATCATCTCCTTTAAGAAACCATCATCTTAAAATAGCTTGAATCACAAAAATGTTCATTTTTTTGTAAATCAAATATTTTTGAAAATTCGGGAGAATATGATCCCATTGAGTCCCCAAGCTGAAATTTTGCATAGACAAAGATAAAACGCCCAGAAATATTTGAGAATTTTTTTTTAAAAATTAATGGTGCGTTTTTCGAGAAATTTCAAATTTAAATTTTCAGGTCAATTTTTAAAATTTAAAATTTTAATGAAATTTGTCATGATGCATATCACATAAAACTGCATTCAATATACTTCAAAATGCTTTTTACTAGAACTTTTTATCTCTATTTGTTGATGAGTTATGGTCTGTGTTGTGTTGAAGCATACATGTAAAAATGTGAGTTTTTTACAAAATCAAAGCTTGATAACTAAAAAACTAAACAAGGTAAAAATCTAAAAATTTGGATTTTTAATTACCATGAAGGGTACAGTTGATAAGCTAAATTTGAAAAAAATCAAAGAAGGTGAGGTAAATTTTTTCTCAAATTTTGGATCACTTGACATGGAATGACCCTACCCAAAAATGTTGAAAAACACTAAAAAAATTTCATTGGCTTAAATAGTAAAATAAATCTTTAAAAATTTTCCCTGAAAGTTTCAGAAAAATTGAAGCAATATTTATTGATTTATCAGACTTTATTACGAAGTGAGGTGCCTCCTTTCCATTCCGAAACCGTAACCTGTTCTGAATAGAGGCCACATATTTATTATTTTTTAACAAAATAAGCAAGAAGAAAGCACTTTCATCTTGACTGTTATTGAAAAAAAAGCTCCTTACTTGAAATTTTGATAAAGAAAAGATTTAAGTTTTTGCAAGTCGAAATCTTAAATGCTGTTTTCTCTCACTTTGTTTTTTGTGCATTTCATCTCATTCAAAATGCAAAGGCTTTTTAGCCTACTTTCCCGTAAAAGTAAAAAAAAATAATAATAAAGCATGAAAGAAGGCTTAATGTATCGTGAAAATATCGTTAGAAATCAAGAAAAGTCAAAAATAAGTCAAGTAATTAAATAAAGATTGAAAAATAAAAAATTTGAAAGTAGGGTTTTGAGATGGGGGAAAAGTGTGTGGGTCGGTCTGTCTGTCTGTCGGTCTGTCCCCCCCTAATAACTTTTGAATGAATTGTCCGATTGGAAAAATTCTTTTTGCATTCGAAAAATCTCGGCGAGGACATCTCATTTCCATATTTTACTTTTTGATTTGAACAATTTTTTGTTCAATTTTGAACAGTTCAAAAAATTTTAACATTAGCGCCTATGGGTGAAAATGAAGCAAATTATGTAAACTCTGAGTACAAGATATAAGCTCCCATGAACAAGCTCACTGGAAGAAGTTCTTGGCGTAAAATATTGATCTGAACAATTTTTGTTCATTTTTGAAAACAGTTCAAAAAAAAAATTAACATACCGCCTACGGGGAAATTTCAATCCTATATAATTTCTGATCTAACGGACCGATTTGCTTGCAACAAACTTTATCGGAAAGCTCTTATGAAGTAGAACATGTACAAATAGAAAGTTCATCCAGAATTAACGAGCCTATTTTTCTATGAAATTTTTTGATCGGGATTTTCAAGAATATTTTTTAATTAATGAATGATTAAATGAATAAGCAAAAGAATGAATGAATAAATGAGTGAATAAATACATGAATGACTTAATAAATAATGATTGAATGAATATGTATTAACCGTTGAAAAAGGTATATTTGAAGCAATTAAGAACTAAAGCTAAACGAGAAAGACAGAGAGAGAGAGATAGCTAGATTATAAATTTGAATTCGGTGTGTACGGGAAAGTAGGCTCGTATAGTTCTAGACGGAACTTCTTGTTTAACTTTGTATCTGTAATGTTGATTTTTTTCCCATATGTTCCTGAAACTATATATAACAAATTTATGCTCTACTTTTATGATATCTTCAGTACTTTTTTTTTAAATTCTTTTCGAAGATCTTTTGAATTTTTCGTTTTTTTTTTTTTTTTTTTTTTTTTTTGCGTTACTTCAGTTTTTATTTTTTTTTTCAAAAAGTATTTGACTTATAAAAAAAAAATCAAAGCATAAAAATTTTGCTTTTTGAGTAATGAATCAATAAAAAAAAATTGAGACTTTACACCAATTTTTAAAAAAGAAGATGCATTTTTAAAAATTGCTAATTTTCTTTAACAAAATTAAATATTCAAATTATATTTTTAAAATCCAGTTTTTTTAATATTAAATTTCTTATGAAGTGATGTAACATGACATGAGACAAAAATTGTAAATTTAAACACCATAGAGAAAAAATTCGTCTCATATTACCCGTCCCCCTTAAATGGTTAAGTTTCGCTACCCCTTGTTTCTCTTAAGTTGGTTCTCACTCAAGTCAACTTACAGATGAAAAGTTTCAAAAAGAACTGCAACACCGCGACGGGGAATTGCCACAACAAGAGTCCATGTAAAGAGCCAAAGTGCAAATGACAAATGCATTGCAAGTTTAAGGGGTCTGCCTGCACCATAAAGACTATTTTTGCGAAAAAAATTATCGATGTTTTTTTTATTTTATATTTAAAAAGAATAAATATTCAAGAGATTTCAAAAATGTTTGGTTTTTGTTTCTACGATACATAGAAACGAAGTTACATGCAATTAAGTAACCGGAAGTCCCTGTTATTTCCATGTAAGTAAAATCTTTAAATGCGTTTTCTGAAAAACTACTTTTTTCGACATTTTTGTTCACGCAGATCTCATAACTTGAAAAGTTTTATACCCATTACTTGAAATCCATGATTTAAAGTATTGTTTTATACATTGCTATCTGTGTTTTGAACTAAAATATAAGCTCTATGTCAGTATTTAAAAATTTTACAGGCATTTATTGGTGAAATATTGAGTTTTTTTCGGGGGGAAACGTATGGATTTCTACTACGTTGCTATATTTTTCTCAATTTTGGCCCTATTATAAAACTTTTAGTTCAGAACACAGTTACGTAATATAGAAACATGTATTATCAAGTATTTAAAAATATATCGAGTTAAAGTGAGTATAGAGTGTTTGGCGTAATCTTTAAAATTCACCTATTTTTGGCTAAAATTTCCCAATTTTTCAAAATTTTGTAAAAATACAGTTATTATTTTGTTTGATTAATTAATTACTTTTTAACTTTAAAAAATATGCACTTAGTAATTATTTTATTTTTTGGGGGGAAAAAAAAGCCTCCGAACGTAGGCAGAGTCCTTAATAAGGGCTGCAATGGCGACAAATATATTGCTGTTTTTGGCTGTACACCGACAGCGATAGCTTTCCTGCACCATTTTACGTTACAGCTCGACCACGGACTTTTAAATAGCTGGACTCTTCTGCGCATGGCAGAAAAGAACGAATCCATTCGAGTTTTGGGGAATTCGTTTTGCTGCGTTTATCTAGTCCGCGAATCGAAATGTTTGCTTCACTGTTTGTTGAAAGCAAATAAATTTATCGACTGTTATATAGCATAACTTCGGAAGAAATTAAGTATTCTAAAAGAAATAGAACGACGACAAAAAAAAAAATGACATTTTTCTTATACCAGCAGTTCCTCCCTTGAACATGAATAGATTCTTCTTGGCAATCATCCAGGCAGATTGCTCAGGTTGAAGGTAGAACTGTACAACGCAATGAACAAATCATGGTACCGAAAAAATTTTAATAACGAAATAAATGTTAGCCAATGGGTAAGAATGAGAGGTATTAATAAATTAAGCACACCCAATGTCTACTCAGAAAGGATGCAGGAAAAAAAACTGTTGTAGTCGGTATCAAACTAGCATAGTTCTTAGTAAACCATCCTGTGTGAAAGATTTTTAAAGAAATGAGAACAATTTTTTATAGATCTTCTATTCAAAATTTCCTCTTTTACAATATTAAACAGTAAAAAAAGTTTTTTATTTTATAAAATGTAATGTTTACACAAAGTAAACCTAAAGAAAGAAAAACTTCACAAAAAAATTGCCCTACCCCTCATTAAACTTCTGCATCAAGTACGTATCAGACGTCGCTGCGATAAGGCAACGGAAATGAAAGCCTCGTCTAAGTATCTTATTTCCCGCCGCAAATTCTTATTGCTAACCCTGATCTGGTCGATCATACATTCATGACTAGAAAAGAGAACAAATAGTTTTTCTATCTTTCTTTCTTTTTGTGTTTTTATTTCTATATTTGGGGGAGGGAACCGGCATGGAAAGCCAAGCACTCCAATCAATATTTATTTTTTTTCGTTATAAGGTACTTGTACCCAATATGGACACCCCTAATATCTTTAAAAGTAACAAATTTGATCGAGAAATAGCACTACATGTCCGTGAAGAAAAGCAGTTGAAACGATAATTTAGCCAGAAAAGTGAAAAAAAACCGTGTTGTTCGCTATTTTGAAGGAAACTTGTTTTTTCGTGGTGTGCTGATCGTAATTACTGGTAAGTTTAAAATTGTATTAGATATGGTAAAATTACTTTAAATATTGAAAAGAGGAGTGTTTTAGAAAGCTGATAAAACACATTTTCGAATGCTATTGCATATATTGCTTAAAAACCTTTTCCTTGTTTATTTATCACAAGATTTAGTAAAACTACTCCCGATTCCCAATATGAACACCTTATGTCCAAAGGAAAACTTCTTAATCATTGACGCTAAGTCCCACACAGCCCTCGAGGACATAACTGCCACCTTTGATGCATGGCCGCGTTGTCTGCAACAGCATCAATACTTCATAAGCAGCAGTATCAGCTCTTCTTTTTTGAGGAAGTACAGCAAGTGAATCTTCAGATTCACAAATTTGTAAAATGTATGGTTAATATTATTTTATTTAGCTAATTCATAATAAATTAATGTTTATATGTATGACCACGTTATTATATGAAAATAATATATGTATTTTTAATCTTAATTATAGTATCCGTACATTACATTACGAATTCAGAGGAAGTACACCTTTTTACAGGTTTGTCAGTGTCCAACTGTACGAAGGAAGAAGATACAATGTCACCAGGCGATAAACTCAAACGGCATTAAAGTTGTAAACTTCTGTTCAACAAGATGCCATCTGAACAATCCTCCAAGAAACCTCCTTCAAGAAAAATATCCTCCAAAAAGCCACTGAAGAAAAATATAAAAAAGCCTCCCCTGTTGGCGGAATCGCAGGTACCAGCAGTATCACTTCCTCAACAAAGGCAAGCTGGTACTGCTTCTTACGAATTATTGATGCTGTTGCAGACATGCGGCTATGCATCAAATGCGGCAGGTATGTCCATGAGGACTGTGTGAGACTTAGCGCCCATGATGAAGTTTTTATTTGTCCATGGTATGAGAACTGAGTAAGAACAGATGTAAATTCTGCGGACAGATGTAATAAAGCTAATCAAAAGCAATTATATTATTTCATAATATATTGCAGTAACTGAGGCGCTTTGCATGGGTCTTCGAAGAGCCACAACCGAAAATGAGCCCCCCCCCCCCCTTCTAAAGTGTATGTTCTGCAGACATTTTCTGTGGCCCCCTTCCCCGTAATACTTTAAAATATACAGTGTTCCCTCGCCACTTCGCGCCTTATGTTTCGCGGCTTCAGTGCTTCGCGGGTTTTTCCAAAATATTCATCAAAAGATAAAAATGAAAAAATACAACCATGTCGGCAGCTACATTGTGATAAGAAGCGTTGTTTCATGTTGATGCGCGAGAGAGAAAAATCTCTGCATGTGGCAAAATGGTTTGCAAGAAAAATGGTGGTACGCGAAAAAAAAATTTGGACATAAAAATTTTAATGGAACACAATTTTCTAAACTTTTGCTGCTGCATTTGATCAAATACATCAAAGGAGGATACTTTATCCGGAAAGCATCATCAAAAAGTTGGGAACAAAAAAAGTGGATAAGGGATCATTCATAAATGATGTCACGCTTCGAGGGGGGATGGGGCGTGAAATTGTGACAAAGGGAGAGGAGGGGGTAACAAGAAATGTGACATCATGCATTATGCAATATAAATCCACCATGTTAACTCTCCTGTTTGTACTTGTGACCAAACTCGAATACAAAATATTGAACATTTGCTTTTCCACTGTCCTCTGCTTGACTTCGAGAGGCATGAACTTTATAAATTTTTTCTTACAAGTGGATTGCCATGGCCCTCAAGTTTTGACTTTTTGCTCCGACCTGACTGTTTACCCATTTTTATAAGCTTTGTTGAGAAAATCCCCTTTTGAATCGTTTATGAAACTTTTAGATTTATTTATTTATTTATTTTTTAATATAATTATTTTCTGATTATCTGTTAATTTGTATTATGCTTTAATAACTGATGTTCACCCTAATCTTGGTTGATTTATTTTTTCCTGTAATTTCGTGTGTTATATAATAAGCTGTTCTTTGCTTTTGTGCACTTGGATTAATCTGATTTTGTTGAATTTATTTGTTTTCGTATGTGTATACATGTTGTATGGCTTTTGCCATCGTGCATGTTGTCTATTGATTTAGTAATTTAAAAAAAAAATTTCAATATAGCGTGACACGTGACAAAGGGGGGAGGGGTGTCCGCTGAAGTGTGGCATATTGTTACAAACGGGGGATGGGGTCAAATATATGGAAAAAAGCGTGTACATTTATGAACGGTCCCTAACTTGTACCGTAAACGAGAAACTAAGTAAGCATTGTCTATTCTCAAAGACTTAGAAAATCTATCTATATTTATCACTAGTCTGTATCTTCACGAAATAAACAAAAATTCTTAAAGCGTTTATGTAAACAAGCTAAATTAATTCCACTCAATTGGGTTGGCTGACGTCCAAGACATCAGTCCGTATTTTCCTTAAAAAAGCCGGGTCCAACAATAGTTTTTAAACCTATTTATTTCGAAGAAATATTACACAAACTATTCTTTGCTATTATCTGCATGATTTACCCCATGCTTCTTGGAATGACACATGAGGAAAAGTCATGAATCAAACTCATGGGGCGGAATGACTGTTGATACCCGGAATTTATTTTATCCTATTTCCATCATGGCCATGGCTTTTTTCAGACTTCATATCTATCGAAATTGATGCATCCTTTGACATACTTCTAAAATCGACAGCAAAGTGAAAAATTATTTCGTTTTATTGGTTATATAAATGGGCTTTTTGAAAGAAAATGTTGATTCTTAAATTTAAAAAGCAAGATATAGTGGGAAAGAGCGAAAGTTTTCTTTAAACGACAGAGCGGTTCATTTTCTAAATGGGGCCCAATGCAATGCCTGTTTAGGTTTGCCATTTGTCAAATAATAGTATCTAGAGGCACTAGTGCAGTCAGGATTTTTTTCAGAGCGAGCTGGCATTGGTGCAAGCACAATTTTCTTATGGGGAGGGGGATGATCCTTACTTGTGTATACATTACATTGTAGGGTTGGTACTATGTCTCAAAACCAAGAGCCCCGTTCAGGGAGGGATTCTCAAACACGCCTAAGGGCGGGGGGCGTTGCAAAGGCTGGACAAGGACAAGGGCAATTTTTCCTGTGTTTATGTAAACTAGTGATCGCCCTGTGGTGGAAATTCGACAGTATTTCATTAATTTTTTGTTTTATAACATTATTGGGGGGTTTTTTTTTGGTCCGAAAAATTCAGAAAGTTTATAATTATAATTTCTCCTTCTTGAGTTTTTATTAAGCTATTAAATAACATCAATTGTATGTAGGATACACGAAGACAATTTGAAAAGGAAGTAGGAATGAATGCATTGTCAGAATGCCAGTTTGATTATATTTTCAAACCATTCTGTTTGTAGATTTTCCAAGTATTTGTACGTTTACCACTGAATCTCTTCCATATGAGGATATGTTTTAGTTTTTTCTTTAACATGATTTACTGTTGGGCTTTAATAATTGTGTTATTTTCTATACGTCATTGTTCATCAGCATCTCTCTCATGAAAAAAGGGTTCTTGGAGTACATCAGATTCATCAATGCTTTCCATCACTCAAGTCTTTAAATGTTAGTACCAGATCTATTTCCATTTCGAACAGATTCGTAACAGATTTAAAATTACCAATCCACTTGAAAAAGGAAGCAATAAGGATTACTATTACGATTGTGGATTTCTTTAAACTCTTAAAAATCTTTATTTGTGAAAATATAGATCATAAAAATAAGTAGAGTTAGAATGTAAACATATTAAAATAAGTTACTAACAATTAAGTTAAATAACAATTCATAAGTTAAGATCCCAAGATATCCATTTTAAAGGATGTTTTTAAAAACAAGTTTATTCTTCAAATATTATAATTTTGTGTTTATTCTTTATTTATATCATAAGACAAGATGTCAAAATGCTACAAAAAAAAAAAAAAAAATGCAACAAAACTGTTGTGGTCATCATGGAACTTTTCTTACGTAGCCTTTATAAGAATATTACTATTCGCCAAATATCCCTATTATGATGCAAATCGTTATGACGCATTTAAGTCACTCAACAGCTATCATGAACTTTAGTTTTGAAACAACCCGGACACAATGACACATTTAAGTCACTCAACAGCTATCTTGAACTTTAGTTTTGAAACAAATTAAAGAAATCTTTGAGACTAGAACCCACAAAACACCATTATCTTACCATAATATCTAAAAAGAAACGTATTGTGACAAATCAGTTTGAATTGCAGTTTTTTTGAAAATTCCTCATTTTAGTTTCAATCTTCTCAAAAGTCACTACCATTGCTTTGTGCATAAACTAACCACATAACCAAACTATAGCTTCAGTGACCTTCATTCATAATATCAGAAATCAAGCACAGAACTTTTACTTGAGGAACAATTATTGTGACACTTTTGGCGGACAAAATATACGTTATAATAATACGATTAAACTTACCTAGGCCTGAATCTCATAAATCAAAACAACTATCATCACAACCTTAATGAATATTTAAACTCCATTCGAATTCATTTCTTTTGACTGTTGCCATTTCCAGCGGCTTAAGATTACAGTAGAAGCCGGCAATCAGGTTCCATTAAAAATGATCAATGGAGTATTTATAAATATTTACGTAGAGGGTGTCGTTCGAATTTGCGTGTTTCCAAGAAGAACAAGTGTCGCAAATTAGAGGGTACTCCGGAAAAGTGATGATAGTTAATTATACGTCTGGGGCGACAAATGGATGGAGCTTTAAGTCTGGATAGAGGAAAATAATTTCATTTGTGACTTTGTACAGTTGTTTTTATAGTTTTTGTTTCTATTGCAGAGCTGGTTGTTTCTGCACTGATTTTCTAACATTTCGTGGCATTCCAACAGGGCTGGAATATTGCTATTGAGGAAGACTTACAAATTGCGTTTTGGGGAATACTTGAGATTTTAAGAGTTTTTTTTTTTGCTTAAATTGAACCCATTGCTCCAGAAACTCGTAAAATATAAACTTTCTTGCTTGGACGGAAAATAATAATAATCAATTAATTAATTAAAAGAAACAAACTCCAGCAGCGCAGCATTTTTTTTATTGGTTTAAAATATTATTTTTTTCCTTATTCAAACTTTTGTTCCGCTTTTCATGTCTTTTTTTTTTTTTGGCGGGAGCGGTTTAGGGAAACTAAAATTGGACTAAACTTTAGTTTAGTGCTTTTGAACTAGAGTTAGATTGAAAAGTCGAATTTATTATTTTTTAATTTCAATTATAAGTAGTTTTTAACGTCAACTCGTTATTATAGAATCCATTTTTTTGAATTTATTTTTAAATATCTCTTTGAAACTTTAGAATTAATGAATTAAATGAAAATTTTAAAATTAACACTTGAAACTCGCATGAGAATTCTTTTTAAACAATTTCAAAACAAGGCTCACCTATATCTGCAGTTAGACAGTCAGATAAAATAGGAACGATTTTTTTCATGCAAGCCAGCTCTTAAAATCAAAATATTTTATTTCGCATTGTTTACTGTTTTTACATGGTTTTATTTAACTTGACTCGTCACGGAATTTTGTTAGGCGGGTTTTCGACCACCATTAGTACATAAATTATCTTCAAACTTTGCACATAAGCTTATCTTCGATGACACTACAATAATCCATCTATTTTATAATTTATTATAACGTTAATTAGGGCAAAAATTTAATAATTTTGGCTCTGAGGAAATTATCATTTGTCATTCGGCAACAATAGTTTTGTTTGGGTAATGCAGCGATGTTTTGTATTTATTAAACCGTGCAACTTTAAACATTTTTGGCGATTTAATATTTATTGTCACAACTGTCATAAAATTTTTAAGGAAGAAACTCATATTCTCTGTTGTTCTAGCTCCCTTCAATCTAAACGTTTTTGCTTTGTAGCGGCGTGGCTGTACCGGTGTATGAATGCTTCATTTGCCTAATCGATCAACTTCACACCTTTCATCTTTTACACTAAAAAATAACCGTTCAACCTTGCACTATAAATATGGTGAAATCTGAAAGGCTGTTGAAGATCCAACCAAAATGATGCTTCAAGCAGAAACTTGAAATCTAAAGACAGACCTTTAACCATAATTTTGATTCAACATTGAACCAAGAACTCTGTCGAAACAGAGAGCCGCTATCTTGTGCTCATCGTTGTGGTCGGTTATTTTTCAGAAGATCAAAAGGTACGTAAAATTTTACGTGTACATTCACAAGTTTTGTATACCATTTCGGTACTTACGTATTATCGCAACCATGCCAAAATTCGGGGATAACGAGCCAAATTGGCAACTCGGATTTTGTACCTATCTAAAGCGCTTATGGTAACCATAAGTAAGTATATAGGTCGCCAATCTCGCCATATGGTTGCGATAATACGTAAGTACCAACATTTCTAATTTTTGTAACTTTTTAATTCGTAATACAAACAAATTGAGTGAAAGTGACTTGCTTAGTGTGAATAGACAATGTCAAGCAATTATTGTTACAAAAATCACCAATTCGGACTTTCTGTATTAATTTTTATGTCAAATATATGCTTTCTGTGATCATAGCATTGTTTAATGCAGGGGTTCTTCACCTTTTTCAACCTTATGAGTACCAAATTTTGTCGTAACCCCCTTCGTGCAAACCTGTATTTTTCATTATGAAATTGCTTCTTCCAGTTTTGATAGCTGGTTTAATTTACCGCATATAAGAAATTCAAATCAACCGTTGATCTAATAGATACCTCAGCGTTCAACTGGTATATCATTGAGTAAAGTAAGCACATTCATGTTTTCAGAGAAGAATACAATCTGTGGTATATCATAGACTCGTAATATCAGTATCGGAGATCAGAATAATGTGTATTTACTATTACTGGGAATGTGGAATATTTTATCAGTTTGAAATAATTGGTTCGTGGTCTCCTTTCGGCGGTTTATGGCTCCCCTATTTTACTATTTTTCCCTGTGGCCCCCAAGGGGGCCATATGGTTCCCGTTTAGAAAAACCCTGGTTTAATGCTAGCATTTTTGAAGGTTTAGGATAAAAAGGATTATCGGTCCTAAAAGTTCGAGAACGGAACTTTCCCCTTTTACGGTACCCGTTTCACCTGTATTTAAAAAAATCAACGGAGAAAAAATAAATGGAACTTCTGTCAAGTCACGGGAAACTATTATCAGAAACGGAATGTTTCCAGCAACTCTGCTGCCGTACTTTTTCCGTTATTTTCAGGAGATTTTTTTTTTACAGTGTAGTAACTCTATCACAATGACTCAACTTAGTGCCAAATCATGGTTGTAGCTACTGAGCACCATTTCTTGATTCAAAGTTGAACCGGAAATGTGTGTCTGTTGGTCTGTCTACCCCCCCCCCCCCCATAAGTTTTGAGGGAATTGTCCGATTTCAAAAGAAAAATTGCATTCGAAAGATCTCGGCGAGAACATGTCATTTCAAAATTTTACTTTTTGAATTGAACAATTTTTCGTTTAATTTTGAATAGTTCAATAAATCGCAACATTAGCGCATATGGGAAAAAATGAAGCATATTATGCAAACTCTGTGTATAAGATCCAAGTTACTATGAGCAAGCTTATAGGAAGAAGATCTCGACGTAAAACATTTTTTTATTTGAGCAATTTTTGCTCAGGTCTGAACAGTTTTAAAAAATAACATTGCGAGCACGGGGAAATTTCAATCCTATTTAGATCCTGATTTAACAGACGGATTTGCTTGGAGCAAACTTTATCGAAAAGATGTTATGGCGTATAACATTTACAGTTAAAAAGTTAAACCAGAACTAAACGAGCCTATTTACCTATGAAATTTCTGGATCAGGAATTTAAAGGAATTTCTGAATGAATAAATGAACGAGTGAAGGAATGAACGAATAAATGTTTGAATAAGTGGCAAAATATATAAATTAGTGGATGAATAAATGAAGGAACGCATGAGTGAATGAATTGGTATTAACCGTTGAAAGAGGTATATTTGAAGTAATTTAGAACGAAATCTAAATGAGAAAGACAGAGAGATAGCTAGATTAATAACACTGGAGTTGGGGTATGCGGGAAGGTAGGCTCATATAGCTCTAAACGGGATTTCTTGTTGTTTTATGGAGCTAATCGAATTGGTGAAAAAGCATTCTCATATCGCACCCAGGCAAAAAAAGTGACACAACTCACAAATTTGAGTTTACGAGTTTCTATCTTTCAAAAAAATTTACAGAACTATGTAACTTCGTTCTGAAAACACTAACGGGTGAAACGAAGCTAAAATATTAGGAGCAATATTTATTAATCGGTTATAATATGCAATACAAATTCATGAGATTTTTATTTGTCGATTTGTCATATGATTTTTCAAGTTGTGTCACTTTTGTTGCCGGGGTGCATATGTGTGCACTATATAAAGCCACTCCAACTGACAAATCATAATAGAATTTGGCACACAGTTCAACTATTCTCTGATAGAGTAAAATTGGTATTTAAAGTTTTCTTTTATTAACTTCCATTTCAACAGTCGTTTGATTCTGACTGAATTCGTTGAAATGAAATTGATTCGTAGCTTAAGGTTGTCTAAAAGACAATTGTCTATTTTTTTATCTCGTCTAACTGTTCTTTGCAATAGAAGATATCAGAGGCCAAAAAAAAAAAAAAAACAGACAGAATTTTTTTATGTTTGAAAGTGCCATAACTTTATTTTTTTAAAAAATCTAAAAATGCATGAAAAAATTAGGAATTCAAAAGTATAACTTCTAACGTGCATATATGAGTACACTACCTTTCTTTTTTGCAAATGATTTTTTTTTTTTTGTTTTTTCAATGATTCCTCAAAAAATCACAACGTACATATTTGTACCTCACGGGGTTCTGTAGCCTACTCTGAATTTTTATTCAGTAAAATTTTAAGTTTATCCGCGAAATAAATTATTCATTTTATTTTTTATGAAAGAAAATGTATTATCCACGTTTCTCGTTTCCTAATCAAGCCCATTTTTGAAACATCAAAATTTGAGTCAATTTCAATGAATAATGACGCATTATTGATGTTTCGCATCCGAGTAATGGGACTCCCATGTGTTGTATCTAATTTACCGAAAAACCATTCCCCGGAGAGATTTTTCTTAGAGAAAAGTCAATAAAAAAACACTGGTGAGTAAAAATGACGCTAATCAAAGTCGTTAATTTCAAGGGACCAATTACTCAACCCACATCATTTACGGGAAAAATGCGGAAGCCAACAACGGGAGAATACCCTACCGATAAAAACTTCATCCCAACGCGACAATTTGACGCCTATGTCACCATAAAAGAGGAGGATATAGTAAATCGTTCGCGTTCTGAAAAATTCCTTTTTTTACTTTTATTTATCTGCAGAAAATGGAAACATGTGGGGGGGGGGGGGTGGAAGGGATTGTGCTTAAATTGAAAAAGAATATGTCCGGAAGATTAAATTTTCAGCCATGGCTATTCATCGTAGATGTGTGTCTTTTGAGAAGATTTTTATATCTCTAGTTCTTTTGAACACTCAATAGAATTCAAAGCTTTTTGGATGCATAGAATTTACTTAACCGAATTGAGATAAAGGAAATATTAAAAGTTTTACCGCAATAACTGTTGGGGTTATTTTCTTGAATAAATATAAAATCCAAAAGAAATAATTAGGCGCTAGCATACAGAAGCAAAGGATATAAAAGTTTGTCTCTTTCTCTCTCTCTCTCTCTCTCTCTCTCTCTATATATATATATATATATATATATATATATAACAGATATGTAGTGAAACATTTTTGAAAGGTTAAAACATCAAAAAAACTTTTTTTTAAGGTTTGAGAATGTGACAACGACCTCTCAGTGTTGGTTGGTCTTAAAGAATGAGCACCTCATAAATTTCAAGCTTTAGTGAATTTGCTGGGAATTATTTACTGTTATTTAGATGAGTCCTTGTCTCATTTCCAAACCTTTAAAAATTTCTTTTTTGCTTTTTAAACCTTTCAAAAATGTTTTGCTACATATATGTTATATATTACTTTACTTAAAATTTTGCTGCTACAAGGCCGAGGAAAAATTGGATTAATTTCCAAACCAATCTGAAAAGAAAAAACAAATTATGACAAACAAAATGTTTCATTTTTAAGACGTCCGCAATTTTTCATTTTCATAACTTGTGTGTAGGCTAAAGATTTCTACTTTCAGGCAATATAAGCAGATCTTTTGTCAAAGAAAAGGTGAAATAAAATTAAGAAAAACTTTACCTTATTCTAGGATCTTAATTTGAAGAAAACATTTGCTTTTGAATTGCATCTGACCTTTAAAAACGATAATTCCTATGAGTCTTTATTTAAACCTAATTGTAAATCTCCTGTTACCTGGTTTTTGTTGTTTAACACATATGCTGCCGTGCTAACCACAATCGTGGTATCTACAGCTGAGCCCACGATGAGATATTGACGATTCAGTCTATGCAGAACATTTCTACCATCAACCAAAGCAAGCTGCCTCGCAGAGTGCCAGGAAGAATCCCTTCATATTCAAGGGAGGAACTTCTGGTATAAGCAATGTGCCCTTTTTCTTCTCATTCCAGTTCGCTTAGCATACTTGATTTCTTCCGTACTGCTGCTATATGCCAATTTATAAATTTAGTTGCTTTCAAAAAACAGAGATGCAAACATTCTGATTCACGTGCTAAATAAACGCACCTGAAAAACAAACTTCCCTAAAACTCGAATGGATTAGTTCTTTTCTGCCATGCACAGTAGCGTCCAAATATCAAAGATTCTGTGGCTGAATTACTGATTTTAGGTGCTACAATATTTCCTATTCGACAGGGTAATCATTGACCAGAGGCTCAACTCTCAAGCCGTTTTGTGGTACCGATTTCACTAGCGCACCACGGGGAAAACATGAACTAAATTACAATTGTTCGCATTACAAATTTAACTCATGTCTCCTCTACTACACTGTTACATTTTTAAAAGGAAATTGCATATTTCTTTAGAATCAGTTCGCTCAGTTGCAGCTTTGCGTAGTAGCTCTTTCAGGTTGATTTTGTTTCCTTGCACTTTTATTATTTTTGCTCGTTATTTCTTGGAATATTATATAACGTTAAAGCTTATTTACGATAGTTAAAAAGGATTATTTTTTAAATAATACCTAAATTAAAACTTTCTTTATACCAAAGATATTTAACTGAATTTATTTAGAACATATTCTATTTTTTTTTATTTTCTTTTGCTGTAAATAAATGTTTCATTTATTTATTTGTTCTTTTTAATATTAGAATTTATTTAACAAGGTATATTTTATTTAGTATTATAACTGTGCACTACATAGAAAATTTAATTAAGATTGTTTTATGTGTAGTGATTAAACTTCTGCTCCGATTTGTTAGCGTTCTCTTCGTATGGTAGTTAGTGTTATTTTTGAATCAAAAAGAATAACAAGTACATTACGTTGATAATCATAAAAATATTCTGAAACTCATGCATCGATCACATTAGTTCGTTAATTACTTCACAGATGCAAGCCTAATATAAATTCTCCGTTTTAGATGTTTTACTCGCATTCTCTGTGAAAGTATAACACTAATTTATTCCTACATATATTTTCTTTTTTTGGGGTTGGAGTAATTACTTTATCTGAAAAAAGGGGTAAACGTACAAAACTATACTTGTAACAAATAATAATAATAAATCAGCTTTCGAGTTTCAAGGACACATATTTTTTCGTAGATCACCAGTAAGATTTATAACTAATATTGTATATATATAATTATAAACTGTATCAATTTCGAAACTCCTCTTTTAAGAAATTAGTGAAGTCGTGAAAGCCTCTCTGATTGAGAGATGAAAGTAAACAAGCAAATTCACGGGATATTCATTTATAAATGTGGTTGTTAACATCCACACCACATTCAGTCAACTATGACTGAACACAAATATCGTGGGTTTTTTTTTTTTTTTTTGTTTTTGCTTCTAATCGTTTAAAATTAAAAGAATTGTCCCTCTGATGAATACGACACATAGTAACTATGTCCCATAGACACATTTTAATGTTAATTCTAATTTACTTGAAAAATGTACTCAATGGCATGCCCCCTTCGGGCAGTAGCATCAACTAATTACGTTAAAGTCTTGCTGCTGCTTCAATTGTTGCTACTCCACATTTTAGGGTATTATAGTTAACCCATTAATGACTGACGCAAAAACGCAACGTTTTCGCAACGATAGTAACAACTTTTTTTTTTTGCCGTTTTCCGTATGTATATTTTTAGGTAACTTTTTTTTTTTTGTATGTGTTACACAACGTTTCAATGAGTATAGGGAGAATTCTGCCCCACAAAAAAGTTACCTAAAAATATACATAAGAAAAACGGCAAAAAAAAAAAAAAGGTTTCAATAGCGTTGCGAAAACGCAACGTCAGTCTTTAATGGGTTAATGTTGTTAGTTAAACTGGTTTCTTTTCCTCTTTAACCATGAACTTTCTATGCTTTGAAATGTAGCAAATTGTTAACAATGCAATAGATTCAGTATTTCATTATGAAATTAAGTACAAGTACTGTAAGGGAAAGGAGGGTAAGAGTACGCAGTCGATTAAGAGTACGCAGTTACTTTTTTTTCTGTTGGCAACACTGCAAGCAGAAGCGAGTATGATCAACTCAACACGTTTGTTTTCAGCTGGCTCAAGAGACCGCCATTGTTATTTTCATCCTTGCTGTCGTTTATTTATCTGGTAAAATATGATTTCTGCATGTTGGCATGTAATTTTTCTGTGAAGAAATATTAATTGTTTTGACAAGGATTGATATTTGCTTTTTAAGTAGATATCATTATGAGCTTTGTTCCCTTCCGAACAACGTGGGCATGTCAGAATTTTACAATTGTGAATGCTACAGCCATCTATGGACGATTTTGAGGAGCAATACATCGGCGGGTAAGAGTACGCACATAAGGAAAAGGTAGAGAGAAAGAGAGAATTAGAAGAAGTAAAGGCTAATCGAGCTGCTATGAAAAGTAAAAATGGGGTCAAAACTAAAAAAGGAAAAACCGTGAAAGCAAAGAAAAAAATTTGTTCTGCATTTTATCGACAACCCAGTTCCCTCAACAAGTTCAGCAAACAATGAGGCGACAATATGCCCGGGCTGCGAACAATCATATGATGAAGATTGGATCCGGTGTGGATTATGTAAAGAGTGGTGGCATGATGAATGTTCCAGTTACGAAGGCAGTGGACCAATTGTATGTGACTACTGCTAAATTTTCTGAATGCGTACTCTTACCCTTCCTGGGTGCGTACTCTTATCCGCCAGGTCGGGTAGGAGTACGCATTTGAAATTTTTTTTCCGCTTGCTTTCTTTCATATATTTTTTTAAGATAAAACTTTCATTTTGTGTACCTAAGTTTCTAGGTTAATAAACTATGATTCAGTCAATTTTCAAGGTTCTCACTTATAAATTCTAATTTTTATAGCGAACAATCCACTAGGTGCGTACTCTTACCCTCCTTTCCCTTACTACTTTGTACAAACTATGAAATGCAGTATAGCACTGCATTGTAATGTGGCAGTGGCAACAACGAAATTCAGTGCTATTATTTAATAAATAGTACAGCATTATTGGTGGACGCTTCGTAAGTTTTTTTTTATCGTAGTTATTTCTTCTCAAGCCGGTTCGTAAGCATAAAAAAATCATTTTTCAACGAAGAAAAACTGAAGTATTGCCTTTAATTTTAGAACTATTTCCATTTTTTCTGCAGAATCACTTTGGAGGGGGAAAATTTCGCAAACAAATACGAGCAACAATTTTTACTTCATTTAAAAAAATAAACATGTCAATTCACCTGATCGTTAAGAATACGGTCCGAAGCATTAAACTGTCATTTAAGTGCGGCATAAATTAAATTCCACACTTAAATAATGCTTTGACATTTCGGTTAAGTTTGGGCTGAGATTGATTTATAACTTTTCTGAATCTTTAAATTCGAAAATAAAAATGCAAAAAAAAAAGCTGAAAATAATTACACAAAACTCCTAGTACTACTGTGTACGAAATTGATGGAATAAACTTATGTGCACAGTTTTAAGGTCAGAGCAATATGAACCCAGTAAAGGAAAACCAAAATGAGTCAATCACCTAAAAGAAAAAGGAACAATTTGGGATGGTAAGTGTCACCAAACACTTTCTTCAGCGATGGATGAATATTGCTGAAAAATTTTAAACTATTTATAATCGAAAATTGGGAAACTACATACGATATGCAACATTGTCTTTGAGTAAATCCGATATGACCAATCCGAAGATGGGCTGTTTTGTAACCTGTTCTTTTCTGGTGATGTGTGATGACTTGAAGCAATTCGTAAAGGGATTATTTTATTTTATTTTTTGCATTTTTCTCCATTCCAGACCTTCCGCAAGAAAAATGTACACAAGGTCTGTCATTGAATTTTTTGGTTTATTTTATTTTGTTTTATTTCTCACGGCCTGCTGTTGGCTTCTTACAACTTCTTACGCTGTTGGCCAATTACAGACCAAATAAAATCATACTCTTCGGCGATTTCATCTTTATTAGTAGCTGCATATGCGTGCAGACGTACGTACTGACGTCACGAAGAAAAGAGGTCAAAATTGATTCTAGGGTGACTAAAATGGAAATTTTGTGTGAAATTCAAATAGGGAAATTTTGAGTGAATATAATAATTCCTTTACACTCTAAGAAATTTTCGTAAAATTTGGAGAGTTGACCGTCAATTTATACGGCTGACTACCTTATTTGAGAAAAATGTCCAGTGCCTGTTATTATAAGGACCTACAGCACAATTAGCCTAGCTGACCGTTAAAAAAAAGTCCAACGACTCTCTTCCAAAAATATGGTCAACAACTTCCTGATAAGATATTCGCAAAGCGAGCAGCCACCATTGGCTGCTGGCGGTCATATGTCACTGCACGTCATAGCAAGGAGAGCAATGTCAAAGCGTACTGTATGATATAAAACAAAAGCTTACTAAATGATGTGCAAACGGTATAAATATAATTTTTATTTTTACATAAATAAAAATTATAATTAGTTGTTATTTTTAAATACTTGATAATATTTTTTACATAAAAAAGTTTTGAATTGCTAACTCTAGTACATAAAATCTTCCTTATGCAACAGTTGGTAGTGTTGTGAAAAGAAATTCAAAAAATAACTAATTTTAGTCCTGTTTACAACTCATAATTGCTACTTAACGCTGTTATGTTGGTACGATACTACATTCCCATGTAGTCTAGTGGCTAAGATACTCGGCTCTTAACCTGGCGCTCCGCGTTCGAGTCCCGGCCGGGACACCATACATTTACGAAGTCAAATAAATAACAAAAACAAGTAAAGGAAAGATTTGAAGATTGAGGCCTACAAACTCGTGCACTGTATAATCTGCATCTTCTCTAAAAGTGTTGGAAGTGTTATTTATTTATTCCTGTATGTTAATTTACGGTCAGTGGCCGTATATTTCAAGGGAAGACCTGTATTTTTACGGTCAGTGTCTGGCAGCTGGTTTGCCAGTCAGTAACCGTAATCTAACATTGAGATTTTTTACAGTGTACTTGATATTTTCAAAAAAAAAGAAATGTGCATAACTTATTTTGCTTTCACTTATCATCGGCGCAAAGGAAATCACTTGCAGCTATACAGATGGTTTTTTTTTATTATCATTATACTCATTATTTCTCCTACTACTCCTATTATCGTTTGTTTATTTTTGTCTTTCTTATGCATTGGATAACATGTGTTTTTGCGGTTTTACTCTCATAATTGTAATGAAACGGAAAATATATCTAAAAACCAAAGGGTTTTTTTTCACCTCTCTTTTTAAACGAAGTACAATGGTTGGGAAAATGTAAAATGCAATCTCTAAACTATTATAAATATCGACTTTTTTCCCCTACAGTGATTGAAGATAAAAATCTGCCAACATTAAATAACTACATGTTTCAGCAAATGATTTGTCAAATACAGTGAACGCGAGAAATAAATTGGATTTTGAGTACATTTCGTTAATAAAAATTGGCAGAAAACTCAGTTATTCCGAAAACAGAGAACAGAAATATTTTGAATTTCATAGATCGCTCTCAATGTCATTGTCAGCTATTCCTGACAGTAACAAATTACACTCAAGTGTTCTTGATACGGTTTTTTTTTTCATCGTTTATACCGAAAAAGTAGAGTATAGTTAAAGGTTTATGGTTCAATCTGTTTTTGACGGGTATATAAACTTCCTTTAATAACCATTTTGCTATTTTTCAAGCACCATTTCGTATTCCAGTTGTCATTTGCCATTAGGAATTTATCACTGAATAAAGGATATATTATATACCATTCCAGTTATATTCTTTGAAAATTTTTCAGTGGAAAAATATGCCAAGACATATTTAGAGCATCTTTGCGTAATTCTTTGCATTACTCTAAACTATTTTTCTTTTGTTTACAATTTCATTGAAATTTTGCTTTCTATTACTTAGGAGCTTACGATCTGAATTGTTTTAAGCTAATATTGAGAACGTTGAAAATTTAAGGGGAAAAAAACAAATCTACCCTTACATTTATACCGGCTTTGCTTTAGTCTTAAACTGTTTTACGTAAAACATTTAGAAAACGTAATGATGTAATTTATCTTTTGGGTGATTTGGCTCTTAACACTCTTGTTTTTTTTTTTTTTTTTTTTTTTTTTTTTTTTTTTGTCGAGTCTTCGCACGAAGCAAGGAAGATAGGGTGCGCTATTCCTGACCGTAGGAGCTCGACCTCCGCCGCTGCCTCGCCCCGTGCGCAAGTAATCCTAAGGCCTCGGCTAACAGGTAGGGGTCTGGTAGAGAACGGTAGAGAACAGTTGGCAGCATCTACTGCCCACCTCCAAAATTTTGCATTATATTGAATAGGAGGGAAATATTTTCTTTGCATACCTTTCCCCTTGGTAAATGCTGGCGACCGACCAGAGAACTTTAGGATCCACGAATTTATTTAACGAGTACGTAATTCAGCCTGTGCTCGGTGGGTATTCTGTGGCGTCCAGCAATAATGATGAGAAATAAAATGTTTGCCTTTGTGCACAAAAAAATAAGAGGAAAAAATTATAATTGAACAATGCCCAAACAGGCAAAAAAAAAAGCCATACACGTGTTTCACGGTTTCAAGAGACCCCTTTCAACGCAAAAATATTTTGAGCTTCCGTTTAAAAGCGCAGTAACAACGGAACTGAAACACATGCTTTCAATAATTTTGCTGATTTTGTCCTTTAATAACGCGGATTTTTTTTTTCATTTTGCTTTTACTATTATGTTACTTTGGTGGCAACACAACGATCGATCAACTTATACACTTGTGTATGTTTTATGTTTGTCTAAATAGCACGATCAAGAAGTGCCCATAATCCGTTTGCGAAACCTCAGCTGAAGTGTATTCCAAACCATTGAAGCATAATAAGAATGTGTCATATCAATCAATAACATTCGTTCCATGTCCGGGATATGAACTAGTGCCCATACTGCAGGAATCTTATACAACACTACTGGGTGGTTAATGATGATGAGTGAAAACTGAATTCACATATCAACAAAAGAAATCTACTTTAAGAATTCCAGGAAATAGAGTACATTTAATGTCATGTTTGTTATATACAGAAGCAGAAACATAATTCACACAAAAGTCTCTTGAAAGGATATACACACACACAGTCTCATTCGAAAATTCGAATTAGGGCCCCCCCCCCCCCCCCGTGTTAAAAACTTTTTTCGACAATTAACAAAATTGCAAAAATTAGCTCATTTTCTTAAATGTTATATCATTCTGAAAAATCTCTCATAAAAACTACGTCAGTTGGAATTTGTTCGAAAAATCAAGAACCAATAGAAAGTGAGTTATTACGCCTATTTCTTATTAAGGAGGAATTATTCAAAACTTATAGTTAAACGAAGATTTTAGAGAGAATGAATTCAAATAATGAATTTTCGTAAGAATAGACCCATGAGTTTTAATCTAAAATTAATTGTTAATTTTCTGCGACGAAGTTTTCTGTTGTTTAACATGTATGGAAGTGATACATTTTCTTAATCTAATTGTTGTACGCCGTGTAATTTGCTAGTACTTAATACAAACTACTTTAACACAAGTTTACTTTAACACTTTATTTTACTACAAGAACGCCACAAAATAACTACTTCTTCCAAACAGAAGCATTAGAGAATAACCAAATGACCTTCTCATATTCTCGAATCAACAAAATTGCTTAGCAAAAGTTTCCCATAATAAGTTCATTAAGCTTCCTTCCCATTTTAACTCTTTGAAACACATCTGCTTTTGTTACATAACAACTCATTATAATGTCCTTTTCATTTTACCGAAATCACCGACCATAACCGAATCTATTCTTCTCCTGGAATTCTTCTGCAAATTACGGAGCCATAATCAGCAGGATTCACCCCTCACGGCGAGGAGTGATTTATAAATATTGCCTCTTCACTTACTCAAGAAATAATTACATGATTCGCATTGATTTTGAAAATTTATTGATTCTACCATGTGTTCTCTGAAAAGTGGAGAAATCGGCTGCCCCGCACTAGTTTTACTGCTAGGGAACCTGTGATCATTGTTTAGGTATGCGTTTTGATAGCTGCATATCACAATAAACAGTACGTCAAAGAATTTTTAAGATTAAGTTGATAAAATAAAATAAAAACTAGTAATTACATTTTTTAAAGTATTTTTATTCAAAATAAGCTCCTTCGGCTTCAATGTATTTGTTACAGAGGTTCAACAACAATTCGAATGCCTGTTCCAGCGCACATTGTGGGACTGCCTCCAAAGTTCGCGGCGAAGCTGTTTGTTTGTACACAGTGTGTCAAAGAATATTTAAGACTACAGCTGGAACTATGCTTACAGTGGCGTTATCTATGTTATCGAGCAATCGTGAAACTCCTTAACTATCAGCTAATCCACTGCCAAAACCTCAGTTCATTTATTCACTTTGATGTCACTGACACTATACAAACAGCTTCGATGTTATACAAATTTGGATATCGGTTTTCAACTTTGCAATGCGCCTTCTGAACAAAACTGACTAATTACAGCGTTTTCATTACTTTAATATCTCCTAGTTCCAATAAAAGATTTGACAATGCTTTATAGTTTAAAACAGTTACTAACGACATTTGATAATAATATTTGTTCTTTGTGTAAAGATAATAAATATAACAAAGAAACAACTGTGTTTTTGTACCTTATTCGAAAAACTTTTAATACTGGTATTACCACCAATATTCGCGGTACAACGTTTAAAAAAAAAAACGATTACAGGTATTGTATTTTTCATCTGTTTTTTTAACCATGTAAAGGAAATTTCTAGTGAGGGGGGGGGGGGAGGTACTGAGAGTTTCGTTTACTTCGTTTTCATTGCGTAAAAGAATCCTCAACCTCTTGTATCATATCCCCCCAATCCCACGTATCAGATTCACCAGAGAATTTAATTGTTAAATCTAAAGTAAAATTGATCAGCACCCCTATAGGGTATGACTGGAACTACTTCATGCAGTTTCGCTGATAATTTAATTGTTGTCACACCCGAGTTAAGATATTGTAGTTAATGAGGCTATTCCCCTTCTTTTAAACTGAATGCTACTTATAAATAATTGATAGTCATTTTAGGAATTAGGAAAATTATTTTATTTTTACTAAGGACTTAAATCTCTGCTTTACCATGTCTACACTATATGGGATCATTCATAAATGATGTCACGCTTCGAGGGGGGCTCGTGAAATTGTGACAAAGTGTGACAAGGGAAGGGGAGGGGTAACAAGAAGTATGACATCCCTGCTTATGAAACATGGCGTGACATGTGACAAAGGGGGGAGGAGGTTCATTAAAGTGTGACATTTTGTGACAAAGTGGGGAGGGGTTAAATATGTGAAAAAAAGCGTTACGACATTTATGAACGGTCCCTATACACTGTGAAAAAATATATTTTGCATAAGTTTTTTATGTTATATTAACCCTCTAATTCCCAACTCCGCCTCAAGGCGGACGAATATATATATAATATATATATATATATATATATATATATATAATATAAACAAAAAAATATAAAAAAATAAAACAAAAAAAAAAAAAAAAAGCTTGTGCATTACAGGGTTAATGCTATTTATTTTGTTTTTTAACGAAATTTATTATTTTACACCCACTTGTTTTAAATGTTTTGAGTTAGGAATCTGAAAACCACCGTTCACTTTTTATTCATTTTAAAATCTACCATATTCCAATGCCCCGACTTTAAATGAACAATGATACTTAAAATAACTCAAGCTTCAATCGAAACAAATTTAATATAAACTTTCTACCACATAAAGTCAATCAACATAAGCTTTTGTTGTGCTCTTAACGACTAAACCGTTAAGTATTGCTATCGATCAGCAACCACCACTCCAAGTCCATCTATTTCGAAGAATTATTACTCTAACTACGCTTTACTATTATATGCATGATTTACCCCATGCAGCCTGTAGTGACACGCAGATATCGGCCATACATCAGGCCCCATTGAAGCAAACGGAACTGCTACTGATCATTGAAAATTTATTCCATTCTGTTTTAGGAAGTTAAATCATTTTTAGTAGAACTATTCTTTAGATGCAAAAGCTTTGAGGACTGATTAATCGTTTGTATGCTCCAAGTAGAATGCTAAAGAAGAAAACAGACATTTAAGACTATTAATTTCTGTGAGTTCGAAATGCGTCTAGAATAGAGAAATTTAAACTAGCTGATATTAGGAAGTAGTAAAATCTTGTTAAGCGAATACCGATAGAACGAAATTTATGTTACATCGAAACAAATTTTAATCCCTTTTAACCCCAAAACGGATAATGTCTATTCCGTTACAAGGAAGTATTTTCCCGGTCCTCTGTAACAGAATGTCCCTTATTTAAAAAAAATATTGAGCATTTTCCAATGAAATATTATAAATAATATTAAAAGTAATTATAATAATAAATTTGAGTGAAGGCTTCACTGAGATAATAATTAAATTTATCCACTCTGTATGCTCTTGTGGCTTTTTAAAATCAATTTCAAAACGGAGTTTATCATACAAATGATTAATCTTGGTGCCAGTCACTTAAAGTGGGTGGGCATTTTAATATTTAAATAACTGTATTTATATAAAAATGGAGTTTGCACAAAAAAGAATAAAATGAAATACTTTCTGGAAAAAAGTTAGAGCCGACTTCAAAGCAGAGCAGCTAAAAAGAAAAAAATAAATTAATTTTTTAAACAACATCGATACTATTTTTTAATCATAATTTTGAAGTTCATTTATCAATGATCCCTAAAGTTCTTGAACAAACGAATATCAGACTATACATTATTACGTCCTAATAAAGTGCATGTTGTCTATAGTCCTTTATCTGCCAACGAAAAATGCGGAAATGAGGAGAAAAAATTTCTCAAATAAAAACTTCCTCTTGAAGGCGCACAATGTCACTTTCATCCCTACTATGATTACGAACAGAGATACTTTTGCTGCTGCATCAATTTCTTTCTTGTTTATATCGAGAAAAATGTAACAGAGATGCTGAGGAAATTCATCATGATAAAAAAATGGTCTGACCCATAGAGAGTTTTAGAGTTAGTTGATTGAGTATTTTTCACATTCTTCGATTATTAATATGCGTTCTATGTTTGAAATTGGGAAGTATATTTTATAAGAAGGGTTTTATAAATATCCAGTTAAATGTTTGATTAACAGTCAATACGAAATATCATACTAAAAAGAAAATTTTGACTCTCCGACCAACCGAAGCTCCTTTGTGCCGGAACTAGGTTCAAAAATGGCCGCCCCTAGAGTCAACTTAATTTTTACATTTCTATAATCCGAAGCGACACCTACGTTGTAATACATACCCTGTTCATTTAACTAGTACTTTCCTACGAAATAATTGTTCGCAATTTTTTCTGGATGCATAGCGCCATCGCTTATTGAAAACGTTCTTTTTTCCCCAGCACGTGATATTTATTTAATGATTTTGAAGCAAAACTACTGTTGTAATAATCTTTATAAATCTGATATTTTTCTAAAATTATTCACGAGCTTTATGTGAAAGCAATACTTACAAAAGTTATAGGGAAATAATGTTCCTATGTTTAGCTTTCCTTAAACTTGTCAACTGATTATTTCGGTCTATAAAGGATTCTAAAATTGAAATCCTCACTACCTAAGCAGTAATTCTTATTACTATATTTTAACTGAAATTCGAAATCGTGCAGTATGAAACATAAACAAAACAGCATGGCTTTGAGTGAAAAGCCCAATTTGAGGCTCTATACGTAGCGAACTCTAGCGATTACAAGCGGACCGGCAATATTATCAAATGCACAAGTCTTTATTGTAACGGAGATCTCAATCAGATGTATCTCATTAATCATCTTCTTTTCCAGATACGTTGTAGCATGCACTCAGATTACTATACATTTTTCAAAGGGCTAATTTACAGTTTTCATCCCTGACATTTGTATTTAACCCCAACTATGTTATTGTTCCATTAACAATTTTTTTTTCAACCTTAAAGACGACAGTGGTCACAAACTTGTAAGGGATCATTCATAAATTATGTCACGCTTCGAGGGGGAGAGGGGGTTGTGAAATTGAGACAAGGGAAGGGGAAGGGGTAACAAGAAGTGTGACATCATGCTTATGCAACATAGCATGGCATGTGACAAAGGGGAGAGGGGGTATGTTGAAGTGTGACATTTTGTGAAAAACGGGAGTGGGGGTCAAATGTATGGGAAAAAAGCTTGACATCATTTATGGATGGTGCCTAATCACTTTCAAAAATAATTTCTTATTTTTGATCAAAATATTTTCTTATGCATAATAATATTAAGTTTCTTTCATTAATAACATAAAACAGGAATAGTAAAATAAACAAGGTACCGAAATTTCTTACCACAGGCAGGAAACATTCAAAACAATACCACATAAAGAACAACTGGTATGTAATGATTTATCTTTTCAAATCTATTTCACTAATATTTTAGTTTTCTAAAATGGCAACAGTTCTGCAGAAGAAAAAGTTTAGCTGATCTTCATAATTTTAATTACTTCCTTTGTAACTTTTTCCTTTGAAACATAAAAGCCGTTTATATGTAACAGCTGCCTTCTTTTGAAGTAAGGAAATAATTTGTAAATATAACTCCTTTGTGCGTATATTTTGCTCTGATATATTTATTTGTTTTGAAATGCAATACTGTCTGAGTAAAGAGTAAGACGAGGGAAAAGATTTTTGGATTTCTTTCATGCGATAAAAGAACATGAAATATTTTTCTCATTTAGAAAATGGACTTGAGTTAGTTTCGAATAATATTCTGCTTTATTCAAGTATAAAAAAAGAAGTAAATTGTTTAAGTATTCCTATCTCTTCAAAAATATGTTCCAAAACTGATGGTTTGTGGTGTTTCCACTCTTCTTTGTCCCTCAAGAAAAATTATTTAGTATTTGATTCAAAACAATTTCCAATTTAATGCAATCCTTTTCTGTTTAAAACTTGCTTGTGACATTTGTGCTATTTTAAAGCTTGCTGTTAAAAGCTTTGCAGAACTTAAAAAATACAACTTCTGCACTCAGTTTAAAATTAAGTAAAGCTAATTTTATATATTCTAAAATTACCCCCATCAAAAAATTTCTAAACACATCTTTAATTTCTTCAATAAGTCACTCTAAACCAAAAATCACTAAACACCTCACCGCTCTAGTTTCGAGGTAAATATCGTTTCTCCACTGCTCCGCGATCGGCTAGATATCCCTGATTAAGGAGGGATACCCCCCTTGATACGTGTAAACGGCGTATTAAGAGCAATTTTCATGAATTTTTTTAACGTATAAAGAATAAATATATTTTATTGAGATTTTGAGGTTATTTTATAGATATATTGAAGAACATTTACTGAAATGTTCAAACATTTTTCTTGAAAAATCCTGCAGATATCGGCTGCTGTAAGTCGCCACCCGCGTCGGCAGTTTGCGTACATCCTGGAGGTCACAATTTTTATCTGAAATCATTTTTTTCAATCTACTTTTTTTTATAAGTGCCTCTTCTAGTTGAACTAAAATCATCACAAAAAATTGAAAATTTATATTTTTTTTTAGAATGGGAAAATTAGGTACGATTTTTAACCTTTTTTTTTTTTTTTTTTTTTTTTTTTTGTTCTTTTTTTACAATAAAAAAAAGTAAAAATAAAGATATGTTTATGATTCTAGTTGAACTAAAGCGTGTATATATAAAAAAAAGGTGTGTTAAATTTGATAAGGATTGATCAAAAACTCTGCGAGCTAGAGTGTACGCAAATTCGAAAAAAGTAGTTTCGAGAAAAACGCGTTTGAAAAAAAGAGTGGTATTGAAGGTAAATTTAAGGCAGTAATGAATCTTTTTCTTTATACTTATACATACTAATACTTATAGAAATTTCTATCCGAGGTCTCAATTGTTAAAGGAACTAAAAGGACATCTGCTAACGTTCTCTAATACCCATCAGGTCATTCTTGCTCAACCGCTCCTAAAGAGGCGCTCTCTCAAATGCGACTTTTAAACGACTTGGAATTTCGCTTTGAACTTTTCAGGGTGTATTATTGAATAGTTGTAGAATCGATTTATGAAGAGAAAAAAATATTTAATTTCTTGAAACCTTTACACGTATTTCCCCCCTTAAATATGAGAGAACAACGTTGTGACTCAAAACTTTTCTAAATAAAAGTTAACTCCTCTATTAACGGACAAAAACATTTGTTCGTAAAAATAGAGAGGGTGTCTGTTCACAGGTTTTTTTTTTTTTTTTCTTAGGCTCAACACTTTGCCTGTCAGGAGTTATTTTATTGTATGGTGCATCAGAGGCTTGGTTGTATTAGCGGATTTCGCTTATTATCGTATTTCAGTTTTACAAGGAACTTTTTTTTCGATGCCAAAAAGTTAAGAGGTTCGGGATAAGAGCAAAAGTCACACTGTATGCTTTCCTATTTCCCTGATAATTTAATTCATCTAAAACGGCATAAATTCATTAAAGTTTATTAGAGCTAGAACATTATCCCCTTTTTTTTCATTAGAATTTTACCAGGTCACATATTTTCTGAATTACGGCAAAATTTTCATTGAAAAATGGTTTTTATGGATTTTCATGTAGCTTTTAAATATGTAAGCTAATATGGTGAACTATAAACTTTAAAATTAAATTTTTCATTTATCTATCTCATTTTAGCGAAGATAAATGGGTTATCGAATTAAAAATAAACCAAAACTATTTTAACGCGGAAAACAAATATGAGAGTCTCAGATTTTTTTTTGACTAAAATAAAATATGTAATTAATTTTATGCTGTGTTAAAATAAATTACTGATTCATCAAAAATGAAGTACGTGTTTCATTATTCCATCATGTTCAGTTGCACCTGACGGAAGAGTCATTTACTTTATAATTAAAAATACCAAGCATACCGTTAGTTAATGGAAAAATGGATACCGCCGTTTAAGACAATTTATTTCAAAATTTTTGTTTAATCTTACTTTAAATTTTGTTAAAGGAAAATATGAAAGAAGTTTAATTTAACTCGGGTTAAAATAGTGTTTTTTAACGCTCTAAACTTGTTACCAACTGATTGTGTTTGTGTGTGCGTGTGGTTATTTGTGTGTGGGGTTGTTTGTGTGTGCGTGTGGGGTTGCTTGTGTGTGTGGTTGTTTGTGTGTGCGTGTGTGGTTGCTTGTGTGTATATATATACCATAAAATCTCGATTCATCGTTCACACATCATTTCCAAAAAAGTTTAACTTTTAAATGAAATAATATATGTCAGGCATTTACTATACTCGCATGAATTTATTCATTTCTAGAAAAAATACCCGGCGTTGAGAGCTATAATAATAATAATATTGCGGAAATAAAACTGCACCGAACAGGTTGAACAGCAATGAGTCTCAGAAAATCGCCAATTAAATTTTAAATTAAAACTTACGACTTATTTTTACGACAATGAAATTTATTCACCCCAAAATCGTCACTCAGTAATAAGCCTTATCTTAATCCTCGTTCAAACAATTAAGAGTCTCTGCGTTTTGTATATCCTAAATTTAATATATTTATGTTTTTCTTTGTCTACAAATATGTTATATAATTAAAGATTTATATAAAAGAGACCTAATATCATTATGCAGATCATATTTGTCGCTGTGTAAAACCACAATCCTCTCTTGAATCGTACAAGAGGTACAGTAAAACCTGTAAAGTTAACTACCTTTGTAAGTTGACCACCTGTCTAAGTTGATCACTTTTGTCAGGAACGGAATTAGGCCTTCACCCTCTATAAGTTGACCGCCTGTCTAAGTTGACCACTAAAGTGCTACACCACAAGTGGTCAACTTACACAGGTTTCACTGCACAAGAAAAGAGTTCGCTTTTTTTGTATACGGCGTATTCTTTTCTCGTTTGTGGCGTACTTTGAATACCAGTGCATTCTCGGGGCTGTATGGAAATTTTTGACCCGTGTATAAGCAAAGCTTCCAACTTTCCGGGACAATACTATCCCCAAAAATTTGGATAATACACAAGTATACACGGTAATAATAATACTTTTTAAAAAATGTACTTATTTGCATATATCCTCATAATTTCTAAACAATAAATAGAGAGGATTAAGATTCATGAGAACTAAAAAGACATTAGTAAAACTTGAGGATTAATTGTCTTTCAAGGACCTCTAAAAATACGGGTGACAAACGAAATGACGCGTTAGTAATATCGACGTCAAGCTAAAGAATCTCAATTACATGTGCGGACGGCATAATGTTAAATGTTTTATTCCTTTCCACCAGATAAAATTTCCTTTCTTGCTTTTTTCTTATCCATGATAAGTCCACAGTTAAATAATACAAGAAAAAAAAGTCATTTCATAAAAATGCAAAAGATACATTTTAAAACTATAAAATGCAAAGAATGAGTGTCTTGGATTACAAGAGCACCACAAAAATACCGCCAACTGATGATAGTTCTAAAGAAATTCATGGAAATACATTTTTAATGCTTCATGGTACAAGTTGTAGTGCTTTTTGTAAAAACCGTAAGATCAATAAAACAGAAAAATCTCCCCTAGAATCCTTAGAACCTATGACTGTTTCATTAATATTTTATGGGATATTTTAGTAATTCTTACGCAAGTTAAATAAATGTTAACGAAAGATGAAGTTTTGTTGGTTTAAAGGAATTTTATTAAGCGAAAAGAATTTTTTAAACAACTGCGTGAAACAGTCCTTTTAAACAAAGAAATCGCTTTTTCGTTCTGAAATGCAAACATTAATAATTTGCATTTTCTATGAAATTTCTAGAAAAGTTGTTTCCATTTCTTTTCCGCTTAGTATTTTCAGTGTTTTAACCCTTTCTAAGGCGGTGGGAAGTATGTTTCCTACCAAATTCATCAAATTGTAGATGTTTATAGTAAGCTATTTTTCCCCTTCTGATTGGCAGAACCTTGCAAAGACTCTGGGAAGTATATTTACCACCACATGCATCAATATTCAAATATTAAAACTATCAACCAAACCTGTTCAAACCAAATACCTGTTTTCCTCAAACATTCGAAATAAAGGTTACATACGTGTTTCAGAGTTAAAAAGAATCTTGAGAGCGTGAAAAAAAGGATCCTCTTTTATAAAAGGAAACGAAGTATTTCCACTACTGTGTAGCCTTAATACAGGTATAACAGTCATTCCTACAAATAACGGTATTATCCCGAAATTTTGATAAAACTAGAGTCTGCCTTAGAGTCGAAATTAGACCGTAATAATAAAATTTAGGATTAAAAACATTATGCTATTTATATAATTATATTAGTACTATTCAACAAATTTAGCGCTTATAACGTCGAGTTTGTTTTGATCATCCTCACTTAACGCAAAAGTATAGTAAATCATTGTCGCCGCAGGACCAATTGCGCTCATAAATGTAATCTCTTCTACTTCTGCCGATTTCGTACGAAGTTGAATGACAGTTGAATAAAACTTAAATATTTGCTTTCATACACTGTTCTTATTTTCCATTCATCGTTTCAAAGAAGCCTTCACTCAAACTCTTATTATAATTGCTTTTAACCTCTTCAGACCCCAGAACTAAACACAAACAATTTTGACGCAATTTTTTGGCTCTCTGATTTAAAAAATGATTACAAAACAAAATAAAAAATATATTTTTTTAATTTTAATCAATAATTAGTTTAAATAATAATTAATGCCCAATTTCCATGTTTAAAACGAAGTAAACTATCTGTTGATTAATTTCAAAAACAATTGGGTGTTTTAGCTTTCAAATTGCACAAACAGTAGTTAATAAACAGTACTTTAAAATGTACCCAATTGGGTACACTTGGAATGAAGAGGTTAATATTCATTCAATGGCAATAAACTCTTTTTAACAACGAGTCTTATATTTATTACCTAATAACTTACTCAACCAAGACATGTTGCCATCTGCTAACAATATAACATTACAATTATAAATGAGGCGTGCCTGACAAAACAAAAGGAGAAATAATTAACTAATAATCAACTGTTTCCGAACTTTTTAAATTGATATCACTAAAAACTACTAAACAAAAAGCAAGTAAGAAAATCGCTTGAAGGACACAAGAGAAAATGGTTCTTCACTGTTTTGTCCTTGCCTATTTATATATAGACTTTCTCATCCCCCGCAGAACATCTACGGGCTATAAGTTCAACAATCAAACTTAAGAATGATTGTTCGATCTAAATAAACCAAGATGTTGCCATTCCAAAGAATCGGAAATTAAAAATTGAGTTATGAATGGAAATATTTTTTTAAAAATAGAAATAAATGTGTTAAAGTCCGTAAGTTACGGTAAGAAATAAAAATTTATTATGTTTCTCTTTTATGCTAATCATTAAACAAATTTTTAAATATCGTTTTATCATAGTTTGTTTTTTGCATGATGTCAGTATCGTATCGTTCCTTGTTAAGTGACATTTTAAAATCGCCAAAAACACTTTAAAATTCAAAAGGCAAAAGAAAATATCGGTAGATATAAACATGAGAATGATCGCTTGGTATAAACAAATTAAGGTGCTGCCACTCCAAAGAATCGGAAATTAAAAATTGAGCTATGAATGGAAATATTTTTTGAAAAATAGAAATAAATGTGTTAAAGTCTGTAAGTTACGGTAATAAATACAAATTTATTATGTTTTTTCTTTATGCTAACACTACGCCACACGAAAAATGTCCTTTGGATGAAAATGTCTATTTCTTATGTATTTTTGGCTGAAAATTACGAATCTGCAATTATATTTTGCCTATCACGTACCATTTTCCTAAAATTGCACATTTTAGCTTTTTACGTATTTTCTAGATAAATGTGCATATTTTTGTAATTTATCTTCTTAATTTATTATAAATTATATCTTTCTCATTGATAGTGAGATCGTTGCCATTCTAGAGACCTTTTTAATGAAGTTGGGTTACTTTAGCGACATTTTTGGCAACAAAAGCTTTATCTACTTCTCGAAGTTTTGAGTCTTTTACAAGACGACAAAGGCATTTTGTAGACTATTTTACGGAGCAATAAAAAATGGTATGCTGCTGTGATGTGAAAGTACTATTTCAAGCAAAAGGACATGAACACAATTCAGCAGAGTGGCGCTTGCTTATCAGTGCTCCTCCTCCTAAGTATTTTTTCCCCTATTCATTCCTGTAGCATATTCTGCAAACGCAAAAGAAATTTCAAAATTACAAAATTACAAGTGGCAAAAACATATCAAATGAGCCTATGATGATCTACAATGTGCCTTTTTCCACAATTGCACACTAAACTTGGTTTATCGAAATATTTGTAAAAGCTCTGGACAGAGTTTTCTTGCATTTCAGGAACAAATTCAAAAATTTAAGTGAGGCAAAAGTAAAAGAAAGGATTTTTATTGGCCCCCAACTGAAGGAAGTCCTTTCATGATCAAGAGTATGAAAACAAACAGTCAGAAGCCAAAAAATCAGCCTGGCTGGCCTTTAAATCAGCGCGCTCACGTTTGCTTGGCAATGGAGAAAGCTGAAAACTGCAAAAATCTTGCTGGTGACATCATAAAATTCTTTTGTACTATTAGGTTGCTATTTTTCATTAAAACTACACTTTTTGGGCTCCCATATGGACTTTATTTCTCAAAACGTTGATGCAATTAATGATGAGCATGGGGAAAGGTTTCATCAGGACATCTCTGTTTGAAAAGGATTTCAGCGCTCAATAGAATGGAAGTATACGAATTGAATATTGCTAAACTGTTATCAGGGCAGACCAATAGATGCCCACAAGAAGAATTGGCCAAAAAAATCATGTTAGAATTTGTGTTTTCAATAAGTAAGCCTGAGTTACATTCTTTTTAACCAAATTGTACAAATATGAGAAGTGGGTCTCCAGCGAAAACGCTACGTGATGGACCATTTTGGTTTGAATATTTGAATCAAGCAACTTTTGTTTATATAGAATCACATAGTTTCATCTAAAGGACAAAAAAAAAAGTTCAAATTTGTTGCACAGTGTAATCATTAAACAAATTTTTAAATATCGTTTTATCATAGTTTGTTTTTTGCATGATGTCAGTATCGTATCGTTCCGCAAAATTCAATTGTAATTTGTTCTTGTTAAGTGACATTTTAAAATCACCAAAAACACTTTAAAATTCAAAAGGCAGAAGAAAATATCGGTAGATATAAACATGAGAATGATCGCTTGGTATAAACAAGTTAAGCTGCTGCCACTCAAAAGAATCGGAAATTAAAAATTGAGTTATGAATGGAAACATATCGTATCTTACATCAAAATTTAATCGTAACTATTCCACGTTAAGTGAAATATATATATATATAGATAACAGATTCTCCAGTCGTGAAAATGTCACAGAAAATTGGATTTCAAAATACTTCGGAACACCGTACTAAAGAACTTTAGTTCAATGCTCAGAATCAACTAAATTGGGGAATTAGGAAATTGGGAATGATATAACGTAGCTACTGAGAGTACCGAAATGCCCTCAATTAAGTATATTCATCCCTAAAGGAAGAGGAGGCTTAATGGCACGTGATTAACGGAATTGATTATTTTAATTATGTACCAGAGCGCTCATTTATTAATGGTAATTAAGTGTTCTTGTAAATGTTTTGGTTTCTTAGTTTGAATAATGTTCTAATATGTGGTTTGAAGCATATGTTGTCCCATATGTTGATTTGTATAACCTAATCAAAAGGCTTGCTTTTCCTGTTGATAAGCTGCTACCAAATATAGATTTTCAATAATGTTGTGATTCTAAAAGGAGAACACATAATAGAGATTTGAAATGTAGTAACGATGTGATTCAAACATTTCTTTAGCAAGATTCAATCAAAGGTGTTTTTTTTTTTTTTTTCAATGCAAATACTGTCCTCAAAAAGTATTCTTTTCAAAAAGCATGCATATCAACTTTTAAAAACATAAATTAAATTATATATACACACACCCACGTGCCCTTGCATATATATATATACACATAGAGATATATATATATATATATATATATATATAGATTGAAAGATATAAGATTGATAGATATATAGATTGATATACAGATAGATAGATACATTGAAAGATAGCTAGATTGATAGATTGATATATAGATAGACAGACAGACAATATATATTTATGTATATATACACTGTATATATATACTATATATTAAAATAGCAATTAGCAATAATATTATTTGAAAATACATCAAAAATGCAGACAAATATGTACAGATATCTTAGTTGGAATTTACTGCATTGTGTAAGCTACACAGCACACAATCCAGTGCTCACATTTTTGTCTCCTAAGTTTTTGCATGCTTAAATCAAGTTTCTACTGAGTGCAAATCCCGTATTAAATAGCTTTCCTAAAGAAAAATTTGAAGAAATGAAAATTAAGTAAAAGTCTTAGATTTTTATTCATGTATAATAGCTGCTTGTTATCATGCTATATGAGTATCATTGTTTGACTTCGTTGAGTTTTTACTTTCTATATAAGTACCATATAATTGAAGATTTATGTAGAGGCATGATCTATGTTTCGGTGAAAAACTATAAAAAAATCCTTAAGCGTGGGGAAGAGCAGTAAGCTTTGATGAAAATAACTATTCTTAATTAATGCGAGAGCGTTTAAGGAGCGGCACAGATAACTAAATATGAGAATAAACAGAAAGTATGAAAACGAAATCTGTAAACGGAAACATCGCCAAAGCTCCTAAATTACCACATAATCCAACCAGACGGAAGAATCCATAAGTGCGAAGGCGAAAGCTTTGGGTGGGAGCGCATAAATGAGAAATGCATTGATTACCGAGTAAAGGCAAATAGTTATTTAACCAATTAATCACAATGCTCCCATTCTTATTGCTCTCTGCAACAATAACGATGATAATGGTTTCGTGCTTGATTAACTCCGAGCAATGTATTATCGAGGGAACAGATGCTGTTAATATGCTTATGCATTGGGGATATGCAGAAAGGAGCCGTTTCTTCGAGTGATAGATGCAGAGCGTTTTAAAGGAGATTAAAGAGTTTGGTTAATGGTTGCTAAACATGAGTTTGGTAGAAAATAGTTATCAAAGTTTGGAAATGCCAGAGTGGGTGTTTTGAAGAATTGCTTGTAAACAGGAAAGTACGAAAGGGAGGTACGAACACGAACCTTGGAGAATGTTCAAAATATTTCGATATTTTTGTGGTAAAATGAAATCAGAGCGAAAGGTCGGAAACCGATAGGTCAGGATTTTTCAAAGCATGTTCGCATTTAATAACGAAATGTTTTCGGTAAATTTTGAGATAAACTTTATTGTCCTCTTTTTCTCTTTCGTGTGTGTATTATGTGAAAATAAGGGATCGTTCATAAATGATGTCACGTTTTTTTGCCATATATTTGACCCCCCTCCCCCTTTGTCACAAAATGTCACGCTTCAACGTACCCCCACCCCCCTTTGTCACACGTCACGCTATGTTGCATAAGCATGATGTCACACTTTTTGTTACCCCTCCCCAGCGCTTGTCACAATTTCCCGAACGCCCCTCCCCCTCGAAGTGTGACATCATTTATGAATGATCCCTAAGTTGTTTTACCTCCACCTCTTCCCCTTTCTTTCAAAAAAAACTAAGGGCTCACTTCTGAATTGAGCTGGTTTTTGGGTGTCCAGCGTATTTCACCAAGCATAGTACCGAAGGGAAAAATGTTTCCCCCTCCTGTTTAGTTAGAAACTCAATTTGGGGTTACCAAAAAAATAGTTACTCCAAAATTTTCAATAAAACCTTTATCAGACACAGAAATGAATGGAGAAACAAATTATTTCCAAGAAAGTGCTTTATATCCCTGTGTAGCGCAGAATTGGATATGCCATGATGTTCTTGATACTTTAAGCCCTTGATATTTTTTTCTGATTTTAAAATCCTCATCTTCTAAAACACGAAAAACTTATTTTTGCTATCCTAACTATTTCTTTTTCTAAGCATTTTTACTTATTTATTTTTTTCCTTGTAAAAAAAGAAAGGTTGTGTATGAAAAAATTTGGTTTCTTAAAAAATTATTCTTCAGAAAGGAAAATTCATTACATTTATTTATTTATTTATTTTTAAATTAGATTTTAGTATCCACAACTCCCACCCCCTTTCCTTGGCGCAATATGCTTTATAAAAAAAATTATGCAATAAGTGAAAAGTTTACTTCCCTCAATATTAAAAAGATAGACTAATGATAGATCGCAAAATTGTTTATCATATACTCTTAACTAATGAAAAGTTATTTCTCAGTGCCTTATAATGATTTAACAGCTCCGAGACTATATTGCATGATGGTGATATTATTGTATCGATGGGTGGAAAACTTATCAGTAAAGCTAGCTGGTTTTCAATAATTATTGACTGATTATTTTTTTATTTCTTCATTGCTTCATTGCAATTTGATACATTGGACTCTATTAAATTAATGCACCATTTAGAGCAACAAATGTGCATTTTTTGAAAGAAATTTAACTTGGGTTCACTATTTACTATATACAGAGTGGTTATAATTAAACTTCTCCTATTCGAGACATCCTACAGCTGAAACCGTTCAACGGAGTGACGCCAAAATTGGTATGTGGACTATACACGAGATGCGGTCAAGGAATCATGAAAAAAAATTCTAAAAATGGCCACTATCGGGCGCTGTTTAGCCTTATGACAGATATTTAACGTAGGAAATGACCAAAACGGCATAAAAATAATGATATCAGTATTTATGAAAGGAGAAAAATATTCATTTCATGATAACCTAAACTTGTTTTTTTTTTTTTTTTGCCACACAGATGAACCTGTTATAGCTTTCTTTACTTTCATTTTAAATTGACAAGATGATAGATACGGACGGAAACGTGTACAATAATTGTTGATATTATTATTTTTATTCCTTATTGGTCATTTCCTACGTCAATACCTTGTTATAAGGCTAAACAGCGACCCTATCGGTCATTTTTGGAACTTTTTTTCATGATTCTTTGAGCGCATCTTTTGTATAGTCCACATACCAATTTTGGTGTCAATCCGTTGAACGGTTTTAGCTGTAGGATGGCCCTGAATAAGGGAAGTTTAATTAGCCACCCTGTGTATATAGTGTAATATAGTAATAATTCTCTACTAATAACCTAAGCTCTAATGTCACTTTTCCGTTCCTAGGTATTCTTAATTTATTATCTTAAGATCATGAAGATCTAAAATTCAAACGGAATCAGGCACAAACTTTAGCTGCTCAGAATTGCTTCAACTTTAAAATACACTACATAATGTCAAATGATTCAACCCAGAAGACATTTATGTTAAGTCACTGTACCATGCCGTTAATCAAAACATTGAATTCCCGCCATTCTGGCCTCCACCCCCTAGCAATATTCTCTTGTCTTTTCTTTTTATTGGACCCTCGGGAAATCACCATCGCACACTGACAATTAGTTTTGTCTATCGGGGGCAACTATGCTGATAAGGAACAGATTGCGATTTCTAGATATGCCTATGCCGTGGATAGATTTCAAGCACGTCCAGACAGTATAAATAGGTACATAAAAACTAAACGTTTGCGTTTGAACAACTAAATGTATACTAAACAATGTTGTAAAAGCACAAGGTGCAAAATCACCTGAATACAGAAGTTTCGAAGTTGCGAGGAACCCCTCGTTCATTCTAACCATTGATTGCGTACTAAACTCCTGTGTGTGTGTATTTTTTAAACTTATTTCTTTCTTCATTTATTTATTTATTTTTCATTTTAAATTCATTAAAATGGGAAATGTTGATGGACTACAGCTATGTGCTGAAACTAGAACCAGAGGTCATTGTTTCAAGCTTTTCAAATCTCAGGCTAATCTTGAAATTAGGAAAAATTACTACTCCAATAGGGTTATAGGCAAATTGGAATAGTTTACTAGAAGCGACTGTTAATTGCAGAGGGGTAAAAACGTTTAAGAAAGCTCTTGATGTCCATTGGGGACTGCTAAATTGACTGGGCCCGTTGCTGGTCGTCACTTTTGTATTTGTACTTGTATTTGTATTAACACAAGATTTACCAGGCCGTTTTCAACCAGTTCTAAACTTTCATTTTACACCAAGTTGCTACTAATTATAACAAAACCTCGGTCACATTAACCTGTCCTACTTACCGTGTATTAGGAAAAGCCAATGTAATTGAAAGTGGCACTATAATTAGCAACAAATTATGCGGAATGGAAGCTTCTAAACTGTCAAAATGACTGGTCTGGTAAATCTAGTGTTAAAAGCAGGTTTGTCGTAAGCTACAAACATGCGTACGCAGGTTATGGTATTTTAAGTAGTTTGCAGAGTCAGAGCGGACCGCAAAGACATAGTGAGATAGAATTTTTTTACGGTTTCAATTTGCAGACCTGTGTGGATAGGTGCAGGTTTCGTAGATCCGACTATCTTGAGCGGCCAAACGAAGAAGATAATTAAATCAACTAGACCACGGAACATTTCTGAATGAGACGCTATGGAAGTCGTCTGTAGTAATTAGGGATGGCAAAATAATTTTCTCACATTGAGGTAACTTTTTCTGTCACATTATTAGCTGAATAGCGACATTTGATAAATATTGGTAGAATAATATCGGTATTTCCGATGCATCATTTATACAACCGAAAATGAAATTAATACTACGACGTTACGCGAGCGAGATTCTTTAACGCTACTCTCGTCTCAGGCGATTTTTTTTAATGTAATTTTTAGCAATGGAAATCGCCGTTTTAGGAATACATTTTTTTCCTATACAAGTAAAGCAGCTCTTCGCCGAGGGCAGCTGAACTTATTTATTTCAATTTCATTTTATTATTATTCATTCATTTTTTATTTACAATTTATTTAATTAATTTATCAAAAAAAATCGCGTCGGGGTGTATTGTCCGACATTTTTAAACTGCCTGTGTAACAATTTTCAAAACTCGTGAGTGGTTTGAACCGTCTCTCATGAACAGGCACACATATTTTAATTATGTAGACATTAATCTGTTCCTCGCTGCGTAGCGAATGGGTTTATGCGTTATGGGTTAATGCGTAGCGAATGGGTTTATGTCTTGGCATGTGCCGCAGATGCAAAGGAATGTACGGACCTAAGTCAGAATAGTAACGAAGTCTTACTCCTCTTGGCCCCTCAAGAATTATGCGAGAGACCTTACATGAATTAGAGAACAATTACTGCACATAGTCGCATTAAAATTACAGCTATTTGAATTTATTAGTCGTAGAGTACAAATTTAACTGGTAAACAAATGAAAAATAGATGCTTATAGGTTATAATGTTTTCAGTCGATATTACAATTCCACGGGTCATTATGCTTTTGTTTCTTTTTTCAATTGCTGAGATAGTTATTGGAAAAGAATATTTATTAATAGCATTAATATTGCAGCCAATCAAACTATCTTCTTAGTTAGTTGTCAGGAATAAAGAACTCGCGATTTCATTGCTGCCATCTATGAACGAACTAACAAAAGTAAGAGTACCTTATTAACTGATCAGTAGGGTGATTCGAAAAAAAGTAATGTTTTTTTTTCGAAACGCTACGTTCTTCGGCGGAAAACTTGCCTCTGGGGTTTATAAGTAACATGCAAATTAAAAAACAGATTTTTATTGAACCCCTAGCTAGCGCATTGTACTTAAAATTTCGATTTTTTTTGGAAAATCAAGTCATTTTACAAGTTTTTCGCAGAAGTCGGCCTTTTATATTTTAAACTGCTATAGTGAAAATCATTTATTAAAAGGTTTGAAAAGCACACAAAAAAATTAAAACAGTCAAAATGTTTCAATTTGTATTAGCGCAAAGACTCAAAAATCCGTAAATTACTGCATTTAAGGTACATACTAACACCTTATGTGAATGGCATAGTCCAGCATGCTGAGTTATGTATTAATAGCCCATTTCTTTTTTTTTTACTTTACACTTCAATTCATTGTAATAGAATAACGTTTCCCAACTGGTGGTTCGCGAACCCCCAATGGTTCGCGTGGTGTCGGAAGGGGGTTCGCGAAAATAATATTGCAATGGCGGAATTTTTAATTGCTAACGTACAAGAAAAAACTAAATAATAAATTTTCACGTGTATTTGGACGAAGTGAAAAAATTATTTTTATAAATAAATTGTTTTCCCGATAATAAAAGTTGTGGACTGGCATAGGAAGCATTCGTACAAAATTTGAAATGCACTTATTTCTACTGTTGTCTGATTTCGAAAACTTGAATCACAAAGGGGTATCCGAAGAAATTCCTTGATTAATTTAAAATTTTGAACGTATGTTTCTCCTACCCTTTCCCACTTTTTCCTCGCTGACGCGAAGAAAAAGTAAACTTCGATGTTTTGCAAAAAAAAAAAAAAAAAAAGGTTGGGAACCACTGTAATAGAATGACCATAAAAAGGAGTGGATCTTAATCTGTTTTTTCGTGCTTGAAATTTTTTTGAATGCTGTTTGGCGGGAAGCTTCGTGCTTCGTAAGGAGAGGTGGTTGCTTGTTCAGCAAAAAGCTTCCCGCCAAACAGCATTAAAAAAATTTTTAAGGATCTATCCAAACTGGTAAGGAGTTGGCGGTGGGGTAAGTTCTAGTGGAAGTAGGTCTGATGAAAGGGGGGGAAACAGGGAGGATGCTAGTTTGTCATGCCAAATAGGTATCAATAGTCTTTGGGGTAGAGGGTTTTTTTTTTTGGAAAGGGAGAAGAAGATACTTGGCGGGCAAATTAGATATCATAACTTCTTACGGCAGAGAGTTTTTAGGGTTTAGCATGAAACGGTTCTTTTTTGCTGATGTGAGTTTAAGGTTTTCTTGGTGGTCAAATTTTTACAACAGGGTTGTTTTTTAAAGACGTTTACCAGAAGCAGCTGTTATCTGTATTGGGATGAATAGCTTCACGAAGGCTCTTGATTTCTATTAGGGATTGATAAATTGACCAGGACCCACCTGGCTTATCCCTGAATCTCTCATTTGTGCTCAATGTTTAATATACGATCGGAGGAAGTGTTATACCAATCAATAAAAACAATTGCCTGGATAGAAATTCAACCGAGAATACATGATGAACGAACCTTGTGCTCTGCAGCCGATGAAACCCAGTGGGCCACTTTTCTTGAAACACGGAATTTGAATTAAAAATGTGTAACTTAAAAATAAGACTAAGCCGAGAGCGGAATGAAAGATTTTATTTATTTATTTTCTTTTTAAATCACAACCTATTGTTGAATACGCAAAGCAAAGTCTTTTTACAATTATTTTATATGCTTAATTTTATGTAACGTATATTTTTCTGACTTTCACAAAATTAATAAAATATTTTAAACGCAAAAAAGCCAAATAGTTAAATTGCAGATTGTGTTTTTTTTTTTTTTTTTAAATCTCTTTAGATATTTCGAATCAAAACGCTTGCATGCAGTATGCATTATTTAAATACCATTTTTTCAATCGAAAGGTCGTATTTAAATTACAGTCACGCGAAATAGCGAAAAGAAATATGAAATCATCAGCTCATGTAATGACATGCAATTTAAATCCTTAATGCTACACATTATTTTTTGTTGTCTTTCATTTCATTTGGAGAAAAACAAGGCTGTGTTCAGCACCGAATTGTAATGACTCGAAAATCAATATTGTAAGTCACATTGTTGCTAACTGTTAATTCATTCGTGCGCGCTTGCTTCATCATGGTTAAGCCGAAGAAGAAAACTTACGTGAAGGAAATCTTCCGTTTTATGTTCTTGTTAGGCTGCCTGTCTGGATTTTTGTATCAGACTTTAGAATTTCTATCTTTGTACCTAACTTATCCAACGATTGTGGATATTCAAAAAGATTACCGGTCTGAACTTGAATTACCAGCTTTTACTTTTTGTAATCCTATTGGGTAAGTAATTGATACATGGGTGATTCTGATCCAAAAATTTAATAGATATTGTAAGTTACATCGTTGCTAACTATTTATTCATTCGTGCGCGCAGCTTCATCATGGTTAAGCAGAAGAAGGAAATTTACTTGAATCAAATCTTCCGTTTTATGTTCTTGTTAGGCTGCCTGTCTGGATTTTTGTATCAGACTTTAGAATTTCTATCTTTGTACCTAACTTATCCAACGATTGTGGATATTCAAAAAGATTACCGGTCTGAACTTGAATTACCAGCTTTTACTTTTTGTAATCCTATTGGGTAAGTAATTGATACATGGGTGATTCTGATCCAAAAATTTAATAGATATTGTAAGTTACATCGTTGCTAACTATTTATTCATTCGTGCGCGCAGCTTCATCATGGTTAAGCAGAAGAAGGAAATTTACTTGAATCAAATCTTCCGTTTTATGTTCTTGGTAAGCTGCCTCTCTGGATTTTTGTATCAGACTTTAGAATTTCTATCTTTGTACCTAACTTATCCAATGATTATGGATATTCAAAAAGATTACCGGTCTGAATTTGATTTATCAGCTTTTACTTTTTATAATCCTATTGGGTAAGTAATTGATACATGGGTGATTCTGATCCAAAAATTTAATAGATATTGTAAGTTACATCGTTGCTAACTATTTATTCATTCGTGCGCGCAGCTTCATCATGGTTAAGCAGAAGAAGGAAATTTACTTGAATCAAATCTTCCGTTTTATGTTCTTGTTAGGCTGCCTGTCTGGATTTTTGTATCAGACTTTAGAATTTTTATCTTTGTACCTAACTTATCCAACGATTGTGTATATTCAAAAAGATTACCGGTCTGAACTTGAATTACCAGCTTTTACTTTTTGTAATCCTATTGGGTAAGTAATTGATACATGGGTGATTCTGATCCAAAAATTTAATAGATATTGTAAGTTACATCGTTGCTAACTATTTATTCATTCGTGCGCGCAGCTTCATCATGGTTAAGCAGAAGAAGGAAATTTACTTAAATCAAATCTTCCGTTTTATGTTTTTGGTAAGCTGCCTCTCTGGATTTTTGTATCAGACTTTAGAATTTCTATCTTTGTACCTAACTTATCCAATGATTATGGATGTTCAAAAAGATTACCGGTCTGAATTTGAATTATCAGCTTTTACTTTTTGTAATCCTATTGGGTAAGTAATTGATACATGGGTGATTCTGATCCCAAAACTGAAGATAACCTGTTCGGAAAATTCGGTTTTCCGAAATTTTTTCAATTTATTAATCTTAAGATTTCTTTGAAAACTAATGTCTGTTCTTTTTTTCCCCTACCTTGAGGGGGAAAATATTTCGTACTTGAAAAAACTTGGCCATAAGTTTCTGGAAAAAATTGATTACTAGTATGAATATTAGATAACTTTCATTTACTCACTTGTTTTTTTTTTTTTTTTTTTGAGCATATATATAAATATATACTTACGTATTTAGTGTGAGTTGGAGGGGGGTGTCCTTTGATTACATACCTTTTCCGTAAATTTTGTATGGAGTTTAGAATTTTCTTTTCTTACTGAGAATCACTCATGAGTTGATAGTTGAACAGATTGTTTTTTATATTATTATATGTATAGTTGTAAAAAGCACTTCATATAAAACAATACAGTATTTTAAAATATTGAATAAACAATACAGTATAAATGACTGCCAAGATAAATGTGCAATACATATTTTCAGCACAAACTTTAATGTTTTGTAACTTTCATGGATAAAGAAAGCTACAAAAATGAGTACACGTTCTTTAAAAGTATCTGTAAAAAAATAACTTTATGGCAACATTGTTGGAGTAAATTTTTGTTTCCTTTCTCATGGTAACTTTATACTGCCATACTGATATCAACTGGATGGTGTGATTTTCGTCTTTTTCTTTTATTTTTTGGTTTTATTCTACCATTCTTATAATAACTTTATGGCAGTGGCGGATTGGAGGGGATCGACCCCCCCCCCCCCCCCGTAAAATATACGGGAGAGGCAACAGGAGCAGTAGACCTTCTCTAAATAAATACTAATAATACTATTGAAAAGTATAAAGTGTATGAAACCAAAAAAAAACTGAATCTTTACATAAAATATACTCAAAAACACAAATTTTATCGTTTCACAAAGGGGGGATGGAAATTTTTAAACTAGTGTCATTTAAAATACCGGTAAGCTTGAATGCAGAGGTGATTTATTCTACCGTTTGTTTCGCCATATCAAAAATTGTTTGCTGGATTACATCTTGATGTGAAAAAAAAAAATCAGCAGATTGATTATCATCTAACATTATAACATAACATCATATTCTTAGAATTATAAAATTTTTGCTTTTAAATCCTTGACCTATGGTTCTCTCATTTGTAATGTTGAGTGTTTTGTTTTCCAATCTCTTTATTTTGGTGTGTTTTTTATATTAGTATCAGTACTTTCATTAAATTTTTAGTTTATAAATTGAATCTGAATTGCTTACTTCATCAATAATTTGCTCCGATACGACATGGAAACAGAATGTCATCTCGGGATAATATTGACATTTCATGACGGAACGGGAAACAAATCTTGAAGGAATCAAGACTTTCTCGCGACATCCTAATCGTATTATTGTCCGTGTTATAAACATATACATAATATCTTTATATTTGTACGATTTTGAAGAACAAAAATAAGAGAAGTAAGGAGGTAAAAGTATAAAAATAATGATTTGGTGCATTTAGTGCCATTGCTGTGAATTAAATGAGTTCTTTAACTAAATTGGTGAAAAACTTCATGGTAGAAAAACCACTTGTATGAGTTAGTCCGTTCAGCTTCCCAAATGATCACGTGATTGAAATCAGAAACTCTTTCACGGGGACAGCCTAATAAATGTATCCCTAACAGTGTAGTCTAGTTCGATGATGGGCGAGCCTGTCAAAAACTCAGAAAAGCGCTACCTCAACTCCTATACCATATCATATCTAGATGTGTCTATAACATTTGAAATTTGCAATCCTGGTAAAAAAATTATCTTTCTTTTATTCATGTAATTTTACTTTTAACAAAAAGCAAAGTTTTAGAAAACTGAAAAATAACGTTTTTCCATGGTGGAAGTGTGACAAATAAGAAAGAAAAAACTGCAAAATGTGTGAAGATAATTTATGAATAATGATTATGAATAATATTCTGAGAAAAATATGTGAGCAGGTTTTAAATTATTTGCATTACCCAATCCTTTATCTTCGTCAAGGGGCCTGGGAATGCTTATTATAAATTAACTTCAGTGGGACTGCACGCCTCATTGGTTTGCTGTCACTAGTGTAAAATGATAATGAATTACTTCAAGAAGACTAGCATGAATGAAGAAAAACAGAGAAATAAATCATACTTTCAAAAATTTAAAGATATATATTAACACTATTTTATAAATACGACTGGTAGACAAAGAAAAGTAGGTATTGATAAACTAAAACTGATTTAATCAAAGTTTTGATGTTAAATATTTTTTGTAAGTTTGTTTTCCATTGGCTGAAAAGGATTTTTCGTAAAAAAAACTTTTATGTAAAAAAAAAAAAATCCTTCTCCTACTACTATTATTACAGGCAATCAAGCAATCTAATTAGCTAGATATTTCAAAGATGGCGCTAAAAACATCCGAAATAAGAGCAAAGGTTTTCAGTTTCTCCATCTGTAATAGAAACTAATTTATATACTATACGTTTATATACGATGTCGAATCCATCGGGTCCATTTTAGAGAAAATGAAATATAGAAGCCAAGGGATAACGAAGTAAAACAGTATCAGTATAATTTTAAATCAACTGTGTGTTCAATTTTTTGACTCGACTGCACTGGGAATACGAAATGTCTGTTGACCAAATTTTGTTGCCATGTGACTTGTGACACGCGTGTCGTATATTCCTCATCTCGATGCTCTAGTTTAATTTTTAGTCGGTGGTGCAACACAATACAGTGAAACCTGTGTAAGTTGACCACTTGCGGTGCAGCACTTTAGTGGTCAACTTAGACAGGTGGTCAACTTATAGAGGGTGAATGGCTAATTCCGTTGCTGACAAACTGGTAATTTTAGACAGGTGGTCAATTTACAAAGGTGGTCAACTTTACAGGTTTTACTGTATCACCTTCCAAGAAAATTTTCCTAAGACTATCTTTCTCGTGCAGGAGTTTAAGAATTTCGTAGGATAGAACGATCCCTTAACTTAAAAAAACAAATTGCAACAGTTAAAATGCATTTTTTAAAGCATATTATGCTCCAATTCAATTGAAGTTCCAAAAGTCATGGGACAGTTTCATTTCCGACATTTTATCTCATTTCTAGAGAAGTAGTACATGACAAAATGTTCTGAAATTTCGGTCGTATAAAGGCATTGCTTCCTTCACCCTTTCCAGTAAAAAGTTCATCACGCATGCATTAAGGGGCAGATTGAAGAAAAGAAAAGATGATTTATATCATCCTCTCTCGTAAACTTCTTGAATAATATAAAATTAACAGAATAATTAACTTACTATGTGCAAATTTTCTACCGATTTACATAAAACTAGCCACGCATATTCACAAAGTTATAATATTTTTTTTTTTTTTTCAAAATGGCAACTTTCCCAGCATGTTTTTTGCCTATAACACGCAGAATTTTTCAGAGACTCTCACCAAATTTACAGAAAAGTTGATAACACACAAAAAACATCATACAGAAATTAAAAATAAAAAAAATAGATATAAGATAAATTTGAGCGAAAGGTTGAAATTCTTAACTTTTATAGTTTCATACCCAAGTATATAGGACAACTTATTAAAAACAAAACTGTAATATGCTGAAAATTCACAGAGATTTCGACAATTTAGTGAGTTCTATTTCATTCATTCTTGGAAACAGATGAATCGAACCGGGGTTGTTCACAAATCAGCCATATGTGTTCACAATCATTCAATGCATCTATGCTGTGATTTATGATAAAAATTCAGTATTTGTAAAGAATGTCTTACTATTCTTACCAATAATATGTATGGTAAGCGTTCACAAATACGCTATTTGTATCACAAATCACAGCATATTTGCACTGAATGACTGAGAACTAATGTAGCTGATTTTTAAACAACCCTTTACTCTTTTCGTCTGTTCTCACAATCGTTGAAAAACAACTCACTAAATTGCGATATCTTTGAATTTTCAAGATATTCGTCAAATATTGTTTTATGAGTTGCTCTGTGTACTTGGGTATGAAGCTATGATAGTTAAGAATTGCTATCTTTTGCTCATGCGCAGTAAAATTTATCTCCTTTAAATGCTCATAATTTGTCTCATATTTAGTTTCTTTATTTTGAATTTCAGTATGATGTTTCATGATTTACATTGATGCAACTGTCGTATGCGTATGCATTTTGTGTCAGAAAATTTGGTTTATCCATTGTTAAAAATTTCCGTAAGAAAATAGTAAAATAACCATTTATTTGATTGTTATTTTACCACATTTAATTACAACAGTGGAATAACCATTAAAAAGATGGTACTCAAACCGCTGATCGGGAAAAAAAATCGTTTATTCTCTGCTTATCCTAAAGAACGTTTAACTAACCGTAATTTCAAGCGCTCAATAAGAATCGGTCGTCCATTTTGGTTGTGAAACCTTACCGGTCGTTCGTTGCTGTTAAAATATGAAAAAAGATTTACCAGTTCAAATATGCATGCGTACATAAAAAAAAGTGGCTTAAGCAGTGATTACTAAATAGAAATACATACACCCGTTAATCAAAAATGGAAGACATCGGATTCCCGAACTGTTTGCGAATGAGCGAACCCATAATTTGAGCTGCTGTAGCTTGTTTGTATTTTAATTTTTGCAGCAAATAAAATGATTTTCGTCAATATACAGTAAATTTAGACCAAAAATGACTTTGGATCCAATCAAAAACTGAAATCTCAATTTTAAGGCAGTTTGCCTGTTGGAAAAGAAGATCTATTAAATAAACGGCCGTCGATGGCCGAATGACTAGAGCGCAAGGTTGGTGTACCATACACCCGGGTTCGATTCCCATACGCTTCGTTTACGGTTTCTACGCCTCGAAATGGTTCAAAAACGGTAAAAATTTTGTTTTTAAACCATTTATAAATGGTTATAAAACCGTAATCTTTGGTATTTACGGCTTTTTAACCAAGCTGATTGGAAATGGTTTAGGTCCCGTAAAGATAGCAAAATGTTCCAAACCGTAAATTTAACGGTGAATTAGATGGTCAGACTTCTGCCAATTATTTAACCGTAATTTCATGATGAAACTTCTAACAGTGTTCTTATTCCAATCGCTCTGACATTTAAAATTATGAGGATATTAATGCTAAAAAGGCACAATGAATATTATTTAAACATAAGTTAATGCATGACACACTCAGCGTTTTTTCTCTTTTGTTTTGTTAATTCGATTTCCAGCCACAAGGCGTGGATTTTTTTTCTTTTCATAATCAGCCCTTATTTTAAAGCGGGCTTTTAAGATTAACCAATTTAGAATGCTAAAAAATTCCAAATTTAATTTTGTTCATTATTCCCTTTAAATATAAGCGTTTTCATATTTATGCATAACATTTACATTTGTTTTCGAGTTTGTTATGTTGCAAAAGTTACAATCATTAAATCACACGCCTTGAAACTACGTGTAATAGCAATGGTGAATTATTAATGGGGATTGTTATCGTTTAAAACACTGCCATCGTTGTTTACTGCATTTGTTTATAATATGCTTGTACTTAAATTTTTACTTCATAGAAAATAACATTTTTTGAGGAAAAAATCAAAGTAGAAAGCAATTCAACATGCTAATGCAAAAAAGTTGGATGTTCTCCATTTTAGACATTAATAACAAATGAAATCAGCCAAGCAGAGGTATACGTGACTAATTTGGTTTCGATTTCACTGCATGAACATTAATGTTTTTAATACAGATTGCAAGTTTTGGAAATAAATAGCTTAGATTTTATATTTTGTTACTTGAATCCTATTCATTATTTTTTCGGATTAAATCGAAGATATTTTAGTTAATGAACTTTATTTTTATGTGAGTTATATAATTTTTTATAATTATAATAAATGAACATTTTCTTGAATCGTAGTCTTTAAAAATTTAATACCTTATACTTTTAGAAAAGTTTCCTTTTGCTAATATTCTTTTATGTTTAAAAAATGGGATCTAGAGGAGAGGAGTTGCTCTAGATTGGGAGCTAGAGCAACGGGATATCGCTGGAAACTGGAGCGGACCAGGAGCAAGGAAATTTGTAGTGCTCTTGCTTTTTTTAAATTTTATTCAATAAAAACACATGAATGAGTTTTGTTTTTCAATTCATTGCAAATTGTATTGAATACGATTCACTCTAAAGCTCTGCGGTCCCCCGAGAATACTTCAAGAGGACTTGCACGAATTTGCGAATAGAGTTTATAAGGAAGAACATCACTTCAAAAATTAAAGATATATATATTGACACTACTTTATAAATAAGACTGGTAGGCAAATAAATGTAGATATTGATGAATATCAAAGCTTTGACATAAAATATTTTCCGCAAACCCTATTTTTTCAGGCTCAAATGGATTATCCGTAAAAAGCTCTTATGTAAAAAAACATTCTTCCTGGCACTAGTATTGCAGGCCATCAAGCTATCTAGTTAACTAGATATTTCACAGTTGGCGCTAAAAACATCCGAAATAAAGAGCAAAGGATTTCAAATTCGCCATCTATAATTAAAACAGTAATTTATGGCAGTGGATCTCAAAGTGTGTTCCACGGAACCCTAGGGTTCCGCAGAAGGATGGCAGGGGTTCCGTTGACAAGATATTATTATATAAAATTATGTTCAGTAAATCATGTTCAGAAAATGTTTCACGATGAAATTTTGCTGAAAGTGGTAGTTAACTCCCTGTCTGAAAATAAAAATATATTTGGAGTGTTCAGAGGGTTTTTCAACTCAGTTAATTAATGTAAAAATTGTAAAATGTCTTTTTGGTCTGATTTAGAAGACTCCGAAACTCTATTAGGGTGGTTCAAAGAGACTATACATCGTTTGATGATGAAAGGTTGACAATTATATGATAATGACCAATGAGCAAAGGAGGGAATTTAGTTGGTTTTGTTGTACTTTTGACATGATCCCCAAAAGGAGTCGAAAAGTATGGTTTAGCACAATTTTTTTTTTCTTTCTACATGGGCTACGTCATTAACTTTTGCAAACCTAGTGTATTTCCCGGAAACTGACATCTATTCTTTCAAGTTGCTCCATAATCGACGGATGCCATTCAGACATGAGAATTTCGACGTCTAGTTTCTTCATTAGAAGGTGAAGCACTTACGATGCGAAACTGCATTAGGACTCTAACTCTGATGATGCAAAACTGCACAAGAAATTTAATTTAGCCAAGAAACCCAAGCAAAATAGATACTCAGGGGTTGTTTATGTGCAGGCACTATTCTGAATCTTGAAAATCCCCCAACATGGTAGGGATTGAAATCACGATCTGGGGCGTACGAGGGAGGCGCCTTACGCGTCGCCACCATGCCGGCTAAGTTTAGTAAACAACAAACTAGTGTTTTGATGATGGTATTGGAAAAAATTTGTTTTTATAGTCAAATACCTCTTGTTCATATTAATGGTCACAAAAACTTGAAGTTTGTGTGCACAATCATGTCTCATCTGTTTCCTGTTTATGATTTTTACACTAAAAATTAAATTTTTCTGCTGGACTATGCTTCATCAACTTAACTCAACTTTCACATCAACGCTTCAATGACATTACTCGAACAGTGCATTATTTTTGAATTTTTCTGTTTTCAATCCGATATAAACACTATATAAAACAATAATTTTATCTAAATGGTAAAAAGTCAATTGGGGAAATAAAACTGGCCATGCGAAAAGCTCTATTTGGATCAGAAATGGTATAAAATATATGATTTTATCAATGGAACACAGCATTTTATTTTACTAAGTTTAATTTATTAATTGGAAAATTCAATGATTGCTATTTAATGCATGGAAACATTAATTTTAAATATTTAATTGCTAGTATAGATAAAACATGACTTATGTCTTTTCACACTTTTTAAAGCTATTAATTTCAAATGAAGATTTCTACGTTATTTTGTTAAAACTGCAGTTTTTTATAGATCTGAAAATCGTTAAAATATTAGAGTCACAAGGATAACTTTCATTTCTTAGTTTACTTTTGACATTCAGTGTAATAACTTGAAGTGCAAGTGGTTACAATCATAAATGCAAAAAAGCTCACCCTGCTGAATAGTATGAATCACTAATAAGATTTTAGAGAGACTAACATAATTTTCGAGTTCATCTTTGAAACAATCTTTGCATTATATTTGCAATGAATTTTTGTTTTAAATTAAGAAAAACAAAATGAAAACCCGTATTTAAGTAAGCAAGCTATATTAATCATTCTCCCCTTTACAGTAACATATCGATGAAAAAAAATCAAGATATTTTGTGGCCTGTGCATATTTAAACACAAATTCAGATCTAGATGGAATGCAACTCCAGGTCCAGGTATTCAACTACCTGAGATAAAATCTCATACCTTTACAGTTATTACTAACAATACAGTGACAGGCGTAATAATTTACAAAAACTTTGCAATTCTTATTTACAAAAGTGCCAATCATTGACAGCCTGATAACTTAAAAATAAGTTACAAATGTAAATCAGAAGGATAACCAATGGCCACCATTTTTGAGCTTTTTAGTTGACTTCGAAATCCAGGGGCACTTATTGGCATTTTTTTTCTTCGGGGGTGGAGAGGCATGTGGGAGCGAGGTAAACATGAAGGGAGCGTGCCAAATTAGAATTTTACAATTCTATAAATCTTCAATTCAAATCAAGTAGTTTTAAATTTTTTTCCGGTGGGCTTTAAATATGCCTTGTTCAGATTGTTAAATTTGATTTTCAATATGAACATTAATGGGGGTTTCTCAACGTAAAAGGGAACCGTTAAGGGTTCCGTGGTCAAAAAAGTTTGGGAACCGCTGATTTATGGATCCATCGGGTCGTGACTTTAAACTTTAAAGGGAAGAAATAGCAAGGAAAAAACCGGAAATCGCCCTGGCCTGTCACCTAGCACATTTTTAAGCGGCTTGCTGCAAGTATAATCCATATTTTACGCTTCTTTATTCTTTATTTGTGAGTAATTTTTCCTGAGGACATCTTTATTTTTATTTCTTTTTATTTACAGCTGAGATCTTTGTTTTTAATTTTAGGTACAATTACAAAGAACTCTGTACTGGCTTCAAAGTCCCGGTGTGCACCCTTATGCGTTACCATGCATCCTTTCGAATAAAACAGTTTTGCACTATTATGCCTGCATTGTGTACAAATAATCAGCCTCCTAAGGACTTTAAGGTAAGTAACCCTTTTCATTGTTTTGCAATTTTTCAACTTTTTTGTGAAGGAACGCTTACTGCTTGTTTGAATTATCAAATAGCGCGAGGCATGTCAATCTCAATAGTAGTAACGAAATCAAACTATAAAACTTCCCGCCCAAATATCGCAGATCCCTGACTTGAAAGTAGACACGAAGGTGACTCCCGCCCGTGGAAGATACGAAACTTTCGGTGAAAAGGTGAAAATATACATGTTTTTCACTTGTATACCAAAGAAACCGATATTATTATTACTAAAATAAGAAAAACTAACTCGGGTGTACGATGTAAGTAGCTATCATTTACGATAGCTAATTATATGTTTTCCCAGCTTAAGGGATCGACTTTTGTCAGGAGCGGGGTGGCTTTAACTTCTTGAATCAAACATAACGCAGTTTTCGAAATAAGGTCTTTATTTTTTGTACGTCCGTGCGGAGAAAGTCGAAGCATACAATTGAATTGATTTATTGAATTAAATTGGATTGGAACCACACCTGGCGGCGAGCTATATATAACTGAAAAAACGCACATGCGCAAATGAAATTATGCAAAATGAAGTGTGATGGGCGAATCCAAACAATATGTATTTTTAGAAAATAAAACTTATGTTCATAAAAACAGAATTTACTTTTTCAACGTTTTTCTATTTCTTTTACAACACCTACTACAAGGAATGCGCAGTCTTTCTGCATCTTTGACGGGAATTAGAATTTTCTCTTTCAAAATGTTTAACATTAATCACAAAAGTGCGGATGTTTTGATATTATTTTAATTAAATTTCTTCAGCCCTTTATTACGCTCGTGAAAACGAATAATCGAAAACTGTAAAAGCACGAACGTCCTCTTTTTATACCATCACGGCACAACCAGGGAGGTTTTGAGTCTTAACCTCCCTGAAAACCCTTGGATTTAAACCATCTTGCCCAGCCTAGTATGGTGTTGGACGAGGCCAGGGGAATCTCTGGTGGAGGTCCGCAGCGGTTCTGACGTGCAAATCCTAGTATGGTAATATATATGTTGTTGCTGTTGCCAATGCCACTTGTGGATTTCCAAGTTCCCCTCGCAGAGCGACCAGGAATTAAGGCAGTAAGATTGGAGGCAACCGATGGTGATGGCCCACGGCCACTGCCTTTGCTGGTGGAAGCAACTGCTAATGCAGGCGTGTCACAGGTTCCACTTTTGGAAACTACAGCTGTATCAAAGCTGGAACGATCAGAAATAACAAACGCATGATGGGGGATTGGCTTGTGGGTTGTTTTTAATGAGCACTGCAAGTGCGACGTGGCTCAATCACTGATTATGTATTCAGATGACACCAGATGGCGCCCCCACAAATACTCCACCTTTTTTTTTTTTGAAGTAAGAGTAAAGGGAAGGGAAATTTTACACCCTCTGGTACCCGGAACTGCCTCGGGACTTCAGGGTTTATGGGTTTTACATGCACGTATCCCCAAGTGTACATAGTGGGTCTTCAGCAGGTCGGGTATCGATCCCAGAATCCTCCGGTTGGAAACCCGACATCCTAACCACTAAGCTACCACGGCCTCGGTACTACATATATGCATGTATGGACTGTTGTGACTCTCCCTCCTACAGGAAAAATTCTGGTGACGCCACTGCGTATCATTTTACTGAAAGTAGAATTTATACTTGCCTGGAGTGTAAAAACTTTTTCAACGTTAAAATACACAAAAGGCTGATATAGTTAAATAGTATCTTGCTATTTTTTTCCTTCCAAAAAATTGCAACTTGTTCCATGTAAATAGCTTGCAGTCTCTCCTCCACTCGAATATTTGAATTGTAGCCCCTGATCATGGATACAAAAATCAAGCCAAGGGGTCATACATAAATGATGCCACGCTTTCAGGGGGAGGGGGTTCGAGAAGCTGTGACAGTTTGTGACAAGGGGAGGGAGGGGGTTCGAGAAACTGTGACAGTTAGTGACAAGGGGCGGGAAGGGGTCACAAGAAGTGTATTACACATTTTGGTTTCTACGAAAAACATGTAAAATCAGCAAATAAAATTTATTTTTAAAGTTTTTTTTATTTTCATAATTTAAACTTTAAAGTTTCATTAATCGTTTTGTATTGTAAACACCGACGCTGATTGAGGTTCAAATTTACTTCTTGCGTAAAGTTTAAAAGGAAATTTTCTTGGGAATTTACGCTTTTTAGAGAAAAATTGCGTGGGTCGTTTTTTCAGAATTCGAACGATCGATATATTTCACTGTTCTATACTAATTATCTTTGGTAATTTAATTTGACATATTTAACCTCATTTTATACAAATTAAGTACACATGTAATCATGATTATTGTTATACTCACAAATGTTCCAAAAGTTCAAAAACAAATTTAGAAAGGTGATCTATAAGTAGGCTTTGCCACATTTTTGGGGAGTGAAACCGGGACACATTAATGTATGATTGGGATACCGGGGGGGGGGGGGTCTCCCAGAAATTTTTAAAAAATTAGAAGCAAAATGGTGAGTTTTAAGCCTTTTTTTAAGCCTCGCAAGTAACGAGAGTGGGGAATCTGGAACCCTAGATTGTTAGTCTACCCACCTTTTAAAAATTAAAAAGGAATTTTTGCTACATAATTTACTTAAAAATATTTTTTTCCCTTTTTAATGATAAATACTTCATAAAATTCCACAACTGTCAACTGATTCTTTCTCTCAGTACCATTTAGCTATATTATTCGACAGTACCATTGAGCTCAGTGCCATTGAGATTATAGCTCAATGCTCAGTACTTACTCCCCTGACTGTGACCGCAATAGACTCGCCCAGTAAAATAGTAGAGAGGCTCAGGGCTAGTTCATTTCTTTATGAAGCGCTTCACCGATGTGGTTCCTCCGGTTTCTCCCTGTGACGTCACTGTGCTGACTGACCACCTTGGAGAACCTAGGTGGTGGCTAGATGGTGCCCGAATGCTTGGACGCTGAGAAAAATATAATTAGAAATATTTTTCCTTGCGTCCATATCAATAATTTTCTGAAGTTAAATTTTAAAATGTTTGGGTTTCGTGAGAATGCAGTTTGTTGGCATCTGGTTGCTCTCTTGCCTGGAGTATTGCTGGTTTTAATTAGCAACCACTCTCAGGCGCAACAGGGGTGTTCCTGTTTCTTGTGGGAACTTCCTGTTTTTTCGACGTTGTTTACAAAAAAAGAGTCGAATGTTCTCGAATGTTCTCAGTATAATGTTCAACTGATTTAACGAATTAGATTCCGTGGGAATTATTTTTACTCACGCCCAAAAATGTAGTTAGCAAATAATATTTTTAAAATTTCCCTTGAACCAGTAATTTTTGTGGGGAGGGATTTTTATACCACGCCCAAAATCAGAGTTTCCCTCGGCTGTGTGTTTTTTTTATCTTTCAAGAAATAATAAGAGAGATGGAGTTATAAAAAAACACTAAATCGCGTCAGCAGGAGGCTCAGTTCGCCAGCTCAAAAAAGATTACATTTCAGCAGTTTTTTGGCCTTCTCGTATTTTTTTAGAAAGCAGATGCTCTAAGCTCATTGCAGTTATACATTAACATGTCATCCTGTGCGGTAGCAACATGCCGGAATACTCATAAAAATACAAAAGGTAAAGGTATAACGTTTCATTCATTTCCAAAACAAAATAGTTTACTGTGCAAAGAATGGCTCAATAAATGCCGCCGCCAAGATTCTGTGAACATTCAGTATGCCAGAATATGCAGCAATCATTTTACAGAGGCTGATTATGAAGATGATATGAAAAATCGCTTGCTGGGACTCCCGATGCGGAAAATTCTAAAATCTGATGCTGTGCCGAAGATTGATATTTTTTCTGCTACCTCTGAGAGTAACTCCCTTCGAATGCAAAGGCTGAAAAAACGAAGTGCGTTAAGCACAGCTTTAGAGAAATTAAACAAGGTGAGCCCAAAAAAGTTATCATCATCAGAGTTCAAAGCTGAAGAAAATATAGATTTTCTTGACCATGACAATCTTGAAATTTTGATCTTAAAAAATAAAATAGAAGCTCTAGAACATGAGTTAAAACTTACAAAAAATGACAGAAATAGAATTATAAAAGAATCTCTTCGGCGAATGAAGCGGTGGAATAAATCACGAAAGTCTTTCTTAAATAAGATTCAAGAGCAAAAGAGTGAAATACGAAAAATGCGTTTAAAACTAAAAAAGCAACATAATTTAGAAACAAAACTTAGTCGTATGTTCTCTAAAACGCAAATACAGGCATTAAAGAGAGAATCGCAAAAAATAAGATGGACTGTGGAAGACATTTCTCGTTGCATAGTTATTCGCGCTCTGTCTGCGAAAGCTTATGATTTTTGGAAATTTAAGATGCAGATTCCACTGCCTAGCGCAAGCACTTTGAAACGTTGGTGCGCAAAATTTTCTTGTGCCCCTGGTTTACAAAAAAATGTTTTGTTGCTGATGAAGATGAATTCGGAGAATGCAACTAATTTAGAAAGAATGTGTGTTCTGAGTTTTGATGAGATACATGTGTCATCAAATTTATGTTACGACACTGGAATGGACGAGATTCTCGGTCCGTTTAGAAAAGTGCAATTTGTCCTTTTAAGGGGATTGTTCTCGAATTGGAAGCAGCCAGTTTATTATGATTTCGAAGTGAAAGTGGACAAAGAGTTACTTTTTAGAATCATAACACAATTAGAAAACATTAATGTAAGCGTCAAAGCAATAGTCTCCGATTTAGGAGGTTGCGGAACGCTTTGGAAGGAATTAAATATAACACTGCAGCAAAGCTTCTTTTTCAATCCTGTGAAAAGCTCTTCAAAAATTCATGTGTTCGCAGATATGCCCCACTACATAAAATTACTCAGAAATCACTTTTTAGATAGTGGTTTTCTTTTAAAAGATGGGACAAAAATAACAACTGCAATTATTGAAGAACTACTGAACAAAGACAATGGTGAAGTTCAGCTATGCCACAAACTGAAACCAGCCTATTTACATGTTAAAGGCAATGATCGCCAAAAAGTTACCCCAGCAAAAACATTGTTTTCAGCTACTGTAGCAACAGGCATATTAAGATTAACTGGGAATCTTAAAGCTTGTAATTTTTTCAAATTGATCGACAGTTTTTTTGATATAATGAACAGTAAGCATCACGATCCACCCCCAGGGAAAAATTTGCGAGCGGCATTTGGAAATCCAAAACATTTTACTGAGCAAAAAGATATTTTACTTAAAGTAAAAGAAGAGATAAACGATATGAGAGTTACAGGGAAGAAAGGGCTCCTACCATTCCAGAAAGGAATTATAATTTCTATAAATTCTCTATTAGCTTTACATGAAGATTTAAAGTGCGATGAAGTAAAATATCTGCTTACTGCTAGGCTCACGCAAGATGCCTTAGAAAGCCTTTTCAGTCAAATACGAGGACTTGGACGATTTGATGATCACCCAAGCCCTTCAGAAGTAATTAAACGGTTGAAACATTTATTAATGTGTAACAAGCTCCCTAATTTATCAGCCAAAGTAAACACAGAATGCCACAGCGAAAAAGAAAGTGCCTATTTAAGTGCTGAATTGCTCAATAATGCTTTTGAAAATGAGTTTCAGGAGAACATTGTTGCAGAAAATTCAAATGAAGAGGAATTCCTTCTCACAGACGATCCCATTCCAATGTCTTGGGAAATCGAAATGATGAATCCGGCTGAAAATGAAAATATTGAAACTTTGGAAAAAGAAGCGTTAGCCTACATCGCTGGATATATTGCCCATAAGGTTAGGAGCGTCGATAGCTCCTTAGGAACAATATCGGCCAAATCTCAACAAGAGGATGATCATTTAAAGTGGACTAAAATGTTGTATTTGGGCGGACTTACTCTTCCATCATCTTCTTGGATGAACACCGTTTACGAGATGGACAGCATATTTCGGTGTGTTCATGGATCCTCTTTCCGAAAGGGTAAAGGAGTCATTCAGGAACTTATTAATGAACTTCAAGAACGTTTTCCGACAGTTGAAAAAAGCGCAATTCGGCTGTTCTGCCGCTTGAGAACATTTATAAGGATCCGGCAAATCAACAGAAAAAACTCAGTTTCATCCAAGCGCAAAGAAATGCAGAAAGTTCAAAAATGGGTGAAATCGAAAAAGATAAAAACTTGAATCAAGTAAGCTCCTTTTTTTTTTAATTCCAAATTTAATGTCCTTAATGATATTATGTTGGTACACAAAATTTTAGAAACAAAGAATCTAAGTCATTATTCCTTTTTTAATTTGTATTTTAATTTGCATTGCCCAAAATTGCAACCTGTTCCATGTAAATAGCTTGCAGTCTCTCCTCCACTCGAATATTTGAATTGTAGCCCCTGATCATGGATACAAAAATCAAGCCAAGGGGTCATACATAAATGATGCCACGCTTTCAGGGGGAGGGGGTTCGAGAAGCTGTGACAGTTTGTGACAAGGGGAGGGAGGGGGTTCGAGAAACTCTGACAGTTAGTGACAAGGGGCGGGAAGGGGTCACAAGAAGTGTATTACACATTTTGGTTTCTACGAAAAACATGTAAAATCAGCAAATAAAATTTATTTTTAAAGTTTTTTTTATTTTCATATTTTGACTTTAAAGTTTCATTAATCGTTTTGTATTGTAAACACCGACGCTGATTGAGGTTCAAATTTACTTCTTGCGTAAAGTTTAAAAGGAAATTTTCTTGGGAATTTACGCTTTTTAGAGAAAAATTGCGTGGGTCGTTTTTTCAGAATTCGAACGATCGATATATTTCACTGTTCTATACTAATTATCTTTGGTAATTTAATTTGACATATTTAACCTCATTTTATACAAATTAAGTACACATGTAATCATGATTATTGTTATACTCACAAATGTTTCAAAAGTTCAAAAACAAATTTAGAAAGGTGATCTATAAGTAGGCTTTGCCACATTTTTGGGGAGTGAAACCGGGACACATTAATGTAGGATTGGGATACCGGGGGGGGTCTCCCAGAAATTTTTAAAAACTAAAAGAAATGTTCTCTTTTTTTTTCCAACCTATTAGAACTTCATTTTTGTCTGTATCAAAATTGAATCAACTTCTCTTTATTGCTCTCCTCTCTTAAGTATTTTACAACCACCTCATAACTCCAAAATCTGTTTGCGTTTGAAAAAAAAAACTCTTTTTTTATCAATTTTGTTCTTAGCAGTACGCGTTTTTTCTCCTGCGATCTCTGTATTGTCAGCATGCCTACGTCATCACTTGTTTCCTCCCGGTTCCACGGGAGAGAAGCGAATGAACTAGCCCTTCTTCTCTCTCTATAGCCCTGAGAGAGGCTGGCCGCTGGCAGATTTGTGCAAGTAGTTCCAGCGTTTGCTCACAGATTACAGTTAGAATACTACTCACTTCTTTGACACTGTGCGCTGTAGTCAAAGAGATTGATTGTAGAAAAGTAACCAATTCATAAAATATTCTAAAAAACATAAATTCATTACTTTTTACATCTTACAGCCGTTTCCGGGACATTAATAAACCTGGGCGGGACACCGGGACAAGAGAAAAATACCGGGACTGTCCCGGTCAAACCGCGACGTATGGCAAGCCTATCTATAAGTATATTTTGTTTCTGAATCGCAAGTATATATGCTTGTGTAATATAACGTGACATGTGACAAGGGGAGGTAGGGGGTATGATGAAGTGTGATATTTTGGGACAAACGGGAGAAGATATATTGAAAAAAGTGTGGCATCATTTATGAACAGTCCCCAAGCTATGCTCGTGAAACCCCAATGTGCGGAATCGTTTTCGATGCAAACTTCACCTAAGAAGCATTAAAATTCAATTTTTAGTGTGTTTGTAGTTTATTGCTTTTGCAATTTTCTCTATTGTTCTAAACAATTTCAGAAATTTACTCAAGCGTTTTGAAGCAATGTTTTTCTGCATAAATATGTACTCTCTAACGTTTATTAAATTTTCAGCTTATAAGTTTCAACAAGTTTATGCATTTGGTTGATTTTACAACGGAAGGACATGACCGAATTCGCAAAAGACTGGAAGAATATATGACGTGCACTATCGAATTTGATGGATCTGTCAAGAATTGCTCGTAAGCACTCAGCATTTTGTTACTTTCAAATTAATTAAAATAGACTCTTTTATTGTGCGTCAAGATAGAGTTGTCTTCCAGGAAGACAGATTTCCTTCTCTGCCCCGAAACGTGCCGTAGGAATTAATTTTACAACGAACCTCTAAACCAGGGTTCTCAACCGTGTTCTACTTGTGGCCCGCTTATGGGCTCCACATCTCGTCGTGGCCCCGTCGCGTATATGTATATGCATATATGTATGCATGTATATTCGCTTATTTATTTATGTGTCTGGGCTGGATCCAGGTTCAAGAGGCTTACACACACAAAAAAAAAAAAAAAAAGGTTCAAAGTTATCTGCCAGTTTCAGAGCAAACAACTTCATTGAATGATACAATTCTAATTTATGAGAAAAATTCACAAATGTGCAGAGAGATTTTGTACAAAAGTATACAATTGAAATATAATAAAATTTGTTCAATAAAATGAAACAGTTCACTGTCAAAAAAGGAGCTCTGACATGGCAGTCGAACTATCAACTACTAAGGATTGGGGGAAAATAGATAAAAAATTAGAAAAAAAATAAATCCTAAAAATCTGAAAGAAAAAAAAGGGCACAGTGGGAAGATGGGAGGAAAGGAATACACGAATTCTTCCAAAAGGTGAAAAAAGCTAGTTGATGTTTTGATAGAAAAAATATGGATTTTTGATACTTTATTAACTTGAATAAAAACAGATATGCAGCTGAAATTTTAGTATTCCACTAATTGTAATACATAGCTGTATTAACTCTTATTTTTATGAATATTAATTTATGCTTCTCCAAACGAGTATTCTAAACTTGTTTAATTTGCCCGATATACGAAAGTTTAAATATAATATGGTATAATTGAGTACAGTAAACATATTCTGGGAGAAATACAACCTATCATATGTAGACTTGTAACATATTTGGTTAAAATAATGTGTAATATTTTGCCATTGTGTGAAATATTTTATCAGTTCGAAATGATTGTTTCGTGGTCTCCTTTCCGAGGTTCATGGCTCCCCTACTTTACTATTTCTTCCCGTGCCCCCCCCCTCCCCCAGATTAATTTCGTGGTCCCCCGAGGGGGTCATATGGCTCCCGTTGAGAAACTTTGCTCTAAACCATACGTTCCCGAACTTTTATTTTTACTCACATGGACCCCTTGTCATTCCTTTCTGTTTTTCGTAAACCCCCTTCCTAGGAGATCATTCTACAAGAAGTTCAATTAGTGAAACATTTATTATTGTAAATTCTAAAGCAGAGTAAAACTGGGGATCAGGTTTTTCCTAAGAAGTTCTTAAACAGTAAAGAGAAAGAGAAAAATGTCCTGAAATGTCACGTGAAAGAAATCCAAAAGAAAATTTTAAGAATTATTCTTTTCTATCATGGAAAATGTTTCTTTTTTTTTTTCATCAACATTTAATGGCGAGGTCCCGCTGAGCACTGCCTTTCTATTAACATTAAAAGGGCAAGATTTAGAATTTTTCCAATCACAAACACAAAGAGAATTGTTATCTTCTTACACAATTTATGAAACATATTTTACTAATATATAATTAGTAAATTCAAATGGCTTACTATGTAAATGAGTAAGGGAACATTGCCAAAACTTCCGTTTGGTACATCATGTTTAAAACTTGATGATAACTTACTTAAATGACATTAAGATACATGGACCCCTATTTTCCTCTCATCACCCCTAATTTTGTCTTTCATTCATGTGTACCCCTTGTGGGTCGCAATAGACCCACAAGTTCTATTCTGGAAGTCCATCTGGGCCACTTTACACCATAAAAAATCCTAGTTCAACCTTTCACCAAAAACATGGTGAAAATGGTGAAATTTAGCTGCAACCAACATTTTGGATAAAAGTTGAACCATTATAATGTTTCCTTGTTTCCCATTTATAGTGAAACTTCACCATTATAATGGTTCAACTATTATCCAAAATGTTGGTTGCAGCTAAATTTCACCATTTTCACCATGTTTTTGGTAAAAGGTTGAACTAGAATTTTTCACAGTGTAGGAACCACTATTCTAAACGAATATATTCTTTGTTTATTCTGGAAATCCACCTGGACCCCTTCAGAAACCACTTTTCTAAACGAATGTGTTCTTTGTTTAAAACCAGGTTCGATTATGTGATGGGTTCTTTCTACACTTTAGAAGATTTGCCGCAATATTGTTACACAATTTATTCATTATGGGGAAAACCTTCCGCAAAGAGAGCGAAAATCTCCACAGCAGCCAGTGAGTATATATTTTCTGAATCATTTATGCATGAGCATCTTAAAATTAAGTGATTTCTGGACGAGTTATGAATATTCAATGTAATAGAGCCTGAAGTGTTTTGAAAAGAATAGTTACAGTTTCTTCATCTGGTATCTGTGGCAGCTACTTTTGTCAGTCGCTCCGCTCCAGCTTCTAACTATAGTAGAGCCGCGGTTATCCGAGCTCCGTCTAACCGAGTTCCGGGTTAACCGAGGTATATTAGTCTTTTTAAAAAACTCCTTTGAATTGGGCGATGTTTTTTTTTTTCTTTTTTTTTTTTTTGTGGGTCAATGGCGCCATTACCTTATGCATATTGAACTGTTGTGACTTTGGAGACTAAATCATAAGCCATCAACAGATGTGATGTGTTAAAGGAGAGACAATTTAAAAAGTTGCTTGAGATTTAGGTGTGGGAGAATCGCCACTTCATCGCAAATGCCTTTTTCACATCTTTGACGACCTTTTCATTCATTTCACCCATTTACCCGAGTTTCCCTCTCGATTCGGGCTGAGTCCGTGTTATAGGAATTTTCGATTATCCGAGGTACCCTCTGTCCCCATCACCTCGGTTAATCGAGGCTCTACTGTACTTGCAAGACAAATGATCAAAAATGCTTTTGTGCTAATATATGAGTAAAAGGAAAAACAACGTAAAAAAAAAGCAAAAATTGTCTTCTGATAATTTGTGCTTTTTTACATTGTTTTTTCCATTTACTCATCAGTGAACTACAGTGAGTAAGTTGAAAACTTGCGGTGCAGCACTTTAGTGGTCAACTTAGTGGTGAACTAGTGGTGAGATAGAGGGCGAAGGTCTAATTCTGTTCCTAACAAAAACGTTCAACTTACAAAAGTGGTCAACTTTACAGGTTTTACTGTACTTGTTCTGGCTCCGTCCTGTGCTTCGAATAGTTTAAATAGGAATTACGTTATTAATTGCTCTTATTTAGTTAATTTATTAATAGGCTTGGAGCCCAAAATGTGTTTGGAATATATTTTGACATTTGTACGTTATTGTTCTCTCTGATGTAATTTCCGCACAAGCATCAACTTTTACTTATTTTCATTAATTGTTGCCAATATTCTTGTTATGTTTAAATGCAATTTTAAACACAATTTTTTTTTTAATATAATTTTTCTTGTTTTTTTTTTTTTTTTTGTTTTTTGTTTTTTTGTTTATAGTCATGAGATTTCATTTCGATGTGAATCCATTCGAAAAAGCCACCGGTTCGGAACCCCTGAAGCCTCTCTACAACTATCCGACATCAGGATCTGTGCAAATGGCCGTCCATTCTCCTTATTTCCTGCCAACACCCTACATCAAAGGCATGAATTATTTGGGTGGTCATTCCTACACTTTAAGAATAAACATGGTAAGGAAATCTGACTTTCTCAAACTTTGATTAGCCTTTCTTGTTTACTGTTGTTAGTGTATGGCGTTACAGTGAAACCTGTGGAAGTGGACCGCTTCCGGTGCAGCCCTTTGGTGGTCAATTTATAGAGGGTGGAGGCTTTTTTGTGTCATTTCTTACACTATTGCATTTATTCATTTAAAAATAATTAAAATAAAGTTTCATGTATTATCATTACTTTAAAATAGTAATCAGTATTTTTATTTTTACAATTATGCAAAATATCATTAGAGAAAATTTACCTGAGTGACTTACAGTGTATCCTATACAACTTTAATGTAAAGTACTTAATTATAATAAAGATAAATATCTTGTTAATTATGTAAGTTACTCATTAGATAGTAAGGATTTCCTAAAAATACATAATTTTTTAAAACGACTACATCAGAGATGTAAGAAAAAATTTATTTAAAGAATAATAATCATACATACATAATAGAGAATAATCATAGTACTTTTCCCATATGGCTAACTTACAAAGAAGTTTAGGCAAACTATATATTGATGTTTCATCCATCCATACTACTGGTCTACTGTTATAGCATAAAAAATATCCCGGAGAAGTTTTTTTAGTTCTATTTTTATCTTTGCAAAAATAGATAAACAAATAAGTATATAGAAATAATTTGGCGGTCAACTTTCCGAAGGATTTTTTATAACACTCCCACCCAAATTTGTCGTACATAAGGGGTCAATATAGACAGGTGGTCAAATTACAAAGGGTTCCCTACAGCCTACATTATATAATATAGGGCTAATTCCGTTCCTGACAGAAGTGGTCAACTTAGACAAATGGTCAGCTTACAAAGGTGATCAACATTACAGGTTTTACTGTATGTGCATTTTGAAACGTGTTCCGGCATTATCAGGCTGCTATATCTATTCATTCTAATGGATGGCGCTATGTTATTGTGCCCTTTCTCTGAATGTAAACATTTCGGGTAGATGACGAGATGTTATACTACGCGTTCTTTCGTGTAGATATGTAAATAAATATGTATGAGCATATATTCTCAGTAAATCATCGTATCATCATATTAGTTTGATTAGTTGAAATTATCGGTGAAAGAGCATCCATTGGCGCATCATCATATGCATAACTATAATAACGCAAATTGGGATGAATGACGGAAAATGACTGACATAAATGATAATCGTAATGTTCTTTGATTGAAATATGCAAAACTGTTGAAACAAGGAGCAAAAAACTAACGAACTTTTGAATTTTATCAATGATTATATATTTTATAATAATTTATTGAAAATTTTATGCGCCAACCTCTAGCAGAATCTTAGCTTATTGGTTGCTTGTGTAATTGTACTAGCCAATGGGGTAAAGTTGCCACGGCATTCAAATAATCCCTATACACTGATACCATACATGCAGTTATCATTGTTTTAATTTAATTACAGCCATAGAAAAAATTATAAGGACACGTTGAAAAATGAGTATTATATATTAAAATAATCATCAACTGCAAACAAAATCAAATTTAATTAACTACTTGTAATTAGGAAACATTAGAAGCTTGTTAATATGAAATTAAATTACAATAAAATTATTAAATCACAAATTAATACAAATGTATTATATGAAATATGGAAAAAAATGTAGGGACATTAACACATATGTCTCGAAATAAATTAGTATTCTACAAAATCATCTTTTTTAACAGTTACCTGTATTAATCGTCCAGTCATGGACTCAAAAAGTTTAGTTAAAGTTTTTTTAGAAATGTTTTTCCACACCAAATTAATAGATCATATCAGTTCGTCTTTATTTCCATGTTGTGTCCCATTTTTAGCCTACTTTCCCGTAAAAGTAAAAAAAAATAATAATAAAGCATGAAAGAAGGCTTAATGTATCGTGAAAATATCGTTAAAAATCAAGAAAAGTCAAAAATAAGTGAAGTAATTAAATAAAGATTGAAAAATAAAAAATTTGAAAGAAGGGTATTGAGATGGGGAAAAAGTGTGTCTGTCGGTCTGTCGGTCTGTCCCCCCCTAATAAATTTTGAACGAATTGTCCGATTGGAAAAATTCTTTTTGCATTCGAAATATCTCGGCGAGGACATCTCATTTCCATTTTGTTCAATTTTGAACAGTTCAAAAAATTTTTACATTATCGCCTATGGGTGAAAATGAAGCAAATTATGTAAACTTTGGGTACAAGGTCCAAGTTCCCATGAACAAGCTCACTGGAAGAAGTTCTTGGCGTGAAATATTGATTTGAACAGCTTTTGTTCATTTTTGAACAGTTCAAAAAATTAACACAGAGCTTACGGGGAAATTTCAACCCTATATAAATCCTGATCTAACGGACCGATTTGCTTGGAACAAACTTTATCGGAAAGCTCTTATAACGTAGAACATGTAGAAATAGAAAGTTTATCCAGATCTTACGAGCCTATTTTGCTATGAAATTTTTTGATCGGGATTTTCAAGGATATTTCTCAGTGACTCAATGAGTGAAATAATGAATGAATGAATAAACACTTGAATGAGGTAACGAATGAAAGAATAAATGCATGGCTGAATAAATGAAAGAATGAATGAGTGAGTGAATGAATATGTATTATCCGTTGAAAAGGTATATTTTCAATAATTAGAACTAAAGATAAATAAGAAAGAGAGAGAAAGAGATAGCTAGATTATAAATTTGAATTTGGTGTATACGGGAGAGTAGGCTCGTATAGTTCTAGACGGAACTTCTTGTTATACACTTCTGTAGCTAAAATGCCCCACAGATTTTTTATGGGGTTTAAATCAGGGCTTCTTGCCGGCAGTCCAGAATTTTCACTGAATTGGCCTCGAAGCATGAACATGATGCACGAGACACATGGCAACTTGCATTGTCTTGTTGAAACAAATAATCACTACTTGTGATAAGGGGTGCTTTAGGTAATAAATTTTCAGCTAACATGTCAAAATATGATTCTGAATTCAAGCGACCTCGAATGGACACTATTGGTGTTGTTCCATTGGCTGCAAAACCTGCCCACAATATCACAGAACCGCCTCCGAACTGTCGTTTGGAAAAAATGGTCTGTCTTTTCGCAAATCATACCAGTAATGGCGAAAACCATCTGGTCCGTCCAAATTAATTTTTTTTTCATCAGAAAATATGACGTCTTTCCATCTAGACCCAAAAGAAACGTTTTTCTTAGCAAATTCCAATCTACGCTTTTTGTGAAGTTTTGTAAGTGGCGGACGTGACCGTAGTTTAGCATATTTAACATTGGAATTCTTTTGCAGAACATTACGCACTTTTCGGCTAGTTCATGGTTAATTCATTTCTGTTTTAATTTGAGTAGAACCCCGTTTTTTTTAAGCAAGCTCGACGAACAATTGAACGTTTCTGGCTCATAGTAAGAGTGGGAGGCCTACCTGTACGCTTTTTCTTTCCATACTCCTTTGGATTCTTCAAAAAATTATAAATTACTGTTTTAGATCTGTTTATCTTCCTTGAAATTTCACGTCCACTCATTCCACATTTTCTGTATGCAATAATTTGTCCCTTTTTACATTCAGAGAGTTGTGTGCTACGCGCATGATAAAGAATGAGATAAAGTGAAAAATTTTACTGCATAACAGTTTTGGGATATTGTAAATAATCATATGATACGACTAAATATGCAAATTTTTGCTTTCTATTTCAAAAGAAATGTATGTCCTTATAATTTTTTCCAAGTAGCAAACTATTAAAATCTTAAAAATTCATGTATTTTAATAAATTTCAAAAATTTCGGAGTAAATTTTGCTTTAAAATGTCTCTTTTAACGTATTCATAGCACAAAAATTTTTGCATACTTTTCTAGCCAAGCAACTCCTAGAATTGGCGACTTTTCGCTTGTCCTTATAATTTTTTCCATGGCTGTATCATAGTATTTAAGAACGTTTAAATATTTTTACTTCATACAATTGTTGCTTATTATGCATTTAACTACATTTACATATGAATTAGCTAGAAACTTGCAAACGTTGAGAAATAAAAGGAGACGAAACCAACTAACGAGTTGTGCGTAGTACATCTCATCAGATAGGTTTACCCAAATTCCTATGCTAAATATCTTTTTGCGTAAAGAGCTTAAAATGTTGCCCGATTTTATTCCGACATTGTATTTTTAACTGAATTTTCAGCTGAACGCAAATTGAGCGTGTCAGGAGGAAGGTGAACATTTGTTTGTATTAGCAATCATCTGTTTTTGAAACGGTTTACAACTGAACGCAAATTGAGCGGGTCAGGGGGAAGGGGAACATTTGTTTGCATTAGTATTTATAATATCTAGAACAACGGTCATTCCGTATGAGCGCCGGGCTTTCTAGTGTATATAGAACATTAATATGATTGCAGCTAGGGATGGTGGACCATCGCTCCTACATCGGTGTGAATTCCTGTATATGCAAGACCAAGGCCGTGGTAGCCTAGTGGGTAGGAAGTCGGACTTAAACCTGGAAGGTCGCGTCTTCGATACCCGCTGAAAATCCATCATATACACTTGGGGATACATGCATGTAAAATCCGTGGACCCCAATACCTCGCACCCGGATGCAGGGCATCGCTAAGGCCTAGGGCTAACAGGAAAGGAGGCTAGAAGAGAAAAGTGTACGTGCAAGCCTGTTTTTGTTGTGCAGAAAAAAATTTTTACTGAGTAAAACAATATGCGCACTTTTGTTTTGTCGTACGTTTCAGTGCATCTTACACAACGCATCAATACGAACTCTTCTTTGTTATAGGTTATAAATTGGGATAAATAAAAATACTTCTGCGCTCTCCTTCTCCCTCCCCATGAGCCTAATAGTCTTTTTCTGTTGAAGAAATTCTTTGATTCTGGCATCGTTAGAAGATATCATGTTGTTGTTGTTACTAAAACCCCGCGATATTCCGTATTGCGGTGCATGCAGAGCCTTTGGCTCGCTCCCTTAAACACCAAAAAAATTTCGCCAATACTTAGCAGCCAAGTCGGAAGAAGGAAATCACGTGATATAAACAACATGGCTGCTCTCATGTAACTGAATAGCGTTAGCAAATTATGAACTATGTTTTCTTAATTGTAAGATTAACATTTTCAAAGTACTTTTCCATCTTTAAGTTTCGGATGGTTAGTAAAGATAATGAATTATGCAGGAGGTGTTTTTCTAAGCAAGATTTAAAAAAGAAAAAAAATTTGAAATTTAATAACAAAACAGATCTTGTATCTGTTACATACGAACTTTCGCTACATTGTACGGTAGAAACAGCTTGAGAATATGAATAGTACGATCGTTACTGAGGAAAATATAGTTGACCATTTTTTGTTGGTGATTGTTGTGCAGATTACTAAAATATGTCATTTAGTTAAATTATTAATTAATTATTACTTCCTAGTACAGATTTTTCTGTTGCGTAGAAGTTTAAGAATGTTCAATTTGCTTGCCATATTCTGGCACAGGTAGCGTTTCACGGCTTTCAAAACGCCTAGTTTATTCCTGGGGGGAAAAAAAACGAGTTTTTCACCGAAATTTAAAGCAAAATCGAGAAATTTCAGACTTCCCAAAAACTGGGAACATTCGATTTTTTTTCCTTGAAATAATTTTAATACATCAATAACACATTATTTTTTATGAAATTTTCGCAATAATATAAATACTTTACCGAACATTATTGTAAGAGCATTTTAAAACAGACAACATATTTACTTCGTTGTGTTAGTATTTGCTGTAACAAAATTTTACAGTTAGAATGAAAAAAAGGAAGTTGTTAATATTTTTAATTTACATTGCAAAACTTGATATTTGTTTAAGTCATCAATAAAAATCAAAATAACACATGAAAAACCAACCTTTACAAAAAAAAAATATTGAAATGTATAGTGTTTTAAATAGTATTTCTTATTAAAAATTACCCCTCCAAATGTGTTGGCAAAGTTGAAAAAAAATGCTATGATTAAAACGGTTAAGTTATGTATGCATGTATTATTTCTGATAGTAATTTTAAATCTAGGAAAGGAATAAAGAAGAAAAAAGGTTTTGAAGGTTAATCCTATTTTCTGAAAAGTAACCACGTCAAATATATTTTTAGAATCAAAATATATTGCAACAAAAAGGCCTATTGAATTTATAAGTTAATTTTCTAATTTTCTCAATTGTATAAGTTTGTTATAAAATGTTATACTTGACGCTATAATAGAAATAATATAACGTTATATCCAGAATAGAAATAATATAGCGTTAACGTTATATGTTCTGTAACAATATTTGAACACTGAAAACATTTTTATAGTGAGTGAATAATTTATGATTATTTGAAAAAAGTTCGTTTTTTCCTCTTAAAATTTCCAATGTTCCCAAATTTCCCAGTTTCTTCCCGAAAATTTCCGGCTTTTTACCCTTACTTCAAAGTTCTCGGAATTTTTGCATTTCTAGGCACAGGGTATATTATAGAATATTGAATGGATGCTTCTTAACAAAGCTCAAATTAGTAAACTAACTCCAGGAACTACCCGTAAGTTCAATAAATAAATTATTATTGCCATTATACAATAGGTTTTTTATTATAATCATTTCATCTACATTTTTAATGCGTAAAAATTTTATTACTTGGATCTTGAAGCTCGCAATATTTTATGAGTTCATAAATAAGTTTCTTTTGAACCCAGCATAACATATGTACAATGATTTGTGATTTCTTAATGCTGGTTTTTGAACAAATGGTTTTTTACTAGGTCAAACATTTTATTTCTTATTTAGTGTTGAGTCGATTAGTATTATTTGTATTTTAAATATATGATCGACTCAATGAAAATATCAAAATGCTTTTATTATCATACAAAATGATGATTTCATTGTGTTTTCGTTATAATGATAAATAGGGTGCGGAAATTCAAAATAATAATAACAAATAAATATGAAGTTTAACACATTTGAACATTGAACGTGGGAAAAATCAACTGGATTATAGAAGTATCACATAAAGAAAAATAACAAAAGATTTTTGGAAGTTCATTTATTTCATCAATTCTGAAATAGCTGTTCTCATGTTTATTCTTCTATAAATTTTCACCTTTTAACTAAAAAAAAAATAGTTATACAGGCATAAATAGATTTAATTCTTTTGGTACTAATCTAAAAAATGTTGCATGAAAATAAAACGACCCCAAACTGCCTTAGTTCTCATGGCATACAGTCAGATTTTACACACATTTCGCACAATATAAGAAAGTTTCTATGCTGATTTATGCTTTTTATGTATTTTTTTGAAACAATATTTAATAAAAATAAGTCATTCAAGTATTGAAAACAACATCATAGTAATAAAATACATACTGCAATGTATTTGTTTCTCCATGATGTTGTTGTAATAATAAGTTAAACACATTGCAATAATGTATGCGTGAATTATTGCAACCTTGCAATAGTAATTCAAAGATTTAAGCAGACGTACGAAGACGAAAATGCTATGGCGGCGATTCGCGGGGTTGCTGTGTTGTTCTCCGTCTAATGTTTACATTCGGGGGTGGCCACATTGTGAACTGAATCTTCGCCAGTTTGGTGAAAATCGCACGCACCGCAATACGGAAAGTCGCTAAAACCCCTGGCATAGGAAAGCCTGCTACCTGGTCCAGAAGATCAATAATCCACTGGCTTGGGGTGATATGCAGCTTCAATTTCAGAGCGAGGAACCACGAGGGCTGAAGACTGACTTGAACTCAAATTTTGTGGTCTCTTTAATTTTGTACCAGATCCCTGATGAGAGACCGTCACCTGGGATTGGCACCCCTAGAGGTGTCATTTCACTTTGAGGACTTTGGAGCCACGACTTATTTTCCGTGCACCATCTCCCTTTAGCGTACACGCCCCCCAGGAACCAGCCGCGAGAAGGTGTCACCCTCTCAAGCACTGACCTAAGTCGATGTTGCTTCACTTTCGGTGTCCTGCGGGAACCGAGCTTCTACCGACTATTGCGGACAGATATCATCATAGCAGTAGTGTTTTAAACAAATTTGCTTCCATCAAGTAGAAAAGACGAAGCTCCTACTATACTTCAAGAAAAAATTTGCATTTCTTTTGAGGTCGTATTACAGTTCGACCAGAAAATTTTGAGATTTTGTCACTTCTGTTCACTCACTGCAGAAAAGGCCAAATCCATTCCAGTTTTAGTTAATCACACCCATTAAACACGCCTTGAATATCCATATGAATTATTGTTGATCGTAGAAAACAAATTGCACATATATGAGGGAAAATATTGGCCAATAGATTATCAAAAGAATTTTGGCTAAAGTTAACAAGTAGGAGGAGGAGGGGTGAGAGAGAAGAGTTAGGGCCATGAACAAATTTCTCCTTCTTTTACAATTTGACTACGAAGCTTTGAGACTTGGTCGATTCTGCGCATGGCAGAAAAAGACGAATCCATTCCAGTTTTAAGGGAAGTTCGTACTGCAGGTGCGTTTATTAGCATGCGAATCAGAATGTTTACTTCTCTGTTTGTTGAAAACAACTAAATTTATAAACTGTCGTATAACATCAGCTCGGAAGAAATAAAGTATGCTGAGAGAACTGAAACTAGAACAGAATGCGGCACATTCCTTATACCAGCAGTTCCTCCCTTTTACGTGAATGGATTGTTCTTCGCACTCTACCAGACAGAGCTTTTTTTTTTTTTTTGCCGGTAGAACTGTACTTCCACTCCGGATTTACACTGTCAAATATATACATTTTCCGGGTACCCCTTAGTTTGGCGTTATATTTTGGCGATAAAATTTTATTTTTGGTTAGGCAGCGGACATTTTGCTAGTCACATCTTGGCGTCAAATAAAATCGCAAATAAATCAAGGGGTACCCGGTTGTAAACATTTACCGCATTTTTCATTTACATAAGGTTTTGGAGCTCCGACAAAATAATAATTCAAACGTGTTGGACATCTTTTTAGATCAATTTTTATTCTTTTGTAGGAAGAAACTCGCTTGCTGCCACCTCCATACGAGTCTAATTGCACGGATTATTTGCAAACTTGGAGAGAACGCGGAGGGAAAGCTCCTGTAAACCAAGTGGTACGAAAATATTTTTATGTCTTATTTACTTTGCACACTGTCGGAAAGATTCTATATAGAGAAGACTAAGCATTCCGCATTCTCCATTTTGTTTCATTCTTGTTTGATATGGTTGTATTATTTGGCATGTCATCACCATTAGCCATGTTTAGCAGTGTCCAGTGCCATATAATCAGTGGATGTTAGTACGTTGAGCGTTCCTGTTTTCAAATGTATCTTTGATGATACTTTTATTCACAAGATTATACGCACTTTTTAAATCTTGTTGGAGGAGGGATGTGTAAACTAATAAGTTTGGCTAAAATTGCAAAAAGGAACGTAAATCTTGAAACATAAACAAAAAATGTATTTCATTATTTAATTTAAATCTTTTTTTTTTTTTTTGCTTGGGGATTATTCATAAATGATGTCACGCTTCGAGGGGGGAGAGGGGCTCGTGAAATTGTGACAAACTGTGACAGGAGGAGGGGAGAGGGTAACAAGAGCTGTGACATCACGTTTATTCATCATAGTGGGACGTGTGACAAAGAGGGAAGGGGTCATGTTGAAGTGTAACATTTTGTGACAAAGGGGGGAGGGGGTCAAATATATGGGAAAAAAGCGTCACATCATTTATGAACGGTCCCTTGTCTCATCTCTCAGACAGGCCCGACATTTGAGATTTTTTTCAGTGTGTAGCGAAGAATATTTATTCATTATATTAAAATTATTTGTTTTATACTAAAAAATAACAAAATAAATCGTCCCGCACGCATAAATACAATACATTTCGCAGGGCCAGGGGAGTGGCAACTGACCATACTGTTCCACCCCCCCCCCCCCCCTCCGAAATCACGACAAATTCTTTTCCTACAATTTCAGAATTTCAATAATAGGAGTTCGTATAAATGATGAAGTAAGAAGCCCATTACTTGTAACCAAAATTTCTTAATTATATCCCTTTTCATCTAATAAGAAGGCGACCTACACACACACATATAAACTCTGTGCTTTATTTTTATAGATTAAATATAGATTATACCAGATTGATATTTTTCAATACAAAAACTTTATATTTTCTCCCTTTTAGGGTGTATTTCAGGAGTGCCGGATGAATAAGACTTATGAAGCTATTAATTGCGTTCCCTTGGAAATAGACTACCCTCATACGTACAATGTTTGCCGAGCGTGTACTGGAGATTGTCCGCGTAAGTGAAACTAAAATATTTATTTTAAGGAAATGCTTGATGCAATAATTCCCGTTAAAGATGAAGGTTTTCTTCTGCTTCTTTTCTTAAATTCACCTTATGGCTGAAATAAATTTTAACCCTTTAACTACGGGTAACGTCAATAGACGATTTGGCGAAACTTTGCTGTTTTACGGGTAACGCCAATATGCGATTTGATGAATTATGCTGAAAATGTAGGTTTCGGAATAAAAAGTTGAACAAATGGAAATGAATTCGTTCTTCACATTGTAAGTAATAATTTATTCAATTGGAAATGGCAAAATTAGAGGTACAGAAGGGGGAACTGACCACCCCCTTTTGATACAGTGTGCCGCCGATTTGCAAGCAAAAAAAGCTACACCTCATAGGAATTTTGATTTTGAGCAACAAATTTCCAATTAACATTAGCCAAACAAAATATAACAAAACAACATATAACCAAACCAAATATATCAAAACAGCCAATAACAAAATTTGCTACGGCGAAAGCGTTTTTTTCTCAAAAAATCGTTATAGGTCGAAAATGGGGAGTCTACGACTAATGTTGATTGGAACTCTCCAGTTTTGCTTTTTCATGTAAGAAACGCATGACATATACATAAGAAATTGATATATCGCCATTTATGCAATTTTTGGCGTTCAGACAAACAGATTTGGGAATATATTTCGGTAGTTAAAAGGTTAAACATTTGTGCTAAAAAATAAAACCTTTTGAAGCATAGAAAAAAGAATTTTTTTAAACAGATGAAAAGTAAAATGCAACATACACTGCGTACTAATTTTGCAAAAGATTGAAGACACGTGTTTCGAGCTCGCAAGAGCCCCTTGTTCAATGCAGATGAAGTGAGCCTCTATATGAAAGTCTAATATTGACTTCAGTTGGACGTTTTTCATCGAGAAGCTCACTTTTACATTGAAAAAAGGATTCCTTGCAACCTCGAAAGACGCGTCTGAAATCTTTTTCAAAATTTGCGCGCAATATAGGTTGCATTTTACTTTTCATTTGTTTAAAATATTTCTTTTTTCTATGCTTCAAAAAAGATTCATGAATGTGAATATAAAGCAAGAATTCTCGATTTTCAACTCACTGAAATAAATAACATTTCCATTTTTTTGATGATTTAAAAAATTGCCTTGCAGACAGAAGAGTTATCATTTTGAAATGAATATTTTTAAATCAAAAGTAGCGCTGCAAACAGTAACACTTGCATTAAATTAGTTTTCATGTACTAGGAATAACAAAAGAAGTAAAACTCCATAAATATTTCTTAAAATCGAGAAAAATAAAATACATTTAATTAAGGAAACAACAACTTAAGTCGGCACTAAACTTTAATTTTTGCATTCAAGCAAAAATCTAAGCGGTAAAGACGTGATGGATTATGCATGAAGCAGATTCGAAATAGCGACGTTTCTTATCAGTTTATCACTGAGTAAAATGTCAAACTAAAATAAAATTATCTTTAAACGAACTCTTCGTTAAAGTATATGTAGACACAAATGTGTAAAAATTAATGCACATGAAAGAATAAAACTAAAAAAGGGAATGTGTTAAAAATAAAAAGATTTTAATAGATAAAAAATATTAAATATATATGTTACGCAACAACGTCACTATGGGGGGGGGAGGGGTTGGTCTGACCTGGGTGACACCCTTTTGGGGGGGGGGCTGGGTGCGAGGACACCCAAAATGAGATAAATAGCTTTTGAAAAATACATATACTTGAATTATACAATTTCACTGATGCTATTTCATGGTATAACTTAAAATAAAGGTAGTTAACTGTAAGACGCATCAAATGAACAAAAGGGAATTTCTTCTTCTTTTTTTCAATACTGAAAATAATAAAAAACTGCAAGTTTATACAAATAACAAATTTTTTTTGTTCGTGTGGGCGGGGGCGGGGGGGAACCACAAATAACTGCCCCGGTGACACCCATGCTAGGAACGCCACTCTGTTACGCTCTCCTGATGGGGATAGATTCAGGGAGGATTTTACTTTGTTAATGAACCCTCTCATGCATGTAAGCTTCATATGAGGGAACAAATTTGTGCTTCAAATTTTTATGCAGATTCGTTTCTGTGCTGCAATTTGCGATGTTGTCCTCATCTGGAGACTCCAATCAGTTCTTGGAAACCACAAAAAGTTTCATAGGGTATTCAAGATAGTTAAAAGATTAAGATCTCTGTAGAAGTTCACGAAGGATTTAAGAAAGAAGAGAAGATCTCAGTTCCAAATCACATGCTGTTTATTTACTTTGCAGCGTGTATTACATTACTGGGCAGTTTGACATTATTTTATAGCTTCTTATTAACTATGAATGAAGTTTGAATATTCAGTGTTGCCGTCTTTATTATTATATTCAATAAATATGACAAAAAAGCACAAAGCGTCCTTATACACGGAGACGAATTTTTGACTATAAAAGACAAAAGTTTCCAAAAATAAATTATTACACTACAATCCTGAGATACGAAATTGGTTTGTAGCATATGATTTTTTTAATAAGACAAATAAATAAATGCACGTATGAGAGGGTTAATTTATTTTTCTTTATGCTTTGAACAAAAAATTAATAAAGGGCTGAACTAAAATTCGTTAGATTCGAACTAACAATCGTTATCAATCGAAAGGAATAGCAAGCTTTTCACAGATGAAACTTTTATGTGTGCAGATCAAAATACTTTGTCTACACACCGCTTTTTATGCAGCTCAGTTTCATTTGCAATGAATATGCTGGAGATAGAGGACTAAGCTCAAAGGCCCCACTGATCAGTGCTGGTATTAATCAACAATATTTTATAAAATGTAAATGAAGGTTTTTAACCGTTTATCGCGTCCTGCAGTGGACCAGTCGGTAGAAACTCGGTTCTCGTTGAACACCGAAAGTGAAGCAACATTGACTGAGGTCAGTGTTTGGGAGGGTGACAACCTCTCGCGGCGGCTGGTGTCCTTGCACGCTAAAGGGAGCTGGTGAGCGTTAAATAAGTCGTGGCTCCAATGTCCTCCAAGTGAAACGGTACCTCTGGGGTGCCAATAACAAGTGAAGGTTTCTCATCTGGGAGCTGGTTCAAGAATTAAGAGACCTTTCAAAAAGGGGCGGAAATCGGACTCCTGCCTATAAGGGCCCCGTTAGACTCCGGAGCAGCGTACCCATTCTTCCTCGCCACGAGCGAGGACTCGACAACAACAACCGTTTATCGCTTTTTGAAGCAAAGTTGTTCGTTTCAAACCTTATCCGTCTTTACAATTATCGACTGCGGTTAATATTGTTCGAGGTTTTTTTTAGAATACAAAAATACAGAAATGCCAGAAATCTCTAATTTATTGAAAGATAATTTCTTCTTTACAATCTTCAATGTGCCATCTTTTGCGCTTTGTGAAGAACACTGTTACAGTCCTTTGTGGCTGAGATATGCAAATGTTTTTTTTTCATCGCAAAATATGCTTACTTCTGAAGTGACCCTTTTTAGCCTACTTTCCCGCAAAAGTTTTTTTGAAAAAAAAAAAAAGAATGAAAGAAGGCTTAATGTACCGTAAAATAATAGTTGAAAATAAGAAAAAGTCAAAAAAAGTTAATTAAATAAATAAAGGAAAATTAAAAATAAATAAAGGAAAATTAAAAAATTATTAAAAGTATTTTGAAATGGGGAAAATGCGCGTCTGGTCTATCAGTCTGCCCCCCCCCCCCCCCATAACTTTTGAAGGAATTATCCGATTCGAAAGTTTTTTCTCGGCCAGGACATCTCATTCCCTTATTTTTCTCTTTGATTTGAACAATTTTTCGTTCAATTTTGAACCGTTAAAAAAAAACTTAACATTAGACCCATGGGCAAAATTGAAGCAAATTCTGTAAACTCTGGGAAACAGATTACTATGAACAAGCGTATTAGAAGGAGCTCTCGAAGTGAAATATTTTTTATTTAAACGACTTTTGTTCATTTTGAACAGTTTAAAAAGAATTAACATTAGTGCCTACGGGGAAATTTGAATCCAAATATAAACCCTGACCTAACAGAGACTGCTTTGCTTGGAACAAACTTTACCGGAAAGATGTTGTGATGTGAAACATGTGCAGATCCGAGGTTCATCCAGAACTAAACGAGCCTATTTTCCCATGAAACCTTTTGGTACAGATTTTTAAGGACATTTCTGAATAAATAAATGAGTCCATGAATGAAAGAATGAGTGAATGAATATGTATTAACCATTGAAAAAGATATACTTGAAGTAATTATGAGCTAAAGCTAAATGAGAAAGAGAGAGAGAGAGATAGGTAGATTCTCAATTTGATATTGTTGTATACGAGAAAGTAGGCTCGTATAGTTCTAGATAGAACTTTTTGTTTAATTTCTTTTTCCCACACACACAATCCATAAACAATATTGCTACCTATCTGATGTTCCCGGCGCTCATCAAATTACGCATTCAATGCGAACCGCTTTTCGGGAAATGGATTTTGTCATGCTCACGCACTGATGACGAATAACTACAACTGCTTGTGCTTTATGCATTAATTATATTTTACTAGGCTTGTTTCAGTTGATTTATTAATACCCAATTTTCATGTGCTCTCTTGACTTTATCAAACGCTCTCTTGATAGTCAATCTCTCCAGCTTACGACAGTGTATCATTTAATCACAGTAATATTATGACAATCAACAGTAATATTATGACAGTGTATCATTTAATATTATAGTTTTTCCCCTTGAGTAGTTATCAATAAATAAATAAATAAATAAATAAATTAAAATAATAAAAAATGTAAAAAAAATCTGCATATTAACAAATTTAAATAAACCTCGTAAAATCAATTAAATGTAAAATGTGTATTTGGCAATAAAGTTTTAGAGCAGAGAAATTTTTATTTAATTTCTTATCTTTGTTACAATAAAAAATAATTGAAATAAGTAAGTATAATTAAAAAATGATTTTTCCAAGCATTTATTTTGTAATTAGTTAAATTCATGTGAAATTAAATAAGCAAATAAAATTAATACATAAATAGAATAACCATTTCTATGCAACGGAATTTTCCTCGATTAAAAATTCAAATCCAGTGTTGAAGGGTCGAAATCAAAGCGGAAAAAATAAATAAAACAGCTTTTTGAAAAAAATTACCAATTTGATTTTATAAGTTTTGTTTATTTTCCAAAGCTTCGTTTATAAATTGAATATGAAAAACATTATTTAAACATGATATTTTACACTTATAAATAATATGTATCTTTATTTAAAATTCATTTGTCTTTCGTTTTAAAATATTTAAAATTACGCGACTAGGATTGATCAACTTCTGTAGAACGGTTTTCTTTGCAGAAACACTATGACTGCAGTGAAGCGATCTTACAGGTTTAAATTGACGGATTTTGTTTCGTTACGACGAATGTCAATGCTGATTTAAATCATTGCGGATTTTATGTATTGCACTAGGGCGTCCGCCCCCTGCTCGCAATAATTAATTATTATGTATTGCTAGAACAAAGTTACGAAGTTAACATTTATTAAGAGCTGATCGTTTTAACTATACATCCCATTATTAAATTGCTGATGCTTTTATTAATGAAAATAGTCGCTTTCAAACTTAAAGAAATGTAATGTTTTCCTTGGTGAAAAAAATTAAAATAAGAAGGGGGGAACGCAAGTGCAATGCATAAAAAATTGTCAAGAGTTAGTTATTGGAATATTCTCAAAAGTGTTGCCACTCAAAATATTTAATATTTTCTCAAATAAATGTAATTTGAACGAAGCAAAAAGAAAAGAAAAACAGAACCAACATGTGGCCACTCAAGATAGCTGAAAACTTAATTTAAACAAAACCCTGAAGAAAAGCCTAACCAAGGTGTTGCCAAATCTTATATCTAAATTAGGGCTGATTTCGGGTTTTATATAAGCAAAAATAGTATGATAAAAGTTTAATTATAATTTGTTTTGTCATTTTCCAGCTCCTGTTGATGTAAGGGAATGCTCTACTTTAACTGAACGTTACAACCAACCATGCGAGTAAGTAATGTGACTAGTAAATGTAAGTCTTGTGCTTGTAGTGTTTATTGTGATAAAGATATCAAATTTGTTCTCTTAATTTGTAGGGTGAAGCATTTCAGTAAAATCCAATTCTCAAAATTTTTAAGTAAGAAAATTCGTAATGATTAAGCACAATTTTTTAATATTATGTATGTGCTTAAACATGGCTAAAATAAACAATAAGAGTAAATACCAATTTTTTACAAACATACCGGAACATGTATTATATACATGTAAGATTAGTATACTGAATAGTATTTAAACAAATGACCTTTAGCTAATTGTTGCCATTTTTTATAATTATTAATGCTTATTTCCAATATTTCATCCAGTAATTATTACATATTCCAGTAATTATTAAATTCTTAAGTATGGAGATTTATTGGAACTTTATAAGCTTAAGGCATGAAATAAGAAAAAACATGAGAGGGGATGGGCTATTAAGGCCCATACAAATTGTATATTATGTATAAAGGTTTTTCATTGAAAAAATGGTAGCAAAACACTTAAAAATTTATATCTTCGTCTTATAGTTTTGGAAGGATTTTTTGTAGCCTAATGTTGAGTTAAATATATAGTTTAGAATCGAGACACAAAAGCTAAAAAATTGATAAGACATTTGAATAGGAATAAGTTTTGGTTTTAAAAATATCATCCATTTACTCTGTTAAATAATACTATTAGTAATTTCGAATTTCCTTTGATTTTGCTCATAATACATGCAGAAAAATTCATTACCATTTTCAGAGTTGTTCTTCAACAAGAAAATATTTTTATTCTGAATCCTCGCTTTGTTATTATTCTTTTAAAACAATTATTTTGATATCCTGACCCAAAGGCGCTTGGCTTTAAGCTATATTGCCGATCCTAGTATGGTAATATGTGTGAAGGTTAGGACTTTTATGAACCAACCTCTCTTTATTTCCCCAGAAAAGGAGCCTGGTTGCGTTTATACCCTGATTTATGTACAAAACCACCCAAATTTTAATTTTTAGAACGGTCAAACAGTTTCTTTTGTCTCTGTTGACATTAAAATATTTTAAAATACCTAAATAGTGTTAATATGAGGAACTTTTAGAAAATATCTTGAATGTTAGAATTTAGTTTTTCTTTCTTTCCATTTTTTTTAATTACTTAAGCCTTTAGTTTTGAACATACGTATGAGAATACTGAATTTACGAGTGACTGGGCATAATTCATGTATTTCTCTATGATAAAGTTACTTGCTTCTTCGTTGGTAAGTTTTTAAGAGGTTGTTGTTTTTTTCAGCTCTATTACTTATACTGTGTCACGAAAAAGAAAAGCTGTGTTTGTGTATGATGACTATGTAAGTACAACTTTATTACTAATGCACTTTATGCAGTAAATACCGTTATGAACTTCAAGGGAATCGGAGAATGTTCCGGTGTAATAGAATGTTCCTTATAACGGAATATATGTTATCATAATTGTATTTTGAATATTTATTTCGTTATAACAGATAGTTCCCTGTATTGGTATCACTGTAACGAGATTGTACCGAATATAGGTTGTACAACATGCTAGTTCATCGCAGTCTTATCTTGTATAGTGGAGTCGTGAAATAATTGGGACTTGGCCTTTTATGATAAAAGAATTTTTCAGATTAAGCGAAATCATTCTTAAAATAAACTTGAATATTATTAGGTATGGTTATAGTTTAGTTTACAAAATCTGTTTAAACATCGTTGACTAAAAACACCACAAATAGATCTTTAAAATTGTTTTAAAAGAACCTGTCTACGTCTCAGCAGGATATTATTTTTTCTTAACTTCAAAGGTGAAATTTGGCATTCTTCAATTTGATTAAAAAAAAGCTAATATTAAAAATTTAAAAATAAACTCGTGTGCTTCAACAATCATTGGTTCAGTATAGTGTCAAACTTTGAATTTTCTTGCAATTTTCAAAAATATACTTTGTAGTAGTTGACTAGTTTCGTTGTAACCTTAGTTCTTTCTGACTCCAAAAAACCATGCTATTTTACTTTGGCCAAAATACAAAAGTCCTGAATTACTTCTGTTTCCATCCTGATTTATTTTAAAAACATAATGAAATAATATTAATTTTGTGATTCAAAGTAGTATTTAATCATAAAATAAACAAATAAATAAATAAAACAGCATTCTTATTTGGATGCTATTTTATTGACCAAAAAGTTTGGTTGTTTAAAATACTTAATATAACATCCGATTTTTTAGAAAAAAAATTATATGTGAAAAACAGGGGTTTTTTTTTTATTATTTTAATTGGAAAGGCTTCGCTTGATTTTTCTTTGTTAGGAAACTTATTAATAAATGTCAAACTCATTGTCGAAAAAAGAGTTTGTTGCCACTAAGCTGTACTATTAAAACAGTTGCTGTTTCAATGTAAAATAACACAATGTATAATGATAATTAAACTGTCATAATTTTGCACCGACTTTAAAAATTATGATTAAAAGTCGTATCGATGTTGTTTTAAGAATTAATTTATTTTTCACTTTTTAGCGCAATTTATAATTTAAAGTCGGTTCGACTTTTTTTCCAAAAATTATTTTTACTTGTTTTCTTTTAAAATGTAAATCCTAATATGTGAATATCTTTTCCTTTGTTAGGGAATTGAGAGAAAAGTTTCAGAGGTAAGTGTTAGTTCTTTTTTGTTGTTGTTGTTGCTAATTCCCATCTGGTCTGACGGAGTCGGACCAGATCAATAAATCCGCTGACAAAGAGAAAGTCCAAAACCAAAAGAGGAGAGGAATGGATGTCGTCGCAGTCCAGCCCTAAACAGGTCAAGATATGCTCAGGTGATGCCTGGGTTTGCTGGCATTTAGGGCAAAGGGGGAAGATTTTATGGTTATCAGAAAAAGTGAGACTTTTCAGGTGTCCACTGGCAAGTCGAGATAAGCAAGTGTTTGTCTGCCTGTCACCAGGAAGAGAAAGAGAGAGTTCTGGTCTTTGCGCTCTATACCAGTAGTGAGTAGGAGGCAGCAGCCACTTTTGTTTGTTCTGGGCCTTTTGCCTTGCGAAAAGTTCAAGGTATGTAAGCTCTGAGGTAGAGGGGACTGGATGGTCTAGTCCCTTCTATGCAAGAGTGTCAGCCAACTCATTTCCGTGGATATCGACATGGGACGGGATCCATTGAAAGTGAACTTCATGCTGCTGCGAAATGAGCTTTACTTTTTGTAAGATCGATAAACTGGTTTTATCTCCAATGAGGGCCCAATTTTTGAGGTTTTGGATTGAACTACGGCTGTCAGATAGTATCCAAATATTTCCAAAGTTCCTTTCACTCATGATTTTCTCTAGTCCCCTGTCGATTGCAATTAGCTCGCTTCTAAAAACGGAACAAAAGTCGGGGTTGCGTTGATGAAAAGGGTAGTTCTCACGAGGTGTTTCAATATACACTCCGTCTGTTCATCCATTTTGCTGCCATCAGTGTATATTTTGATGACATTTGGAGGGATTTTATTGATGACTTCCAGGGACAATTGCTTAAGGAAGTCAGGTAAACAATCTTTCTTATCAAGCGTGGTAGGGAGGCTTTCATGTAAACTAACATTGGAGAGATCCAAGCAGGAATTGAGATTGTAATGAAGATAATGAGGTTCTATATTTTCTGCGATTAACTGTTGTGATTTAACATGGCTAAAAGGACTGTTTTTCTTCAGCCTTTGATTGCAGGTCCAATTATTTAGGTAAGTAACAGTTAAGTTGCCTTGGTCTAAATGAGAAAGTTTATTATAAAATTGCACTAAATTAGCTTGCCTTCGAATATAAACAGGTTGCAGATCTGCTTCGTAAAGGACGATCTCTGAAGGACAGCTACGTTTCAATCCAGTGATGATGCGAGCGGCGCTCAGTTGAACCCTTTCCAATTTGTTTAAGTTAGATTGAGAAGCACAGCAGTAGACAGGATAGCCATATTCAAGAATTGGTCTAACAAGTGCCTGATAGGAAGTCCTAAGGGTAGTTGCATCTGCGCCCCAGTCCCTACCAACGATAAACTTAATAAAATTTAAGCGCTTCCTGGCTTTCGAGACAATGAATTCAATATGTTTGTTACTTGTAAATTCGGGATCGAGAATGAAACCCAAGTATTTTGGGTGTTTCTCGTAGGAGAGCTTCTGGTGCTTGAGAAACAAGGACGGTTCATATTTATAAAGTCGCTTATTGGTAGTGAAGAAGGTGGTTATCGATTTGGCTGGGTTGAAATTCAATTTGAGTTCATCTGCGTACTTGGATATGGCTTCTAAGGAGTTGTTGAGCCTCGACTCAATCTCGACAACGTCGTCACCGCTGCCCCAAAGAGCAATATCATCAGCAAACATTCCGATGCGAGACCCGAGAGAGACAGTTTTCTCAATTCCGGCCAAGTACAGAGCAAAAAGAGTTGGACTGAGGACAGTTCCCTGGGGGACACCCTGGCTGAGATGAACCCTATTTGAGAGGGTTCCATTGAACTTCACCCTGATAAGTCTGTAATGTAGATAGTCTGAAATCCAAGCCAGAGTATTGCCTCGAATCCTTCCATTCTCTGTCAAAAGCTTTCGTGAGGTCCAATAAAGCCGCTACGCTGTGATGGGTTGGCCTGTAATTCTGCGCATCTCTGATAGTTTGGGCGAAGAAAAGAACTTGGTCCATTTTGCTGTGGCCTCTTCGGAAGCCGAATTGCTCTCTAGGGAGAAAATTGTTCTTGTCAAGAAAGAAATGCAGTCTGATTAAGACCATTTTCTCCATTATTTTACTCGTAGTACAGGTTAAAGCTATGGGTCTGAAGTCTCCAGGTGAGCAAGAATCTTTATTTGGTTTCTTGATTGGTATGATGGTGGCTTTTTTCCATTCTTGGGGTAAGCGCCCCTTTCTCCAAGAGAGGTTAAACAAGTCAAGCAGTTTTTGTTTACCAAAGGATCCAAGGTTTTCGAGCATGTAGCCATGAATTCCATCCGGACCGGGGGATTTGCTAAGGTCGAGAAGGGCCATTGCAAGTAGAAATTCTTGCATATTAAATTGAGTAGTCATAGAAGGATCACCGAGTTCTTTTTTAATGAACGGAATGGTTTTCAATTGCATTCTATAAGCGCTACATGCGAAGTTACATTTTTATGAAATCAGAATGCTTTTTGAATTGAATTGAATGGGTTTACATTTTAAAAACTATGATTTTATACATGCAGACGATTTTTTGCATCTTGAAAAATCCACCGACACTTCCGGGCTCGATCCTCTGACCTGAGGCGTACGAGGCATGCACCTTACCACTACACCACCCTGTCGACACTGAATAAAAATAATGGAAGAAATATTTCTTCTTCTTCTTTTTAGTAACGAAGTTAGCTTAGTAACATAGTTCGATGTCTGTGAGTATAATGGAGAAATTTAATAAATTTGTTGACAGAGGTTCATTTGAAATGAAATAAAAAGTCCAGACGGTAAGGATCAATTGCTTCAATTCCATTAGATGTGGCCAAATAAAAGACGAGCGGTTATACGAATAATTTCCTGAATTTTTAATCATACAAAACTACCCATCTTCTGGAGTTGCTTCCTTGCGACCTGCCAGAGGGATGAACTCTTCCTTTGGAATTTCTTGTTCGCATGGAAGACGATGTATGCCCATGGAACATTGGACAGGAGAAAGAAAACATTTAGCATTTCTTGTTCAAGTCTTGTAACAATTACTTTTTCTCTCAAAATCACGGGGTGAAATTACGCTTTCGATTTATTTCTCGTGCCCGTGATATTTCCGAAGTGGAGTTTTCAAAACTAACACACCAAAAAGTTAAGAACAATCTATTCATCTTATCTTATGCCCGGATCATTATTTATCCCTTATGTTACATACTAAATGACAGTACCACGTCATTTTCCCAAAACCTGGAAAGATAATGAAAAAGCTTCAAGTAAAAGATAATGTCGGCCACCTAAGGATTGAATGAATCATGGATTGGTCAGCTTGGAGAAGTTAGTTTTGTGTACCATGAACACATCTGAATCTGTAATATGAGGAGAAAAACAGTAAATTCTGTTAAAAAAAAAAAAAAAAAAAAAAACGTGCTGACGACGGGGGAGGGATAGAAAAAAGGGTAAGTGCCGAAATATTCACGTAATCTTATGATGCAATATTCCGTTCTATGTTGTAATCTACTCAACATAAGTATATGACTTGACCGGAAAATTAGAGCTTGGTTTCTTGTTTTTGTCGATGGGGCGTGGTGCGTGTAAAAGCGGGGTCGGCAATTTGCTTGGAGCACACCTTAAATATGGGCCTGGTTATGCGCATCAAACAGTAGAATTGGCTAACTCACGCAAGAACCGTAGCATAGGCATTGACAGTTGAACTCATGTATGTTGTGACGAGCATAATGCCAGCTATTGCTAAATTTCGAACTATTTTATTTTGTTGCGCCATTTCCCACTTCGCGCAGATTCAGGACAAGTTTCACATAATATATATATATATAATGTATATGTATATATTTTCTCTATATACATACTTACACACACATATGTACGTGAGTTCCGCGGCTCAGAGGTATTTTACACTATGTCTGGCTATCCAACGCTTAGAGGTTCTCCTCTAAGATCCAACGCCACGCCTGTTAGATGCGCCATCTATTGACGGAAAGGTTACTAAACTGAAAAAAAAACTAAACTTTAGGTAAATTATTTTAGCTACCTGTAAATAGTTCCATTCTTTTAAAATAAATATTTTACAAAATTCTTAATAATATGACCCTAAAACTGTTCAACAGCTTCCAAAATCATCCAAACGAAGCAATTCGTACCCAATCCCAATACATAAATAGGAACCAGAAGTACCCCTACCCGGCCAGAACCTGTCTGCTCAACTATGATTCTCTCAGTACTAAGCATAATCCTCTTCCAAATCCTCAGTTAGACATGCTCTCCTTGAGATAGTCGTTTTTTTGCTATTCATTTACTTATCTTATATATGTGAAGAAAAAAATTAAAAAAGTGAAAATCCAAAAAGAAAAGTATAAATTAAAAAAAAAAAAAAATGCTTAAAAGAAGAAAAAAAAAATATATATATATATATATATTTTGTTGTCTTGTATTTTTATGTAGCCTACTATTCTAACTCGTCCGAGACGCGGACCCCCCCCCCCCCCCCTCTGCCCTTCGGGGACGTGATGTAAGCCTTAGGGCGCATTGATCTATCTCCTAACGACGTACGCTCACAAAGGAGATCTGGGTAAAAGGCCCCTCCTGGGGCCTAACGGCCCATCAACAAATATAAGTGATGATGATGATTAATAATATGATCTTAGTTAGAATATCGTCATGTAAAACGTGAACGCTATCTTTGCTTAAGGTAAAGGTGGCAACTGATAATTTTATCTTTCAATGTACCAGTAGGCCGGGGGGGATCGGCTTCAAAGGCAAAATCTGCTGCAGGACCTAGGATTTTAAGTAATATTGCGAGAATAAAATAAGGGATTACTGAAAATTGAATATGTTTCTAGAGAGCAAAATCGAAAAATTGCCCTCAACGGTTATTTTCAAGAATATTATGTAGCAAAGGTTGTTGTTGAATAAATATAATGCATTGATATGCATTTGTATGCATTTTGCTGTTTTTTTTAATGCTATGTACATAATATAATACGTTGTTTACACCATTTGCTTCTCACCCCTCAGAAAATTTTGAAATGACGGGCTTGCGATAAGTAATGGAAAAGAGTGCGAACTGATAATTATATCTTTCGATGTACCAGTAGGCCGGTGTCGCATCCGGGAATAAGCTTCAAAAGCAAATTCCGCTCCAGAAACGTGGATTTTAAGTAATATTGCGAATTCTAGTAAAACCTCAGTACAATACTCATGTGACCCAGTGTAGTTTTTGCTATAAAATAGAGGGATGTATAGAGAGGCAATATACTTGTAATTTAAAAGACGAAACAATAATTTTGGTAAAAGAGCAATAACCATAAAGATGGAAACTAAACTATAGCTTCTAACCATATTTCACTAGCTATAAGAAGGGGACCGTTCATAAATGATGTCACGCTTTTTCCCCACATAATTGACCCCCTCCCCTGTTTGTCACATATGTTGCATAAGCAGGATATCACACTTCTTGTTGACCCCTCCCCTCCCCTTGTCACACTTAGTCACTATTTCACGAGCCCCGCTCCCACCTCCAAGCGTGACATCATTTATGAATGATCCCAATGGATGCAAATTTTCGTTTGCCATTTAAGAAAATTGTATGGCTGGAAGAGAAAAAATAAGAAAACTTTCTTGCTTTTATCGGTATTTGAAATTGAATTGTCATTTCAGAGGCATAGGAAATATTTAAGTCATTCTTGAGAAAAACATCGTTTCCAAAGGTTGGTAACTGTTTCTTTTTTTCCCATCAAAATGTCACCGGGAAATGAACAACTCTCCACTGTCGATCACAAACTAACATTCAAGGGCATTTGAGCACTTTTTCTCATGCGTTTGTCACGATATTGAGCTGCAGTTCCGCTAAATTAGTAAAGCTTTTATTTTCGACCGGTAATTAGAGATGCAAAATATCCTGGAATTTTGGGAAATTTGAATAAACCTGGGAGGTTTTGGGAGTATTGGAACTCTGGTGGAAATAAAGCGCTTTATCAGTATTTATTTGTTTTTCCTACATTTTTCTGCAGTTTGGAACTTTACGTTTATATGATTTATGCAACTGTTAATAGTAACACTTATAACAGTTGCAACAGTTGCACATATTGATCTGATTAATTTTTTGAATTTAAAAATGAAGCATAAATAAAGATAAGAAAAGATTTTAGCTTGAATACATAAGAATGAGTTCAGTTATACTAAAGCTAAAATTTTACCTTTTTTTCATTATTTCGATAACACGATAGCTCCAAGATGGGAGAAGTCTACACATTACATTCAAATTCTGATGAGATGTTTGAAGGAATTTTTCTTTTCGTACTACGTACAAATCGTACTACGATTTCAACATTAGAATGTACAGTAGTTGGCATTTAAATATTTATCATTTTATGCGATTATTTATTTAGTAAATAAATGAAATTTTCTCTTCTTTTCCAGCGTAACTGTTCTGGGAAGAAAATGTGGAATCAAGAGTGAGTAACACAAATTAATATTAACCCTGAAAAATAATTTTTTATTATTTTTTTTAATGATTTTTGTCTTTTATTTTGAGTTCAAATTGTGGGAGAAGTACTTAAAATCTGTTATTAATTTAAGTAATTTCATGTTTAAAAAACTGCTAACATTGAGCTTTAAGTCTAAAAAAACGTACTTTACAACCAGGTATCCTATACCTAATGACAAATATTTTTAAAAAAAGTTACTATTCAAATTTTTTTTATTGTCCAGTGAAGAACATGGTTCACGGCAAACTCAAACGTACAAAATATTCGATGAGCCTGATGCCGAGTGCTATTTTAACAGAATCAGGCAATCAAAAAATGCTTTGAAAGTAGAATACAAAAAACGACATTCAATTACGAGAAAACTACCACTCACTAAAAGGGGGGAAACGTCTACCAAGACGAAGAAAACTTCGAATTTCTATAAAAAATACAAAGTAATAACGAACATTTTATATACATGCATTCTCAAGTAAGGGCGCCAGTGCTCGGCCGCTGCGACATAAAACTCCTTAGCAATCGTTCATAAATGATGCCTAACTTTTTAAAATATATTTGACACCCCTCCCCCCTTTGTCACAAAACGTCACACTTCAACATTTGCATATTTTCTTGCAGTGTTGCAGTTCACAGCAAAGAACTACGTTTATAGATCACATTTCTAATTTTATTCTTGAGCTTTTAATGACATTTGGGAGCATAATAATAATGATTATATGTGTACTTAATTTGTATGAAATGAGACTAAGTTTACTACAAAGAATAATAGTAAAAAATATTAATTGTTCGAATTCTGAAAAAAGGATCCCCGCTATTTTATCGTAAAAGTGTAACTGCTCAAAGTTTCCTTTTAAATATTTGACTAGAAGTAAATTTAAACCGTTATCAGCATCGGTGTTTTCGATTCAAATGTAAATCAACGAAAGTTTAAAGTCAAAGTATGAAAACAAAACAAAACTTTAAAAATAAATTTAATTTTCTAATTTTAATTATTTTTATAAAAATCAAAATGTACTATGTCACAGTCCTTGTTACTATCTCCCCTCCCCTTGTCACAAACTGTCACACTTTCTTGAACCCCCCCCCCCCCCCCCCTCGAAGCGTGACATCATTTGTGAATAACCCCTTAAAAATAGCACGTACAGTTCGACTACGGAATTTTGATAGTTAAACGCTTCTGCGCATGGCAGAAAAAAACGAATCCATTCGAGTTTTAGGGAAGTTTGCTTTGCAGGTGCGTTTATTTAGTACGCGAGTCAGAATGTCTGCTTCTCTGTTTGTTGAAAGTAACTAAATTTATAACCTGGCATATAGAACCAGTTCGGAAGAAATCAAGTATGCTAAAGGAACTAGAAAGAGAAGATAGAGGCACATTCTTTTTACCTGCAATTCCTCCCTTGAACATAAATGGATTCTTCTTGGCACTCTGCCAGCCGGCTTGCTTTGGTTGATGGTAACGCAAAATTCCACTTTCCCGTGTTCACTCGTCCATCGCTAATCATCATCCAAAGCAGTTAGTTATGGGTACATTTTCTTGAATTAGTAATGGGATCATTCATAAATGATGTCACGCTTCGAGGGGGGGAGGGGGGTTCATGAAAGTGTGACAAGGGGAGGGGAGGGGGTAACAAGAAGTGTGACATCACGCATTATGCAACATAGCGTGACGCGTGACAAAGGGGGGAGGGGGTCCACTGAAGTGTGACATATTGTGACAAAGGGAGGGAGAGGGGTCAAATATATGTGAAAAAAGCGTGACGTCATTTATGAACGGCCCCAATCATTCATTTTATTTCAAGTAGAGTGTGCTCTTAAGCCTTGATTGCCAGTTCGCTTATATTTTTTGCTAAGAAGAAGCAGGCATCAGTTCGGCCAGTTTGTTTAAACGTCGGGTTTTGGAGAATTGCGAAGTTCCGACTCCAAGATTTGAGACTTTCTACTGTGTGTACAATATATTATTTATTTATTTATAAATATATATATATATATATATATATTATTTAGGTGTTTTTTGATTGATGTTGAAGCCATCTTTGATAGATTCGAAGTAACGAAGTACACTTACAAGCCGAAATTTGAGGTAATACACCTAGTTTCAATTTAGTTTTCTTTCATGACGCTGTGAAGTTTTTGTGCTTTTAACTACGTTTGATAGCAATTGATGAAAAATTTACTTTTCTTTGTTAGAGAAAAGTAAGAATTTTAGAGACATTTTCTTTTCATAATTTCTCTAAAATGAGCAGGAAGTTCATTTTATGATTGAATTTTTCCTCGTTTCCTTTTTTTCTTTCTTTCTTTCCACAACTTCAAAAACGTGTGTTTCTGAAAAAAAAAAAAATAAATAAATAATAATAATAAAAAAGGTTAAAAATTTTCCATTCTCATGAAAAATTAACTTTAATATACATATTTTAAAAAGAAATTATTAAACTCAGTACCTGATCATAGGTTCTTTTGAATGTTTTATAGTAAATTTTTAAATTAAATAATGGCTTTTCGAGATTCAGTGATAAATCAATGCATATAATGAATGTCGAATCGTAATTAGCATTTAATAAGCTGATAAATATGCTTAATGTAGGAAGCGAAATTTCTGATTTGAAATACTTCTATTCCTTTTTACAAATACTAGCTGTACCCGCATGGCGGTGTCCGTTCTAAGAGTTAAAAAGAAGTCGCCTTCGGCGACCTCAAGAAGCTGCCTGTGTTAACAGTTTAAAAGAAGTCGTCTGCAGCGACAACGAAGGACTCTGCCCTTGATAATAAGAATTTAAAAGAAATCAACTGTGGCAACATTGAAGAAGATTACTCCCTAATCCTGCCGTGTAAAAAAAATCACGTCTTGTTAATTCAATAAAAATCAAGTATTCCTGCCACAGCTTGTACGTGCATGAAAAAGTTTGTACGTGCATAAAACGTAGTTGGCAACGGCGTTTCTCGTGCTAAGGGCGAGATATTTTGCGGGAACTTCAGCTTAAGATCAGTCAATAAAAAAAGTCTATTTTATTTATTTAATTAAAGTACACGTGAAAAAATACCAATACAGTATAGAGCCATAACAATAGCATCAAAAAATAATACTAAATACAAACGTTTGTAGTTGACAGCAATATTCCGAAATCTGGCACGAAAAAGTGTTCCATCTGAAAAGAAGGAAACGGACCTACGGTACTGTTAAAAGGATCAGTTAAAGGGATCGAGTTGACAAGGAATTTCGATAAGAGAAACCCTTATATCTCATGCTTTATCCCACACATTTCTTTTTTTACTCCCCTTGAATGACTTTAAATCGGGTTCATCAGTGTCATTATTTTATCTTCTTACGAATTATAATATGTGCTATGATTTTTCTGATATGCTGATAGGACTGCCATCATAATTCAAAAAGCCATGGCTCTAATTTCTGGCATTCTAATTTTCCAGAGCCTGGAACTGTTTAGTGTCATCGGCGGCTACATGGGAATGTGGCTCGGGATTTCTCTACTTGGCAGTTACGACATCATCTTGGATGCTAAAAGCAGAATTGATAAATATCGGAAACGTAAGTCTCAAATAAGAAATTTTCATGATAAAAGCTACAGAAATGAACATCATTCCAAATTCTTTGATTCAGCAAAAAATGGCACCTATAATCGAAAGCGGCAAATAAGGAGAATCTATTAACTGTTATTGTAGTAAGAATATTAATCATTTTTTTCTGGCTAGAATGCTCCATGTTTTTAAATAATCAATTGCATTAATACACAATGGTGAGACGAAAAAAAAAAAAAGGACCCCCACCCTCCCATTTGTCTTTTATAAAAGTTCCATTTTTGGATTACAAAAAAATGCCCTGGCCACTGATTTACTAATGATGAATTCACTTCATTTCCTTCGCTGAGATTTTATACTATTATGATCTTACTATAGTTAATGTGATGTTGCATTTATGAACAACAAAGTTAATAAATTTTCTCTTCAGATTCTTTTTTATTCCTACTTAAATTTTAATTATGTTAAATTTTTTACCATACATATTTCAAATAAATTTCATCATTTCTCATTAAATAAAAAATTGTAATTTATATTATAACATGTTTACAGTGTTAATACCGGATAAAAGTTGCGAGTTGGGGAGATTAAAAATAATGAAGGGTTTGCCGACATGGGACAAATTCAAACGCTTTGATCCTTTTTAATATTTTTAAATTGGTCTCTTCCCGAATGCATTACTTTTTTTGTAATAGACCCACAGAAAATAATTTTTTTATATTTTTCAAATCTTTCAGCATCTTTCGGTGGTGCATTTCCTCAAAAGTTATTGATATTTTGAAAAAAAAAAAAATAAGTTAGACTATACTACTCAAGGCCCGAAATGGGAATAGTTACAACTTCCCTGTTCTCTTCTTCATCGAATACAAGTTAAACCGTTTGAAAACAATTTATTTTAGGCCATTAGTAACATTTGTAAATATTTTTAATCAGATTTTTTTCCAAATTTCTGTAAACTTCAGAGCACATGAGTGACCGGAAGATGTAAAGCGATTCTATTTTTTTATTACTTTTTAGTCTCCCCTCCCCATTTTGCAACTTTTCTGGCATTACCACGATTTGGAAAAAAAAAAAAAAAAAATCTTTGAATTTTTCTGCCCATGCTATTGTACACAAAATTACGTTCACTTTCATTTTTAATCACCTTTTAATGACTACAAGATATAGCTGCTCCTCAAAAGTAAACTTTGCGAAGGACAAATTCTGAGAAAAAGTAATCTGATCCAAACAAAATATTATTTTCTTCTTTTCCGTTCTAAATGAAGAATAAATTGAGTTTCAGTTTTGTTTTAAGGCAGACCTCGGCAACTTTTTTTTTTTTTTTGAGCTCCCAGGTCAACCAAAATGGGGTATTTTCATATCAGTTGTATTTTCACCAATCCAAACTTGTTGATTTCTCTACCATTTTTATTTTTCCAAAATAAAAATGCAGGTTTGTTATTACAACTTTGTAGTCAATCAACAATTTTGTTATTTATATATATTCAGGTTATTTTGTTTAGGTATTTTTCAAGTGTTTGGTTCACGCTTATTTTACACATCGTAATGTATTATACGGTATTTTCCCCGAGTTGAAATAGCTCACTCAACTTATGGTGACCCGCGGGTCACAGGTTGCAGATTCTTGTTTTAATGCTTAACAATTGCTTTAATCGAACGTGGGATGTTTGTTCTGCTCATGTAAATATTGCAACAAATACTGAAAGTATATTTTGCATACATAACCCGAATATTTATTACTATGTGTATTTTGGGAAAAATGAATGCAACTTAAACCATCCTTTAAAGTTTCATAAAAATACAATGCTGCTATATGCTCTGAAGCAAAAGAAAGTTTTGGAATGCAAATGAAAGTCTTATTTAATATGAATTAATGTATTTATAGCTTTAATTTTAACATATTTTAATAATTATTTTTTAAATTTTGTATCGTTTATTAATATTTGCTCAGAATATGGATACTAATAAAATATTTTAAGGAGAAAATTAGACAATTTGAAAATACTTAATTTATACTACACACTATAGAGCAATCTAATAGCAAAAACTGCTACTATCGGCCCTTGGCTAAAGAATTTCCCCAGTTATGCTAGTTAGTAATATCCTATAAATATCTCAGAAATATGCTACTAGTCTGCTGCAAGTCTTGTAAGAGATATGCAAGTAGAAAGTGCGAGAACTACTTGGCTTACGGAAAATATTTTAAATATATTATTTGCCTTTTGGTCTATTTAATTAAAGTAGATTTCAGCAAAATTAATTTTGGAAACGGTTAAATATTTTAAGGAAAAAATGAGACAATTTGAAAAGGCTCTATTGACTGCAGAGCAATTCATAGCTCTATTCACTACAGAGCAGTTTAATAGCAAATTCAATACTTTTAAAATACTGTATTTAATTTCCAGTTTGTTATAGCAGCTCAATAGCACAAATTAGATAATTTTGAGATACTCTTCAATTTTATACCAGGGTGCGTACACTATTCTCTGAGTAAAAATCAAGCACTTTCCAGGACTCAAGAAAAATATAAGCAAACCTAACCACTTTGAATACAAGTTACATTACAAGCCAGAAAGATTTCTTTAATACCATTTAATTTAGAAAACTAACTGTAATAAAATAACTTCATATTCAATACTACAAAAATTTGTCATATCTCACATTAATTACATTTATGTGTTGTATCGGCTGTGTATGTAACGAGCCATAGCTTAATTGCTCGTCAGGTCAGACATGTGCCTCACTGAGAAAAAAAATACTGAAAAATCACGACATAACGCTGTGTAAAAGCTTATTAAAAAGTCTTATATTACAAGCATAAATTACTATGCAATAGAATTATTAAATACTAAGCAAGTCAACTCATGGCATTTTTTAAAGAAATAAACATGTTTCTGAGTAATAACTTCTTAAACTTAAATAACTATTTCATACTTGATAACTATAAAAATTTTAATGAAATGAAATAACTTCAAAAATTGGGATTGACACTTAAAAGCGCAAAAAACGGACCGAATGTGTAAATTTTACTCTTAATTTGTGAAACTTCGCAGGAATGCAAGCAGGCTACTTTCAAAAATGTTCATAGGTGTGAATATTTTTTTACATGTTTTTATATATTGAATTAAAATAGAAAGAAATATTATTTATTTTGTAACAATGTAAAATGAGTACTTGAAAGGGGGGGGGGAACCCTAACGCTAAAGATGATCTAAAATTTAAACACATTTTAAATTACATGCAAAAAAAAAAAAAAGAAAAAGCAACTTAAAAAAACGAAACATTTTTGGCAAAAATATTTTAAAACAGATTTTTAATAAGGCTCTAATATTTAATAATTATAATCAACTGATGTATCACTGAAACTTAAAGGCTAAAAAATCCTTGATTATCGGCGACATTTAGAGTGGGCGTGGCAAAATGACGTTTCTGCAACAGAATGACGTTCTGCGTTACAGAAGCTGAAACTTAAGAAAGATTAAAAATAATGATAAGCTCAAATTTATTGATGTCTAAGGGGAAGAATCCGATATTAAACGAGAACTAGGAAGTTTTGCCGAAGCCGATGCAACCAGATTTCGAAATGCTTAAAAACTCGGGATTGACAGCTAAAAGCGCAAAAAACGGACCGAATGTGTAAATTTTACTCGTAATTTGTGAAACTTAGCAGCAATGCAAGCAGGCTACTTTCAAAAATGTTCATAGGGTTAAAAAAATAGAGAAAAATAATCCAAATTACAAATTTTTGCGGAAGCGAAATTTTTAATTTCCAAAATTACCAAAACTACGGAATTCCATCAAAATACGGAAAAATCACATGTCTGCAGGTAGGACTTTGAAGAAAGGTGAATTTTCCTGTTGATAAGTTGCAAAGTAATAGTAAAAATGAGAAAATCAAGGACTTTCCAGACATTTCTGTACATTATTCCAAATTTCCAGGACTTTCAAGGCCTTGAAAAAAAATTATGTAATTCAAGGACTTTCAAGGTTTTCCAGGACGCGTACGCACCCTGTATACATTTCACTGCAGAGCAGCTTAAAAAAAATGTGAAGTTTCTTTCAAAATGAAGAATTTAATCTATCCTTTTTGCTGTAAAGTCACTCAATAGCAAATTAGGCAACTTTGATATACTCAATTTGCATACTACGAGTATTTCACTGCAGAGCATTCTCTTTATGATATTCAAGTTCTTGAAAGGAAAAAGCATATTTTTTTAAAAATATCTTCATATATTACTTGGAATAGTTGTGTTTGAATGAATTGTTATTCTGAAGCAATGAAAATTCAGTCATACAATCAAAACAAAACATAACATTTTTTAATATTCATATAATTAAACATTTATACAACAGTTTTGTACAAATTATACAAATTTAAAATTTGTAACCAATTAAAAATAAAAAAATAACCTTAATTGGAACTATATTACAAAGCTTGATTTTTAATTAAAAAAACCAAGGAAGAAATGCTTTAAAAAAATGATTGAAATGCGTAAGAATGTTGCAGGATAATTGCAAAAATGTCATTTTAAGTCCTTGGTTCAGTGACTGAGAATTTCGCTGATTAAGTTTGACACTTCTTTTGCTCCTTTGTCTTGGATAAAAGAATTATGTGTGCCCTTGACAGTATGTGCAGTGATTTTTCCATCACAAACCTATAAAAGTAGAAAATATTATTTAGTTTTTATTATTATTGATACCATATGTTTAATAAAACATTAAACATAGGGTATGCCAGAGAAAAAATATAAAAATCTTGTAGTGCTACAAGTTCAAAGATGCCTACGAAAAATTTATGGAAATCTACGTAGAATTCATGTAGAATCTTTTGTGGGCAAAGAAATTCAAAAAATATAATATATATATATATATAAAGTGAAACCTGTGTAAGTTGCCCACTTGCGGTGCAGCACTTTAGTGGTCAACTTAAAGAGGGTGAGGCAGAGGGTGAAGGGCTAATTCCGTTCCTGACAACAGTGGTCAACTTAGACAGGTGGTCAACTTTACAAGGGTTTTTCTGTATATATATATTTACGCATATAAAAATGGCAAAATGACAAAAATTTTAAAACTAATTAAATGCTCAAAAATCTGTTTCCCTTACAATTAAATCTATTTTTTACTAGTTTAGTTAGTTACGAATCATTTTTTATTCATACATAGAGTTATTCAAATAAGTGGTGATACTGATAAACAGTCAAGTACTACTTTAAACATTGCTTGTTGAATGCTTTTTTTTTTTTTGTTTGTTTAAAAAAATATTAATTTTTGCTGTTTTCAAATATATTTTTAAAAAAAATAATCATGAGAGTTTTAGAATTGTGAACTAAACATAATTGCACCAATATTTTAAATGAAATTTCAGAAAAATAAATAGAATTTTCTTTATTACATGAGAAGAAAAGTGTCCTTACCTTTTCCAAGTCATACAATTCAGAAAATGTTTTAGCAATATCGACGCTCTCAGAAGCCTTAATAAGTGTGACATCTTTTTGTAATCTGTACTTTGGTGTGTATTTCAAAGATATCAGAAGCTTTTTGTAGTACAAGTCGAAAGCTGTAACAACATCTTCTAGTAACAGGTTAGGGCATGCTTTGACAATTTTATCTGCTGTATATTTAACTCGACCAGCAAAATTTGGCAAGCTGAGAAGTTCTTTTTTGAGCTGTTGAGAAGAAACAAATGGAACCATTTAGAATATGCTTAGCAAATTTTAGAATACGTTTACAGTATAACCTTGATTTAACGATATTTTAAATTTATGATAAAAGATGGGATTTTATTAAATCAGGATATCAAAATATTCACCAAATCCAATACAAAACTGCAAAAATCTAGTTGTATGTTGAAGATATTTTTGTAAATTAATTGAATTAATATATGTATAATGAATGATGTAAAAACTTAAAACTTGTGTGTTTTTTATACTTTGTTAAAAGCTTTTCAACCTTTTTAGTTTGAGTCTTTTTTAACTTAAGTATCAGCCAGAATCCTCTGTTGTGAATTTCATACTTTGGTGAAAATGCGATTTACTTTATAAAACATCTAATACTTTTATGAAATTTACAATTTTTTCTTTTAAGAAGTTTATGGATGACTTAACCCTCTCATGCATTTAAGCCTCATATGAGGTCACCGTAATTTCAATTAAATCAAATTTTGTTTTTATTTTGGAGGGTATATTAAATTACTAGAAAGGTTGGTATTATTTTATATCTTCTTAAACCTTATAAATGAGGTTTGAATATTCAGTTTTTCTATGTTTATATTTGATTAAATATACCACAAAAGCGTAGAATGTTCTCATACGAGGACACCAATTTTTGACCATACAGGACAAAAATTTCCAAAAATAAATTATTACACCACAATCCTGACATACTAAATGGGTTGGTAGCATAATAAAATACTCTATTACTCAAATAAAAAAAATGAATGCATGAGAGGATTAAGATTTAAAAAAATAAGAGGAAGCATTAACCCAGTAAGAAAATGGTAAACAAAAATGGCATGATTATTTATGTCATTTAGGAATTTAGGATATTATTAGGCATTTAAAGAGATTATTTTCATGAAAATGAATATTAATCATTTTGTAGGGAAAGGGAATTCAATCTGTAAACAAAATTTTAGTGAAAGTTTGTTTCTGCAGTTGTAGCCTTTTATAAAAGTTCCATTTTTAGATTACAAAAAAATGCCCTGGCCACTGATTTACAAATGATGAATTCACTCTTTTATTTTTTTCCGAGATTTTATACTATTATGATTTTACTATAGTTAATGTGCTTTTGCATTTATGAACAACAAAGTTAATAAATTTTCTCATTAGATTCTTTTTTATTCCTACTTAAATTCTAATTATGTTACATTTATTACCATACATATTTTAAATAAATTTCATTATTTCCCATTAAATAAAAAATTGTAATTTAAATCCGATAAGTAGCAAGAGTTCTTAGCAGTAAATAATTTTGCCGAGAATATAATTAAAGTCTACTCACATCACGTAAATCTTCCTCCATGAAATGTAATGTGAAGAATGATAATGCTTGTGCTTCTCCTTCTACCTGAGAGTCTTGCAAAAAGTGAGACTCATGTTCTCTAGTATAGGCAGTCACTAATGCAGGAGCTCCATCCAACATGATTACAAAAGTTGATCACAGGATATTTAGTAGGGTCTTTTTGTGCTTGCAGTGCCATTTCATATGCTACAGAGGCTCCAAATGAATAGCCAGCCAGATAAATAGGATAACCATTGATGTTAAGAGATTTGATATTCTGTCAAATAAATAAACTTATTAGAATTACAATCATTTGAATACATTTTTCATATTCTGATAAACAAAATTACTCAATTTGTACTTATACATTGTGACCCTTGGGGAAAAAAAAGTAAAACCTTTTTCCGGCAACGAATCTTTTTGAGTTTTAGTTTAAAAATTTTTGAAAATTAAAAAAAACCCCTTTTTTTAAAACTTAAAATTAGTTTTTAAGTCCCCTCAAAAATTATTTTTTTGGGGGTATAGGATTTATAGCATTAATTTAAATTATGTCCAAAAACCTATTGTTTAATGGAAACTTGGATTTGGATTATTAAATTTTATAAAGGATGATTAAAATATATATATTTATTTATTTTTATGCTCTCTAAGAACTTCTACACCCTTAGAACATTACTGGGGTTCCAGTTCAAATCTCCTTCTCCTAATTGAAGGCATTATTTTTTCCCCCTGCTGCATTTCTTTTTCATCTAAGTATTATTAACAGACACACTATAATTTAAAACATATTAAATTGATTTTTTTGCTTGGGTATTTTTGTATAGTAACAAAAACCCATGATTTTGCTTGCGGAGGGGGGGGGGGGGGGAACCAAAGTCTGGTTTTGGGGAAAAAAATTTGATATTTATTTCCCTGAATACCGGGGTGTTTCTTTTGTGATTTATCCGTACCAGAATCCTAGTTTATTGCTTGAAATAGTTAAATTTTATACATATTTTAAGCTCTTTACATACCATATAACCGGATATTTCATTTTAGTAGCCAGATAAAAGTTCCAGATATTTACAAAAAAATTGATCAGATAAAAGATATCTAATACCTTCTGGAGGGGTGTACAGTCCCGTTGTGCCCCCTGTATATATATAATATTAAAGGGGAAGCGGTATAAACCAAATTTTAGAAAGATGCTCAAGCAAAAACTGAGATAGATACACCTTTCTTGCTTAAAAATTAAGATATTACTATCTATGTTTAGTTAGACAGTGAATCTCCGTCTTTAGATGGCATTTCCTGTTTTGCTCACAGCAAAAATTAATCATCTGCTTATTAATTTTTGGAATGCATATCCCGTATGTATAAAAACTTATAAATAACACATTTCCAAAATAATACTAACCTCCCAGTACCAAGAGGCAAGTTTCTCAAGTGACTCAGATGGGGCATTACAAGTACACTGAATTCCATAGACAGGGCAATGCAGCAATTGAGCAACACTTTCCAGCATCACAACTGTACCTTCAATGGGATGAATTATAAATAATGGAGAACCAGTTTTAACTGAATTCATATGAACTAATGTATCAGCAGGTACAAGTTGTTTGCTCAAAAGAGAGCTAAAGTGTCCAGCAACTTTTTCAACTTGTTTGGGTGCAGAATCTTCTTTTGTTTTACTGTCATCTCCTTCACCCTCCAGTTTTTTCAAATCTTTTATCTTGAGCCCTCGAAGTTCAGGAATAGAATAAACAAGCTCATAATCACGTTCAAGGAACTGTTTCACTTCTACACCCATCAGAGAATCCATCCCCAATTCACCAAGAGATGTTTCAGGATTAATAGCTGTCATGTCTTTGATACCTAAACATGGAACAAGTATAATAAATAAATGGAACAAGAAATCAAATTCCCTACATTTAAGATTTTTTTTTTTTAAGTTTGCAATTTTTTTAGCAGGTTAAGTGAATAGCTTTATTCTACAATTGCTTTGAGTTCATTGAATATAATTTGAGTTCATTGATTAATTAATATTATTTTAAAAGTATTTCTAAATTCAACAAATATTAATAGACATATAAAGTATTGAATAATTCATCACCCAAGTTAGGTTGGGAAAATGCAAAAATTCTTACTACATTTAGCTCTTTTATTTGATATGAGCAATATTTTAATATGTTTTTATAAAAATTAAAATTTTTAACAACAAAGAAATGAACCTAAAACATCAGTCAATATGGGAGTGCTTCCTAAATTTATTGCAATCTAGCAAATTAGAACTTTAAAAATAAAGTTACTTTTCTTTATTTCACTGCAGATTTTTTTTTTTCACAACTTGAAATTATGAATACATTTATAGCTTTGGAATGAATATAAATAATTGCTTACAAACCCATTGTTATATCCTGTTAAATATAAATTTGTGAAAAAGTATTTTTCAATAAATTAAGTTTAAGGTATAAAATTTTTATGGGGGAGGGCAGATATTTTATTTTAAAATTAAAAAGATAAAACTAAAATTGAATAGCATACTTTTTGTTTAAATTTTTTTATTAAAACATTTAATACCTATTATAAAATTAAAAAATTTTCGACATGTTTCCTACTTCCTATCTTCTCAAAGATTAGCTTAAAATGCAATGTTTCATTGTATTTAGCACATATAAAACTACATACTAGTCACATATACTTACCAAAAATATTTGCTACAGTTGAAAGAACATTGTGCTTTGATGATTTTTGTGTAGTAGTTTCTGATGGTTGATATGGCACAAAGCTGGACACAACTGGATGGTTTTGTTGTAGGAACTTGTCTAAAACAGATACACAAGAGAGGATACGCTGAGGGATGGTGCCGCCAATAACTACGTCAGATCCTACGGTGTCTTGAATTACACCAACATCACCAATAGCACCCCACTGAATAGCTAAACCTGGAAATTTAATTTTGGATAGAATCAATGAATTATATAAAGAAAAGTTTTTTTAAGTATGCCTTAATGAAATAACAATATATGATTGAAACTTTTCCAGTGATTTTCTTTTCTTAAATATAATAATTTCTTTTGAAGGGTGTGTTACTCATATAATTTTTAAATATGCAATATTGTCAAATTAAGCCAAACAGAAATATTACACAAAAATTACCCCACCACATTAAGGCAAAAATTAGTACTTTGATGCGAATACTCTAGATATGAAAATGTAGAACATAACTTTAAAAAATATATACACAACAAAAACCGTAAGTCTTAGACTTGAGGAGCACATGATATATATTTTTATAATGAATCAGGACCTTTAAAATCTTTTTCAACCTCGCTAAATTAATGCAAATTTTAAAAACAATCTGAGTACATTTGAAACACAAAAACCACATTCAACATGGGCCGAGTCTCTATTGCAAGAATAATTTTTCATGCTACATCATTTATAAATTTCATGATAATCCACCATATATGAAATCATTAAACTTCCAGAGTATAACTTATTTTTTTTGAAAAGGGATAGTTTAACGCAAGCTATGTCTTGAATGATAAAATTTCATTTGACATTTTAACATCTCATTTCATAAAATGGGGAACATACCTGGCAAACCTTCTTTGTGCCTTTCTTCACAAATCCTTTCCATAACAGAGTTTGCATATCCATAATTACTTTGCCCAGCATTTCCACGACCACAACTGACTGAAGAGAAACAGACAAACCATTCTAATTCAGCACACATTTTTCTGGATAACTCATCTAAATGTTTGGTTGATGATACTTTTGATTCAGCAACTTCTTGGAAATTCTTCACAGTTTGATTTTCCATGAAAGCATCTCGTAAAACCTTAAGTTTACAACAGAAATGCAATTATAATAACAATAATAAAAATGATACAAACAATAGCACAATTAATAAAGAACAGAACATTTTCAGTTTTTCATTTAATACATTGTTTTAAATCAGTTAAAATTTAAAAATTATTTTGAAATTTCCTATGCTATATTTTCATCATTAAATAATCATATACTGCAATATTTTCAACGAAAATGTAATAATATTCTCCCTTAAGTCATTTAAAAGCATTTTTAAAATTCATAATAAAGACTCTTAAAATGACAAAAATGAACCCAACATAGTTTGGCAACGTACGAAATTTAATAAAAATCAGATTATAAGTTTATAAAATTTACAGCAATTAATTTTATTATGTACGACTATTTAACAATATTTAATAATAAGCATTTTATAATTAATCTAAAATCTTATTGTGACTGTGTTAAGCTTAACTGACATTAATTCAAAGCTCATCTAAAAATATTGCTTTTATATTAAGATATTTGAACTTATCAAACATTTTATGTATCATTTAAAACAATTAGAACTTCGTAAGGGGCTTTTAAATATTTAAGATAATCAAAGGCCTGAAATTTATAAATAAGTTATGCATCTATTTTTTTTAAAGAACATGCACAATTTTATAAAGCAATAAATTCAGCTTACTAAAGCCAAGTTGAAAATGCCAGCTACTGGTCCATGTTTTGAAGCTAGTTCAATTAAAGCTCTTGCTTCTTCCACTTTTGCAGCATTCAGCTTTGAAACCACTACATTTATGGATTCATTTTGCCATCGTTTTAAGCAGATTTTCTGGTAACCAGTTTGGACACCAGACCGAGAAGTGAGAATTATGTTTTTAGCTCCTCTGTCAACTAGCCATTGGCTCAGCTCTAGCCCAAATCCACCTAAACCACCAATAATGATATAAAACTTTTTGGGATGACAAGCTGTGCGAGCAAGAGCGGTGAAGTTGACTGGGGTTGCAGGCATTTTCTTTACAGATTCTTCTTCTCGAATCTAAAATGGATAAAAACAAAATGATTTTACTATTTTTAATGTCAATTGTATCTTTTAACAGAACATGCATAAGAATTCAAACTCTAAAAGTCAATGCTCAAATTATTAAATGCAATAGCAAGGCATTAATAATGCAATAACAAGGGGATCATTTATAAATGATGTCACGCTTCGAGGGGGGGAGTGGGTTCATGAAATTGTGACAAAGTGTGACAAGAGGAAGGGAGGGAGTAACAAGTATGACATCCTGAATTATGCAACAGTGTGACATGTGACAAAAGGGGGAGGGGGTCCACTGAAGTGTGACAAAGGGGAGAGGGGAGGGTCAAATATATGGGAAAAAGTGCGACATCATTCATGAACGGTCCCAAAGGTAAGAAGCTGTTTTCAGAACCAGAATTTTTTTTAGAACAGGTGTAATAATAATCTTTGTATGTGATATATATATATATATATATATAAACATCCTAGTGCTGGCCATCATATAGCTCCAAGTATTCCGAGAAGAGTTTTGACCCAAAAGCCTCTCTGTTTGTGGGCCTGGATTTTTCTCTATATAATTCAAAGGAATATTCAATATAGCCTCCTTTGAATTATTGCACATTACACCAGTAAACCAATAAATATCCCTTTTGACTTTGATTATGCTTTTAGGAACAGACACCAACTATTAGGGATTGCCCATAGTCTATGAAAAACAGCAAAAACTTTCCGTCTACGGACTATGGGAAAAAACAAGTTTTCTATGGAAAATTACACATTTTTACAGATCAGTTTTTCAAATTTAATAAAGCAGAATCTGATAGTTGATACCTGGTCTTCCTGTAGAATGATATAAATAACACATTGAAAAGGTTTTTTTTTCCTTTTGTATTTCATTATATCTTATATTTTAAATTTGCATATTTAATATATAATGTATTTCATGTTTATGTATTAAATGATGTAGCCCTTTGCAAATGTATTTTGCCTGCTCTTAAATGTTTTATAGCAGTACAAAATCACTCCATTTTGTTTAAATACTTTGAATTTTATACATTTCTTTGATTTCAATGACTTCTGTATGTTCCTATATGATCTGGTAACATGGTACTTACTATTCGTTATTATCAATTAAAAATCTTAAAATTGAATCCAAAATTTATATTAATGGCAAAACTAACCTACCTGATTAATGCAAAAAAAAAATCTATGGAAAATTGCCTTGCTTGTAATGGAAATTTTATTTCTGGTTTTGCATCTTTGTTCACACGTCAAAAAGCACTGATTATCAGATTCACTGTTTGAGTTTAGTTTTTTCCAATTAAGTTCATGGTAGTTTGCCAAAACACCTTCTCTCAGCAGGTGTAAGATTGTAAAAGCAAATGCCATTTTTTCTATAAATCTAAGGTAACAATTTTAAGGCACGAAACAATTTAATATAACATATTTAGATCAGTACCTGAACTTATCTAATGCAAAATGGGGTAATATTTCAAATTTTGCATCATTGTGCGTTAAGCAGCATAAAGAAAGATTTTTATTTTTACATACTTTTCATACTAACGGATGCGTAAAAGTTAATAAAATCATTCAAGGACTTACATTATTAAAACAGTAAGGTATGATTTTTAGAAAGGATTCTTTTCTTTTTTTTTTGTTATTTATTCCTTACTTTGTAAGTAATATGCATGAAACATAAAAGTATCTTCATTTACATTAAATTTTAAAACCTAATGAATATTACAATCTCAAAACATACCATCATTCTTAAGACCAACTTTTAGCAAGCTCACCTTGAGAACCACTTTTCCTATATGTCGGCCGCTAGCCATGTATCTGAAAGCTTGTTCTGCTTGGTCATGATTGAAAAGTATGGTGTTGAGGGGCTGAACCACTCCATCAGCTATTCCTTTGTTCACTAAAGCAACAAGTTCCCGCTTGGCTCGAGAGCTGTAAGTTGTTCTTTCAAAGAGTGCATCCAATAGTATGCCATGGAAAGACATATTTTTCAAGAAGATTGCCATGCCTAAAAAGAAGGTTAAAAACGTAAGATGAGTTACCCTTTTGAACATTCAATAATTTTAATGAAACTATAAATATTAGGTTGTCATAAGTTATTACTCTCTTAAAGAAGAATTTTTTGTTTTATAATGCTCTGTTGTGATATTGTTGATAAATGAACAATGGTTCACAACAATATATTTTCTGTTTTGTATTTGCAACCTTGAACACATAATATCTTGTAAAACTTAATTACTTAAAGTTAAAGAGACAAACAAAATGGTTGAAATGGCAATAAAATGAATTTAAAACTTAATGTTGAAAGTAATTCAATTTTTTTCACAACAAAAAGGCTGTATATTACATACTTTTATTAAAAATCAAATTAATTTAATAAATAATAACTTTTGTGAAAACAAATTTTTGAATGTTTTTTTGTTTTTTTTGGAAACCTATAAATTTATTTGTATACAATGTTTAAAATATTGCATTGTATACAAATGAATTTATAGGCTCCAAAAAAGAAAAAAAACATTTTAAACAATTGTTCACAATCTCTATGTTGATGAAAATAAAATATAATACTTTTTTTGAATGATCATATTTTTATTTGGTTATTAAAAAAATCATGAAGTTAAATTTTAAAAATTTTATAGACACCTTAAACATAAATGCATTACTATCATACATTATTCATTCATTTTAATCACTCATATCCCTCCCTCCTACAAAAAGACTATGCAAATTGAATGCTTACCTAAAGGTGTATTATTGGATAAGTCATATTTTCCAATTTCTAAGAAACGACCATGCTGAGCTAAGCAGTTCAATGATGCTTTCAACTTATCATCAGCAAGAGAATTGAGGACAACATCTACACCTGTTTAAAAGAATTTTCTTGTCAGTTTAATATTAAATTATTAAAAGTCATTTAACTAATTTGACTTTTTGATAGCGTAACCTTACTTTTCATTTTCTTGTGAAGGAAATGCATGAGTTAAATAATAAGATTTTTTATAAAGAGAGAAAAAATCAATTATTAATAATAGCTAAAATTTACTTCATCAATAAGTTGTTTTGTTTGCATTATTAATTTTATCTGAAAAAATACCTTCGCCATTTGTGACATTCAAAATATATTGCTCAAATGATGTGTCCCTAGAGTTGCAGAAATTTCTATCTTGCAGCTGGGGAAATCTTTGTTTAAGGAAGTCTCTTTTTTCTTGTGAGCCTATGTAGAAAAAAAACAATATGCATGTAATATATATTTTAATTAGTGCAGTAAAATCATTTAATTATGATTCAATCATTCATGCTGGCATTTTTCAAAATATTTTTTTGAAAACTCCATAACTGCTTAGGAGTTTTTTTAAATTGTTGTAATCTATATTCAAATGAAAAGACTAACATAAAAATACATTTAAGAGCAAAAAAACTGATTGCGAACAACTAAATTAAGGAATAAATTAGATAAAAAATTTAAATAAACTTTTTCAAAACAGCAGTTATTTAAGTTTTCTCTTTTAAAATTCCTTATTATTATTCTTAAAAAGCCTAGTTTTAAATATATTAATAATAGAAATATAAAATATCTAATTTCAAATACATTAATGATGGAAATTGGATAGTAAGAAGATTATGTGTCCAAGCTCTGAAATTAGAAATTCTCCATACAACCAAATTTGTATTTGATTTAAAACCTATTTCAATTTTTTAGAACTTATCCAAAAAAATATTATAAACACACAATTATAAACTGTAAGTTTTCAGTATAAAATTTACACCATAACATGCAGTTGTTCTCAGTGGAGTAGTACTGGAAAAAATCGTAGATGGAAGCTTACATATACAAACATCAAAAAGTGAAGGTAAGCTTATGTTAAAATTCAAAACAAGTTGGTGATGCTTGTGTTAAAATTAAAACCGGGGGGGAGGCTTGTGCTCTCCTTGCTTACACCACTGATTGTTCTGAACTTCTGAAATTTACTTTTTCTATTTTTTACAATTAATTTCAATTTATTCCCTTTGTAAAAATATTAGTCTGAAATCATTTTGTCATATATATATACCGTATTTTGGGAGTATGCGCCTCACCCGGCGTGTGCACCGCAGTCGCGATATTCATTCAATAAAAAAAATTTTTAGTGTATGCGCCGCATGCCAAAATTTTAGTTATTATAGCTCAATTAGGTGAAGAAATGTGGAATAAATTGAATATTTTAAAGGTTTTCTTTTTTTTTTTAATAATCACCCATACTTTCTTTGTATTTTTACTTGGAGGGGACATCGGTTGGTTATCTAATGCAACTATCCAGTGTGCGGGATGCGGACCCTTTTCCCCGTGGCACTTCACGTTTATTTAAGTGGTCATCGCCGCTGGGCTTTTTACAAGTGGGTCGCATCCACTAATGGAAATCAGCAGATTTAATCATCGAAATCGCTTTCCTCGCTGTCCGACTGAAAAAGGCTCCATAGTTTAGGGCCTTCCGTGCTCCGATCGCCCGATCTGGAGGCCTAATCTCGCAACATAAACAAAGCTGCCATGTTGCATTCAAAACTTCGCGATCGGATCGTTTTTCACCACTAAAAACACCGCGGACGGAAATGGGACAGAGTAGGAAAATTGTCCGCGAACTAGTACGAAAGTAGCGATGCCGAAATTACGGGTTTTTCGGATCGTGACGTCAACACCGCCATTGAAGCACGTGGGCACTGTCGCCGCCTGCACTTCTCATGGAACAAAAATGATATGGTGCCATCTAGTGACAGCGTTTAATATATTTGAAAATTAATTTTTTTTTAACTTTAAAGAAAAAAAGATCGTATGCTCCGCACCCGTTGTACGCTTCGCATCGGCAATTTTTTCATTTTTTTCATATGCGCCGCGTCGCATACTCCTGAAAATACGGTACACACTAGGGTGTCCCAAAAAAAAACCAACTTTCAAAACTTTGAACTCTTACCCCCTAAAAAGTTTCCTTTTGGGAACATAAGATCCCAGGTAAAATTTTAGAACTCTAAGAAAATATTTAGGGGTCCCCCAAGAAGGTCAAAGTTTTCAAAATCAGCCGAAATTTAACAGTATTCCACAAAAAAAAAAAAAAAAAAACCAGTGGCCACTAGCGCCACCTACAAATATCTAAAATGTTCCAAAACCTTATATATAACCATTTATATATGCAAAAAAATGCCTTAGGCGTATTCATTTAAACAATATGCAAGCAATAAACTTTAATTGTAACCATATTACTCTAATCAGATAGAGCCTCTGTTTCCCACATAATCAGATTAAATACTGATTGCTTCTTTCAACAAAGGAATACTCAGCTAACATTATTTTGTGAATTATGTCAATTAGTACTAGAAAAAATGATTATGTATGGCTTATTGGATATCCTCCTGAAACCGTCAAAGGTGCACGACTTCCAACAGGAAGAGATGTAATGAGAAACTTCATTTACTTTCAGTATTCTCAAAACCACGCAATCAAAGATAGTGCTGGTCTTGTGTATGATCACATTTTACCATTCTGGGAGAAGTCTAGGCTCCCATTAAGGCAAAAACATCATGTTGTACACGAAATCAAGAATTTGTATGAAGAACAGACAAACCTAATGAAACATAAAAACAGAAGTAACGCAATAGACCAGGTAAACCAAAAGCTATATTGTGAATGCCTTGATAAATTATTTGATATAAGCCATGCCAACGCAGAACAACTCATCAAGAATAAAGAGGATTGGCAGTTTCTGAAATTACAACAAATATCAAGAGAGGGCTGTATTGATCCAGTAGACAGACAATTACCTTAATGTGAAAAAAGATCAGCAAAAGACTAGAAAAGTTTGCTAAGCGAAAGGAAGTTGCCATGCTCACTACATCTCATGAGCCAACTTCTTCTTTCACAACAGCAAATAAATGCGACTCTTTCGTCGTTGGTATGTGCTTTGACACAACATCAACAAATACTGGGAAGTTAAATGGAGCATGTACTGTTCTTGAACGAAAAATAGGTCGAAACCTTTTATGGTTGTCCTGTCGACATCATATGCTTGAAGTGTTATTGTCAGCTGCATTTCACGTATGCCTGGGGCCATCTAATGGACCTGACAAATATTTTTAAGAGATTTTTTTTAAAATGGCCCAAACTTAACCATCATGAACCAAAATCTCGAAAAACACACATAGTGGCAGCACCTGATACTTTGAAAACATTTATTTTAGATCAGTTACAAACTGCTTCGAAACACCTACCAAGAGATGACTATAGAGAATTTAAAAATCTTTCTGCTTTGATAGTTGGAATAAATGTGAAGAATCCCATTCGAAACACAGGTGCTCTTGATAGAGCTTGCTGGATGGCTAGAGCTATTTATTCTTTAAAAATGGAACTCTTATTTGATGGAAATGAATTCATAATGGAATTATCATCTCGTGAGTTTCAAGGTTTACAACGATTCAATCAATTTGTTAAATTGGTGTATCTTAAATCATGGTATACATGTCAGTCGACTGTGGATGCACCTGCAAATGACATTTTATTAATTCAAAGGTTGAGAAAATATAGCGATATCGGAATACGTGCAGTAAGTTTTAAAATGATGTTGCGGCACTCGTGGTATTTGAGTGAAGAATTTGCAGCACTTTGCCTGTTTTCTAAACTTCTTAGTGATGAGGAAAAATTTGTAATAGTTACAACAATCTCGAATAAAAAGGGCTCACATTTATTACAAAAACGTCCTCAAAAATTTGTTGATTTAAGAATTTCTCGTAATTTCTTTAAGACAATCCAAATTACTGGTAGCTTCCTGGACATGCCAGTGAAAAATTGGTCAGAAATGCAATCATATAAAGACGCTGAAGCAATTGCGAGGAACTTACCATGCGTTAATGACTGCGCTGAACGTGGTATTTCATTAATTCAGGGTTTTAACCAAACAAGAAATTAAGAGCAAAAACAATTTTTGTTGCAAATAATTTAAATGCACAGAAAAATCTTCCCACGGTGCAATTGTCAAAATCTTTTTAATATGTAGTCACTTCTTTTGCAAAGTTCAAAGTTGTTGTAAATATGTTATATTTTGTGCTCTTATTGGCATTATGTTTTCAATTAAATTTAATATTGTTTAATATATTGTTGAAATGTATATATTATCTCTTTAACATATTGAAAAAATGAATACATGCTGAACCATTTCAAATGCTCCTAAATGGTTTTACTTGATATTTGTTTAATGTAAAATATTGTGAAATTTCGGTCGATTTTGAAAACTTTGACCTTTTTGGGGGACCTCTAAATATTTTCTTATAGTTTTAAAATTTTACCAGGGATCTTATGTTCTCAAAAGGAAACTTTTTAGGGCGTGAAAGTTCAAAGTTTTGAAAGTTGGTTTTTTTTTTTTGAGACACCCTAATACACACTTTGCAAATAACTAAACACATAACATACCAACTGTTGTGTAAACTTCACATCCTAAGCTCAAAGCGATTGCAATTGAGGCTTGTCCAACACCACCACTTCCAGAATGAATCAAAACTTTTTCCCCAGTTTTCAAGTTCCCTCTGACAATGAGAGCATAATATGAAGTTGAATATGCAACTGGAACTGTTGCAGCTTCTTCAAGAGTCCATGCATCTGGAACTTTCCAAACGAAATCTTCATCTGCTATAACACTAGTAGCCATACCTCTTGCTGGTAAAACACCCATTACTCTATAACCTTCTTTATCACGACCTGAGAATTCAAATCCAAGTATGCAGTCCTGAAGGGCCAAATCCCCTAAGAAGGAAAGAAAAGTGTTCAGAACATAAAAGCAATTGAGCACAAAAGTACTTTTTGCACCAAATGAAAGAATTTATGAGCTTGGAAAAATCATTTAAAAATGGCAAACATCTTCATATAAAAAAATATTACTTATTAATTTAACTATTAAATATTTTGCTGTGATCTTTGGAGTTTTGAAGCTTAAAGTTATAAATTCCATTTACTAAAATTTGATTCAAAATATAAATAGTACAGTTATGTATGTTTTTATTTTGGTAGTAAAGAATTTAAATATGACTTGGTTTCAAAAAACGAAAAGACATATTGTCTCAGATTGAACTTTGATTTGAAATCATAAGGGGAAACAAAGAAAACAAGTGAACTGCATGTTCTAAATGATAGGTTACAACAAAGAGATCTATGCAACAAACTATTATGATTCTATATACACATGTTATTGAAGATGTTTTGGAAAAATGTTTAAAACCGTACCTTTTACACTCGTTCAAAAATGAACTAAATTAGTATTAGTCACTTAAGAATAAAATACTTTTGGCTGATTTCATAGGTTCTTTAAATAATGCTAAATACCAATTAAATAAACGATACAACAATGTAAACATATTTTTTAAATTTAAATATAAAAACTAACCTGGTATTGCATCAGGAGGTAATTTTCCACTAGCTAACATAATGTCTCTGAAATTAAGTGATGCATAATATACATCACACAATATTCCATAATTGGGTTTTGTAATATATTTCAGGGGTGAATCTAACCAAACAAGGCTTGACAAATCTCCTCGAGTAAGCACATTCAAGTAAGCATCTCCTGTAGTTACTTTAGTAGGATCTAAAATAATAAAACATCATTAAAGTATACAATATTATTTTTAAAGTAAAAAGATACACCTTTTAAATATATTGTGACTTGTTAATAAACACTTTTAATACTTAATATTCGGAGTTTAATAATTTTTTACTGAGTAAATAAATATAAGTAAAAACAAGCATAATATAATCTATAATCCCATTAATTTCCTTTTAAAATGCCACCTAATGTTAAAAGTATTTCCAAAGGAATTCTCATGCTAAAGAAAACTCACTAATTTCATGTAGAACAAACAACACAGCAAAATTTTTGGGCATAACGTGATTTTAATGAAGAATAGAAATGTATATTAAAAAGGACATAACAATTTGTAACAACATAAGGCATATTTAAAAATGTGAGCCTCATTTGCATTGGATTTATTCAAAAGAACAATTTACTAATTAATTATTAATTTAGGAAAATAAAAGTGTTTTGCTTTCAAAAACAGCTGTAATTGAACTTTACTATATTTTCAACTGGATACTATCCCCAATACCAATTTACTTGAAAAATCTATTACTATAGCAATTAACTTGAAAAATGCACTTACCTTCACTGAAAGTTATGTGTCTGTAAGAACCCCAGGTGCCTTTTTTAAAGACATTCATACTTAAATCATTATTGAATACATCCTCATAGAAATGGCTCTTTAGCTTGAAGTCGGGAACCTCCTGAACTTCTTTGTTTGTGAAAACACACCTAAAATAAAATTTATACATTATGTCTAGTAAAGTAGATCTAGTCTTATGTCTAGCACTTAAAAAGATTTTTTGGAATCAATTCTTTTCAAATTATAAATCATGCATTAGTTGCTATCAAGACTCATATAAGAAAAAAAAAAGCTGCTCAATCCCTTCAAAGAAAAACTTGATTTGTCTAGTACTTTTTAACTCATTTTTTTAATAGAATGCTCTTTTAATGCAAATTCAATTACAGTAAAATCTCATTGCAACAATACTTAGGGGACTCAATCGAGTTATTGCTATTGTGGGATATTTCATTACATCGAGAAGCTATATACTTTATCTTAAAAGATGAATTTCGCATGGTTTGATATTTTTAGGATAGAACAACAATAATTAAAAACAAATAAACAAATTGCTAAATATTATTGAAATATACAGATATTAAAAAGGGACATACTATAAAATTTTCAGGCGAGTAAGTAAAAATTCATAGGTATGTTACATTATATGCGAATTCATTGGGACCACAAAATAATATTGTAGTAAAGAAATGTATCTTTGATAATAGAGTCAAACTAGAGAATCATACTAAAAAGTAAATAAATTAGGAGGGGTTTTTTTGCATGCTTTCTAATAAAAGTGCAATTGAGTTATATTTTACTATTATGTGTAAATCATCCAGAAACTTATATAAAAAATAGTTAAGAATAAATGCATTTCTTTGACTGAGCAAACAAATTCAAACTGAGCTACAAAATTCAAGAATAATTTCATTTTTTCTTGATAGCTAAAAAATAATTATAAAATCAGATTTCAAAAACTGAAATCTTTAAATAATATTGACCAACTAAAGACATTACATAATAAATTAAAAACTACACAATATTTAAGCATTGTGGCATTAATCAGCTTTACCTTATGCTTGTTCCACCAGGTTCTTGTCGGAGGCAATTGACAAGCCCAATAATTCCACTGTCATGGCAGTTTTCACTCACTAACCACACTCTAGCTGGATCTGAAGAAGCTTGAACTTCACTTAATTTCTCCTTAAGTTGATCTACCCATTTCTCATATTTGTTGTGTATCACCGGTACAATGTGATCAACATAGCTCACATTGGCAGCTTTTCTAACTAGGTACATCGTAGATGTCAAAGAATCTGATTTCTTACAAATGATATTGAAATTTGATTCTTTAAAGGATTGTTCAATTTCAGATTCACGGTATGTAGGGATAACAGTCTCTCCTACAGCACTTAAGAACATTTCTGCAGGAATTAGGCGTGTCCTCTGTAGCATAACTAAAAATCCACTATCTTTCAATACTTCAGAAGCATTGTTAAGTATCTGCTTAAGCTCTTTCTTAGAGAAGTCCAAGTACTTCAACAGAATGAGATCTACATCCTTGAAATCAATATCAGATTTTGAGTCCCAGGACACTAACTGAATATTTTTTGAAGAAAGACTATCTTGCTCCAAGATGTCAGGATTGGAGTGAGCTAGGGTGAAACTAACATTTAGCATCCCTAAACCTTGAATGAAGTCTGCTACTTTGGTACACATTGGTAAAGGACTATTTGATAGTTCAACAACCTTTAGCTTTCTCGAAGAAGCATTTTCTAAAACAATATCAACAACTGTTCGTAATGGTAGTTCACTGAGTAATGTCTGTGACAAAACATCGGTATCTCTCTCAGACATATAGTTATTCAAATAATTTTTAACATGTTGGGACAAGTCTTTGCTAGTAGCTGTGTTCATAATATCACATAGAGCTTTCAAAAGCACATGATCATCAGTATTAGCTTTTAAGTAGTTTGAAATGAGAGCATCATCAGCTTCTTTAAAACCATTCATAACATCTGTTATCTGGTCCTTGTTCTTTCCAGACAATTCCAAGATGGTTTTCGCTACAGAGGAACATACTTGAGTGTATCTTTCTAAAGATTCCAGTTCTATCTTGGGCAGGGCACATGGTTCAATGTATGGAACAAATCGATACTGTTCTAAAAGGGGTGTTTGTTTAATTTGTTGCCTTGGTGCAATACTGGCTTTTAGATTTTTTAGCTCAACACCACCAGCAAAACATTGCTTTGTGTGTTTTTCATGAAGAATTGGGATGCCTGTGAAAATGAGAAACTGAATTTTAGAATTAAAAAGGAAACAAATATATGCATAATAAGAAGGGAAAAAAGGTAGGTTTGTCGAATCTTACAAAATAAAACAGATTTTAAAGTGATGATTTATTTAAAAGAGTAACTGATATTTTAGTTATTCAACAAGAAAGAATAAACCAGATTTTGAAGTGATGATTTATTTAAAAGTGTAACTGATATTTTAGTTATTCGACAAGAAATAATAAATTTGCTAATGTTAAAAATCAAAAAAACTTTTGAAGTGTTGCTTTGCAAAATGCATATTATTTTTATAATATATTTTAAATAAACAAATAAACAGAAATTTTTAAAGTTTTAAGGTATAAGGACCTTTTCTTCCTAAAATACAGTCCTAATACTTCAATTATCAAGTAGTTTAGTATAAGTGCTATCTTTGGGAGTGTGAATACTGAAAGCATTTCTAAGGCAAAATTCCCAGAGTTTCCCTTGACCATATTTAAAGTTTACTTATGAATAACTTATACCAGTTCCAGTAGTATCTCAAATTCCATGCAACTAATGAAAAGGTGTATTGTTTTGTTTAAAAATAAACATTTTGGAGACATAAACTTACCTTCAAGATTTTGGGATTCCTCTATTATTTTATTATGTAGCACAGGGTTTATTTTTAGACTCTGTATGCGTGTTGGAAGAAACAGAGCTCTTTGATTTGAGCCTAAGATAGTAAATTGAAGCATAGTATCCAAAAATACAACCCAATTTTCAGACCAATTCAAAAGTCCTTTGTGACCTATTTAAAATAAATTTATCATAAATATTTTGTCACTAAATATTCTAAATTTAATTTTAATATTTTAGATTAAAATTTTTTATGAGACAAATTACCTTCTAAATCGGATGCAATAACACCCTGGAATGTATGCCCATAATCATATCCTTTCAGCTTCAGTTCTTTGTAGATATCTTTGCTATTAAGTTGCAGATCAGGAGAATCTGATGTCCATTTTGGGTTGTAGTTCGAATCACTTACTTCTTCGGGGCAATAAGCACGTCCAGTGCACACTGTCATGTTTCCTTCTGATATCTCAAAATCTCCACCAGCACTTGTTATGTCCACCAAAAATTTAGTAGAGTCTAAAATTACACCAAGAGTTTAAATTATTACTAAAAAAAGAAACTTTTATATTTTATGGGACTTGAATTCAAGGAAATGAAGGGGGAAGTGGATAATGCTGCAAGGGATACATGTATTATTGGCAGTAAAAAGAGTTGCTCTGTTCTTAAAAAAATCATGTTTCAAATTTTTTAACTACCAACCTAATAAAAAATTTTTTGCTTACCTTTGTTAACTATTTAGCATAACATTGGATAAATAATTAGTATTAATTCAAGCTGTTTAAACTTTAAACCATAAAAGGGGGGAATTTAGCAACCCCCTCCCCTCAAAAAAAAAAAAAAATTATACAAAAAAAAAATTTTTTATATACAAAATAAAAATTTAATAATAATCCTTAAACAATTACTGAAGAAACTAGATACACAACATAAAATTCCCTCATTTATCTTTAAAAAATAATGCATACTTGTCTTTGATAAAACAGTTGCTCGATGGATTTTCACTTCTTCAAATGTGACAGGCAACTGGGTCATCTCCATATTTTTCAGCTCAGCAAGTGCTTGCCAAGCAAGTACCAAATATCCAGTGGCAGGATACAAATATCGTCCATCGATGCAGTGTCCTAACATATAATTATCCGGAGATTCTTCAGGTCCAGGATTAACTTCGATTATCATTTGAGATTGGTTGGTGTTCTTGTCCCATTTGGCCACTGTCCAGCTCTCAGAGTGATCCCACTTGATAAGAGGTGAAATCATGGGAGTGCCTTTAGGTACTGGTAAAGTGACAGATGGATATAGTTTTTCTATATCAGGGTTCAGTCCGCAATTGTAAAGCCTGGAAAAACAAGACTATAACTTTAACTTCAACATTGTAATTTCATTTTATTAAATGAAATCACAACGTTGAAGTTTTCATTTAACAAAATAATTATCGCAATGGTTACCAAAGATTGGGATTGGTGAAAGAATTAATAATTATAAATGGAGCCTGAAAACCCTCCTCATAAAAACATTAGCCAATATAAATTTTGATTGCCATTCCCATTTGAATTTAAGTATTTCTATTTAAATTCAATATACTTTAATATCAAATAATTATTTGTATTAAATTTGTATGCCATGTTGGTGTAATACAGAACTTAACTTGCATATTATAGTGTTAAAGCACAAAGATTTTCTAGTTTTCACCGAGACATAAAAAATGATAAATTCAGTGAAAAAGGACTAAGTTTAAATTTAATCAGTCAAGAAAAGGCTAATATTTATTAATCATGAACAATCAACTCACAGCTATGAAAAACTATAGAAATGTGATTAAAATGAAAGAAACTACAACTGAAAATTACTCCTTATAATGAATGTAGCTGAATGTAGAAAGTAGCTGAAAATTAAGAGTCGTAACAGTTAGTAAAATGTTAGTAGAAGTCACTAAAGTCTTTACTATGCACCATTTTTGTACATTTTAGTATGAAAATTACTCATATAAGTATTATTATTTGAAAACATGCTTTACTAAGCTTTAAATTACAGAAATATGGATTCTTACCTTCCAATACTTGACAAAAGATGGACCGTATTATCGACATTTCTCTTCATGAGCCCAATATATTCGGCATCAGCACCAATAACCCTTTTAAGAATAGCTTGTAACAAGTGATGAGGAGCTATTTCAACCACAAGAGCATTTTTAGGCACATAGTGCAAAGCTTCATGAAACAAAACTGGTGACACAAGATTGTGTACAAAGTAAGCAGCATCTGCAAGTTTAGAAGACGCTTCGTTCCATTTACTTTCATGGTATGATGAACTAATCCATCTTGGTGATCTTGGCTTTGGTTCTGGAATAACCTAAAAACAATTCAAAATCAGTATTTCAAAATTTAATTAATTTCCCTAACCAATAACTTTAAAATGTATTATACTGTTCATTTAATTTCAGATTTTGCCAGGATGATCAATAGAAGTTATTGTATACACAGAAATTTAGTAAAGTTAAATATTTCATGCCTTGGTTTGAAACAGAAAAATCACAAATGAATAAGCCAACAAAAATTGTATTTTTTTTTTTTTTCGTAAAACCAACTTTTATCAATACTTGCAATTGGCAACAATAAGTATTTATAAAACAAGATATTTTTTGAGTTAAATAGAGTAAATTAAACTACAAAATGTCAATATCAATCATTTGAAAATTATGATAGAGAAATCAAAGTTAGTGCTTTTTTTTTTCGAAAATAGAAATTACCTTTTCTAAAGCTGCTCGAAGCTTGCTAGCTGCAGGGAAAATATATTGGCTGTGGAATGCATAGCCACAACTATCAACTTCACGTGCAAAAACGTTTTCATCTTTCAAAGTTTGAACAAAAACCTTCACACTTTCTTTGGGACCAGATATTGTGACTGAATCTTCTGCATTGTGACATGACGGAAATATATCTTTGGGACAACGACTCTGAGCTTCAGGCCATGTGATTCCTGAAAAAGTGAAAGATATATATTAATTCAGCTAAATTATACAGACAAATTGCAATTCAGATTAAGTCATAATACAAAAAAGCTTTTTAACACATTTTCTAGCTTAGTATATAGAAAACTTTTATGCTAGTAATGAATAGTAATTTTAATAGTAATGAATTATCCAGTCACCTCTCCTCCCACTCTTACGGTTAGAGCACATTTTGGGATAAAATATACACAACTACTAACTCCCTTTACTCATTAACTAGAAATTTGTAAGTGTAGGACCAAGTTAACTCACAACTTTCGAGTTGCGTGTTGAAAATGCACTGATGAAGAGGTTCCGTTGTAGTCTTGAAATAGCTATTTGCTTTAATGTTTAGACAATTTGTGCTTTGCTTACATTGTTTTTCTCCTTGTCCTCAAAATACTTTTACTTTAAAAAGCTTCTTACAGAAAAAAATCAGTATTCATCAGATCCTCCATCTTTACTATGCATACATTTCTGAATTAAGTATTTATCTTTAAAACAGCTACATTTTAGTTTTACAATAATCTCATATGCTCCTTTTATGAGAACTCACAGGGAAATCAACAAGTAAAATGAAGAAGCGTCAATATTTACTATGTATGTAGGAGTATGAAATATTGAATTACTCTCTTTCAATGAGTTTCTCTATAACTATATGTAATAATGGCTTAAATTAAATCATGTTTTAATCTTAATATGGAATAGGGAAAAGAAAATTAATTTACCAAGAGCAGCCATTGCACCATCTTCGAGATTAGAGTCTTCAACTGCTTTTCCTCGCCAGTACGCAGCAAGTACCATTTGTTCAGCAGTAAAGCAACCATCTGCATAAGCACACCCTAATTCTCCAACACTGTGTCCAACAATGCCATCGGGTTTCAATCCAAGTTCATTTAAAACATCAACCAGAGCAACCTAAAATGAATGCATATTTATTTCCATAAGTTTTTATATCTGAATTTCACAACCTATTGATATTCTCGAACATAAATAAATTTATTAGAAATAGTTTTCTAATGAAATTTTTAATAGATAAGAAAACAAAGGGGAAAAAATATGACAATTTATTTCATAGACATCACTTAGTCATTCAGGTAAGTGCACACACAATAAAAAAAAAACCCTTGTTTAAAAACAAATTGATTTGTTTGCTACTTTTAAAACAACCAAAACTAATTTTAAAAAATACATAACTTGATGTAATATGAAGAAATTTTGACTTTGATTTTCAAATCCAAAAAGGAAAAAATAATGTTTTTGTAGAACATAATTTATTTTGTACATGCAATACATAAGTATTTTTAGGATAGAAAAGAGGGGGAAACATTAGCATATGAATAAAAACATATGTTCAATTAAACATTCACACATATACTAAGTGGCAAATATGTCGGAACATTGAAAGTTCCTCAGTACCAGCTATGCAACCAGTAGAAAGTGTATTTAGGTTTGAAAGAGTCTGATTCAGATTTAAGTTCATACAATATATAAGGTAAATCTAAATCTCATAGTTATTTGGTAAGTGTATGCAATTATGTCCATCTATGACTCTTTTCACATTGCATTTTAAAGTTTATAAATAATTAAAGGCATTTCCAATAAAAAATAAAGGAAGTTACAAAATATACACCGTAAACTTTTCTAAAAGTTAGGTAGAGATTTTATACAGAGAACCACATATGGAACATTAAACATCTGATATTTTTTAATTATAGAAATTAAAAATATTATTACCTGTACTGCAGCAATTGAAACAAAAGCAGGAATGATGCTTCGAACATTTGTCTTGTCTTTCACGCCATTAGTGACTAAGTCAATCAAATCAAGTCCATAAGGCCTTAAAACTTCAGCAGATCTTTTGATTGAATCAGCAAACACTGGAAGGTTCATTAATTGTTTTGCCATACCAGGCCATTGGGTGCCCATTCCAGAGAAGATGTACCAAACTGGACGTTTTTCTGCAGATACTTGCTAAAATACCAATAAATTTTACACTTAAAATTTTTTAGATTCGAAAAATACAATTACAAGTTACATAGTTTTGTGACCAAGAACTGTTTTACAAACATTAAATATATATATAAAGCCATTCTTATAATGTAAAGTTTATGAATTAACAAAACAGTATCTATGTATTCTTGTGCACACATTATTAGATTTTAGTTTTTCATACAAAATATACCTTTGAGTAGAAACAACCAATAAAAATAAGCATAATCATATTATTTATTTTCTGAAATAAACCTAATGTTATATTTGTAATTAATTATATTAAAAGTTCATATAAATATGAATTTTTAGTATTTTAAGAGCTTCAATAAAACAATAAAATTAATGAACGAAAAACAATTAAATAAAAATGATAACTTCTATTATCATAACTAAATAATTATACCTACAAATATTTTCTCATTCAGAAATCATAATGACAAATTTATAAAACAAAATTTGAGCATTTTTAAACATTTAAATTTTAAATATGTAAAGTAATATTCTCCAGAAACTTTATAATTCAGTAAAAATTTTTTATAAAGAGCTTCAACAGTAAAAATGAGACAATTTTAAAAACTAATGATTACTAAAGTTTATTATCAATGTTAAAAATATTTTTAGCAAAAAAGTGTTCTAATATTTTTTAAATATGTATTATGCAGAAGCTGAATTTGCCACACAAACTACATTTTATGTTTACATTATAAATGAATAAGAGTAAACAAAGAAATTAATTACTTTGATGCTTGATGCCTCAGGATCACCAGCAAGCAACTTATAGCCCCGGAATGGTTTTAACTGAGGTGATGTATACACAGATTTGTGTAACAAAGCAAAAAATTCTCTTGGTAATTTCTCCTTGTCCAAGTAGTCAAACACTGAAAGAACACTTTCTTCAGTCCTACCACTGTACAATGCCAACTGAGGTAAAATACCATCTTGTGTATCTTCTGACTTTTTGGTGGTATTGTTGGATTTCAGAATTGCATGCACATTAACACCTCCAAAACCAAAGCAGCTTAAAGCAGCGTAACCACCTTCCCAAGGAGTTGGCTCTGTTACAACTTTAACTTCTCCATCAATCAAGGGCTTGATTTCCGGATTTGGTGTATTAAAGTGCAAGTTTGGAGGAATAAGACCAGTTTCCATGCCAATTAAAACTTTTACAACACTGCAAATACCTAAATAAAAATGCGACATACATTTACGATTCAGTTCAATTGAAACAAATAATAATTAATTAAGGCAGTAGATAAAGATTAATATTATTTTCAAAAAGTGTAGTTTATTTTTTTTTTTCTTTCCCCCAATAAACATTTTTACAAGCTATTCAACTTTCATGAATTTCAGCTATGGAAATTATGCAGTCATGGTTAAAATTTCATTTTATATAAAAAAATAATAATTGTGGAAAATGTTTAAAAAATAATCTAGCAATTATGATGTAGGAAAAATGTCTACGTTGAAGCATGAAAATTTTATTTTGAGGTTGCAAGCCTTAAAGAAGCAGTTTATGATAGCGACAATAAATAGTTTTATAAGTTTTTACTTTATAGCTATAGCAATGGGGCTTAATTCTAACTGTAGACTTAGAATTCATTTAATCATTAACAGTTTAGTTCCTCAAAAAAGGCGTAAATGAAATTATAAGTCTAAAGAACCATCTGATTGTACCTTAACGAAATTGTTTTTTAACAAGTATACAAACAACAAATATGTGTGTAGGAGAGGTAGAAACAAAAAGGTGCATTCAAAAATACCTGAAGATGGCTCAGAATGGCCCATATTGCTCTTTGTTGAACCTACAAGAAGAGGCTCATTCCTTCCTTTGCAAAATATTTCAGCAATAGCCGACATTTCAATGGGATCGCCAGCAGGAGTACCAGTACCATGCGCTTCCACAAAAGATACTTGCAATGGGTCCAATTTGCTTTCTTCGTATACTTCTTTGATTAATTGTTTTTGCATTGCAGCGGATGGAAATGTCACCCCTTTAATAGCAAAGAAAAGATATTCTAAATTTATACAGCCAACTTTGATTAGATATCGAGAGAATGAGAGAGAGATTAAAAAAATATGTTGTTGGCAATGTCAAAAACATCTAAATGGACTGCTATGTTTAATATTAGCTTACAGTCATACACCCTTTCTGCACAATAAACACAAATTGATTTTCATGTAATATATGAGCTGAAATTATTTTGAATTTCTTTATCTGATTCAAGTAGTTATTTCCTACTGAAATTCATTTTCTAAATATTGTTGCATGCACCAAAAGGGTTGTCATTTTAAGGTTATGTTCAAATTGGTAAAATTGCAAAGCAGTGTCATAAAGTACCACCAACAATAGCAACTTCACACTTTCCAGTCTGTTTAGTCTCCTGCTTCATAAAGCTCCTGTTGAACAATTTATCTGTTAACATGTTTGGTTTTATAATTTCAGGAGTGTAATAAAAACAATTTACACATTAGATAAGAGAAACAACCGAATTTTACTTGAAATTATACCAATAGATGTTTCAAGATTAATGTCCAAAAAAAAAAGTACATGTGTTTTAAAAATGCAAAATATGTTGCAATGAAATAATTATAAAACGAAAAAAAAAAGTGTAATTGAGTGCAAACTTATTTTTATTAAAGCTGTTATTTTTAATAAAATGCTGAAAAGTGTGCTTTTCAGGTTTTGGTGCTGTAACACCAAATATAAATTTAAAAACTAAATAATACAAGTTATACATGTTTACAATGAAGTTGATAAAATTAAGAGTGAAAATAGTTTATTTTGTTTAAAACTTATGAACTGTACCTTGTTCCTTGAAGCCATCAGTATTAGTTTTTATATGTACAATGGATGCATACTTTCTTCTTGCAACATTAGCCTTCTGTAAAAATAGAGTTACAACAGCTTCACTTCTTCCGTATCCATTACCTATTGGATATCGAACAGTCATAATTATAATTGCAATCTTTTTGGTTCAGTACATATTTGAAACAACACAAAAATGACATTAATACATGGTCTTTATATAATGAAATACATGAAGTAATAGCTTTTACTTACAAGCAGCATCAAACGTTTTACATCTGCCATCATCTGATAACATGTTTAAGCGGTAAAATTGCAAAGCAGTGCCTGGCCTTAAACAGAGATTTGCACCTCCAACAATAGCAGCTTCACACTGCCCAGTCTGTATAGCTTTTACTGCTTCATATAGTGCTAAAGCTCCTGATGAACAAGCTGTGTCCATTAAAAAGCTTGGTCCTGTAAAATATTTTTTGTTTATAAGCATATGTTTTTTTTTTAAATATGCAGTAAGGTACATGAGACTATTTCATTCACATATTTTAGAAGCCTACAAAAGAGCATGGGGGGAAGGGGGGGGGCACAGTAAGAAAATTATTTCTCAGATGCTCTTGATCTTTTTTCTTTGGGAGGGGGGGGGGGGGAGAGTTGAAAGCTTAAAAATCACAAGGAATCCCATGTTTACTACATGTTAATTTTGTCTAATGTTATCTAGAAAATAAAATTTCAAACAACATTTCCCTTCTTATTATATTTTTTCAATCAAATAATTCACTATTAAAATAAATAAATTGTGTAATAAGTTGGTTTTATTTCTTCTATTATACTTTAAATATTCTTTTGCTTTAATTGTAAAATTTCTTCTCCAGTTTTTCTCCCTGCTTACTGCAATGTTAAATGAATGCTTGATAATTAATGAATGATCACAAGAAAAATATATGAGATAATGAAGCAATGGTTAAAAGGAAAATACAAAATTTACAGAAAAAGGTATTTCTTTCCTATAAAACTTTCTGAATAAACATTTTGTCAAAAAAAAAAAAAACTTAGTATTTGATTCATGTGAACATAATTGATGTTAACGAATTTTTGCAAATATTATATGCTATTTTATTTTTGAAAAATGTGTTTATCTTCATTTATTTATTTATTTAAGGTGTTTTCTAACATGTGTGTCAAAACAGCTATTTTTGGAACTTTATCAAAATTGGTTCAACCACTTTCAAAAGCTTTTCAAAGACATTAAATTACCAAGCAGTTCAATATACAATCTAATCAATGAAAATATTTTTTAAAGCTAAGCCGATAAATTATTTTTCATAATATTCATTTGTGGCAACTTTAAATTACATGCATTAATAATTCAATTTGCAACTGTTTTATATTTTAAGAATGTATCTGTTATCAGATAACAAATAATAAAAAATATTCAATAACGAAACAAAAAAAGTTTCATTAACAAAATAAAAGCAAATATTGAGGAAAACTGTGCTTAATTTACAAAACAGTTTAATGAAAATGGGGGGGGGGGGGATCAAAAACATTTGATTTAGAAGGCTAATCTTTTTTTTTCTTTCCAGAAAATGTGTATGAATTGTACGGACAGTTACAGAAAAGAACAATTTTAAAACAAATAATATATTAGTGTCTGAAATTGTTTTGATGCGAGTTAACAATGTTTAACATTGTTTCAGCAATTTTATCTGCTTCATTGATTTTCGTGTTTGCCAAACTTTAGAAGTAAATCGTCTTTTAGGCAGCCTACAGCTTCTCTAAAACTTTCAAAGACTGGTTGGAAAAAAACGCAAAGACAGACACAAAGAAAGAAAACACACACACACACAATATCAATAAATCAGTACCAAAAGCAGCTTCAGTATTTACCTTTGAAATCAAAAGTATAAGAGACACGATTAGCAAACATTGCACGACAGCAACCAGTCATAGCATATCCATTAATTTTCTTTGGATCATAAGTAAAAAATTCATCACTCTCAGATGAACAATTTCCAATGAATACTCCAATATTTCTGCCTCTGAGTTCATCAGGATCATAACCTATAAATAAATATATAATTATTTCTCTTTTCTTGAGGATAAATATAAACTCGCTAAAAATGCCAGTAAACTGGTAAACAATTCTGGGATAAATTTGTGATGGTGTTTATAGTATATTTATTTTTTTTATCATTTTTAAATAAGTCAAAATTGTATGTATCAAAATTCCCTCTCTTGTAAAAAATGTTTTCTGGAAGCCCATGCATTTTGGTAATAATGCACTTCACAACAAAATCCACAGAAAATATTAATTCAACTATAAATGATTTAAAGTTTAACTTTGAAAAAATAATAATAAACAAAAGACTCACTTAAAATATTATGCAATTGTAACAATTCTGAAGAAAACAGATTAAAAACTATGTATTGGTTTAACAGTAAAGACATTTGATACGCCCCAAGCATAATTTTATTTACCCACATCTAATTATATAAAAAAGTAAATTTATTAAAAACCAGAAAATATTAATGAATTTTAATTTCACACATTTACATATTTTCTTATTAATTATTTTTGATAAACAAAAGCTATCACCAAATAATTTGCTTTGGCGCCGGCATTGGATGAGTCATTACTGGTGTGAAATCATTTGTTAGTATTTTCCACACCACTATTAGGTCACCAAAATGATTGGCACAGTATTACGCAAAGTTCTTGGAGAAGAGAGAAAAACTTAACTAAACCTTGAATTCAAGACAATAAATGAAAATTATCTTTAAAATGAAATGAAAGATATCATACCAGCATCTACTATGGATTCATAAGTTAGCTCCAAAAGTATCCTTGCTTGCGGATCCAGATTATGAGCTTGTTTGTGATGTACACCAAAAAATTGGTTGTCAAATTTGCTAATATCTTTCAATACACCCATTCGTCTAGGCAAGCCATACAGTCCTGAAAATGAAATCATGAATAAATAAACAAATAAAATATTTTTTCTCCCCCTGTTTCATTAAATCATTCAATGCTTTATTACATATCAATGTCCTACCAAACTGTTTCGACAATATTGATGCATGTACAATTGTTACCTTGACTATAAACTTCAAACCCTAAGCCCTTAACGGAGCCCTGCTGCAAAATAACACACAAGCCCTCGCCACCACTCCTGGGCTGCTATGCTACAGAGATTTCGCACTGCAGCCACTTCTTTAAATGGCCCTGAATAGAACACTAATAAGAATAGGTGTCTCATTAAAAATACCAATCAGTTCGATTTTCTTAGTATGCAAAGACATTGATCTTAATTTGAGCCCATAAGTAGGGGGTTTAGATAATAATTAAGAATATCTCTTTCTTGATTAAGGAAGTATGTAGAAATTGTTATTAAGATGGTTCACTTTTTTTTGTTAAGGTTTCCGACAACCTAAAACATATCTCTTCATTTATTCTTTTCTCATGAAAAATTTAGAAGACCAATTCTTAACAAGTATATTTGACGTTGTACAGTGAATATTTGGTGCTCTTTATCTAAATGTTTTTGCATTTTATAATAAGGACCATTCAGTTTTAGTGTATACATTATAAAAGATTCCGCATCACAAAATTAGGAAGACTTTAATGCTTTTACAAACAAAATTTAAAGGGTAAAAATGTACTGAATTACATTGAGTAAAGGAAAATTTATTGGAATAATAGTACACTTTATTTGTTGTTAAGGTGTTTTTGCACTTCCTCTTTCAAGTGGCAACCAGGGCAGGCCCCAGAATATGGAAAGAAAGGTAAACCTTTCCTACCATGTCCCAGCTATGTTTTTACTTTTTCTTCTATATTAGTCTTCCCTTTATGCATTACACACAAGAAATTCATCTCATGGATGCCCTTTTCCCTATAGGTCCGTTCAGGGAAAAGCCCCCCCCCCCCCTAGGGCAGGTCCCTGCAGATTTTGCCCAATGTTTTTTTCCCTTTCTGGAAGACCATGATACTAACATAATCATAGTTAACATTTTTACAAGACATACTCATCAAAAGCATATTAATTAGCTTTAGAAAATAGTTTTTGACTTTATTTAAAGAGGTAAAGGAACTTTAATTTAAACATTACTAAGACAGATCAAGTGCAATTTTATTTAGAAACCAATTACCTGGCTCCCATCGTCTGTTGTCTTCTGTAACAAGGTCAACTTTGTTAAAAAGATTTTCGGCAAATTCTGCTACGCTGTCTGATTCCGGAAATCTACCGGACATGCCGGTTATAACAATTTCTTCTGGCATGATGAAATAATATCTTATATTCTTCTAATGAAACAATATTTACAAAACATGAAATGACATACACCTGCAATAGAAGGTACTAATTAAAAACTGGGCAACAATCTTGGAAAGAAAGAACTTAGAAAATACAGAAACGAAGTGTGGAAAAAAAATTATACAAAGCAATCCCATAAAGATTTAGTTTTCTTTCTTATCCATATCTTAGGAATTTGAACTAATTAATAGTTACTAATTTCCAATCAAATTCGGAAAAATAAAGTTGAATAACCAGAAATTTCTTTAAAACTTCTTTCTATGTGTTCGTTTCAAGAATAGTCAGTTTTTGCAAAGTCGGCAAATTACTTTTCATCATAAATAGCTTTAAATATTTTTCTGTAGCTTATCTTATTAGGCAAATTACTGTACATAAAAGTGCATTCATTAATTTTCAAACAGTGAAAGCTCTATGCATTCATAAAAGTATGTACTTTTTCTTTTTCCACGGGTATTCAGTAGTTTACTTTTTGTTGTATCCTCAAGCAGTCAAGCAACACATTCAAGTACAGTACTGTATTTTCTGAGTAAACACTTTTGCCGACTCTTGTTTCACCCCAGTTTTTAGGCAGAGTTTTTAGGTCTGTGCTGTTTCAAAATGAAAACTATTTTTGAGTTTCATTAATTAAATTGCTATTATTGTCAAAAATTTAGTTCATCTTTAACAGGCTTGCTCTTTGATAATAACATTTATAAAAAGTTGAAATAAAAAAATTTAACACCTTCAAAAAAAATTTTTAAGGTTTTTTTTTCCATTAAAACATACTAGATACTTTCTACTGAAAATTGAGCGCAAAAGTTTTACCTGAACCACACACAAAGATCATAACATTAAAACAAAAATAAAATCAACACATTTTCCATTACACAATGTCTTTTGTGCTTAATGTCAATAACTATTGAAAATTAGAAAATGTCAGTTAATAATTTACCTATTGACAATATCATACTATAAAATATTTCCCAGAGTCTTATGAAACTTATGATATATTTTTACATTTGGCTAAAAACATTTTAGAAGCTAAATCACTTGTGAAGTATTTATGCATATAAATCATACCATTAAAAAAAACAATTATAGTACTATAAGTAAAAAAGCAGAGTTTAACACAGGTACATGAAAATACTATACTTTGAAAAATATGTATACATCATAGTGCAATTTAAAAGGAATTTCAGTTTAACAGCATGAATTTAAAAAATCAAGGTGATTTTTATGACAGGTTGTATTGGAAATATTAAAATATACATTAAGACTATATTCAAGCAACGTAATTGATTTTCAAAATTGCTTTTTTTTGCATGTATTGAAAGGGGTTGAAAATATTATAAAAGTAGCTAGAACATTCACAATTGAAGAAAATAAATAAATACTAATTATAAAAAAAAGAGAATATTGAATTAACCAACAAATGAAGTTTATTTTATGTCAGTAATGATAATATTTCAATTCTTAAATATGAAAAATTCTGTAAGAAAGAAACAATTCCAGTAATAAAATTCATATGAGCAGTGCAGCTAAAATATTGAGACCTTAAAAATTAAAAAAAATTAGACTGATCTGCTCTTTTTAAGCATTAAAATATTTTTTACTACAAAATCTCCTCGTGTTTTATTGATTGTAATGTCAAATGGAACATTTTAAAAATCAAAATCATCCGCTGCGAGAAACAGGTCATTCAAAATGCTTTAAAAAATTGTCAAGGGCAATTCTTACCGGGAAAAAGACTAGAAAGAAATCCAAATGGGGGAAGAATTGTTTATTACCAGCTGTATTTTATGTTACTTCAAATTCGTCTACCGACAGCCGGCTTAATACTGCATCTTTTCTATGTTACACCGGATACAAAACTGTCTCTACCGCTGCAATGATCCGATGTGCGGCCATTTATAAGGCAACCAATCAGGTGCTCAAATCCTCATCGCCTCACATATCACGTGACCACACGCGTCCAATGATTTGGATGCATCAGTCCCTGTTTCAGTGCGGTCATTTAATGTCCACGCAATAAAATCATGGCTTACAAAATTGAGAAAATACCCCAGATATGCAAGAAGATAGAAGAAAGAAATGCTTACGTAGAGACTAGATAAAGTGTCAAGTGTATGAGGAAGGTTTTGAATCTGTATATTGACAGATCTAAAAATATCTTCTAGCAGCAAAAAAATAAATATATCGATCATCAAAGGTCTGAGCCGCTACCATGAGACAAGCACACCTGGAATTTGAATTGATGCACTTTTGAAGGCTGTGAGAAAAAATTTCTGCATATCGCAAAAAATATTATTAGATACATATTTCGTTTTTTGAAAACGAGAATTAAAATAACAGGTTCTTATTTTGCCAGCGAAATGAGCAGTTTTTTTTTTTTAATTTGCAGTCGGAGTCACAGAATTATGCGTAGCACGCTGATTCATAAATAATTAGTTAAAAATAAATAAATGAATGTAACGCTTCTATGATAAAAGAATTTAAGAGCATTTTGCTAATTTTAAGACTTAAAATGCATATTCAGGATAAAATTGTATTATGAAAAAATGTAATATTATTTATTTATTTTTTCGTTTTTTTTTTTTTTTTTCTTTTTTTTTTTTTTTGAAACAGTTTTACTTGGTTTCATTATTTTGTGACTTTAATATTTTCCTCCTAAAAAACGTTCGTTTTAACACATTTCGTGGGAAGTATTTTCCAGTTAAACAATAAACAAGAAGATTTTAAACAAGTACCAAAGAAATAATGCATTTTAAGGACTTCGAAATAACAGGAAACAGTTTGCGAGCTTAAAAAAAATAAGAAAAATACGTATTTTTTTACGTAAATCTTTTGGAATTATTACATAGCTGCATGTTTATTCACTGAAGAAGGTGACTACATTCGTATTGCAATTTTATAATGTTATAGTGTATTTATATATTCTTATTGTAATTACTTAGTAGTACACAAATTTTTTCCGAAAAAACCCTTTGATTTGCTATTGAACATTAAATATATACGCTGACGCAACTTTCACCTCACCTCTTTTTATTTAGCTCTATTAGTTCAAAGACTATTATTATTCATTCAAAAATTCATAAAATGTACAGATTTTGGAACTAAGATGAAAGTTTAAAAAGGGGAAAAAATATGTTATTTATATTTTTAATCATAATTCAAAATGATTCCAATTCGAATCATTGAGAATTAAGTAGCACGTAAACTAATTGTTGTTTAAAGAATTAGTTTATTTTTTACTTTTCAGCGCATTTATAGCTGCGTTGCTTTTAAGTCGGCTCTTTTTTTTTTTTTTTTTCTCAAAAATTATTTTATTCTGTTATTAAATTATTTTCAGGCTATCAAAAGGGAACTAGTCATAAATTTAAAGACTTTGATGGCTTTGTCAAATTTCAAGAAGGAAATCAAAACATTGCAGTTGAGAAGATAATTAAAATGTTGCCAATATGTGCTAAAAGAGCGGTTTACGTCACTGCTTCATTACTGCATTTGCATTGAAGCTCAATTTATGTACATTTCAGTTTCATGGGAATTTTCATATTGGACAAAATCCATACTATTAAAGTATGAAATTAAATTCTGAACACTATAAGGCTCTTGCACTTCTTTTGTTAAAATTTAAACTCTGATGCCAAGCAAAGTTTTCCGAACAAATAAATATTATTCAACTGATTTATTACTATTAATTTTGATTGTTATTAATTTTCAACTTTTATTTGTAATCATTAAAGCAATACTCTCACGAAATTTTTCCCTGGATGTCTGATTATGAGGCACGTCATTTCAAATTTTTCCAGAGCAGACAGGGGGGCATTCATAAATGACGTCACGCCTCGAGGGGGAGGGGGGAGGGCGGTTCGTGAAAATGGGACAAGGAGAGGGCAGGGGGTACCAAGAAGTGTGACGTGCTTATGCAACATAGCGTGACATGTGACAAAATGGGCGGAGGGAAATGTTGAAATGTGACATTTTGTGACATAGTGGAAGGGGGGTCAAACATATGGGAAAAAAGCGTGACATCATTTATGATCGGTTCCTTCGTAATGTATATTGCATTGCAAAAGCTACAAAATTCGCACGAATAATTTAACTATAATTCTCAAACCAGGGGAGCACCCTACACCACACCACACACATCCTAATAAATTCCAGACCTGCTGAGTATTCATATTCATATATATATATATATATATATATAGAGAGAGAGAGAGAGAGAGAGATACATGTGACTAAATATATACAGAAAACACCTGTTAAGTTTACCACCTGTCTAAATTGACCACCTGCCTAAGTTGACCCCCTTAAAAAAGTGCTGCACCGCAAGTGGTCAACTTACACTCAGGTTTCACTGTATATAGATAGATAGAAATTCCTTCCAATCTTTTTATTGTTAAGTTGCTTGCTTTGTGTTTAATAATTCACTAACCCCAACGAAGCTGATACACTGTGCAAGACAAAAATTAATTTTCGTAATTTTCTTCGGTTCAGAGCACGTTGGGGGTGCCTGAGGGTTGCAATTAAAAAGAGTGGTTCCGCGTATTAGAGTATTAAATGGGAGAAAAACCAAACCCCCTATCAGATAACTCGATGAGTTGCTGCGACAACTACCCGACTTCGTTGTTTCTCAAATTAGCAACTGCAATCCCAAAGGGTTTAAAAACCAAGGACCTGATTTTAGTCTCGAACCAAATGCATTATTGAATACAGATAATAATTATATACTTTCAGACTAGATCTTTACTGTATATTTTTAGTATGAATAGTACTTGAAATATATTTTTACTAAACTGGAAGAGTACTTTATGACAGAGTATTTAATAAATTTTATGGCAAACTATGATGGAGATGAATACTAGGAGTCGTTCTTCCGAAGTAGAGCATTTTCAATCCGCAACTTATTATTCTGGATATTCTGCACTTAGATAAGCCAAATTTCCTTAATGTAAATCGCTAAGCTATGGGAGTTTTTTATTCTGGATCTCGTTGTTCTAGCATATATCTTGTTGATCTGAATCTCGTTTATCCGGATTAACAAAAGTTAGAAAAAATATTTCGGATATGAAACTTCTGGCTTGACAAATTAATGTTTAGTTTGTTCTGAATTTACGCAATAAAGACAATATTAATAAGATAAAAACTATCCTACTCCATAATAATAATTTAACTTTGTGCAAGTAAACTGTAATAAAAAAATAATTTTACATTAAGAAAGCACAAATAAGCATTAAAATGCAGACTAAGCATTAAATACTTTCTTTACGCGAAATTATTTTTTACTACAGTATCCTACCCCAGTACTAGTTCACTCTCAGAAATAAAACTCTCTCTTTCGAGAATTCTTCAATGGTCAAGAAAATTTCGTCATTTACAACGATTCTTTCCTCGCACGATCACGTGACTTAAAAAAGTTACTACACAAATTTCGCCAATTTGACGAATTGTTTACTCGGAGCATTTTTCACGAAGCCATTTCGTCAAATACGGCGAAAGTTTCGTGAGATTTGAGCATGCGTTTCTGAGTGTGTTGTTATTAGTACTAATAGAATAGTAATAAGATTTTGTTCCGTTTTCTACGCGATTGCTACGATTCCAAAATCAATACTGCTTTTGGGCTTCAATTTGCATAATAGAAGTATTCTTATTTAAATCTTATTCAAGCCGTAAATACACAGTGAATCCCTCCTCGAAGCATAGCATCTAGTCGATGAGACACATTTTTTCCGTCTCACCATGCTCCTCATTTCAAAATTATCCGGGGGGGGGGGGGGGAAAGGGCATAATCTCCATGTATTTTGCATTAAAAAAAACAACAAAATACATGTACATACATATAAATACACTATATTTCCGAAGCCAGGGTGGGCATTGACCCCCTCCCGCCTACTGACTTCCCTAAATGACGGGCCTGCGTTTCACTTTTCCTACAAACTCATAATCAAAAAGAGATATTTTATTTTTGTCCTTCTTGCGGGGGGGGGGGGGGGGGGGAATCGCCTTATCCAACATTTCCCTGCTCGAACGATAAAACTTTATTGCTAATGTGACTTGGTTTACATTTTCATCTCCATCGACTCCCAAAGGAAAAAAACTGTTTAATCTGTTTTATGTATTAACAGTTACAATTCCATACTTTTTTGTGTCAGTTAAAGTCGCTAAGTTTATCTCTTTTACAATCACAAAAGTAATAAATGTAGGAACTCTACGTGGCATAGTTTTAAATATTATAGGAACTAGAAATATCATCGAGGGAGAAATGGAGGCTTTGTTATTCATGGAATAAATGTTAATATCGATTAAAACATTTTAACATGCACCCACACACGCATACAGAAACACACAAATACATACATACATGTATATATAATATATATATATATGTACATAGAGAGAGAGAGAGTCACATCTCGAAACAAATTGAAAAGTAAACAAACATGAAATTTAAGCATCATATTAAAGCCCAGATTCTAAGCCCTAAAAAATCTTGTAATATGCATACAAATATGTATTAAAAACATTGAAATATCCATTAAAAATTCTTAAAAATCTGCACTAATCTATTTACCTACTTCTGAAAAAGGTGTCACATTTGAATAAAAAATAAATGTCATGAAGGTTTATATTTTGGTTTTAAAGTGATAAATATACAATATTAAAGCAATTATTCCCATAAGAAAAGTATTCACATGAATTGAATTCACTGCAATGAATCACAATATGTTCTCCAAGATTTCTATAGTAGAAATCTTGAAGAACGTATTGTGATTCATTGTAGTAGTAGTATTGCCTTTTCTGATTTGATGATATTTCTATGAATGTAAAAGATGATAATGTCCCTCTAGGATTATTTCCAAATTATTTCCAATGTCCCTCTAGGATTATTTCCAAATTATTTCCAGACAAGTTCAAAAAGAGCATAATTTCTCGATTTTTAATTCTTAAAAAAAGCCAAACTGGCAACCCGGGTCCCAGGCGTCGTCTGAATCGGGGGGCTAGCGTACGAATGACGAGTTGAATTTTACTTGAACAAGTTGGACGAATAACGAGTTGTACGAATAGAGAGACGGACGAATGGCGGGGCTCCATTGTATTAATAATAGGAGTTTTATCATTATATAACAGCAAAAAATAGCTTTGACATTTTAAGAAACATTGCAACATGAGCATCAAGTTTTGAAAATTACTTGTATTATCATATAGCTTGATCTTTAGAGTTCATCTTTAAACTGGAATCAACTACATATTATGTAACATAGTTAAAATGATATTAAATAATGGTAATTTATCTTAGCCATTTCACTTTTCACCACATTCCCCTACCTTGTGAAAATTTAATATTTATTCATATGAATACTTGTGTTTTCAAAGATTAAATACTGAAATTACATAATGCTTTTTACCCTTTTTCTTCGCCCCATCTTCCCCTACAGACACACCAAAAAAAAAAAGCTACTCACTCAATTTGAACAAGAACATAAGATATATTTATTTCAACTATTAGCTAACAAATTTTCAACTAGAGTGGAATTTTATCCAGGCAACTGCCTCCCCCCCCCCCCCTTCCGTTGAAATTTCGTTAAATTATCTGAAGTTTTACACGCATTGCAAAAAAAATACGAATTATGAGCCCAGAGGATCTAAAATTTAATTTCTTCTTTTTTGAGTATAATCCTAGCTGAAGGGTAATTAGTATGGTAGCCGTATCCAGTTGCGTAAGCAAAGGGTGTTTCCAAGGTAGATACGTTTTCCTTTAAGCTTTTTAAAAAATAAATTCTTCTATTAAAATGCTAATATTAAAATTCTATACACCGCTATACCGCGCCTCAGTATACCGTGGGAACGGATATACCGCGGTGACTATCATGTCTCCCGACGTTTAAATATCCCTTTATCATTAAAGCATTGTTTCTTTGAAAAGTGCGCTCCTTCTCTTCCAAATCTAATTTTTTCTTAAGACCTGCTCCCCCTTCACAATCCCATGTTTATAACATAAAGATATTTTTAAGCCCCTTTTTTCTCGGAACACAGTTGGTTTATAACCGATCGCTCGATAGACTGATTGCACAGTTGAGATGTGTGCTTCTTGCACAGCAATTACCGTGAATAAAATGGCAGCAAAGAAAAGAAAAAATTATACTATAGAAGAAAAGTTACGAGTAATTGATAATAAAGTTAAAAATGATGCAACAAAAGGGAGTATTATTTCATGAATATGGTTCTGTAGTATAGTTTCACTATACCGCGGTTATGATATAACGCGGGTGCCAAACATGTCCCCCGACACCCGCGTTTTAATGGGGTTTTACTGTATAAAAAAAAATGTAAGAAAATCGATTGGCAAACAGAAGAGAAAAGGGTACTTAACTGTTTTGTCTTTGGCAATATATAAATAGCCAAAGACAAAACAGTTAAGTACCCTTTTCTTTTCTGGCTATATATAACTAGCTAAAGACAAAACAGTTAAGTACCCTTTTCTCTTTTGTTTGTCAATAGATTTTCTTACATTATTTTTTTTACTTAGTAGCTTTTGATCATTGATGAGTTTTAGTGTTGTCAATAAAACGTTTTTGGAAATAGTTTTTTTTTCTCCCACTTTCGACGTAGATTTGAAGCCCTTTTTTTAGAAATCTTTATTCGTCATACTTTCATATTACTCCTTACATTTACCAATGTACAATATTTTTACAATACTCGATGCATTTTTTTTGCTATTTATAATTAAAAGAATAAATGTCAACAACAAAACCAAAGAGAATATGTAATCTATTAAATCAAAGCAAAATCATACTAATCTTAAGGTTAATTCATTTCCAAAATATTTTATGGTAAATCAGCCAGATTGCTTGTTCAGTACGCCAAGCAAAATAAAAACAATTTGAAGCTAACGACTTCTAATATAATATAAAGTGAGATAATGAGTGCGGTGTGACACCTTATTTTGCGTTCAAAACTCATGGGTTAAATTGAAAGAAAATGTTTGTATTTCTACCATAATAATAGGGTGGCATGCAAATTTTTATTTCTATTTTTTACTGGAGAAGGAGTGCAGAAAGATAAAACATGTATAATATGTGTTACAAATGCATTAAATTAAATCACTAACTGAGTGGTCAATCAGTCACACTGAGGAAAGATTATCGCTAGTTGAAATATTTAAGCAAAACAAACTATTGTCAAACAGAAAAACTCTAATGTCTAGAAGTTGTTTAAATACTCGAAGCTGAACTTGAAAAATTTAATGAATTACAGTCAAATTTCGACCGATGGGAAAACCTTAGTTTAAGTAATTCTGTTATGTTTAGAGGATTTATTTCATCATTTATGCAATTTTATGTATGTATGTTTGTCTATTTAAATTAAAATTATTTTCTGATTGCTTTTTTCATTTTTCCCCCAAGCATCAGGGTTCACTATACGCAGCTTGTACATTCCTTACAACATGAGCACATGAAAAAGTACTAAACAAACTTTAATAAATTATCTTAGTCTTTATTTCGTATTTCGGAGAAAATTAGTGTTTCTTAGAGGAGACATTGGGACAAACTGACGTTCACCATTCATTCTCAAATCTATTATTAATAATCTCAATTTAATGAGTTACTTTTGCACACAGTATAAGATCATGATCACAAAATGTTAATCATTAAGTATATTTGTTATTGATAATCTTTGATGAGCTGAATTTTTTTCCTAATTATCATTTTAACTAAAGTGGTTTTGAGACTCATTGAACCAATGTCTCCTACAGGTGACACTAAAATAATAACGTTCAAAATCAGAAGAAGGAAGTTTTGAGTGGGAAACTAATGATGTCACATAAAAACACAATAATCACGGATTATTCAACAGAATAATTAATATTTTTAACTATACAAAAAATTTAAAAAAGGAACACTCCGATACACAAAATGCCATTTTCATTTGACTGTAAACACTCTATGAATAAACAGTAAAATTATTTGCACCTTTATTAGCACAAATAAGCATTAAATTGCATACATATGTTCCGGGATTGCTTGGAATCCCTTTTTCAATGCAATAGTGCAAAAACATCTAAATGAATCTGCATCTAGAAGTTCCACTATTGCATTGAAAGAGGGATTCCAAGCAATCCCGAAACATAAGTCTGCATTTTAATGCTCATTTGTGCTAGAAAATGTGCAAATAATTTTACACTGTATTGGGGCACAAAGCTTCTTTCTTTATTTATTTATTTATTTAAAGCTTTGAATAAACAGTTTTAATGAAAAACCTTTTTTTTTTTTTCACTACTGCCATCTGTGAGCAAGGAAATTAACCGATTCTGAGCAACATCGAAGCCTGATAATAATTAAAATGCCCTGGCTGCCATTTTTTGAAAGTGTTGTTTAGTGTCTCCTGCAGGCCGTTGGGCCTGAAAGGGTTAAGAAATTTGTTGCTACGCCTCTGGTTGTATCTCGTATAGTACTTTTCGGTGGAAAGCATGGACCGAAAAGGTCAGGAGGAGGAGCTGTAGAAGTAGTTACCCCGCATTTGTTGTGTTTATAGGAGAAAGCTTCTATCAGGCAACTACTCATCTGGCTATTTTTTTCCACTGGTCCCTGGACCTGGAAAAGTTCCCTTGGTGGTCCACAAAAAAAGATTACTGATTCGCGCATTTTTCAATGTTTCGAGATTAAAGTGTCACTGTGTTGTTAACAGTAAGGTATTTTTTGAGTTATGTTTGTTAAAATCAGCATAGCCATCAATACAGTTTTAAATCAGCATAAACATTCCAAATTCAGTTCTGTATTGAAAAAAATCCGTACGTTTGGCCAATATATCCATACAGGCCTTGATTGACGAATAGTACGGAAGCTCTACAGACATATTTGAATTTTTTGAAACGCCTCAAAAAAAAAAAAAAAAAAAGAAAGATACATAAAAAAACTCATTTTGCGTGAATTCAAATAAAGTCGACTCTTATTATAATGACCTCATCCGGACTCTTTGTGTCGCTTTATCAAAGGATTGCTGTATCAAATGAATAGATAATAATATTCGAATGTATTTTCCATTTCTTTATATATGGTACAGCGGCGTTGACTCTTTGTATTTGGTACATCATTACTTTGAAATGCCATAGTAAACATAGAGTATGAAATGTATGAAATCTTTCATAACAAATGAGAGTTGAATTTAAACGCATTAAAAAAGATAAGTTATGAGATAAGATATGGCACATTAAAGAATAATTAATGAGATACGATGTACGTTTTTCAAATTTAATAAAAGTATTGATTTTATGTGACAGTTTGAAACAGTTATATGATTAATTGCATTGTAATATATAAATTTTACAAGAAAAGTTCATAAATGAAACATAAATTCAAGTAAGCCGGGAAAAAAAGAAATAATTTAAAAATAAAGCAATTTACGAAGTATCGCCCCATAAAAATCTAGAATACATCTCATGCATGAAGAAAAATATGCTCGACGCTCAGTAAAGGCAGGAAAAAATATTCCACTTTCAAAAATAAGCTTTTTCAAGTTATTTACTTTTTTAAAAAAGTTTAACCTTTCTTTCTTTTTCTGCTCCAGATAAATGCAATGTTTTGAATTTTCAGAATGGAAACTTTTCTATTCTTTTGGGGGAGAAATTTTAGAGAGTTTTAAAATTCGTCGTACAACTGAGCGAGACCCATAAAAGAGGTGACGTATAAGTGCGAGATTCTGTAAATAAAACATCCACTGATTTGTGCAATTAAAACTAACTGTGGTGTTTCAGACAAAAGCTTATAAATGGTGTTTTTCGTGATTCTTATACGTATGCATGAAGCTTTCTTTCAAAAAGCGAACAAAATTTCTGGAAGGGAAATTTTAACTCCCTTTAAGAGGAATTTAACTTCTTCAAGAGTTCATTGTAACTGTTTAAGAAAACATTCCACGCTCAAGCAGATTGGAATTTGCACTAGAAGCTTTCAATTCCATCGGATTTACGGTTGCAATGAATTTTTTGCTGCTCTACACGTAGTACTGCTAAATAATAACAACTCATGGGATTAAATATTGTGTTATGCATTCAAGTGAGAAAAAAAAAACGGTATTTAACTTTAAGAAAACTTAGAGTATCCACATTTGAGATGGCAATGGAAGTGAAATCTGGCTTGAGTTCAGCCTCATTTTGTTAGCAAACCGTTGGTGGCAAGTTAATTTTTGGTGGTCTGGCATACCCTAAGATCGGATCTAAGGTGGTGTAACTATTTAAGAGGTATGTAAAGTTTAGTTCCTACTCTTTAAACTATTACATGTGTTATTGTATTGCATATTATACTATTAACACTATTACATATACTGTTGTACTATTGCATGTTATTCATATTAGATCATGCTAAATGCAGTAAAATATCATTTAAATGAATGGCGGCGGAACAAATTTTCTAAAACGACAAATTATTTGAGTGCGTTAAGTTCAACCGACTATATTTTAACCTTTCTTTTTACTCCATTTTTTGAGTAACGTAACAATTGTCAAGCTTAATTTAAATTGCACAAAAATTTCAAAGTAATGAACGTTATACCTTGTATTTTATGCCAATTTCAGAATTACAAAGTTAAAAATCAAGTATCTGAAAACGTTCAGGGCCCCACAGGACTGAAACTGACTCTCTATAAACTAGGTTTCTGAAAAATGGGTCCCATCTAAAAAAGTCGGGGCTCGAGAATTGTTCAGATTTTTCAATGAAATTGCAAATTAAACTTACCCAGCAAAATATGCGATTACACAACTGAAATACTTCTATGATGTTTCTAACACGTGTATGATGACTTCCGAATGAAGGGCGAAATTGATCCCGCTTTGGGGGTTGCAGAATCTTTATATAAGCTCGGTTTCGCTCATCGTAATCGAATTCTGGACGAAGCGCTGACACATGTTTGGACTTTGATTTTAGATTTAATTAAGCCGGTCATCCGGTCATACCGAGCGGCAGATTGTGGCAAAAAGTAGTTTATTGAACTTTTTTTGATGCTTTCAGCAGGGTTGCCAAAATAAGAAAGGCCTTCAGGGAACTGTGGGTGAGTATTTGTTTTACTGATGGGTAAATCTGATTTATGTGTGTTGATGTCGGAGATAAGAGATGATATTGAAATTTTCGTACAAAAAACCCAAAAGAATTTTTGCTTTCTGAAGTGTTGTTATTATTGATATTTCTTTGAATAGCATTGTTTCCATTTATTCTTTAACAGCAGTAAGATTCACTCATGAGGCTCATCTTTTCTTTTACTTCGCTTATTATTTCCCCACTGGTTGCACAATATTTAAACATAAACCATTCCCGGATATAGAGAGGAGGCAATGGCAATAATTACTCCCAACCCGGAGGGTTAAATATTACATGAATATCAAGTCGACACTTTTTTTCCTCGCTTTGGAGCACATTTTTCTGGAGATAGATGAAATGACAAAGCAATTGTCTGCACTTCAGCAAAAGCTTGTATCCACGTCTGCTCATGTGATCAGATTAATGCTTGCATAAACAAGTAATTAAGCATTTGGACAAATTGTTTCCTACTATCCAGGCCCGTCACTGGTGGGTCCTCCCCCCCCCCTTTTCCGGCGTGAGAAATATAATGTATCCATATGCATGTACATGTATTTTGCTGTTTTTTTAATGCAATATACACTGAGTTTGTACCCTCCCTCCCCCCTTGGAAAATTTTGAAATGACGGGCCTGCGGCTATTCTTTTCTTTAATTGGCATTAGGCCTCTCGCACGAGAAAAGCCTTTAAATCGAATATTAGGGTGTGTCAAGCTCGTTATTTGGAGAAGCAGTGATGATCCTTGGCGTGTACAGAAATTTCAACAAGTGACATCCAAGGCCAAGCTCCGTTTTCTCCCCCCGCCCTTACATTATATTGTTAAATTTCACATAGTATATCTACAACATACCTACGAACCTATTAAAGTGAGAATTTCGAAGACTTTTCTCAAAAATTCAGAAGAATTTTTTTTAAAAATGCGGAGAATGGTGAATGGTATTTTTTGACCAGGGAAAATTTGGCCATTCATTAAATACAAACAGATAAAAAGCATGTACTTACTTCGAATCCAGTATTAAAATTTAAATAACTTAACCATGACCACTAAAGTTCAGGTGAGCCAATCATACCTTTAACCCCTTAACGCATTTGCCCGTGTCTGACACGGGCGAAAGTTATTAAAATTAACGGCAAATTTGCACATGCCCGTGTCTCACACGGGGGATCTTGTATCTCGCGTTATTTTATTTTTAATGCCCGTATTAGATCCATTTGCCCTCTGTTTGTACAATATTTTTTTATATAACTTTGATCCCATCGCCGCTCTCTAGTCGCCCCATATAACTGAAATTGCCAAAAACCATTTATACTATACCTATATATTTCATTTTCTGTCCAAAAAAAAAAAAACTCGATCATTTTTTTACCAGTTTTTCCGAAAAAAAAAAAAAAAAAAACCTCGTGTTTCAAGGGGTTAAAGTCATTTTAGTCATAAAACATTGGGGAAACATCGCTGAAATTTAGCAAAAATCTATCTAGTTTTGTTAAAAGTCGTTAGAATTTCGCTAAAAATAGACAAATCTAAAAGTGATAGTAAAAAAAGAAAAAACAATGTATAAAATATATTATGAGCGTAAGTTCGTGAGAGCTGACTCCTTTACGTAAAAATTATGAAAAAATCGTATGTGTGTTCACAACAAGTGGGCTAAACGTATGTGGAAAGTCTTTTTCACATTAAAACATTCGAATTCAGACTGTTAGAATAATTCAGCGTGTTTTTTTTTTTTTAATTTACTACAAAAATTCAATTTTATAAGGTTCTATATACAGTGATCCCTCGTTTTTCGCGGTTAATGGGGACCAGAACCTTCCTCGAAAACTGAAAAACCGCGAAGTAGGATTTGCCCCTAGGAATTTTCGTGTATGCGGGGACACGATACACGAATGTTTTAAATATGTAAACAGTACTTCTACTTTACACATTTAAGACAAAAATTACAACAGTATACGTATTTACTTAAACGCGTCGGTGCTAATTAATAAGGTTAATTACAAAACCTTATAATACAGTAATAAACATAAATCAACATTGCTTCCTGAGAGAGGCGAAGAGTCTTGTGTTGGTGGGAGCTTTTGAGAGCCCATGGTATGTACTCTGAGCCAACTCATCTCTTTGACATGCCGAGATCCTTCTTTTGCGCATCAACATGAAACAACGCTCCTTTCCGCAATGTGGCTGCCGATATGGTTGTATTCTTTCATCTTTATTTTTTGATGAATATTTTAGAAAAACCCGCGAAGCACTGAAGCCGCAAAACATGAAGCGCGAAGTGGCGAGGGAACACTGTAGAGGCTGTTCGGTTCAGGGGGGAGGGAGACAAAAGAGATATGTTACTGCAATAACTTTTATATGACAAATATCTTTCATCTGGTCATCAAAATTTATATTTATCAAAATAATTTTCAAACCTTGCATCATAGGTAATCAGTGTATCGGGGGAGGGGGTAGTTGTAGACGTCTCCTCCGGTTTTGCTGATATTTTTATGTAGAACTTTTAACTTAGACATTTAACATAGATAATAATTGAGTATGAAAATGTATAAAAATGTATATTGCCCCCTGCCTTGTAGTTTTCACAAGTATTATAAATATAATGGCATTCGTAATATTTCAAAAACTTTAATTGAAGAATGATTTCAAATATATTGTGCATTAACCTGTCATTCAAATAGAAATTTATTTAAAAAATATATTGAAACAACTTTTGAACGTGGAATTAAACTAATTTCGAAAAAATCGGAGAGAATGACATGTGCTTAATTAAACACGTTGATTGACAAGTACAACTTAAATAAAAGTTGGGATAAAAGAAACAATTTGCGGAAACCATCGAAAAACATTACCGTAAACGAGAGAAATAAATTACAGATATGATTGCAAGAAATGTTGCCAATAAGTTGCACCTGATCAAAAGTAGTCACAAGTGAAATGGCTTATTAATGAGGGTATAATTGCAACTCCACTTTGTTTGCTAATTGAGGAAAAGATTTGTCTTCAGTGCCACAGATTTTGGATTTTCAATAAAATTAAACTAAAATAAAACAGTTGTGCGTGTTTATGTGTGTGTGTAAGCTTTTCCCTGAAATTTCCCACTTTTTTATGTTTACCATGTGAAGGTAAAAGGGGCTACGACCGAAATGCAAATTTTTGCAATTTTGGAATTCAATGTTATTTTTCTCTCACTATTCTTGAGAAAAAGAATTTACAATGGAAAAGATCATTGTAATATCGATTCCTATTTTAACTGAATTATTTTCCCCCTTTCTTTTTCTTTTCTTGAACATTTCTGAGAAAAAAAAAATCACATTGAATAATCAAATTTCGTTGTTGTGAATAATCAAATTTCGAATCACCCCTTTTTACTTCCTTCTATATCCAATATGTATAAGAGGATATTGGATTCGGTGAAATTTTTCGAATTTCCACGGATTTGCACGCTTTGAGGTGTGCTGAACCCATTTTGACTATATTTGGAAAATGTCTGTTTGTGGTCTTTTTAAAATTAATTACATAATTTATTTTTTAAATGTGTTTATTTATTGATTTTTTGTGACCGCTGTAACTCAAGAAGGGATGCATAGAATCAAACGAAACTTGGTGTACATATAGACCCTGATGGGAACTCGTGCTGATTAGTTTTTGGCGCTAATCTAAGGAGGCGGAGCAATCAAATGATTCTTCTCGACTAGCATGAGCGCTATATCTAAAGAGGTAATGAAAGAATTCGAACAAAATTTGATTCACCAGAGAACCTCAATGGGAACAGGGGCTGATTATATTTTGGTCCCATTCGCTCCAAGGAAGGTGAAGCAATCAAACTTTTTATTAGTTTTTTTGTCGGTGTTGTAACTTAAGACGTAATGAATAGAATTAAACGAAATTTACATACTTAATCAGGAAGAACAACAAAAATGTTTTTTTTTTTTTTTTTTTTTTTTTTAAAAATAAATTGTTTTCCAGATAATGCAGAAAAGTAATTAACTGGCGTAGGAAGCCTACATACAAAATTTGAAATGCGCTTTTTTCTACTTACTTCTGATTTCTAATTTGGCGCACAATCGAATTTATCAGTTCGGTACCAATCTGAATCACAAATTAGCATCGAAAGATTTTATTGATTTATTTTAAATTTTAGAACGTATTTTTCTCCTACCATTTCCCACTTGTTTCCTAGCAAATGCGAAAAATGAAAATTTACTCCGTAAAATGTACAATTTTGCATTATTTTAGGCTAATTTTTTATTATACAGACTATAAAGTGGAACCAAAAAATATTTATTCATTAATTTTAAAGTTGTACTCGCATATATCACACTTTATTCCAACTTTTCTGCATTATCGCAATATCCCAAAAGAAATTTGAAAATCTGTAAATTTTGATTCTTCCTTAAATTCCAAAACTTTCCCGAATTTTGTACATTTTAACCGGAAAGTGGAACTTATCGGGAAAATAATTTTCAAAACTTTTTAAAAATACCTATGTTTACTGCCTCAAGAATAATTCAAAAGAGCAAATAATAAAAAAGTGATGATAAAAAAATGTTTGTAGTGTATTTTGGTGTTTATTTAAACTCAGATGTTTTACAATAATTTTGTTTTCACTTCTTATTATGAAGTATTGTACAACATGGAAAATAAATGTGCTAGTAAATTTTATACTTTGTCACTCGTAACTAACGACTTCAGATAGGAGTTCGCCATTTTCTTTCGGATCTCAGAAGGGGTTCGCACGGGAAAAAAGGTTGGGAAACACTGATATAGAGGAAAGTTCCGTGATGGCCACAAGAGACTAGTAGTTCCTCCTGGAGTGGAAGATGCATCAAGCAGAATGTTTTAATGACTTAAATCTCTATTAACTCTGTTGACATAATATTGAGATTTGATGTACATAATGAATTTCGATTATTAGGATTTTCTACGCAACGTGTACTGTTGATTAACGTAGCCCTTGAAAAAAAAAACAACCCTAAACTGACCATGGGGTGACCTGAGGGTACTTATGGCCGTTTTTTGCCCAACTCTTGATTTGAAGAAAAAAAAAAGTTTTCTTTTCCTCCTATAATCTTAGAACTTATTCAAAGAATAAAAAAGAGTATTCAGATCGAAATATGCAATAAAAATTTTTTATTGCGAAAAATATAAAAGATTTTAACTTAAAATTATGTTGTATTTTTTAAAATTTTTATTTTGTTATGGCTGTACCTGGTAATATAGCGTGATATTTTAATTTCTGCTGGGTTTTTTATTTAGTAAGGGAATGCATTTATTTTTTAGCTTTCGTCCAGCTCTTCTTTTTTTTACCGTCCAAATTTTTGTCTACGAACGTCTTTATAAATGTTTGTTTTCTTTATTGAAACTTTTTTGACATTATTCTTGTTGACATTTCTTCTTATTTATACAAAGACAATGCGTTACTGCATTGTAAGTTTATTAAATGATCTTAAATTAAAAACAAAAAATGATTCAGGAAAAAATGGAGACACGCCGCCGTAGCGATCAGAGCAGTCCAAACAATCAAAATAAACCCTTATCTTACAAATATGAAAATAATATAGTTAAGAAGCCATGCAATTACAATAAATTTTAAAAATGCGTATTTTAAATTTACAAGAAATTTATTTTTCAGTGATTTTGAATGGAGTCTCGTTAGTACAACTATTTTAACAAAAATTGATTTAAAAATGAGTAAGAGACGATATTCTTTTCCTAGATGATCAACTTTACAGAATTAACCAGGGCTTACCATTTCAATTCTCAGTTGTCCGAATATGTCGATATTATTTGTAAGGAATTCTGATTTTCATTTAATTTACATTGAGAAATCGCATTAGATTTGTATAAGGTAAAGTGCCCTAAAGCCGGCACCCAAAAAACGGTTCCTAAAGCTCAAATAAAATTACATTTAAAGTTTTACCAATTCCATAAAATAATTTAAAATAAGGTTTTCTATCTTTTTGAATGGCATCACTTCTTAAATCCCTTCAGTTCTTAAATCTCTTTAAATTGGTAATATTGTAAATGTTTTTTATTTGAGGGTGGGGTGTCAGCTTTAGGAACAGTTTTTTGGGTGTCAGCTTTAGTGCACTTTACCTTATGGCAAAAGATTGTAAAGTCGTTTGCTTAGTCCGTTATGAGTTTTTACGTGATTTTTAAATAAATTGATGAAGGCTCTATTTTGGCAACCCAGTCAAGTCTGTTGAACTTGACCGTGACATCTTGGGTAGTCGTCCTCAAACTTGATATCAAAAGATAGCGTTCTGCACCCCTCCATGTAAGCAGTCATTAGCAAAGTGATGGCAGATGTTCTAAACTTGTCGTCTCGATCTCTTCGTCAATTCTAATCTTCTTGGTGGGTCAAATGTGTATTTTTATCTCAATAATATGATCTCGATCTTGAGTACAATTCTTCAGGTTTGCTGCCAGCTTGAGCAATAATATGCAGATTGAAAATGACTCTAGAACCGCCTAAAAATTTAAGAATGTCGTAAGCTCCCCATCCGTTGGTTTGTCAAATATTCATTGTATGATTATCAAAATGTATCAGATTGGCCGACACAGACTGTCAAAACTAAAATGTTCAGATCAAAGGGGAAAAAAAGGATCTTTCATGAATGAATTAGTTTCGATCTTTTCAAGGAAGTGCCCATTTAAATTTTTAATTAAAAGAAATTTCGTTTTTCTCCCTACAAAAACAAACAAAAGTTCAAAAAAATAGTCAAGGATATGAGTTTTTATTTTAATATTATTATTTTAATAATCATTTGTCTGAGGAAACAAAAGAAGAAATGAAATACAACGCTTAAAATGCCAAACTTGGATGCATATACGTGCATTATGTCTTGGTGTGATTTTAAGAACCGAGTAGTACTTATTGTTTAATTGTGTTTAAAGAAACTTCTAGCATATTTTACGAAACCATTTTCTGTCACTGGACTATTGATACAATTTTATCACGCTTTTTAAACTATTTTAAAGTGTATTTCTTAAAACGCAAAATATATTCTTTTGAAGATAAGCTGCTATAATCTTCAAAATTTTTTAATTGAACGTAGTTTCCAATCGCGGTACATTAAAAATTGCTTTGATGGCCCATTATCCTCCCATCAACCTACATTCGAAAGATTGAGGAAGAGGCGGGAGTGCTATTATTGCATCAAATTATCATAAACGAGATAATTAAAGTATATCTTCCCAGAAAAAAATATATATCTTTTATTGAACTTCTTAGATATGATTCCTTGTAGTGAAGGGTTCCAACAACTTTCAAATTATTGGAACTCTTCACTACAAAATTTTGTTGTTCTTCTATTTCTAGTTGTATATATATATATATATATTTATATAAATTATTTATTTACATTGCTTACTGACATTGCATACATACAGCGATTGATGATCCTGCTTGTTCTACTTGTGGCCCAGCTGTAATGTACTTGCCTCGGAGCCAGAAGGTTCCGGGTTCTATACCAGAAGTTGCAGTCACGGTATCAAAAAACGAGGAGATAAGGTTGCTGTTGTCTAGTACTCATGTGGTTAGCCTGATGGGAACTCTGTGACATTCTGCCCTGTACAAATACATCACCAACAAGGCAGTTAGTTACCCTTAGAAGTCATCTAGAAAGGCAGCGTCCCGTACTTGGTGTCGTTGTCACATTATGTTGAAAATATATTACCTCCGCCTAAATTTTGCAAATAAAACCATTGTTAAAAAAAAAAAAAAAAAGAAGAAGAAGCATCGGTCGGATAAAGGTAGGCTGTTGACAACGTAAAAGTAACCCTAATGCTGGGTCTAGTCCAATATATTCGATTCATCTTCGGCAAGTAGTCCAGTACTTATTAAGTAGCCTACAGCAGTGGTGCCCAAACTGTGGTACGCGTACCACTAGTGGTACGTGAAGCCTCTGTAGGTGGTACGCGTGTAGGCAAAAAAAGCTATCTATAATCTATGGTTCTTCTATTCCATATAATAAAGTTATATAGCACTGGTACGCAAAATGGTTCGCGCGAAAAATAGTGGTACGCGAAAAAAAAAAGATTGGGAACCGCTGGCATACAGCATTTAGTAGTCTAGCCACAGCAATTAGAATTAATTTTAAAGGGTGTCTCCTTTTATGCAATTTTCATACTGTGTTACAGAAATCGAAGAAATAGAGTGAGTATTTTGTATATACAATCGAATATACAAACGGTCTTCAACACTATTATTATAAATAATATTCAAACAATAGAATGTCAATATCTAGTTCAATGCGAGAACGAAGAGATTTAACTATCTCCTAACCTAATTAGCTAAGCGATGACTGAATTTTCAAAAAAATATTTTGTGTCAGATAATTCATTGAACTCGCCGCATTCGCCTAATCGCAACTGTATCTCTCCCTAAAGATGGGAAATATGATCTCTTTGATTACTGGAAACTGAAGAAACGATTGCTCAATGCCGAGTTCAAGGCAGTGCATCGATGTGACTTCACGAAGTTATTCCTCGTGTATAACCTTTTGAGGTCATTTAGATAACTTTAAGTGAATTTTGCATTAAAAGCTCTTGAAATAAAATATGCTTTGAAAATGAATGCAAGAAATAATTTTGAAATTTAATGACGTATTTTATGTTACGCATTTTGATTGAAGTCTGATCCGAGTGCGAACATATTAATGGTTGAAATTTCTAGTCTACGTTTTATAAGTATCTTAGAATATACTTTGACGCTTAAATTGGGGATCTGTAACTCACTTTTCAGAGCTGTTACACGTTACGTCACTTACCGATGCAAGAGAAGTTGAAAGATTTCTGCTCACGGGATTGCAAATTTCTGTGCACAACTGCGCACGAGTTGAAACTATCTAACGTTACGCTTACGGTTCACTCTCCATGGAGCTGTTCTATAGCTATAAAACTAGCATCGATGATTTCTTTGTTATGTTTGTAACAGTAACACAATCAACAAATCACTGTTTTCTGGGTGAAAGTAAGCTTTTTATTGCTTAGTAAAACTTGTTAATTAGTCAACTGGAGGGCGTGGTTATTAAATTATGTAGAGCCAATGATGAGCGCTTAAATTTTTCGTTGAGTCGCCCGCTTCAGGGGCTAAAATGCACTACAACTGTCGGCTTGGGTAGACACATTATAAACTGTCCTGATTCAGAGAGCGGTTCTCCAATTGGTGACCTCTTGCTGAAGCTAAATTGCATGCCCTTTATACAGCAGAGATTCCCAAATTGTGTGTCGTACCCCTACTCTGGGTCGTGAGGCACTTCTTATGGGTTGCGATATTATTTCTAATTTTAAAATACTAAATATTAAATTTTAAAGATACTTTATGAACAAACTTTTTAGCATTAATTTTATTGTCCTTTCCAACGATTTTAATGGCGGCTGTCGTGACGTTTCCACGAAAACAAACATGTAAATTCCGCTATGATCAAGCGCAATTGATGTCATGTCAACTCCTGTCGCCAGAACTGTTTGTTGCGCGGCATACAAAACTGGGTTGTTGCAATCAGTTTTGATTATCCCTTACACATAGGCATACATCCCTTGCAATAACACAGCCATAATTTATCCTGGAGGGGGGGGGGGGTTTGATAAAAGTTTGTAGATGCTAAACTAGGCATCCCTTTATTGCACATCTGGTCCCTTATATTCGGTACTTTCCCAGACTCAAATAACTAACTATTCAATCTCGCACTATTACTATTTATCCTGTTTTCCGAGTAAAAGCGGCATTGCGCCAGTTCAATGCATTTTTTCAGAAAAATCGAGCAATGTTTTTCAAATCCTTATTATAAGTGATTATAAAAATTCGAAATAAAATAATAGAATAATGGTCAAATGTTTTTCAAATTATTATTAACTGATCTGTTGTGGCATCTATGAACTTTCTTCTATATCTTTCATATGAATATTACTACTCGTCAAATATCCCTATTATGATACAAATTCTTATTGAAAAATAAATAAATTGTATAAAAAGAATGATTTTAAACCAAGATAAACTAATTACCAGGTTTTGCTGCCAGCGAAGCCTTAAAATGCTAAAAATATAAATAAGAATTTTATTTGTTAAAGGTCAACTGGCAACAACTGGCTCCCCTTGACACTATTGGGGCCAGAATACAATTGTTTGAATTGTTGGAGTTTTGCAATAAACACTTAGCGAGAAAAACGTTCGATTGCCCCCCCCCCCCCCTTTGTAGCGAATGACGGCAGAATTTAATAAACATTACTTCCTATCAGGATGTTTGTGTGCACCAACTTTCATTTAATTCCATGCATTACGTCTTCAGTTACAGCGCCAAATAATAAAAAGTTCGATTGCTCCACCCCTGTGGAACGAAAAGCGCCAAAATGTCATGAGTGCTCCTATTGAGGTTCATTTGTACACCAAATTTCCTTCGAATTCTTCCATTCTTCTAGATATATAGCACTCACGCAAATCGAGAAAAACGTTCGATTGCTCCTCCCCTTCAAATGAATTCTCGCCAAAAACTAATCAGCACCAGTTCCCATAAGAGCCTATGTGTGTACCAAATATCTTTCAAGTCCATGCATTACTTTTTGAGTTACAGCTGCCACAAAAAAATATATAAAGGACCACATGCACACACACATGCACACAGACAGACATTTTTGAAAAATGGTCAAAATGGGTTTATCACGCCTCAAAACGTGTAAATCCGTCAAAATTCAAGAATTTTCACGAATTCAATACTTTCTTCTATGTATTCGATATAGAACAAAGTAGAAAAGCAATTTCCTGTAAAAGAAATATTAAATACCGTTTCACACACATAAGAAGGTATATGTACTCAAATAATTTTAATTTGGCATTCAAATGTCCCGTGAATATCTTGGCATGCATGGCATCTTTAGGTATGAAGAAGCATGTAAGTTTTTCGTTTATAATTCCTGGAGGCAAAATGGGCATTTGTGACATTTGTCTGTAACTACCAAGAATATATCACGGGCGATCTGGCAATACTATGTATTACCAGATCGCGCAATAATATTACTACTGAATCTGCAAATTTATTAGGATTCTACAAATTTTTCGATTTACAGGTTTTCCTTTTTTATTCACTTTATTTCTAAACTCATGTTTGTGAAAATTGCAACACATTGAAGGACTTACGCGGGTGAGCTGAAATTTTCAGGAAATGCAAAGTAGCGCATGATATGCAAATGATTACAATTTCAAATCCGTAGCGCATGCGTATGCTGAGCAGCGTCCTCTGAACGGCGGATGGATCCGAATAAATAGACGGCTGTAGCGAGGCGTGTATGGTTATCGTTGGTTATCTGCTAGTGGTAAACGTTAGCTCAATCTTTACTTATGCCTCTTCGACGAAAGAGAGCGAGATTTGAACAACTTACAGAGTTTGAACGGAGGAGAATCATCGGCCTTCGTGAAGCCGGATTGTCGTATCGTGCAGTAGCCGCTCGTGTGCAGCGTAACAGCAGCACAGTGATGCGTGTTTGGAAGCAGTGGACGGACGAGGGTCGGACAACTCGGAAATCCGGGAGTGGACCCCGAAGTGTGACGTCAACTCGCGATGATAGACACTTGGTCCTCATGGCGCGGACGGACCGTACAGCTTCCTCTAGACAATTGGCAGCACAGTGGTCAATAGCTACAGGTGTTTCATTGTGTGCTTCATCAATTCGTAGACGTCTGCTGCAGCGTAAACTGTGCGAAAGGACTCCTTTATGCAGGATCCCCCTCACGCTAAACCATCGCCGAATGCGGCTACAATGGGCCAATCAGCATAGAGACTGACGTGCTGATTGGCAGCATGTCGTGTTTTCTGACGAATTCTGACCGCATTCGTGTCAGACGCTATGCCGGTGAACGCCACCTTCCGGAGTGCATTATCGAACGCCACAGTGGACGAACCCCCGGAGTTATGGTCTGGGGCGCCATAGCCTATCATGGACGATCTCAATTGGTACGAATTGTGGGCAAATGTGAACAGCAACCGGTACATCAGTGAAGTTTTACAGCCTCAAGCTGTTCCCTTCCTTCAAAGCTTGCCAAGCGCTGTATTTCAACAGGACAATGCCCGCCCTCCTATTTCTAGGACTGTTCAATCCTTCTTTGCAACGCAGCAGGTACAGCTTCTTCCTTGGCCTGCGTATTCCCCGGATATGTCGCCAATTGAACATGTGTGGGATTTCGTTGGTCGGCGTCTCGCTCATGGTCCTCGTTCTGTTGCTTCTGTAGACGAACTTTGGGTACGCATACAAACAATATGGAATGCTCTTCCTCAGGCAGACATTCAAAATTTGTTTGACTCCATGCCACGTCGTGTAGCAGCACTTATTGCGGCGCGTGGTGGCTACACAAAATACTGATTCCGATCTCTTGTTATTGTTTGTTTGCTTTGAAAATTTAATCATTTATTTGTACCACTACCACTCAACTGTGTATTAAATTTCATTCAATTATGACGATTCCTTCGTGGTATTGCAATTTTCACAAACATGAGTTATTTTCAGATTTTACTTTTTATCAACTTTATTTAGCTAAATAAAGTTAATAAAGGGAAAAATCAGAAAAGTTGTAGATAAGGAGGATTTTCCAGATGACCCGCTTTATGTTCGAAGAAAGAAAAAGGAAAGGGAAAAAAAACGTTTCAAGGGTGCATCCAATAACAATGCATCCGCAAGCCAATAAAAATACTATTTCTGGGAGGGGGTCCCCGAAACTGTTTTTATTGGTTTTAGCAATATTGCCGATCCTAATATTACAATACAGTGGAATACCGAAAACTCGGCCTAATGGGCCGAAGGGTTGCCGAGTTTGAAAAAGCCGGGTCATCGGGAATGGGGTAAAAGAGTACAAATCTCTCCTCAGAAAATAGAGTACTACACTTGTATGTATCGTTTGCTTGAGAAATGCAACAAAGAATCATCTTCCCAAACACCCTTAAACAAAAGAAACGTTAGTTAGAAAAATTAGTACGTACTTTATGAAGGCATAATGAATGAATACATGAGTGTCACTATATGAAAATTAACGAGTATGTAGCCCAGTTTATCAGGACTGCCGAGTTATCGAGTGCCGAGTCTACGGAACGCTACTACATTGCAGTGGAGGAGTGTACTATGTAAGGACCGCCCCTGCCCCCAGGAGAAGACCATGGTTGAAGCACTGTATAAAGGTAAAACTTGCCTTACTGTTCTGCTATTTAAACTCACTATGGTTTATAATACGGTATCCTTTTCTCAAGCTTTGGGATCAAGGATTTGGGTTGTCAGCAAAAACATCGAAAAAAAAATTTGTCTGTAATTTTTATATTATCCTAAATCAGACAACAGTGTTTACTTAATGATCAGAAGAGATCATCAAGACAGTTGCTTATCGCACAGTTTCTTTAAATTCAATTTTTCAGCATAACCTTACCGTGATCGTGCTCATTTTACAATGTTCTCGGACGTAGAAAAATCCACAAATTTACAGTGGGGTTGGATTCTTGTACGGCAGCGGTTCCCAACCTTTTTTTTTTTTCGCGCACCACCATTTTTCTTGCAAACCATTTGCGTACCACTGCGAGTAGTATAGCTTTGCTGCATACAATAGAACAGCGGCTCTCAAAGTGTGTTCCGCGGAACCCTAGGGTTCCGCAGAAGGATGGCAGGGGTTCCGTTGGCAAGTTATTATTATATAAAATTATGTTCAATAGATCATGTTCAGAAAATGTTTCACTATGTAATTTTGCTGAAAGTGGTAGTTAACTCCCTGTCTGAAAATAAAAATATATTTGGAGGAAGCAAAATAAAAAAAAAAGACTGTTCAGAGGGTTTTTCAAATTAGTTAATTAATGTAAAAATTGTAAAATGTCTTTTTGCTCTGATTTAGAAGACTCCGAAACTCTATTAGGGTGGTTCAAAGAGACTATACATCGTTTGATGATGAAAGGTTGACAATTATATGATAATGACCAATGGGCAAAGGAGGGAATTTAGTTGGTTTTGTTGTACTTTTGACATGATCCCCAAAAGGAGTCGAAAAGTATGGTTTAGCACAATTTTTTTTTCTTTCTACATGGGCTACGTCATTAACTTTTGCAAACCTAGTGTATTTCCCGGAAACTGACATCTATTCTTTCAAGTTGCTCCATAATCGACGGATGCCATTCAGACATGATAATTTCGACGTCTAGTTTCTTCATTAGAAGGTGAAGCACTTACGATGCGAAACTGCATTAGGACTCTACTCTGATGATGCGAAACTGCATTAGGACTCTAACTCTGATGATGCAAAACTGCACAAGAAAATTAATTTAGCCAAGAAACCCCAAGCAAAATAGATACTCAGAGGTTGTTTATGTGCAGGCACTATTCTGAATCTTGAGAATCTCCCAACATGGTCGGGATTGAAACCACGATCTGGAGCGTACGAGGGCCACGCCTTACACGTCGGCACCATGCCGGCTACGTTTAGTAAACAACAAACTAGTGTTTTGATGATGGCATTGGAAAAAATTTGTTTTTATAGTCAAATGCCTCTTGTTCATGTTAATGATTCACAAAAGTTTGAAGTTTGTGTGCACAATCATGTCTTATCTGTTTCCTGTTTATGATTTTTACACTAAAAATTAAATTTTTCTGCTGGACAATGCTTCATCAACTTAACTCAACTTTCACATGAACGTTTCAATGACATTACTCTAACAGTGCATTAGTTTTGAATTTTTCCGTTTTCAGTCTGATATAAACAATATAAAGAACAATATTCTTAAACAATAATTTTATCAAAATGGTAAAAAGTCAATTGCAAACAAATAAAACTGGCCATGCGGAAAGCTCTATTTGGACCAGAAATGGTGTAAAATATATGATTTTATCGGTGGAACACAGCATTTCATTTTACTAAGTTTAATTTATTAATTAGAAAATTCAATGATTGCTTTTTAGTGCAATGGAAACATTAATTTTAAATATTTAATTGTTAGTATAGATAAACATGACTCATGTACTTTTCACCCTTTTTAAAACTACTAATTTCAAATAAAGATTTTAATGTTATTTTGTTAAAACTGCAGTTTTTAATGGGTATGAAAATTATTAAAATAATAGTCACTAGAATAATTTCATTTCATACTTTACTTTTGACATTCAGTGTAATATAACTTGAAGTGGTTGCAAGCATAAATACAAAAAAGCTCACCCTGCTGAATAGTATGAAGCGCTAATAAGATTTTAGAGAGACTAACAGAATTTTCGAATTCATCTTATTTGAAACATTCTTTTCATTATATTTTCAATATTTCATGCGAAGAATTTTTATTTAAAATTAAGAAAAACAAATTGAAAACCCGTATTTAAGTAAGCAAGCTATATTAATCCTTCTTCCCTTTACAGTAACATATCGATCCAAAAAAACAAAATATTTTGGCCTGTGCATATTTAAACACAAATTGTGATCCAGATTGGACGCTAGTCCAGGTCTATGTATTCAACTATCTGAGTTAAAATCTCCTACCTTTACATTTATTACTAACAATACAGTGACAGGTGTAATAATTTACAAAAACTTTGCAATTAATTCTTATTTACAAAAGTGTATTTCATTGACAGCCTCATAAATTAAAAATAGGTTACAAAGGTAATTCAGAAGGATAACCAATGTCCACCATTTTTGAACTTTTTAGTTGACTTCAAAATCCAGGGGAACGTATTGGCATTTTTATAGGGGGTGGAGAGGCAAGGGGGCAGCAAGATAAACATGAAGGGACCTTGCCAAATTAGAATTTTACAATTCTGAAAACTTCAATTCAAATCAAGTAGTTTTAATTTTTCTTTCCGGTGTGTGTGTGGGGGGGGGGGGGGTATTTTAAATAAGCCTTGTTCAGATTGTTAAATTTGATTTTCAATATGAACACTAAGGGGGGTCCTCAAAGTAAAAGGGAACCGTTAAGGGTTCTGTGGTCAAAAAAGTTTGGGAACCGTTGCAATAGAATACTAATAGATTATAGAAAAATACTAGGACGACTAGGTAATATAAATTATACAATTGTTGATAGTTTTTAAGGCGGAGAAAAGTGTTTATTAAAATAAAGCTGTAAATAAAATAAAATATATGAAATGTGCAAAATATATTTCATTTTGGGAAAAAATCCTCCGTGTTTCAATGTCATTGCCCGAGCACCATCAGAACAGAAAGCAACGCAATGCTTCCCAGTCCAGTCTTTCTCTTCATTTTTTGACCTGCACGCGTACTACCTGGAGAGACTTCGCGTACCACAGTTGGAGAACCGCTGCTAAACGGCTTTAATACACTTCACATTAGTATCACCACACTTGTGCTAAAGTGGATGTTTATAGATACATAAAGTATGGGGACGGGGGATCAGGACGTGAAGGAAGTTGGGAATTACCACTGGTTTTCTAGTCCCTCTCATTAGACAATGCAAGAGATTTTCAAGACACAGCATAAAAACAGTGAGGATATGTACTTTACAGATCTTTTTTTTTTTTATTATATATAAATACATTTCTCTAAACTTAACTGGTAGTCAAATGAAAAGCGAATACTTATAGATCTAAAATGGCTTAGTGATTATTACAACTCCTCCGGTTTATATTATTTCGTATTTCTTTTTTAAGCTAAAACATTATTTCAAAATGCTAAGCAACATTTATGTTGAAAATGTATTGGAATTCGTATTAGTTTTACCGGCGATCAAACTACATAGTTAGCTAATAAGTTCATACTCTTGCATAGAAGAAACAAAATCTAAACAAGATTTGGTTTCTGTAACGCCATCTGTGAAGCAACTAAATCTCTATAGAGGTTATTTATTTTCTCCGTAAATAAATATCGGAAAAACGTTAATGTCATATCAAATTCAACAATTTGTAATGCACCGGAAAGCAATGAGCTCAAATTATGAATGTTCTTCGAGCTAGATACATTAAAAAATAAAATTTTAACAACATAGTCGCATATACTTAAGAAAATGAAATGATAAAGAACAATGAATGGATAACAAAACAAAACAGTTGAAGTAAAACTTTGAATATTATACCAGTAATGGGATTTGTTTTCTTTTCCGCTTTAGAACGAAGGTGCTACCAGCTTATTTTTTAATGGAGGCAATTCAAGCAACGTCATTGGTTACGTGGCAGAGATGAAAGCAATGTAAACAAAGGAAGCCATAGCATCGTTTTACTTCGAGTTCGACAAATCTAATTAAAAACTAGAACTAATAAAGTTCTTCTACATTACAAAAAATTAACACTACATAAAACACTATAACTATTGTAATAATTAATAAATTTCTTTTATAATGATTAAATTAAATGTAAATACTGGGTTATAATCAGAAAAAGCTGTGCAAATAGTCTAATTTTAAGATAACTAATTTTGCCTAGTGAACTCCACGTAGAACTCAATTGAAAATCTTAGTAAACAAAGAGCGGATATCACGTGACAACGATGATCGCTCATGAGTCCCAGCGGTGAATTGCCTCCATTGATTTTTAACTTTGTCTCTAAATATTAAGCTAAGTGTTGGCTAGGTAAACAGAAAATGTTAAGGTAGAACGTTTGAAAATAAAGGCAATGATCGTATAAATTCAATGTTTCAAGTTCCTGCTGAATGCTATTTCATCATATTCTTTATTTTCTTCGGTAATAAAAGTACTTAAATACTCCTTAAGATGTCTAACATGTACTTTTTTTTTCTTTCTTAAATTTCTAATCGAAAGTTGTGTAGGACAATACAGTGGAATATCGTTTATACGACATTTACATTTATACGACGTTTTGATGAGGCCCCAATTCTTGGATATAGCCAGAAGTGTAAATTGATTATACAACGTTATCGTTTATCGGTAATCCCTTCGGCGTCGTATAAACGATGCGCCACTTTCCACGTGCACACAAATAAATTTCAAGTTTAACGCCTGAAAATAATTAGTCATTTTATCTTCTTTTGATGCTTTATAAAATAACCTGTTTTAGGACAGAATGCAGCTAATCAGAGAGGGGGGGGGAGGGGCGGATGAAAAATGTAACACTAATAATGGCACTTAGATATTTTTCAGACCCAGAACCATTAACTTTGTTTCAACCCTGCCTCCCTCCTCAGAACTCTTGGATTCTGTATTTCTAATAAACAGGTAGTAACGCTCATAGGATTTTGCTTTCCTTCTGATTGCACCACTGATTTGTTTTTTGATTACGATATCCTAATCAAAAATAAAACTTTCAATTCACTTGTTTCTTTGCCTAGGCAGCATAACGTTCTCCTACTGAATGTGAAAGGGGGAAAAAATCACATTTAATGCACCTAATATTATTCAAACGTAATTCGAAACTGGAATGTTGAAAATTTATTCAAAATAAATTTCCAAGGGAATTGGGGAAAGTTTATCTTTACAATTATTAATTTTTTACTATCATTAGTTGCACGGCCCATCTTTGGGGCAGAAACTTACTTTTGTTTATGACCAAAACTAATTACGAATTAAAAATAGAAATTCAAATAAAGGTATTTTTAAAAATTAAATTTCAATTGATATGGAAATATGTTGCGGAAAAGTGGACATTTTTTTCTTTAGTTTATCTTATTTATTTATTTATTTTCTTACAAAGTATAAAATTCCTTCGGATATTGTAATAAATGCTAGCTCGTACGGTATCTGTAGATACGATAAGCCACGTCAGACTTGTTGGCAGTCAGTCATACCTTCTCAGGGACCATACATAAATGATGTCACGCTTTTTTCCGTTATATTTGACCCCTCCCCCCTTTGTCACATGCCACGCTATGTTGCATAAGCATGATGTCACACTTTTTGTTACCTCCCCTTGTCACAATTTCAAGAAACCCCCCCCCCCCCTCGTAGCGGGTTGTCATTTATGAATGATCCCTTAACGGAAATGGCGTGTTACAGGGTCTGAATTCATTCTCTACATATCCCAAACAAAGCTGTGTTAGATAATTTTTTTATAGCTACATACGTATATACAGTAAAACCCCGTTATACCGTGCCTCAGTATACCGCGGAATCGGATAAAGCGTGGTAACTGTCATGTCCCCCGACGTTTAAACCAGCCTTTATCATTGCCATTTAAAGTGATTCCTTATTTACCATTGTAAATAAAGCCAGTCCGAGTACACAAATATTCTATCCAAAGAGCACTAATCCCCCCAACGCACACACTAAAACAAGATAAAGCCCTATTGTGATAGGCGTGATGCACACCTTTTTCTGTCTTTAAACCTAGAACATATAGCTTGATTTCAAAATCGGGGCAATTGCCCTGACTTGTTTTTCTTAACACGAGCGGAGCTCAATCTGTCAGGGACTGTTCAATTCAATGCTTAACTATCTTCCTTTTCCGTAGTCTATTTATGCGTATGTAACTTCTTTTATAGCGCTATCAACCTTTGCATTCCAGATTCTTTAGCATTCCTGAAAAGTAAACATGTTCCCCAGCGATAAATGCGTTCCTCCCCTTCCAAATCTATTATTTTCTTAAGATCTCTCCCCCTTCACAATCTCATGTTTATAACATAAAGAAATTTTTAAGCACCTTTTTTCTCGGAACACAGTTGGTTTATAACCTATCGCTCTACAGACTGCTTGCACAGCTGAGGGAAGAGCTTCTTGCACAGCAATTACAGATAATAAAATGGCAGCAAAGAAAAGAAAAAATTATACTATAGGGGGGGGGGGGAGAAAAGTTGCGAGTAATTGATAAAGTTAAAAATGATGCAACAAAAGCGAGTAGGGTATGATGGGGTAAAATGGGTCATATGGTAAAATGGATCACTTGATAAAAAACTCAAAATAATAGAACTTGAAATTGATATTTTTAAACCAATATTTTTTATGTTATATTTCAATGTGTTGGCAACATTTTTCATTCTAAAAAAAGTTAGGTTCTTAAATATGGCAACACAAAAAAAAATATTTTTGTAATTTTTGTATGATAGTGTGCTAAACATATGGTTTACCAACTTCTGAAAATCTCTATATTCTATGGTGGAGAAAAGTATAAAGTGATTCGACCACCAGCTCCGTGCGAAAGCAATCCTAGGCTTCGGCTAAAAGGTAGGGGTCTGGTGGAGGAAAGTATAAAGTGATTCGACCACCAGCTCCGTGCGAAAGCAATCCTAAGGCTTCGGCTAAAAGGTAGCGGTCTGGTGGAGAAAAGTATAAAATGATTCGCCCACCAGCTCCGTGCGAAAGCAATCCTAAGGCCTCGGATAACAGATAGGGGTCTGGTGGAGAAAAGTATAAAGTGATTCGACCACCAGCTCCGTGCGAAAGCAATCCTAAGGCTTCGGCTAAAAGGTAGCGGTCTGGTGGAGAAAAGTATAAGGTGATTTGTCTTGTTTTCGCCATATCATGTTAGAGATTTTTTTTTTTTTACTATACTGCTGTAAATGGTATTTAAGTAAAATGTTAAAATGAATTGCGGGAAAATGAGGTAGAACGAATTAAATTTAACTCCTTGGTCGGCAATTGCACCTTGCTCGTCCGATGTTTATGTGCCAGTGCGGTCGGCGTCGCATACCGTATCACGCAACGAAGATAAGTCATCGTTGAATTTGAATTCGTCGTTACTTATACGGCTTTTTGAATTCCGCAATTATTTTTGTATTTCTAAATATTGCTAAGAAATGACCAACTAATCCTACTTTCTTCACAATCTACCGCAGTGAGGGACTCTAATCATTCCGTATATAATACTTTTTTGTAATTTCGTTGTCATTAGTGCTATTTTTTAGGGCTCGACCGATGGCACTTTTCGGCCGATGGGCCGATGCCGATTGTTGACCGATTGTTCCGAGGTCGATTGCCGATTATTTTCCTCTTCCATCGGCCGATGCCGATGACCGATGGAAAAAAATCGCTTTTAACCATTATGCTTATCAAAAATGTCATATAAATCATTTATTTATTTTAATGTTTATAAAAACATAAATGCATTATTCAAGCACCATAAAACTGTTACTGTTTGGAGGAAGTTTACATAATAATTAAAACTAAAAGAATCACTCGCGGTTCTAGTAAAATAAACTATTAGGTGGTAAAAAAATAGCTATATCAGAGGAGATTTAATTATTTTTTCTTATAATTTCAGAAGTAGTCAACTACTATTGGATCGGATCGGGTCTCCTTCCCTTTCCTCCAACATTTTCTTTTTGTAGCACCTGCACTGCAAATGACAAGTGCAGCTGCCTTTATTTTCTTATTTTTGTTTTCATGGGGAGGAATGTAGATGTTATAATACAGGCTAACTTATAATGTGGGTTTGTATCTAACAAAATTGTCAACACCCCTCGGATTTTTTTCTTAATTTTTCCCCCGTTTTTGAAAGAAAAGCGGGAACGATTCTGTTTATTTTTTATTATAAAAGTTATTTTAACTAAAAATAGCTCTTTTTATAAAATAAAAATAAAATATTAAAAAGTTTCGCTCGCAGTACGCAGTAACCCCCCCCCCCCCCCATGTTCATGTTCATAACCAAGAAATACTGAATATTACTTCAAGAACAGACGTGAGATTTTTTTTGTCATTACCAATGAATGAAGGGGCCGGCCGTCTTAAGAACCAATCTTATTAGCTTTTTTTCTTGTGAGTTGAAAATTACACTGAAATACCCGACATATTCTTTATATTTTTATGAGCACAATGTAAGGTCATCGAAATAAACCAATATTTTGTAACGTGAAAAATATATTGAGCACCAGCAGTTTTCTGTTGACAAATAATCTTCTGAAAAAACACGTGATCAATTATAAAAATTAAGATGTATTTTGAAAAAAAAATATATATATATATATGCATTGTCAATTTTTGAAAATAAAGAAATTATAGCATTTTTATTAAGATATTATTCCACCCTGTCTCGCAAACTCGTTTTTTAAGAATTAAGTTTTTAAAATTGCAAGTCGAACTTGAACCACATAAAATTTTGATCAATAAACATTTATACTGAAGAATTGATTCATATTTTTTATCAATATGTTTGTTCTATGTTGTAAAGTAATTATAAAAGAACAAGAAATATTCGAAACTGAAATCAGATACAACGAGATTGTTGTAAAATAGCAGAAAAACTGTCAACTATCGTAGCACGTGGCATCGAAGCAAAATATATATATATATATATATATATATTATATATGCTTAAAAATGGAAGTTTACGCGGGGAAAAATTAAAATAACTATCGTATAAAAAATTAAGATGTATTTTGAAAAAAATATGCATTGATCAATCTTTGAAAATAAAGAAATTATTAAGATATTATTAAATCCTGTCGCGCGAACTCTCATTTTGAGAATTCAATTTTCGAAAATTGCAAGTCGAACCTTGACACATAAAATTTCAATCAATAAACATTCATACTGGAAAATCGTTTCTTATTTTTGATCATTTTTTTTCTATGTTGTAAACTAAAAATAAAATAATGAGAATAACCGCACACAAAAAGCAGATGCAACGAGATTGCTGCACAATTGCAAAAAAACTGTAACACGTGGCATGGAAGAAGGAGAAAAAAAACGGCTAAGAGAAAAAAGTTTAAGCGGGTAAAATTATTATCGTACTTTCATTGAGTTGACTTTGTATTGTTTACAATTTTGGAATAATAAGAAACAGGACAAACTGAAAGCAGATGGTATAAGATTATTGCACAATGACATCTAATGCACTAAGTCATTACTGAGCGAAAAACGGACAAAATGAGGCAACTAACCTAGTGCTAATAACAAATAGCACTCATAAGACGCCTCTATTACTTTTACTTTAAGGGGGGAAATATGTGTAAAAGTCTCAAAAAATTTCAAAGCAAAATTCCGAGTCGTTTAAAAGTTCTAAGCATTTGAGCAAGCGCCCCTTTTGGAGCAGTTGAACAGGGAGTCCCTCATGAATGACCTGAAGGGTATTAGAGAGCGTTAGTAGATGTCCTTTTATTTTTTTTTAACAATTGAGACCTTGGATAGAAATTTCTATAAATATTAGTATCTATAAGTACAAAATAATTGATTCATTTCTGCCTTAAATTTACCTTCAATACCTCTCTTCTCTTCAAACGTGTTTTTCTCGAAACTACTTTTTCTAATTTGCGTATACTCTAGCTCGCAGAGTTTTTGATCAATCCTTATCAAATTTAGCACACATTTTCCTTATATATACGCGCTTTAGTTGAACTGGAATCACATCTCTTTATTTTTACTTTTTTTATTGTAAGAATAGAACAAAAAAAAAAAAAAAAAGGTTAAAAATCGTATTTAATTTTCCCATTCTAAAAAATATAGAAGTTTTCGGGGGGTTTTTTTGTGATGATTTTAGTTCAACTAGAAAAGACACTGATAAAAAAAAGTTGATTTTAAAAAAATTGATTTCAGATAAAAATTGTGCCCTTCAGGATGTACGCAAACTGCCGACCCGGGTGGCGACTTACAGTGTGCAGCAGCCGATATCTCCCGGATTTTTCAAGAAAAATGTTTGAAAATTTCAGTAAATGTTCCTCAATATATCTATAAAATAACCTCAAAATCTCAATAAAATATATTTATTCTTTATACGTTAAAAAAAATCATAAAAATTGCTCTTAATACGCCGTTTTACACGTATTTCCCCCTTTAACATATTCTATTTCGCTAGCATTCTGTTCAAAGAGAAATAATTTCAATAATGAAGGTTTTCGGGCAGCGATCGATTAAACTATTTTTCCGAATATTTTATCAAATACACTTTGTAGAATGACATTATTTTTGTGCTTTTTTTTAACTGATGTTCTGCCTGTTATTGTCTGGAAATAGAAATTTAGCTATGGAGGAAAAAAGTAAGTTTAAGACAGAGAATGTTTTCTGGAAAGTTGTCCCTGCGAAAAACCATCGGCCTTGCATCGGCTTTTAGATGTTTTTTAAGGCCGATGTTTTTATAAAGTTAACATCGGCTGCCGATGCCGATGGCCGATGGCAATTTTTTGAACAATCGGCGCCGATGCATCGGCGAGGCTGATGCATCGGTCGAGCCTTACTATTTTTGTATGTCAAAACTGTATTTATGATGAATTCAGACAGAAAGAACAGTCTGAGGACAATGACAAGTAAGCAAAAAAAAAAATCCATAATAAATGATTTCGGTTTTGTGATTAATGTGTTTTTTATGCTCTGATGTCCTAGGCAGATTGTGAAGCTATTTTAACGGCAAGGTTTGAAAACCATTTTCTAAAACATTTTTTCCGTAATTTTAATGACTATTTCCATACAGATATTCATCTTAAACACTGTAAGCCAATAGAGTTAATAAATATAGTATGATATTGTACTTTATCTTATTTTATATTTCGGTGCATCGCAGGAAAAGTTGGTGATCAGTGGGCGGAACCCCCAGGAGAAAATCCAGGCTGCGGCATTGACACTGACCGAAGCCAGTGCCGCGTGTAGACAGACACCAGCTCAAGTGGAGAAAAGTAACCCGTGTAGAAGTCTTCTTGGGCCGTGGTAGCCTAGCGGTTAGGATGTCGAGCTTCGGATCGGAGGATCTCGAGTTCAATACCTGAGCTGCTGAAAACCCACCATGTACACTTGGGGATACGTGCAAGGGTAAAACCGTGGACCCTGAAGTCGTGAGGGTACCGGTGGCTGGAGATTTTCCCTTCCCTTCACCCATAGGTCTAAAATGAAAGGTGGCGCATTTGTGGTGGCGCCATCTGGTGTCATCCAAGAACATTATGAGCCAAGACGTACTCTTCCGCCATTGGTGCTCATGTAGCAACAGAAGGTGCTTCTTATTGCCTTAATTCCTAGTCGATCGACGAAAGGGGAGCTTGGATATCCAAGTGGCATAAGAAGCAACAACAACGGGAGTGTTCTACGGGGGTATTGCCAAAGCCTCTTTTTCCCTTCAAGGATTGCGTAATTTATAAACGACCCCTTGGACCCTACCTCCTCCCTTTCCTTCCGCATTTTAAGTACCCCACTGTAAGATTTCTACTTACTTTTAAATTTTAGTATTTTTCATTCCACATATTAAAAAATGTTTGCTTTTAAATGCCAGAAGCAAATATTTTTATAATTTATGAATTCTCTCGCATTGGATAAGTTAAAATTTCTATATTTTTCACGCAACTCCAAAGTCCAAACAATACTATCAAACCGAAAAGGTCATCAATATTGTAGAGAAATTCATAAATCATGTTTAACACGTGAAAGCAATCATTTACAAATCTTTACTCTTATCGATAACATTTAAAATCGTATGTTAGCTATTTTAAGATTGGAAGCGTGAACTACACGTGGTAATGGCGCTATTTTTATCATTATTTCAATTTTCAGTGTTGCCACAGTTACGACGTAAAACGAATATTTACTTTTTTATTTTTTGTTCTTAGTTATCATTCGATCGAATGACTAATAGCACCTTTGGAATCACATCGTATGATCGAATTGGGAAAGTGAACGATTTACAAATCCAACAATGTTGCCGAAATTCATACTTCGAAGAAAATGTTGAAATTAACTAAATGAAAAGTTAAATTTACCTTTAATTTGTGAAAGATTTCCTTTTCTTTTCTCTCTCTGTTTTTATAAATTTAACAATGCAACAGACTTTTCATAAAAAATGTACATAGTTTGCAATATTTTATTGAAAACAAATCAATTGTGGGAACTTTTAAGGAGCATTTCAGTTAAGAAATGAGATGAGAAAAAGTCGTAAAATAGAAAATTGAAACATCTAATGATGGTTAGTAATTAAATTTAGAAACTATTCCACTGCATTATTTTAATTACAAATGTTTTATGAAATACGTTTTTCACTCTTAAAAGCTACACATTTTCCCATATAAATTCTATTTTTATTTAAAAGCTGACTGCATACCTTCCATATAATTCACTATGAAGTTCATACCTGATAATTATACAATTCCTCATAGTAAATAATGAAAAAAATAAATTTAAATCCCAATCTTAAATGGATTAGAATTTTCGTTGCTCTTTTGTCGACTAAAAAGGGAAATAATAGTTTCATATTGGTAGAATAGTTGATGTCCCCTAGTAGCACTGTTCGTAATATTGTTTCATCATCTTTTCCACGCATTTGAAAAAAAAAAAAAAAAAAAAACGAGAGAGGGAATACATTCTAATTCTTGAAAACTATGTCACTTGTTATTTCATTTCTGTGTGTCCATTAGCATTTATTTCTGGTTCGTATAATTTAGGTGCGCAAAATCTAAAGGGCAACCCCCAGAACCCTTTCTTTTAGAAATATCGTCAATTGTTATACTATAATAGAATTCCTTTGGCTGATAATATCTGCCCGTGAAATAAAAGGTATTTTTTCAAGGTCTTTTTAAAAAATTTTTTTTAAAATACGTACATTTATTTGAAACACTTTTACATCTACATAACTTTGGCCTTTATTAAAAAATTTAAAACACACACAATCAACGCTATTTTTACAGGTTATGTATTTATATGTTATACCAAAATGTTTTACGCTCAAAGAAAGTTCAAATAAAAGTTATGAATAACTTTTGCTATTGAAACACGCTTTGCATTGGAGGCAAAAATCACTTTACAGACACCTAAATTCCACAGAACGTTTACTAATGCAATTTTTAGCCTACTTTCCCGTAAAAGTAAAAAAAATAATAATAAAGCATGAAATAAGGCTTAATGTATCTTGAAAATATCGTTAGAAATCAAGAAAAGTCAAAAATATGTTAAGTAATTAAATAAAGATTGAAAAATAAAAAATTTGAAAGTAGGGTATTGAGATGGGGAAAAAGTGTGTCTGTCGGTCTGTCCCCCCCCCTAATAACTTTTGAATGAATTGTCCGATTCGAAAAATTCTTTTTGCATTCGAAAGATCTCGGCGAGGACATCTCATTTCCATATTTTACTTTTTGATTTGAACAATTTTTTGTTCAATTTTGAACAGTTCAAAAATTTTTAACATTAGCGCCTCCGGGCGAAAATGAAGCAAATTATGTAAACTCTGGGTACAAGATCCAAGTTCCAATGAACAAGCTCACTGGAAGAAGTTCTTGGCGTGAAATATTGATTTGAACAATTTTTGTTCATTTTTGAACAGTTCAAAAAAAAAAAAACATATTGCCTATTGGGAAATTTCAATCCTATATAAATCCTGATCTAACGGACCGATTTGCTTGGAACAAACTTTATCGGAAAGCTCTTATGACGTAGAACATGTGCAGATAGAAAGTTCCTCCAGAACTAACGAGCCTATTTTCCTATGAAATTTTTTGATCGAGATTTTCAAGAATATTTTTGAATTAATGAATGATTAAATGAATAAGCAAAAGGATGAATTAATAACTGAGTGAATAAATGCATGAATGACTGAATAAATGAGTGATTGAATGAATATGCATTAACTGTTGAAAAGGTATATCTGAAGCAATTAAGAACTTAAGTTAAGCGAGAAAGAGAGAGAGAGAGAGATAGCTAGAATATAAATTTGAAGCTGGTGTATACGGGAAAGTAGGCTCGTATAGTTATAGACGGAACTTCTTGTTAAATTATGAAATTTATATCACGAAATAGTTCATTGCAAATTTTAAAACCCTATTGTCGTATCTCGTAAATTTTTTTTTTTCTGAACTTAATGACTTTTGCCAGGACGCAGATAATTCATAGTGTGTCAACGAATTTTTAAGACTAGGTTCATAAAAAAATATATAAACTAGTAATTATATTTTTAAAAGTATTTTTATTCAAAAAAAGCTCTTTCGGTTTCAATACATTTGTTCCAGCGGTTTAACAAGGATTCGAATGCCTGTTCCAGCTCACATTGTGGGACTGATTCCAAAACTCGCGTCGGAAGACTGTGTCAAAGAATTTTCATGTCTACAGCTTGAACTAAGCTTAAAGTGGCGCTATCTGCGTTCTCGAGCATTCGTGAAACTCCTTAACTATCAGCTGATCTATTGTCAAAACCTCAGTTCGTTTATTTACTTTTTTTTTACGTTGATGACATTGACACTATACAATGTGAGCTGGAACAGGCATTCGAATAGCTGTTAAACCGCTGTAACAAATGTATTGAAGCCGACGGAGCTTAGTTTGAATAAAAATATTTTTAAAATGTAATTCTAGTTTTTATTTTTTTTTATAAAGTTAGTCTTAAAATTTCTTTGACACACTGTGTACGTTCTTCTGAGCGAATTTCATACTGAAACTATTCCGTAATGACAAATGCAATCAAAGTTTTCATCTGATCCAATTTTCTATATTTATTCTACGCATTTGCTTTTATTCCATACAAATTGAAGTAGTATTTTGAGCGTACTTCTCTACATTTGTAGAATTTCGCGGAATGTTTTTTTAATTCAAGGAATAGAACGAATTTTGTGGAAAAAACATCAACCATAAAACGAGCTTCGAACTGTGTAGGTTTATAGTCTTGCACCCTTGCGTGAGACATTCTACTGCAAAGCAGAATATTCTCGGGAAAAAAAAAAGAAAGAAAATGGATTGAAAACTAAACAGTAATAACACGAAAAGGAGTGGCGTGATTGTTGCGTCGTCACACCTGTTTCACCACGAAGAGTCGGAAGTCAAGCACGCCCGTGCACGAGGCTATCACGTGGTCTGGAAGTAGAAACCACTTAACTACCGATTTTCTAAACATACTTTTTCTTTGTCTTTTTTTTCTTAAATTCTTTTTTTTTTTCGTTAAGAAGGTGAGTATTAATAGGCACGGGCTGGGGGATGGATAAGCTCTGATATCTCTTGATAAATGATTGCAAGTGTAAATGATAGAATGATTGCAAGTGTTTCGGATTTTGACAGATTCCCGAGCAGTGCCGAAAAAATAATGTCCTGCAGGAAAATAAAAAAAAGTCTTCCTCCCCTATCCTCTATTATGAGATTCTGAAAACGGGTAACCTTTTCAGAATCTCATAATAGAAAATTTTTTAAACAAATTTTGCATCAACTTGCTAAAGGAAAAAAAAAGAGTCAGAAACAAAGAAGAGAAGAAATTAATCGAAAATATTAAATAGTATTTTTATAATTTCTAAAACTTAGTCAAAAAAAAAATTTTTTTTCGTTGCAATTACTTCTGGCTGTGGGGTAAAATTTTCTAAAATGACATAATAACGTAAGTAGATTTTAAAAAAGTAAATTTATCAAAAATCAGATCCCAAGAGACCTCAATTTCGGCAAAAACACATACCAAATTTCCCGTTTCTAGGCCTTACTGTTTTCCCGGGATGTACACACCCCCCGAGCACACAAATTTCTTATTTTACTATATATCATGTATAACTCTAGCCATTCCGGACGTAAGCAATTCATTTTTTATGCCATACTTTTTTCATGCCAAGTGGCGCCTTCGGCTTCTTTTTAGCTCGACAGCTGCTAAAGTAAATTCGACGGTAGAATCTCTGTGTACCTCTCTACCTATGTATATCTACCTATCTATACATTTACTTTATCTTACTAATTATTCTATCTATGTAGCTAACTGCTCTATTTGTATTTAATTAATTACAATATACGATATCCATACCTATTAATTGCTAGATCTATGCACCTTTATTTCGATCTAATTAACTTTGTCGAATATGCTGTTTATTTCTATATTCCTTTATGTATATTTATATATTTATATGTCTATTCACTTGTACAATGTTCCTATTTCATATTACCAGCTGATTCTCCCTGCCCTTCGCTTTTAATTTCCTCTTTCGTTAAAAGACAAATAACAATTTCGAAGGGGGGAAAACGATTCCATAACAGCTCTTTACCCAGCATTGAAGATAGATCATAAACGAGATATAATATGTATAGCGTTAAAATACATATAAGACAATGTGGGGAGGGGGAATCTAGTAGCGCTAGTTCATTCCTGAATCTATATTTAAAATTAACCACATCAATCATAGAAGATTACTTAATTCTTATTTGAAATGAAATTTTAAGTATGGTTTTTAAGCGCATTAAAATACCAACTGAGAATTTAAATAAACATAAATGTGCAATCTTCTCTTTTCATATTTTGTAGTATTAGAATATATATGAACAATTGAATGAAATTAATTTATTTTTTTCATTCGCCATCAATTACCAAACGTGAAATGGCTTGAAGTGCTTTTTTGATCATGTCTTGTTGCGTTCCAGTAAAAACTTGCATCACACTCTTAACAAATCGCTTTAGTTAGAGACCGTTCATAAATGATGTCACACTTTTTTTTTCAATAGACACCCTTCGTCGCCGTGCGGTGGCCGGCGTAGAATAGCGCCGACGTAGTTATGCGTGTCGTAAGAGGCGACTAAAATGGCATTATCCGATTCGGGTGACGTAAGGCTTGATTTGTAGGATGACTATGGCCCCGGGTCGGTAAAGCAGGTAGGCAACGCTCTGCCAGCCCAGCCCTTTATGGCCGGTGCTGGTTGTCAAGTGTCTAGAGAGTTTGTGGGAGGTTCGAAGGAGGACAGCGCTGCTGCCGCACCCCCTCGTATTGAGGGGTAGTCTGTGAAGGCCTAGATGCTACGTACACTATGGCAGTAGTTAGCATAAGGCACAATACCCCTTCGTCGCATGTCACGCTGTATTACATAGGTATATATACTTGCTGGATTGAAGTTCAGAAAAGCAGCACTATAGATCACATTTCTAATTTTATTTTCGAACTTTTAATGACATTTGACAGCATAGTAATGATCAATGAGGATGATCTGTGTACTTAAGTAAGTTAAAGTTGACTAAAAAGAAAATAATTAGTATTAATAGTAAAAAATATTAATTATTCGAAATCTGTAAAAATGACCTTCTCTGTGTTATCGAAAAAGTGTAAATGCCCAAGAAGATTTTTTTTTTTTATTTTTAACTTTAACTAGAAGTAAATTTAAACTTTAATCAGCATCGTTGTTTTCGATGCAAAATAAAATCAATGCGACTTTAAAATTTAAAAAAATGGAAATAAAAAAAACTTTAAGAATAAATTTAATTTCCTGGTTTTAAATGCCTTTTATGGAAATTAAAATGTTTGATGTCACACTTCTTGTTATCCCTTCCCCTTGTCACAAACTGTCACACTTTCATGAACCTTCACCCCCTTCCCCTCTCAAAGCGTGACATCATTTATGAATGAACCCCAGTCATTAAAGTAATCTAATGTTCCCCAGTTAGATACCGATTTTGCAGAATATGAAATGCAGCAACTGATTGTTAAAGTTTTAAGTGGAGATAGCATTTTGAAAAACGAAGTTTTGCGAGATTGGAAATTACAAGCAGCCAAAATAAACGAAGAAAATAACATGAGAGAGCAAAAATTTCTGATTTTTGTGAATAAGAAAGAAAAACTTAATAGTTAAAGATGTAAAATTACATTAGAAACTAATATAGGTGAAGGTAAATAATTTCGTTCGATGTATCGAAAAATTCGAATTAGCCGAAGTTCGAATTGTCGAGAGTTGACTGTATGTGCCAGGTGTAACTCAGTTGCTTATTATTCCAATGAGAAACTACTAAAGACAGTTGCTATGGTAACTGAAACATTGCTGTACTACTTATCAATAAAATTGACGTTGACAACTCCATGTTGCGAATACTTTTTGTGTATTGTCATTATTAGTCTGATATGCGTTACTCAGTTTTGTCTGCCATTGCTCATTGTCAAGATCATGGAACTAAGTAATTCAACTCTAATCAGGGAAAAAAAGAAAATTTTGATAATGAACTTCCGGTTGTTGCTTGTGACCTAATGACTGTCACAAGATAAATTTGTCACGAGAGTCATTTAGGGTAAAATTTGTCCTACAATGGGTGCTCTTAAATATAACTTATCAAAAATGCAATAGTTTAGTTTCCGTGAAAATTTTTTGCCACATCTTGAACTGTGGACCTTTTCTAAATGACATTTTAAACCCTTTATTTATGTTTATTAAAGCCTTTTAAACTGCTTTCCCGTAAAATTATCTAGCAGAGAGCCTTTTATGTACATATTTTTTGATCAAAAGTTCCTTTTGCTAAACGTCTTCCAAACCAACAAATCAGTAAAGATGATCAAGCTATAAGGGAATATGTATTAGAAGTTTATTCAACGGCTCATGCAGCGCTTATAATGTTATAAAAATGTTCTTGAACTGTTCAAAATAAAAAAATTAAAAAAAGTTGAAAAAAGGGCGGGTGGATGTAAGTATCGGACTGAAGTGTTAAGGCGAAAATCTTTCAATAAGTGAGTTAAGGTCAAAGCGACACAGTTTGATAAATGTAATGCTAGGATCGGCAATACTACTTAAAACCAAGGGTTCGGGAGGGGTTTCACCCAACAACCATCCCCTGGTAGCTGCCCCGGGCTCAGATGTGTAACCATCAACGTCAATGCAGACCTTGCAGCGTTTTGAAAATTGGCGTACACTTTCGAGAGTGCCAATCCCACTAACAGTTTCTGATTCAATCGAATGCTTGGCAATGAGCTCCTCATCATAGCTAATTATTGGCTTGCAGATACCTCAACAACAAAAATTGATGCTTGATAAATATTGACTTGTTGACCTAATGACTTTTTCCCCCAAGGGGAATAAATTTGGTCAAAGATCAATTTAAAAGGATGAAGATCGTGTCCCCCAAACGGCGCTTTAAATGAAACCTTAAAAAAGGCCGGTGGTTTAAATTTTCCCGGTGAAAATTTTTTGCCAAAAAATCTTTCAATAAAGGAGCTAAGGTCAAAGCGAAAATTTTAAATTTAATGTAGGTGTTATTAAAAAGCCTTTTTAAACCCCCCCCTTTCCCCGGGGAAAAAGATTGTCCTAAGAAAGAGAGCCTTTTAAAATTGGCTACATAATTTTTTGTTTCAAAAGTTCCTTTTGCTAAATGGGTCTTGCAAACCCCAAAAAACAGTAAATTTGATGTTTAAAAAAGGGAAAAATTGTCTTAGAAGTTTTTAAACGGTTAAACCCGAAAGGGCATGATAATTTATAATAACGCATCTTAATGTTAAAAAATAAAAAACCAAAAAAACGGCTGGAAAAAAGGGCGGGTGGATGTAAGTATCGGACTGAAGTGTTAAGGCGAAAATCTTTCTTTAAAAGGAGTTAAGGTCAAAGCGACACAGTTTGATAAATGTAATGCTAGGATCGGCAATTCTACTTAAAACCAAGGGTTCGGGAGGGGTTTGACCCAACAACCATCCCCTGGTAGCTGCCCCGGGCTCAGATGTGTAACCATCAACGTCAATGCAGACCTTGCAGCGTTTTGAAAATTGGCGTACACTTTCGAGAGTGCCAATCCCACTAACAGTTTCTGATTCAATCGAATGCTTGGCAATGAGCTCCTCATCAAAAGCTAATTATTGGCTTGCAGATACCTCAACAACAAAAATTGATGCTTGATAAATATGGTGAACAGGATTGTCAGACGACTCTCACTTGGTTCAACCCGTCAAGGGACATGCATGACATTTAGGTAATAACGCATCTTAATGTTGAAAACGACTGAAGCCCCATCGTGCTGAAACCACACAAACGACGCTTCTAACGGCAACCGGAATGTAACATTAAGTAATTCTGCTATTACCTTGTACAGAAAAGTGCGATGCATCGTGCCATTGAGTTGATGTGGTATCAATTTTGGGCCAATTTGTATGGCTTCCTTTCTTTACTATTTCCTACTTTTCCCAACACCTGTCACTTCCGACCTTACAACACTGCAACACGAAAAACGGTTTGATGCACAAAAGGGGATCAGGGACGAGCTATATATGCTTTAACTATAAGTACAGGAATAAAAAATTTCTAGAATGTAACACATAAATAATCTTTACAAAATTTCCTGGTTAGACAAGGAAAATTAAAACAGTCAAGTTATTGTTATTTTTCTTTCTTTCTTTCTTTCTAATGGGGCTGCTGATGGTCACTAACCTTTGCAGACCTAGTGCGTACCCCGGTAATCGGCATCCAGTTTTTCAAGTAGCACCACTGTCGGTGGATGCCATTGCCACAAAGGGGAATTTTTGGGGGCCGGGTCTCATTTGATGCGAATTGCACTAGGTCAGGGGTCCCCAACCTTTTTGTACCTGAGAGCACACACCAGAATATCGGTCGAATGGTGGGCACCATTTTTTTTTCAACATAAATTTATAGTTGGTGGACATAGTTAATAATACACACCATATAATGCACAAAAAATTGTATTTCAAAAAATAATTTAACATACGAATATAATTAGTATTAATATTTTTATGTAAAATAAATTATTACTAAATTGCTTGCAAAACATACGAAGTATAAAAATTTTTTTTATAAAATATATAAAATGCAACCAACGTGATTGCATTTCACTGACCAGCGCTTCATAATTGGGAGAATATGATGAAATTCCTGCTCGCAAGCAATTGTCGAGGTGTTCATCTGTAAGTCGTAATCTATTTTTTGATTTTATGATATTCATTGTCATTTATCATTAGAGGGTTATTCATAGTTATAATGGCCCCTTATTCATATTCTAAATTCTAAATGTTCTCTAGTTTAAAATGGAAAACTGAAATATTTTATAGTTGGGCACAAGCAGTGGGCGCACCTAGACTGATCGACGGGCGCCATGGTGCCCGCGGGCATAGGGTTGGGGACCCCTCCACTAGGTATTTAATTTAGCCGAGAGTACCCAAGCCAAACGGATACTCAAGGGATCTTTAACATGCCGCACAATCATGCGACAGGGTCGCAGACGATTTTCTGCATCTTGAAAATCCACCGACTTGGGCCAGGTTCGAACCTGCGATCTTGGGCGTACGAGACCTTCGTCTTACCACTACGCCACCTGTCGACAAGTTATTGTTATTACCGGTATTGTTCTCTTATTTTTCAAAGACGATTTAATTAAAATATTTTGATTTCATTAATAAGTCCTTGTTTCCTTAACATTTTAACGTCTAATTTTAAATAATCAACTAAATATAATACAAAACCTTTTTGTAAATTCATTTCGTGAGTTGTTTTGTCGAATTCGAGGGGAAAAAAGGGAAATGGAAAACATACCCTATCTTTGAAAAGTCTTCTAAGAAAATTCGCTACATATTCGGTGTCCTTTTCATCTTTTGTACCATAAACAATAGATGAAGCAAGTGATGCCACCTAAATAGCTACATTTAAGGGGAAAACTTATGAGCAGAGACAATGGAAAGTATGTCAGCATGTCAGCAATAAGACGCATTGCAAAAGAGGTAAAAACTAGCAAATTAAGCGAAGCAGTCAGAGCAGACAAATAAATTTAACCCCACTATTTAGTAAATGTATTTTTCTTTGGAGAATGTAAGGAAAATTAGCCAGACAGCGAAGTTAAGAAGTTTCTCACTTTGATAGAGGACAATTTCATTTGTTATTTTCCGTTTATTTATTGTTTGAGATAAAATATTACTACCATGATATATTACTTAGTGTGAGTAAAGAATCCTTGTTTAAATCGCATTACAAAACTTGTGTTCTAAAAAGAAAAGTTGCTGGAACGCCTAAAAAAACCCGAATTACAGTAAAACCTGTAAAGTTGACCACCTTTGTAAGTTGGCCACCTGTCTAAGTTGACCACTTTTGTCAGGAACGGAATCAGCCCTATATTGTTTAATGTAGGGAAACCTTTCTAACTTGACCACCTGTCTGTATTGACTACTTATGTACGCCAAATTTGGGTGGGAGTATTATAAAAAACCCTTTGTAAGTTGATTGCTTAATTATTGCTATATTTGTTGGTTTATTTATTTTTGCAAAGACAAAAAAAAAAAAAATTAAATTACTTCTCCGGGATATTTTTTGTACTATAATAGTTAGACTAGTATTTGTCTGGATGGATGGACATCAATATAAAGTTTGCCTAAAGCTCTTTGTAAGTTAACCATATGGGAAAGCTACTATTAGCAATCTTTTATTCTATGTAAATAAGTTTCTTCTTGTTTCTTCTATCTGACATAACCATTCTAAAAAAATTAGGTATTTTTAGCAAATCTTTACCATTAAATAAGAAACTTACATAATTAATAAGCTATTTAGTTTCATTTTAACTAAGTGTTTTAACTTTAAAGTGGTATAGGATACATTGTAAGTCATTCAGATTAAATTTATCTAATGATATTTTAGATAATTGTGAAAAAAGAAGCTAATTACTCATTTTAAAGTAACGTTAATACATAAAGTTATATTTTAATTAGCTACAAATGCATAAACATATAGTGCAAGAAATAACAAAAAAAAAAGTCTACCCTCTATAAGTTGACCACCTTCTAAGTTGACCACGATAGTGCTGGGCCATTCCACCGTCACGTGCGGGACAAATGAACTCAAAAGTTTTACCAAAATTTTGTCATAGAGTAGAAGATTTTAAACAAGTGGAAGCAATTGCATTTTTTAATCTTTACTTATGGTGCAAAGATGCTTTAGACACGTACTTATCTTTCAGAAATCTTTTTTATAGTTTAAAATAAAATTAATCTTCATGTGTCACGTGCGGGACACTTTAAGTTTTTTAATTTTCATTATGAATCAACTAGAATTTCTGCTCTATTAATCATGCAGTGACAAAACAAAATATAGGAATTGGGAATGTAAATAAAAAAATATCTAAAGTTTTGAGAAATAATAATTTTAATAGTTGAAAAAAATTATAATGCATCATGTAACGTGCGGGACACAGTTGTCACGTGCGGGACATATTGCAAATGCTTATGTAATACATGTTTTCAGAATGTGTGAAATTAAATGAAAACATCAAACAATGTATTGGTTATACACTTTAAAACACAAAGCATTAATTTTAATAGAATATATGCGCAAATTGATCATTCCGAGAAATATATAAAATTTTAATTAGAATTAGACTAAATGAAAAAAAAGTTTTATTATTTTTTCAAAATTTTAAAAAAAATTCTGTTGTTATATAAAGCGGGAGCTGATATCTTTCTTAAAACATCTTTAAAGAGATAGGGAATTCTATAAGGGTGCTCTGGCCACTTGTAGTATTAGTGCTTTTGTTTCTCTTTTTCGGCTTTAGTGATATAGTCTTTCCTCATTTATTCAGTCCATTTGTCCTTTTATTTTCTCCCTTCTGGAAATGTTTGGGCCTTTTTTTCTCTCATCTTTTTCACTCTTTCAGCACTTGATTTAGATCCTTCCATTATCCATTTCTGTTCAATAAAAATCAAATTTTATTAATGTTAAAAAGTTAAAATATTATTTGAAGTTGTTGTGCAAAAAGTCATAAAAGGGAAATATAATTCAGCTCTAATTCTAAATAGACTTTCTAAAATAAATCTCATAATGTTTAAGCTATGTTGTTACGACGTTGTATCAAATATTGAAAAAAAAATCAAAAATAATGCTCTTCCAAACAACTCATCGATAAAAAATGTAGTTGCTTTATAATTTATTATGAATATTTTAAACTAGCTTATTCTTATTTGTCTTTCTATATGACTTGAGTAATCTGTTCTGAAACATAAATGATCCTTGAAATGATAGGGCATTCTGTAATGAAAATTTAAAATTTTAGAAATGTATGCTCTATTAAATACATAATTTAGCAAAAACTATCATAAATATGAGAAAATGTATAATTTATTTCTTTAGAGTAACACAATTTTAAAACAAAAAACCATTAAAGAATTCAAGTTATGTTGAAATAAAATTCTTATCAACATTTAGAAATTGGAGTTGTGTTTCCTACATGTAGTGCGTCACGTGCGGGACAGTTTTGTTTTTGGATTTTTTTACAAGTAAAAGTAACTTTAAAATCTAAAACTAGCCTAGGATATGTGTACTACATTAATCTGCTTTAGAAATGCCATTTACACAAAATAAATGCGCTTCATTTTTAACCTAAATGAAAATATTCATCTTTTTCGTCACGTGCGGGACACGAAAAATAAGCTCTTTGTGGGTGCTAGTATAGCTATTGAGCTATCTCCTAGATCTTAAAGCTTAATAAAATAAAATAATTAACTTTTAGACTTACCTATAAAGTTGACATCAGGAGTTTCAGTTGATTTCTTTTATCCAAAACAATCATGCAAACTTCGTTCGAAAACTCAATGAACTTGCTTGCACAAATCAACCATCTTTAGAGTACTGTGTTGCCAATCCAGAAATGATAAACTTTGATTTCTTACTCAAAACATAAAATTTGACATTTTATATTTTAATACATACCAAAATTATCCACATAAGTATGATTTTAAAACTGACCACCCATGTACCTGTTTTCATGGAATGGCCCTGCTGCGCCGCAAGTGGTCAACTTACATAGGTTTCACTGTTTATGAATCTTTTGAACAGCTATAAAACACTTCGTTTACATCAAATAAAAAATATAAATATTATAAAATAATGTGCTGGATAGGAACCACATAAAAGAAGTTCAACAAACGTTAAATTAACAAAAATGAATCTACCGAGGATAATGATCTGAATATCAGGTTTTAAGAAGAAAAAAAGCAACTAGAAGTTTTCTGCATAGCAGTTCGTTTCTCTTGAGACTGTTCATTTTATTAAAGAGCGGCTCATTCTCTTCAAGGTGATTGATAATTATGTTACTGGTTTTTATGCGTAAAACAGATCTAAAATTATCCCGATGAATGCATGTGCGTATGAATTAACGGCCAATTATAAAAGTTGTTGCGGATAACATGTTTTCCACCAATAGCGTGGGAGATGATGTTTTCAAATTTAGATCTTATTTAAGTCATGAATCCCTTATTTATTCTAAGGTCAAAGGGTTGTAATTTATATAAGAGTTATTCTAAACTTTTGGCTTTTACGATTATCGGTTTGTTCGACTGGTTTTGCAATTAGCTAGCATTATTTTTACTGCTACTATTCAATAAAATGTTCCACTTTTTCTAAATTTCTCATTCTTTATTCACTTAAACATTATGCACATGACTAATTATTATGGTCATGGCTCTATTTTTCTGATTTGATTTATTATTGTTATTAATAATAATATTATTTGCAACAGTGTACATTTATACTACGTTTTTTTATTGATTCAATCAGCCAAAAGAACGGTATCATAGTTTCATTCACTTTTACGCTCTATACAACTGTAATGAGACTATATTTAAGATTTTCCCCCCTGATAAATTCCTTTTTCAGTATGCTAAAAAATATACACAAGGCTTTTATAGAACTAATGAGCTATTTAAAGGAATAGGCAAACTTGTTCATCAAGTGAAAAGTCATAGACACACAAAAGAGAGAGAGAGACCTTTATTTTATTCAAGAACTGCTATCTCTATTTTATGTATCGCTACTCTTAATTTTTTAAGTTCTAAATTAGCCACTAATATGATATCACTTTCCAAAATTCTGTAATTCCTTATCAGTGTCATATTATCATTGCCAATCCTGGTTACGCCTACTTGAAGTAACTAGGAGGGCCTATATAATGTCATCTAACAGAAATGAAAAAATAAGTGTTTCGAATTAATGAAACAAATAGGAATCTGTACTAATGAGTACAAAAATAATTGCAAAGCGAAATTTTAGAATATAAGATCTTTATCAGAGATCTGTCACGAGAAATTTTCCTGCTCCATTGCTCCAATATATTTTTTTCAATTAAAATTTCATTAAAATTTGCAAAATAACTTCTTCCGCATTTAAATTTGATTAGAGCGAACAATTATAAAAAATGAAAGATTATTTTTCAGCTGTAATTTTGTTCAAAAGAATATCAAAACTAGGATAAAGAAACATAAAACACATTTCTACTGCTTAATAAAATGACATAAATATAATTAATAAATTAAGTAAAAAAATGGTATAATTCCTATTAAAATTATAAGAAGTACGGAGCGGAGATGGAGCAAATATTTAGAAGTTGGAGTGGAGCTGGTGCGGAGAAAATAAAAAAAAGCTGTTGTTCCACTTCCCTGACAATTACATCAACTTTAATAATCGTAATTACTCCGAACGAAACATTGAGGCAAGATAGCTAAAGGAATGTAGATCTATCTTGTTTTTAGTAGGGATCTTTAGCAATCACATTTTTGAGTAACACCGCTTCAGCTCTACTTCGTACTCCGAATATTTTAAATAAAAATCCCATTATTTGTCGTTTTTTACGTTAATTTATTAATAGGTATATGTGATACAAAATATAAAAATGGACTTATAGATCATTTGCGAACAATAAATATGCAATATTTTAGGTGCACTGTGTGAAAAAAATTAAACACTCAAGGAAGAAAAAAAGAGAAAAGAAAAAGGCAAGAATAAATGAATAAATAAACTAAAAAACTAAAATTTAAAGAAAGAAAATAAAGGAGAGGATTCTCATATACTTATTTTTAAGTTTATGATTGCAATTAAAGGAAGAAATCGAAGCAGTGTAGCGCAAAAATTCGCTCCAGTTTTTAGCAAAATCTTTTGCTCAGTGCTCTTCGAAATTAAAAAATAAAATGATAACGCCTTTTCGATTTTTTTTAAATGACCTTAAACGGTATGGAGGGAAAGACGAGTGATTTCTGAGGAACCCCAGAGTTCCGCGGAACACAATTTAAAAAGACTGCTTTAGTGGAAGGAAGTGCAGCAAAAATATCTTGTTCGCAGCATAGCTTTATTTTCTTGCACTGAGGAGAACCTCCTAGTAGCTATATAAAACGTACATGCAAATTTCTTAGTAAATGAGCTTCACAACTTTGAACTCATAATATATTGGTCGGCGCAATTCATTTCAAACTTTTTCTGCGACTAAAAAGTCGTAGTCGTTACTGAAAGAGAAACTAACGTTGCTTTATGTATTTTTTCACTGATGTATTAATTCATTGTGTATCGTCAATTAAACTTGACTATGATTTACCGTTAAAAAACAGAAAAAGAGAACCCTTTCCTTTCAAATATCTTTCGTTTAACTTCCATGAAAAGCGAGTTCCAAAAGCAACTAATATCGCCATTTCATAACGTAATACAAATTGATTACATTTGAATTCTGATTTATAAAGCAAAATCTTTAAACTTATAAAAGTGAAAATCTTAGGTGATATTTTTCTTCGCATGAGACAATCAGACAATCATTTGATCTCACACATCAACTTCACTGACGTCATCAAAAAATCAGCAAAAATATTCAGCCGTCTATTTAAGGACTCAAAACTGTCCAATCCACGTCACTTTCAATCAATCATTCTTTAGAAGTAACTTCAACTTCCTCCAAAGCAGACGATATATTTTAATTCAAGAAAACAAAACTGAAGGAACTAACGTGTTATACAATAAGCAGTGAAATGAAAAGAGCTAAATTTTTTCTGAGATATTTTCATGCTATTTACAGAAGCGGAATTAAAAAATAAAAATCGTCTCCAAATCAATCCAGAAGAAGCTTAAGGTGAAGAAAGCTTTTGATTTATTTATTTTATTCCTTTCAATTTTTGACACTCCTATTGTGCGAATGCTCTGGTAGAATGACGAAAAGTATCCGACAAACAGTTCAAGGCTTCATTCCTTTTTTTTACAAGATTTTTTCCCCTTACTTCTTTTAGAAATATACCCGAACTTTCCTTTTCTAGTGCTTTGAAATGTTTTGGCTTGGGTTTGTCTGGTCAACTCGACGAACTACTTTTTTCTCTCTTTGGTGCGTTAGAAACTGAATTAAGTAGAATGGGAAAATCCTTCGATGAAATGAATGGAACATTCTTGAGGAATAATTAAAATGTAGAACAAAATCGACTTGTGGGTGATACTGGATGATTCTTTTTGTAATTATTCTGAAATACACCGAAGGACGAGTTAATTAAAGGTCGTTCCGAGTTCTTGTTTACAGAGCCCTAAATATAAATTACATTTGTGCAAGAAGTTATTTTAACATTATTGTTATAAACTTTTGAATAAAAAACGATATTAGTCTTTATGCACTGCGTTTAGAAAAATAGTTTGAACGGGAAAAAAGAACGTGATTTGAAGAAAAGACTTTTTGTTTTATTCTATCCGATGCATGTAAAGTTATAAAAATAAAAACATAAAATTAATTTTTTTAGTTTTGCGTGCATCGCACAAAAATGCATACAAAACAAAAAATAGTTCGCACAAATAAATAAATAAAAAAGAACCAGAATTTAATGAAAAGACTTTTTTGTTATGTCCAAAACGCTACATGCTAAAAATACAAATACAAAATTGTTTCAGCTATGCTGAACTGTATCATTCAAAATATGGTTTTAGGACTAATGTAAATCAGTTGAGCTCAATAATGTAACTAAAGTAACATCTGAGCGGCTCATTTCGTCTGCTTCAACAGACAACCAGGTCAAGAAGAAACTCTTCTCAGTAAAAGAACACTAAGGTTTTGTTGTCATTGATGTCTTATTTTTAATGTAAAATCACTCTTGAATACATACGCTAAAATATTACGAAGAATGAAAAGCTTCCAATGTATCTTTTTGATCAAACTCATTCACAGTTGAAATTGCGAGTGTTTTCCAAATTTATGAATATTTTCAATAAAATCATGCAAACTGTCGACAACTAGATAGTATAAACAAATAGTTTCGATGTCCTGTGGTCAACTGTGCCTGCATGCAACTCCAAAATTTATCATAATTAAGAAACTAAAAAAGAAAACTAAAAATTAATCTTAATTAATTGGTCTATAGACGAAACGCGATGTCAAACTCATTCACAGTTGAAATTGTGAGCGTTTGCCAAAGCTATGAATATCTTCAATAAAATCATGTAAACTGTCTTACTTGAGAAATTGTTTCGATGTCCTGTGGCCAACTGTGTGTCTGTATGCAACTCCAAAATTCATCATAATTAAGAAACTACAAAAGAAAACTGAAATTTAATTTTAATTAATCGATCTATAGACGAAACGCGATGTCGGAAAAGTCACTTTCAGTTTTCGTTTCGACTGGTGTCTTCCTGCCTGACTGCGCACCTTTTTCTAAATTTTTTGGCAGATGTCATTTCAGCTTGATTATTTAGCTGTCACAAAAGCGATTTTTTGTTCCTTACTCGTTTCGGTTTGCAACACACGTGTAAAGCCGGAAAATTTTCCTGACCCGCCAAAAAATTTACAGTAATAATAATAATAATAACTATTAAAGTCGGCATGGTGGCGTCGTGGTAAGACGAGGGACTCGTGCCGTACGCCCCAGATCAGAGGATCCAGCCTGACAGTGTCTGTGGATTTTCAAGATGCAGAAAATTGTCTGCGCCCATGTCGTGTGGCATGTAAAAGATCCCTTGAGTAGACATTTGGCTTGGATGCATGCTCTCTGTTAAATTAAATTCCTAGTGCAATTTCGCATCTACAGAGTCCGGGTTCTGGCCTTTTCAGGTGGAAAAACTGGACATGAAAATTCTTATATGGCGATGGTACCACACGAATTGTGGTATTATTAAAAAAGATGGTACCAATCTCTGGGGATCGTACTAGGTCCGCAATTGGCAGAATCCAACAGCAGCCTGTTAGAAATAAAAAATAACAGTATTAAATAAGAAACTTAATCATCAGAATGTTTTTCCTGCTTTCCGAAACGATGTTTTGCAGGTTTATGATACTTTCAAATTCTAGAAAAACAGATTGGCAGAGAAACACTCAATGAACAACACACAGGTTGTTTAAGTGTTGCAAGTTACATGAAACAAGAAACTTATAACAAATCATTAAAGCAGTTTGCTTCAATTACAACTCCTCATAAAATAATATTTTGGTTTTGTTAAACTTCATCCGTGTACTGACTATCCTGTTTGTAAATTAGACGTGCAGTTCAAAAATCACCTGATCATCTGTTTTTGTGGGTTTTGATTGCATCTAGAGAGGAAAATATAATAATAATAGGGAAAGTCGCCATATCATTTTGATTTTGCCGCATACAGTTAGCATCATTAAGATTTATACACTGCTTTTACACTTGCAAAAAATATAGGATTCTAAGATTTTATTTGACTTTTCGCTTGTTAAATGTAGAATCTTAGTTTTGTGATGTATTTTTCGAAAATAACAAAAATATCTTTAAATATGAGAGAGGCTCCTGTTAGGGGGTCTTTTCTTACAATTTTCATTCAGAAATATAGCAATAAAATCTCTAAAAACAATTAAAACAACGTGAAAACGCACAAATTTTCAAATGTTCGGAAAATTTTTTTCAGAAACGTGTTTCAAGGTTGCAGAGAACAAATTTTTCAATGCAAAAGAATGAGCCTCTAAGTGAAAAACATCCAACTAAAGTGTCAGTATGTTTTTGTTTTATTGTTTTAATTGTGTGCACAAAGGGGTACAACTTTATCTCAATAAAATCAGTATTACTAGAGACAGTTTAACACAGCTCCCATAAGTGTATAATATACTGTTTAAGTTCAACAGTAACAAAGAAGAAAACACTTCAATGAAAATCTTTTCTATGCTTTAAATTAATTAAAAGAAAATTCTTTTCATGCTTTGCATCAAATAAAGTAAATGGATACAAATAATTTTTTCCACACACTATTCAGTTATTTACACTTCAAGCACATGAACTTCTTTTTCGGATTACTTTCACAGTTTATGTGAACCCATTTCAGGCATATTTCGCAACGGATCTACTGTTCACCTGCCTAATCATCTGAAAACAGCCCTGCCAGAGTGAAAACACATTCAGCGTCAGCTTCAACTTTGCCTTTCCTTTCCCCAATCATCATCCTCTGACAGAGAAGATTCTAAATCTTCTGAAGAAGGTGAAGGTTGAAGTTGGAGGATGTAGAGAATCCCTCTTTCTTTCTTAATGTTCAATATAACATACATGAAATATGATAGAATACATTTTCTTTTTTTGAAAATATTCTAAAGAACGTATTTGATCGTAAACATAAATTTCTAAATCAGCTCCTTCAAATATGTGGTATCCTATATTATATATACGTATCTACCCCATGTTAAGCTTTCCGCCATCTTCATTTCTTTTCATAATCACGTGCTATACAGATGTATGAAAGCGAATAAATACAAATAGCATTTTTACGTACTATTAAAACGAAATAAATAAAGCACATATGAAGTCAAAATCTCAACTTCCAGCAACGATGCAACCTAATTTCTCTAGCACTAGCAAAAATTTTCAAATAACTGATGCAAACAAACAGATGCAGGCCCTGCAAACTACTGCTCACCAGTTGCTTCAGGTCATAAAATTGCGTAGTTTCACGCACAGAATAAAGTACTGATACTTGCCAGCACATGTCAGGTGCCTACAAGAAAAATATGTATGTACCCCATATCAAGAGGTACCGCCATTGGGCGACTTTACAAGAATAATAATAAAAATCAATGAAGTAATGTCCTGGTACCTATTCAGTACCGAGATGAAAATTATAGCTTTTGTGTCAGGTAGTTTAGTAATCACATATACAAGTAAGTGAAATTAATTCCTTGGGGCACTGGGGATTGCGATGCATCTACTCTTCAAATTAGGGAGTGAGTGGTCGCTGGGGGGGGGGGGGGGAGGCCCTCATCTTCCCACTTCTGAGCATCCGAATTAAACCTTCTTACTCTCTCAGAAATAATTAATGACAAGGACAGCTTTTTGCTTGCACTGTGAATATGGCGACCAGATGAATTTTGGTCGTTTTTAACGTTTAAGGTTTTCGAGTCATTGTTTAATTATAATTAATTTTCCCCGATTTACCGTGTAAAAAAACAATAGTTAGCACAAAATATTGAGGCTAAACTTATTTTTAGGATTTAAGTTATTGTTTAGTTATCATTTTTTCCCGTTCTTCTATATAAACACAAATATTAATTAGCAGGAATAATCGAGAATTCAGTGTATTGAGATGCTGCTAGCTAGGTATCTAGTGCTTATTGTACTTTGAAGGCAGAAGAAACTAGAAAGTTTTCAAGGAAACTCCCCCATAAGAAAGAAAATTCTTTTAATTTAATGTCGTGTATTAAGGAAAATTCTATTCCAAACAATAAGAAATTGGATGTTATAGGAACTTCCGACCAAATAAAAGACTCAAAGGAAGTTAAATATTCAAGGAAAATAAAGTTCTTGAATAGCTTTTTAAGTGCTGATTGCGATGGTAGATATGAAGTATCACTTCAATGGATCTTAGAAAATGTAATTCAGCCATTCAAAATGCTAACTTCAAACCATTTAACGGCTACTAAAGAAAAATAGTCAAGTAGGACAAAAAAAAAAAAAATAAATAAATAAAAAATCATAGGTTTTTTTTTCATTAATGGCATTGAGAAAATATTTTTTAAAAATTTTCTATTGACGATAAAGATTGTTGTTGGATTACCTTCTTCATAAACCAGTATTTAACCCTTTAACTACGGGTAACGTCAATAGACGATTTGGCGAAACTTTTCTGTGGTACGGGTAACGTCAATGAGCGATTTGATGAATTTTTGCTGAAAATGTAGGTTTCAGAATAAAAGTTGAATAAATGAAAATGAATTCGTTCTTTACATTATAAGTAATAATTTATTCAATTGAAAATGGCAAAATTAGAGGTGCAGAAGGGGGTATTGACCATCCCCTTTTGATACAGCGTGCCGCCAATTTGCAAGCAAAAAAAATTACATCTCATAGAAATTTTGATTTTGAACAAAAAATTTATAATTAACATTAGCCAAACAAAATATAACAAAACAAAATATAACAAAACAAAATATAACAAAACAAAATATAACCAAACCAAATATAACAAAACCAAGCCAGTAACAAAATTTGCTGGGGCGAAAGAGTTTTTTTCTCAAAAAATCGCCATAGGTTGAAAATGGGACTAATGTTGATTGGAACTCTCCAATTTTGCCTTTTTCATGTAAGAAACTCATGACATATACATAAGAAATAGATGTATCGCCATTTATTCAATTTTTGGATATTTTTTTTTTTTTTTTTTGGCGTTTAGACGAACAGATTTGTGAATATATTCCCGTAGTTAAAGGGTTAAACGTAATAGTCTTTTTTTTTTAACGTGACTTTACACGACAACCGTTGTCGTAGTGGGATAACTTTCAATGGTAAGATGACTCCCATCTTGAATGAATAAAGTCACTTTGAATAAAGTAAAATGTTTTACAATAAATGAGCATTAACACGAAATTATCTACAATAATAATTATTTAAGCGAAACATTTCAATAACGAATAGTGTGCGTTTACGAAAACCGCGTGTATCACTCGCGGACGATTATAGAATCTTCATGGATGTTTTTTACATCCATGGTTAGGTGCGCATTCGTTGTATTTTCCGATCGGTTATATTTTACTTCCGAATCGAATATATTGGGCAAAATGGTAATATAAAGAATTCAGGTAGGACCAATTCTCATTTTCATGAGATGGTGGAAATAAATATTTTTTATTAAATGAAAAAATGTAATTATAGAAAATAAACCCAACCCCCCCCCCCCCCACACCGGAAGTAAGAAGATGTATAATAAGTAAGAATTGAAGCCCTGGGAACATCACCAAACTTTGCATATTAAGAAATTTGGTACTGCCATAATCAAATGGAGAATAATAGATTTGTCTCTCAGGAAAGAAATACATAATTTCTTAAAATAACTTTTCGGGAAAAAGATAGAACCGACTTCAAATCAGAACAATTATAAATAAAACTCAAATTTATAATTGTTCTGATATATCAAATCAGAACAATTATAATGTGTGGGTATGTGTGTGTCGATTGATTACATGTATCATACAAGGCAAGAAAGAGCAGAGTTTAAAAAAAAAAATTTCGTTACAGTTACACAACTGCCCTTGAGAGAGCAATTCCTTTGCTCTGAATTGCGCAACTGTAACTATATTTTCAGCTGTTTAAATTGGTATAGGTGCAGCACTGTTTCCTATCTTCAGAAGTGAATAATAATTTGTAGGTTTTTAAGCGTGTCAAATAATACAGAAAGTCGGTTTAGCGAATGCTGGGGGACCAAATTCCGACTGTACTGGAACTTTGTGTCTCCTGCAGGTCTGCAGAACCATTTTGTATCGAAAGGTCGCATTAAATTTGGCAGTGAGGCAAAAGAGGGCACGACCTGAATCTGAAGGCTTTATTATCAAGTAACTGAAGCATCAACATGTTTCAACTGCTCTGCTCCGACTACTAAAAACTTGTTCCAAGTCTGCTCTAACTCTGCTCTGCACAGTTTTAATATGAATCCTTAATTATCATCTTTAGTAATTTAATAATTTTAACTATGTTGGTGGTAGCAAATTAAAAGTTATTTATGGACAGTAATTTATATTTTGCAGATGAAAACCATCTTTCGTTCAGAGGCGTAGCTAGGGTTTTCAGCGCCCGGGGACAACTGAAGATTTTGCGCCCTCCTGTGCCCCTGTGGGCCTAGGGGCGCCCCTAAAGGGAATTAAAAACTTGCATGCTTCCTAAATGATAAAATAGCTCTAAAAAGCAGCCGTTTTAACTTTCATTTTTATTAACGACCATTCACTTATAAGGGAAAAATGGGACACTTTGGTTTCGCAAAATTATTTGTCTGATTACCCACGCACTCCTGTGCTACATTAGTCACTCCCGATATGATTTGCGGTGTCCCACTTTTTTGTCGAACATATTCACACCTCTTCAGTTCAAATAATTTCCTTTTCGCATTTAAAAATAAAATATATTAAAATTAAACTGGCGCCCCTTGACGCTGCGCCCGGGGACAGCTGTCCCTCCTTGCCCCCACCTAGCTACGCCTCAGCTTTCGTTCTTTGTCGTTGTTCTCTCATAATAATAAGAAAGACTACATTTGTACTTAATTTGTATAAAAAGAGTTAAGGTTCACAACACAAAGGGTATTAAGAGTATACAACTTTAAAATATATTATTGTTCGAATTCAGGAAAAATACCCCACGCAATTTTATCTTACAATTGCAAATGCCTAAGGAAATTTCCTTAAAAAGTAAATTTAAACCTTAATCAGCATCCGTGTCTCAAAATGATGAATGAAACTTCAAAATCAAATTATGAAAATCAAAACTTTAAAAATAAATTTTATTTTCTGATTTTAAATGTTTTTGCAGAAACCAAAAGGTGTTATGTCACACTTCTTGCTATCCCCTCCCCCTTGTCACAAACTGTCACTATTTCTCGAAACCCCCCTCCCCCCCTCGAAGCGTGATATCATTTCCCTATAGCTAATACCCAAAATACCGGTATTTTATTTATCAAACACTGGTTTCACTAAATTACAAAATAGCACGAAATACTGGTAGGACCGTCCATAAATGATGTCACGTTTTTCCCCCATATCTTTGACCCCTCCCCCTTTGTCACAAAATGTCCCACGTCACCATACCCCTCCCCCCTTTGTCACATGCCACGCTATGTTTCATAAGCATTATGTCACACTTCTTATTACTCCCTTCCCTTGTCACAATTTAATGAACCCTCCCTCCCCCCCTCGAAGCGTGACATCATTTATGAATGATCCTATACTGATAATGCAAACGAACGTCTCCTACGAGTAACAGACCATCAACACACACACACATAAACGCGATCAAGAGTTACTCAAATCTTTCAAGTAAAACGTGGACAATGGAAACAAAATACCAAAAGAAAAAAAAAAAAGAGAAGACCTCGATGTGGGTTTTCCGTAAGGTAAAAAAAAAAAAACTCGCATCGTACGATTTCTCGTGACGTCACATTGATCTCATTCCCCTCATCCCTTTGACGGAGCTGTAACGCAAGTGGTGGAATATCATTCATCTAATGCTAAGTGCATGAAATTTTATTTGACAGCTATTCACTCATTTGGCTTTTCATCGCAATCTATATAATAATTTGATGTGAATGAGGATTTTTCACTTTAAGTATATTTTATAATTTAAATTTGAAATGGTATTGGATTTTGGGTGCAGTTGCACTCGAAATGTTAGCTCACCGCAAATTGGACATTGCTGACTCCGACTGACGGATCTTCAGCGTTATTTTTTTCTTTTTAATGATTGTTAAAAGTTCACTCATTATAAAAGAGGAAAAGAGTAAATTTAATGCATTTGTTTATAATTATATTGGATTGAAGCAGACCAGTGTCAGGTCAATTCGTGTTTTGAGAACTAGAAAAAAAACCCACTTAAAATTTTTTGAGATTTTAATCAAACCTATTTTTTCGTACATCAACATCAATTTTAGAACAAAAACTTCTCCGGATCTTCGGCTTCATTTTCTATATGGTTATTTTCATGCGTTGAAACACATAATTATTTGTAAAGAAAAAAGATAAAAAGAAAAGAAAAAAAAAAGGAATTTTTTAAATGAAATTTAGTTAAAGTTTATTCTTGATTATATGGTATAAAATTTCAATGAGTAGTTACAAGCATAAAAACAATAATAAATATTAAACTTAGCCAAGTGTATCCTCCCTCCCCGCTTAGTAGATTTAGATCATATAGACAATATGGAGTATTGATGAGCACGCAGAAAATTTTCAAAGTGTGCAGACAGTTTTGACAGTTTTTCACAAATTTCGTTATTATTAATTTCTTAAAAAGAAAAAAAAAAAAGATATTGAGACCGGGACACAGTAGTCTACTTTTGCACTTTTTTTTTTTGACAAAAAGGAAAAAAGCTATGTAATTGAAAAAAATTACAGACAGTCTTTGAACCTTTGTTTTCCTGTCCTAATTTTTTAATAACAATATCTGCAATGTATTATGAGCTTAAAAAATAAGTTGTATGGACCCACAAGGGGGATCCATTGCCCCTTCGTAGGGGATCCCCTACGCCGGGGCACAGTGGCCCACCTTTCGTGACACAGAGCGGACCAACCTAGACTAAATTTATATGAATTACATCCCCCCGCCCCTCCTCTCTGAAATTACGCCTTCTTATAAGGCATGGAAAGTCTAACAAACACAATGAAACACACATTTCCATGAAACAAAATTGCCAAAATTTAAAGGAAATCAAAATAAACAAGAAAACAATGAAACTAAGAGGCTTTGTTAAGTGAAAATGAGTAAATTTTGAAATTTTATGGTGAAGTATTGAAAGACATATTTGAAGAAAGAACCATGAATTTCCTGAGACCACATATAGACCAGGAAGAACCATGACAATATCCTACAATGTCAGTGTGACGTCTTTTATATCAAAAATGGATTAATCTACTGCTGTTAAATGTAAATTAATTCCAAGTTCTTTTCCCACAGAAATCTTATGTGAGCACAATTTTCCCTCATGAGTAAAACTTATGCTACATAGTCCTTTCTTTTTTTTTCTATTTTTCTTTGCAAATTTTGCAACCACATAGCACTTTGATGTTTCTATGTTATTCAAATATTTATTTTATTATCAAAAATTTACTGTTTTTATTAATTATTTTCATATATCTCTTTGCATTAGTGTACGTGTACATTTAAGTAAAATAAATAAGTTATTAAAACTAATTTGAACTTTTAGACACTTGGATGCTGGCCCACTGTGAACCACGTCGAAATCAAAGGAATAAGGACACTGAAATTATATATGAACTGTAAATATTCAAATGATTTTTAAGAACTTAAAACACCAATTTACGTTTCTAGGAGAACAATTTTATTTTATTATGAATTAAGAGCAAACATAATTTTATAAGTGTCCAATAAACAATTGGAATTATAACCTAAAATTTTGTTTGAATGGTGATAAAATTTATTAATGAAAGGAAACGTGGAAAGTTTTCTTATATAACACAAAAAAGTATACCACAAACTGACTTTTTGAAACGGAAAATTTTCCGGAAAAATATAATGGGAAATTTTCCTCCTCACATCTACTTAGTGTACTTAAAATTTCAGTTAATTGCAACTAGTATTAAAGTAAAAATAAATATTTAAATAATAATAAATTTTAAAAAATGAAGAAAAAACGTTTTTACTTAACAAAAAGTATTCTAATCAAAAACCGTTTGAATTTTTTTAGAATTTAATTAGAAAAAACTGCTAAAAAAATTATTATATTGACCAAATTTAAGGTAAAAATGTAAATTCTGGCAAAAAAAAAAAAACATGATGCGTTAAAAATTATATTCAGTGCTTTTTGTTTCTTACAAAATTTATGATAATTGTTTTTACTAGCCTCCCCTTTCCGTTCATGCATAGGCGTAACTGGGGTTTGGGGGAAAAGGGGGGGGGGGGGTCACCCTAAAAATGTACAGACTAAACACCAATAAGCAGTGCACAAGAGTTCAAAATTTACGAGTCATAAATACTTGTCATTACAGATATACTCCGTGTTTATTTCAGGCATCTCGGGGGGGGGGGGGACTACCCCCTCGGAGCCAGTCAACTCCCCCCCCCCCCATCGGCGAAAAAAATCAGATCACAATTTTTAAAAAAAGAAAGAAAAGAGAAATTACGCTTTTAAGACATCTTTAAGGCCTAATATTGAATTATGAGTTGTGCTAGTATTGCTGCTGAAAAGAATGTGTATTTTCATATTTACAATCTGTTCTTAGTCCGAAACGCGTGTTATTTTGAGTTGTGCCACTATTGCAGCCCATGAGAACCAATCAATTCAGATCTTTTTTGTTCAATGTACATTTATGATTAGGCTAAGTAAAAGTGTAATTTTGTCACGGTATTTTTCACCTTCTCAATGTTATTATAAACGCTCTATGGGACCATTCATAAACAGTGTCACACTTTCTTTCAATATATTTGAGCCCCCTCCTCCCCCCTTTGTCACAAAATGACACTCTCCAACATACCCCTATCCCCTTTGCCACGTGTCACGCTATATTACATGAACACATGTACTTGCAGTGTTGCAGTTCAGAAATAAAGTACTTACGTTAAAGAATCACATTTTTAATTTTATTTTTTAACTTTTAACGACATTTGTGAGCATAACAATAAATGATAATGATTACACGTGGACTTAAATAGCATAAAATTAGATTAAGCTTAAAATATAAAAAGATAATTAGTGCATAATAGTGAAAAATAATTAATTGACTTCTGAAAAATGACCCGCACTTATTTATTTTAAAAGTAAATACCTAAGAAGAGTTTCTTTTAAAATTTTAACTAGAAGTGATTTCAAACCTTAATAAGCATCCGTATTTTTAATATAAAATGAAATCAATGAAACTTTAAAATCAAATTATGAAAATAAAAAATCATCAAAAATAAGTTTAATCTGCTGGTTTTTTACACGTTTTTATAGAAATCAAAATGTGTAATGTCACACTTCTTGTTATCCCCCCCTTGTCACAATTTCTCGACCCCCCCCCCCCCCGCCGCCCCACTCGAAGTAGTGTGACATCATCCCCTATGAAGTTAAAAAACGAAAAAAGGAGGATTAATAAGCAGTTTCTCAGCATGGGAGGAAGAAATAAAAAGTTGAAACTAAAATTGCAAAAAAAAAAAGAGGACGGGGCAGCTAAAATATTATTTCGAAAAAATTACATAAAAATAATCATACCTTTCCTGCTTCAGGGTTTCTTCAAAAAATAGGACAAAATAATTTCACCTTTTCTTTTACTCATAATCAAAATTTGTGCGAAGGCGAGCAAAGGAGACTTTTGCCAGACCACAGGAACCCACTAAATTCCCAACTGCCAAGGTCAATCAAGGTCTCTGTTTTATTGTGCAAAATGGTTGGGAAAAAAAGAGAATATGATTCGAGGAGAGGCATCCGCAAAGGGGCAAGAGCCCACCCCCCGCCCCCCTTGTCGGAAGCGTTTCTATGTTGATTCGATTTTACGAATTGCTAGTTTAAAAAAGAAAATAAAAGAACTAAGATTTGTTCCAGCAAAATAACAACAGAAACATCCATATCCCGCAATCGTAGAAGCAGGGGTCCATTAGGCATTAGCTTACTTCCACAATATGGGTAGTTAGAGTGTCGCCATTTCCACGAATGTAACCTTCGGGCAAGGATGGACAAAGCACCAAACTGTTGTACGTATATTTATGGCAGATGTGGTTCCATGAGGCTCGCATTTTGCGAAAAAAGGATCACTATATTTCCTGTTTTTGTGTGGTCGGGTGATTAGAACCATATGCAGTCCTTAGGCAAGGAATCAATCCGTTATCTGTTGATGACACGCGGGACCTAGCGGGACATGCGGGACCTATCGTCTGGAGAATTGAGAGAAAAAAAGGTCTTTTTTGGAGTTCTGGTTTGTAGGCCCTAGATGTTTGAAGCGCCGTCTTGTCGTTTCCCCATTTGTAAAACAGAGGACCCCCCCCTCCCGCTCCCAAACAGGTTGGTTCAAAGAACAAAATCTAATTATTATTTTTTTTTTGTTTAATTTTTTTTTCCAGACAGGTTAAAAATTTAGAAAGTATTTCGGGGGGGGGGGGGGGCTTGCTTACGACTTTGCCTACAACACCAGTTTATCAGAAAACAAACCTCCATCAAAGAGGAGAATATTTTCCAGGAAACTGGTGCGATTGTGTTCCCAAATTGCTGCCTTTGGGTAAAAAAGACATCAAGAAGGTAAGAAAACCATCTGGAGTGATTGAAAGGATCTGCTGTCTTTCTGTGTGTGGTACGGTGATTGAAGCCACCTTTCTCTGTAAAATTCCTAAAGGTGATAAGGGGGTTGATTCTAACCTGATGAAAAGTCCTCTGTAATATGAGCTAAGTACTTTGGTCATGATCACAACCCTTCATAAAGAGGAAATAAAATCACATGCATATGTGTTTATCAGTGGTGTAGTCGAGGGGGGACGCAGGGGGACGGCGTCCCCCTACCTTTTTATTTTAATACAAGCGTCCCCCCAATTTTTACATTTTAACATAAGCGTCCCCCCACTTTTGATATCAATTGCTTATCTTCGTATGCATACGCGTCCCCCCAACTTTTTTTTCAGGACTACACCACTGGTGTTTATTTTTCTTAGGAAAAAAATAGATATGTGCTTTGCAAGGCGTAGCCAGAATTTTTTTTGTGTGCCTAATAAATGTGCCTAAATAACTAAATACAAAATAGGGGGGGGGGATGAATCCCCAAAACCCTCCCCTGGTTACGCCTATGGCAGAAATCACTTAAAATTATGTTTATAATACTTTAATATTACTGTTATTAAACTGAAAAGGTAAGTTAGGGAAGGAAAATGCTACGCATTTTCATACTAAATGAGTGATGCATGAATCTGAATTTTCAACTGCAGAAACTGAAGCACATGGCTCTCACAGCACATTGGTAAAAAAGAAAAGAAAGACATTGCACATCTGTAACTATTTTGCGATTCTCTTTCAAGCTATAGACGATACAAAAGGCTATCCCTTTGCGTCTTAACACCCCCCCCCCCCTTCCCAACCTTACAAGTTTACATCCCTCGGTTTTCTCGGAATTTTAGAACCAAAAGAAATAGCAACCCCTCCACCAATTCCGAGAAACTCCAGTTCAACTTTGGCTACAAGTGCAGACTCGCCCTAAATGACGATTGACAGATGCATAACCCCTTATCACGTGACTCTCCGTTTCAGTTTCAGTTTCTCACGAATGTGAACTAGTGGTGGACCGTGCTCCAGGCCCCGAGAGTCTTGCCCGTTCTTCTCCTTCAACGTCCATCTCCACGATTTTGGCTTGTCTCCTATGTTGTCCCTGTTGTTCACACAAAGTAAAAAAAAAAAGATTTTTCCAAGCCCACAACCCGATTAACTTGACATAATTTCCACCAAGTCGGGGAACAAAAAGGAATAAATAACTAAATACCCAATGGGGGAGGTTTGAACCCCCCCCCCCCCTGGTTACGCCCTTGCGTTCATGTATAGTATCTTCGTCAGCTTTTTTTTAAATTAAAAATTTGATTGATTAAAATTGATTTACCTTTCTAATGATTCCTTCTTACATAAAAATACGAAAGCCTATGCATGTTTTTTCGTTTTTTTTTTTTCACTTGTGTGGGGGGGGGGGGGAGGAATATATTTTTCTTTGATTATGCATCCACTTTTTTTCCCCAAGGCCACTATTGAGCCTGTGCAATATAGTAGTTGAAAAGAGGTTCAAAAATACACTACAGCTACATTTGACAAAATGTTATTTAGTGCTGCCATCTGCTAGGGCAGTTATGATGAATTCGAAGTAAAGTTGTTAGTGTTATGTTTTTTTATTTGCGTGTATAATAACTCATGAATGCTTCTATTTGCAGCAATATAAATATAATGAAATCTACGATTTCGTAATAATCCAAATGTTTTACTGTTCTTTTACCCTACTTTCCCGTAAAAGTAAAAAAAATAATAATAAAGCATGAAAGAAGGCTTAATGTATCGTGAAAATATCGTTAAAAATCAAGAAAAGTCAAAAATAAGTTAAGTAATTAAATAAAGATTGAAAAATAAAAAAATTGAAAGTAGGGTTTTGAGATAGGGGAAAAAGTGTCTGTCGGTCGGTCTGTCGGTCTGTCTGTCTGTCGGTCTGTCCCCCCCCCCCCCTAATAACTTTTGAACGAATTGTCCGATTCGAAAAATTCTTTTTGCATTCGAAAGATCTCGGCGAGGACATCTCATTTCCATATTTTACTTTTTGATTTGAACAACTTTTTGTTCAATTTTGAACAGTTCAAAATTTTTGACATTAGCGCCTATGGGCGAAAACGAAGCAAATTATGTAAACTCTGGGTACGAGATCCAAGTTCCAATGAACAAGCTCACTGGAAGAAGTTCTTGGCGTGAAATATTGATTTGAACAATTTTTGTTCATTTTTGAACAGTTCAAAAAAAATTAACATACCGCCTACGGGGAAATTTCAATCCTATATAATTCCTGATCTAACCTACCGATTTGCTTGGAACAAACTTCATCGGAAAGCTCTTATGACGTAGAACATGTACAAATAGAAAGTTCGTCCAGAACTAAGAAGCCTATTTTCCTATGAAATTTTTTGATCGAGATTTTCAAGAATATTTTTGAATCAATGAATGATTAAATGAATAAGCAAAAGAATGAATGAATAAATGAGCGACTAAATAACGAATGACTTAATAAATGAATGATTGAATGAATATCTATTAACCGTTGAAAAAGGTATATTTGAAGCAATTAAGAACTAAAACTAAACGAGAAAGACAGAGAGAGAGAGAGATAGCTAGATTATAAATTTGAATTCAGTGTATACGGGAAAGTAGGCTCGTATAGTTCTAGACGGAACTTCTTGTTATACCATGAGGTTGAAAGCGGCTTCCTTGAAACTCCATATTAAGCTAAACAATTCTTCGATGCTGTATTTAACTGTTCACGCACGTCGACAGACCCGGATCTATAAATTTTGGGCACACTTTCAAAAATCATAAATTTCCATACTTACCCCAACCCTCAAACACACATACAGAGTAGCCTTTCTCTCTCTCTCTCTATATATATATATATATATATATTTTTTTTTTTTGAATTAGTGATTATTTTTTAATTGCTTCAGTTTTTACTTAAGTTTTGGATTGATTTGCTTTGATGTTTTATTTTGATGTTTAGTTTTTTTTTTCTCTTTCTCTGTTTAAAGTGTGTTTGCTAAACTTCTAAGCACTTCTGGGAAAGATTCTGGATTTTTTAATCCTTTCAGTCCTGATGATGCCATTTTTTATCAGCATGTTCTTTACTTCAATTTTCCTCCCTTTCAGTCTCTATTAAATTTAACAGAATCATCATATTCATTATTTTCTTAATCAGCGTTTAAAGATGCATCGAAATTTTACCAAATGAACATTATTAACTTTAGACTGATTTGCGACTGCCTTGAAAGGATTAAATCAGGCTCCTTCTTCTTTCTTTAAATCAGCTTATTTACTATTTTCAATAAAAGTTATAGGCAAAAAGAGTGGGTAAGAAATCTTGTATGCTCAGCATTTTGAAATTTCAGCCTCTCCCTTTCGTTTAATTCAGGTATTTTTTTTAACCCTTCCTCCCTTTTCTTGTTTTTTTTTTACTTTTTTTTAAATTTTCCATATTTTGAGGAATTTGCCAAACTTGGTTAATGATTCAGACTCTCTTCTGTATTTTTATAATTTTGGCATAGGTATTTTCATTTTCTGCTGCTTTTTAGCCTACTTTCCCGTAAAAGTAAAAAAAATAATAATGAAGCATGAAAGAAGGCTTAATGTATCGTGAAAATATCGTTAGAAATCAAGAAAAGTCAAAAATAAGTTAAGTAATTAAATATAGATTGAAAAATAAAAAAATTTGAAAGTAGGGTATTTGGATGAGGAAAAAGTGTGTCTGTCGGTCTGCCCCCCCCCCCTAATAACTTTTGAACGAATTGTCCGATTCGAAAAATTCTTTTTGCATTCGAAAGATCTCGGCGAGGACATCTCATTTCCGTATTTTACTTTTTGATTTGAACAATTTTTTGTTCAATTTTGAACAGTTCAAAAAATTTTTACATTATCGCCTATGGGTGAAAATGAAGCAAATTATGTAAACTTTGTTTACAAGATCCAAGTTCCCATGAACGAGCTCACTGGAAGAAGTTCTTGGCGTGAAATATTGATTTGAACAATTTTTGTTCATTTTTGAACAGTTCAAAAAAAATTAACATACCGCCTACGGGGAAATTTCAATCCTATATAAATCCTGATCTAACGGACCGATTTGCTTGGAACAAACTTTATTGGAAAGCTCTTATGACGTAGAACATGTGCAGATAGAAAGTTCATCCAGAACTAACGAGCCTATTTTCGTATGAAATTTGTTGATCGAGATTTTCAAGAATATTTTTGAATTAATGAATGATTAAATCAATAAGCAAAAGAATGAATTAATAACTGAGTGAATAAATACATGAATGACTGAATAAATGAATGATTGAATGAATATGTATTAACCGTTGAAAAAGGTATATCTGAAGTAATTAAGAACTTAAGCTAAACGAGAAAGAGACAGAGAGAGAGAGCTAGAATATAAATTTGAAGCTGGTGTATATGGGAAAGTAGGCTCGTATAGTTCTAGACGGAACTTCTTGTTTTAAAATCCTATCTTGAAGTTGCCCGTATTTTAACTACTTTGAAGTTTTTTATCGTTTTTTTTTTTCAATTAATTTTTTATGTATATTTTAATTCTTAATTTGTTTTGCATTTTTGTCCGATTTAAGTGTATTTTGGTCAGTTTTCTGTACACTTCTAAGAAAATTCGTGAATTGTTTTATAATACAGTTTTTGAATTTCAAATACAAATACGAATATAAATACAAAGAGCCGACCAGGAACTAGATCCATCTAGACTGATCGTTGTTACTGCACCAATCCCCGATGAAGATCAAGAGCCCTCTTAAATTTCATGTTACTCAAGAATTAACCTTATAATTTTTAGGCATTTTAAGTGTTTTTATGTATTTATTTATTTTGTTCTTCAATATATTCGTAAGATTTCGTATAAATAGCTCTGATTCTCTGTTGTCTTGCTTGTGCAATGTTTTTTGCAATTTATACTGTACAAAGTTGATTTTCATATTCAATGAGGTCATACAGAGGTAAACCTCTACTTACTGCTAATAACTTACTGCATTAAAATTGCAAAACTGATGCCAACAACAGGAAACCAAAACTAAATCAAAATACTAAGTATTCTGCTGATTCTACCTCTTTTTACAAATTTCTTACCTGAAATAGCTGAAAGTGAACAGAAATAATATTGACGAATTTCACTAAAAAAAACTAGTCGTTAAGCTAGAAAAAATAATGTCAACAGATAGGAAAGCAAAATTAATTAATATAAATATTTAATACCAATTAATTAATATTTTTTCTAAAATTTCGGCATAAATATGCATTCTTTTTATTTCAATGCCAAACTATTATTTGCATTTAAAAAATCTTATATCTAGTTTTTCTCAGGCTGTCCGCTTTAAGCTATGTTTATTGGTTCGATTTAAAGCAAAAGAATCCGATGTAAAGCAAAAACATCTGATTTAAATCAAATAACTCAGATTTTTTTAAATTTAAAAATATAACAATAATTTTCTCCACATCCTGCTGCTAATGTTCAAAGGAATAAATATGTGTTACTATTAGAAAATAAGCAAGAAGAAGTAAGAAGAAATAGAAGTAAAAATTGAAAGTTAACAAGAAGACTCCTTTCCCCTCAAAAATATTTAGAAAAAAGCCACCATTGATAGCAAAAACAGATGAAATCCATACAAATAACGTGAAAATTTCAGCAGTAGCTCATGATTAGAAGCTTGAGACCTACGTTTTAAAAAAAGCGAATTCTGCTGCTATACCGTATAAGTGTGCAGTAACCTGTAAACTGCCTTAAATGATGAATTACTTAGTTTCAGTTTCTCTGTTATTTTTAAACCAACAGTCCTCTCTTTAGGTAAGAAAAAGTTGAAAAATGAAACTTTCAGTTGCAAAAGAAGAAAAAAAATCCTGATTTTTTTAAAAATTAAAATCTTTTTTTTTTTTTTTTACTTTGTGAGGTTAGCAACTCGTCAAATAATATCTGCGCTTTTCTTTACCTTGAGACAGGCAAAGCATTTTATAATTAAACATGCAATAATGTTTCTAAAAAAATTGACATATGTCATTAAATATTACAGAGCTTTATTTAATCACTTTACGTATTTTTTTTTTGAACTTTTATCTAAAAAAAAATATATATATGTGTGTGTGTGTGTATGTTCTTTGTTTGTTGGGGAGGCGGATCAACTATAATCAGATAATTTTTAGTTTAAATTCGTAGTTACATACTTTTCAGAAATTTTCCCTTAAAATTCAGATCCCCCCCCCCCCCCCCCCTCAGAATTACTCATGTGCTTGAAAGAAGAGAAGAATCATTCGTCGCAATACACCAGGTGGCGCTGAATACACTAGCAATAAAATTAACAAGAAACAAAATCCGAGTGTCTGTAGTTAAAAGTTCGGAAAGCCTACCTAGATGGCAGCACCATAAAATTCCATTCCAAGCTTTCGTAGTTATTTTTATATATTCGATTTTTTTAAATTTAATATTTGATTTTCTCTCCAAAATTTTAGTATAGTGGTTCTCTGGTATGTTGTCAACATCTTCGTAAATTTGGTTAAATTTCGTGCAAACCTCTGCATGTTGTAGGCAACAAAAATGCGGGGAAAATTGCCGTTTTTGGAAGAAATGTCTATAAATTCCTGAATATGAGTGACATTTTTACGAAAATGTGTATAAATATTTAGGCCCGTAATTTGGGGGACTTCCTTGACTTCCACAAATACATTGAATTTATACATGTTTTTATGTATTTTGCTGTTTTTACCTATAATATGCAATAAAAATATACCCCTTGCTGTTTGACAAGACGGGCCTAACGCTATTCTGAACATTTGACTCTTTATGTGTATGAGAATATGAATTTTGGAGGATTGTTATGAGAAAATCATAAAAATGTGTTTAATGAAATGTTAAAAAAAAAAATCTTTGAAGATGATTGTACAGAGTGGGAGGAGAGGAGAGGAGAGGAGAGGAGAGAATGAATGACCAGATTTGAGGGAGTATTAAAAAAAAAACTAATACAATTTGATACAAGCTTTTTATATTTTGATTTGTATATAATCCCATTTTTTACATTACATTTTGAATGCAATTTCAGTGAGATGGCGACCTTCAGCAGCAATACACTGATGTAGTCTACTCTATTCTTCCACGCAGAGAGCTCTTCGTGTGCATTTCAATATCCCGCGTACGGTCCTTAGCGAAAGCCTTTTTCTGTGGGGCTACTCGAAGGCGAAACTTTGGAAACATCGCCCCCACACTTTACAGAGCTGAAGGCCCGAGGAGATATCCGACATACCCTTTGAAATGAGCAGAAAAGTTTCACAAAACTTCAAAAATAGACTGCATCAGTGTATTGCTGCTAAAGGCCACCACCTTGCTGAAGTAGAAATCAATACTTAATGGTAAAAAAATGAGATTATATACAGATCAAAACAAAATATGTTTTAAGTCTCAAAATGTATTAGGTTTATATATAGATAGATATATATATATATATATACATATACCCTCTCAAAATCGGGTCCTTAAATTCCGCCCCAACTTGCACGACAAATCTCAAGAAAACTTAATACTATCGCTGTGTTAAAATATGAAGAAAAAAAAAAGGAAAGCAACTCCATCGTTATCTTAATGTTTTTCTTCCCCTGAAATAAAAGGACTGTAATAAATTCAAAAAGTAATAATATAAAAGAATTTTTTTTGGAACTCCATTTTTTTTCTCTAGTCTCTATAGTTGAAATGAATTCTCTAAAATAAATAAAAATAACAATAATAAAACGGAACTTTTTTATTTTAAGAATGTTTTTCTTTCCTTCAAGTGAAACGAATACTCTAAGACTAAAAAATAATTTAACACATTTTGACTTAATATTTTTCTCTCTTATATATAACTCTTTCGCCTTAATATTTTTCTCTGGAAAATGAAACTATCTCCCTAAAATTAAAAAAATACTTTACAAATATATAATACTAAAAGGAAACAACTCCTACGTCTTCTTCTTCTACTTCTTGGTTTTTCTTTATTTTCCTCTTTTTATTTTTCTCCCGTTCAAATTAGATGTATGCCCTAAAATTTGCATATATACACATGAAAAAAACAACTCCATTGTTTACTTAATATTTTCTCCACTTGAAATAAAACGAATACACAAAAATTTTCAGTGCAAAACAACCAGCAACATTTTTATAAGTCTGCATTCACCTTTTCCTAACCATTAACATATCGTTAGAACAAAAGTATTCCGGTGAATTAGCAAAAAAAGTAATGTCTTTCGAAAAGGAAACAAGCTTGTCATGTTGCTGCATGGCGACATATTTTCATACACTATTAGAATCATTGTGAAAACTCATTCAAGCTTTGCTGCGCGGAATTAAAAGGCACTTAAAAATAACAAAGATTCACATCTTCGTGAAAGGAAATGAAAACTGTCATAAAAGGAATTTATGTTTGTCTGGAGTGGTTGTAAAACATTATGGATTTCTTTCGAAAAAAGACACGAAAGCAAAACTACCTCTTTGTAATGTAGGGGGAAAATGTGCTTCAGCGTTAAGTAGAATAATAATAATGAAAAAAGAACAATTCTAAAAAAATAGCTTTCAACAAAAGCTTTATTTATTTACTCACTATTACTTTATTTTCTTCTATATCCAAGATAGTGTGTCCAAGAATTTTTAAGACTAGGTTTATGAAAAAAATAAATAAAAACTAGTAGTTATATATTTTTTAAAGTATTTTTGTTAAAATAAGCTCCTATGGCTGCAATGCATTTGTTAGAGAGGTTTAACAACGATTCGAATGCCGGTTCCAGCTCACATTGTGGGACTGCCTCCAAAACTCGCGTCAGACGGACCGCCTCGGGCTGCGATACATGCCACAACACGGTCCGCCATTGAATCGAAAAGACGTCTAATGTTGTCCTGAAGCAGCCGTGCCCACAAATCTGGAACAACTCTCTCCAAATCATGCAAGGAGTGGCACGACGGCAATTGGCGTTTCAGCTGGTCCCATACATGCTCAATAGGGGAAATATCCGGGGAGCGAGCAGATCATGGAAGGATCCGAACACATCGTAAGAAGTAACGTCAACCCTAGCCGTGTGCGGACGAGCATTATCCTGCTGGTAAATTGCCCCTGGAATACCGGTTAAGTATGGAAGCACATGAGGCCGTAGGATTTCATCCACATACCGCTGAGCTGTTAATGTACCACGTACGACCACCAGAGGGGAGCGGCTATCGTAGGCTATGGCCCCTCAGACCCTGATACCTGCAGTGCGGGAACTGTGTCGTTGAATAGTGCGGGTGGGATTGCAGCGTTCACCAGGGCGTCTCCACACACGTACACGGTGATCATCTGTCCCCAAAATGAAGTAGCATTCATCACTAAACACCACACGTCTCCAATGTGTGGCGTTCCACGTCGCTCTCGCTTGTCACCACTGTAATCGGAGCCGCCGATGTGACGGTGTTAATGGCAGTACACGTAATGGGCGCTGGGATTGCAGATTCGCTTCCCTGAGGCGTCTAGAAATTGTTCGTGGACAAACAGGAACCCCTACATCTACTTGTACAGTGGAACAGGTCACTGTGGGATCCGTGAGTGCATGGCGCATGATCCTTCGACCCGGTACGCCGTGCGTGGGTTCCTTCACGTGTCCACTGCTCCCAACATCTTCTGATAGCACACTCAGAACGATCGTCCTGGCGAGAAACACGGCACGTCGACCACGCTGCAGTCTTCTGGCCAATCATGAGGTCTCTCTCAAACTCACTTAATTGGAAGAAATATCTTCTTCGATGTCTATCTGGCATTCTGTACACTTTGGTACACCTTATAGCGTCGATTCGTGGTCGTCACGTTTATGAATTTTCCACAATGCACCGCCTTATATAGGCCGCATTTCTTGTTTGCAACGCCAGTGCAGCGTGCGCGGACAGGCGCATGAGCACTAAACTTAAATCATTTGCATACCGGACGTCACTCTATTAATTTGCATAGTTTCGAGGTTGTAGCTCGCTTCCTTCTTGGTGCGCTATTTTCAATGTCCGTGAGTGTATCAGCTGATCCCCTGTCAAAACATCAGTTCATTTGTTTACTTTTTAATTACTTTGATGATATTTACACTACACAAGTAGGTTCGACTCGAGCTTTGGAGGTAGTCCCACAATGTGAGCTGAATCGTTGTAAAACCGATGTAACAATCTGGCCATTCATAAATGACGTCACACTATTTTCCCATATACTTGACCACCGCCCCCCCCCCTTTGTCACAATATGTCACACTTCAGCGGACCCCCTCCCCCGCTTTGTCGCATGTCACGCTATGTTGCACAATACATGATGTCACACTTCTTGTTAAACCCTCCCCTTGTTACACTTTGTCACAAAGTCACGAACCCCCTCCCCCCTCGAAGCGTGACATCATTCATGAATGATCCGAAATGTATTGCAGCCGAAAAAGCTTATTTTGAATAAAAATACTTAAAAAAATATAATTACTAGTTTCTTTTTTTTTTTAACCTAGTCTTAAAAATTCTTTGACACTCTATGTATTGAGTAGACTCCCGAGTATCCGACCGGCTCGCGAGTATCTGACCGCCGCACTATCTAAGTTTTCTTTTCTGGCTTAGTTTTATTTCTCCATACTATCCGGCAAGTACCACGGCTGGGTTCACATTCTACGTGGCTTAAGAATAGCTTTGTACTGAATAAGAAGTGGGAAAATACGGATTAATAGCAGTGGGGTCATAAGGACTATGTCTTCTGGTATTGGTGGGGAAACGAAATGCGTTCACAGAACTCCGACCAATCCTTCACATTAGGCCGAATACTCGGAATTCTACTGTATATTAAAAAGTACTGGATTTTAGTAATTTTCGCATTATGTTGGATTTATTCGCTTTAACGCATGTTGAGCACATTTTGACCACTTTTGGAAAACGTCAATATGTTCGTATGTGTAAACTTTTTTTTTTTTTTTTTTCTGGGTGTTCTAACTCAAAATATAATGCCTGGAATCAAACGAAACTTGGCACATACATGGACCCTGGTGTGGAGCCGTGCTGATTAATTTTTGGTGCTAGTCGCTTCAAAGGAGAGGAGCGACACCACCGAATCGGTGGTGTCGGGAGGGGGCGGAACAGTTGAGCGTTTTAAAGTTATAGTTTCTTAAACGTACTTTATTTTTGTTTCGTTTTTACTTACAGCTTTGGTGTAGTTTATAAATTCTCTTCGAAATATTGAAAAGCAGATTTTTTTTTTAAATTTTTTAACGATAAAATGAAAAAAAATTGAAAATTATTTTCAGTGTAGCAGACTTTGTTTTACGAAATTTGCTATTATTCAAGAGAAGGTTGATTCATGAGTAAAACCAGGGGTGCTCACCTAAGGGAGAGGGGGGTCATAACGCAGAATGCGCCATTGAATATTTTAGGGGTGTTTTCAGGGGCTTTTGGGGGGCAAACTGATTTGGGAGTCATCATTTTGGGGATTTCTGCAATTTTGAGGGGGTGCGCCGTCACTCTGAGAGGGGGGAACCCCTGGTCAAACTGATGTTGTTATTCAATTGATAACTTCGAACGAAGTTTTGGAACTTAAACAAACTTATTTTCACTCTTATAATAGAATCTTATGATATATTACTTTGTTCTTCAAAGATTGTTCCTTACTTTTAGTTCAAAAAAGTAAGTGACAAAAAAGTAAAAAATCAATAAAAAATTAAGAAGTTCGGAAAAAAAAAGTTTGAAATTGCAAAATATGTTTTCATTCATTTAACCTTTTAATTTTTAATATGTAAGTTTTATGTACTTAAAATACGGATGTTTTTGTGTTATATCAAAAATTTAAGAATAGGTTAATTCCGTATAAACCTTACATTACAAATACACCTTTCACGACGCTTCATTTCTGGCACAAAATATTAAAATGATTCAATAAATGTCGGTGTGCTTACACATCTTCATGCCCACTTTTAAAATATCGGCAGAATTTGACCCTTAGAAATAAGGTCTTGAAACATTATGTAAAAAACATGCTGTGGCAGACCTGTTCAGTTTTGTCATGCTTGTCACGGCATACTTTTATGTAATATAATAACTCAAAATATTTATTTCTTGAGCTAAAAACTCTTCCACTATTTTTAAAATAGGATGGAAGATATGTAAGGACGCCAAAATGTATGCTTGAATTTTTTTGAGTTTCTTTTTCAATTTGATGCTTGGGTTTTTTTAATCTTTAGTACTTGAAATTAAACAAAAAAGTTATGTCAGATATGACAGAAGGCACATGGTACAGAGTTCGACAAAAATGCGAAAATTTTAGGAGCCAGCTATAATATTTTCATTTGTCGCCACCTGAAAAACTAGTCACCAAGGCATTTTTTTAGTCGCCCGGAATTTGTCGGACCCTGCATGGAATGAACCAATTTTTATTTTTATAGCAAATTCTAAATTATATTGTCGCTTATTTATCCCAACATTTTTTACGTAATCACTTTCGCTTTTTTTTCCCATTCAGCACATTGGCTTTTCTGTGCATTTAAACATCATATTGCTAGTGTTTTATTATTACATACGTACTCATCATTCGTCAGAAAATGAACTTTAACATTTTAAGATGGCATTCCTGTCTGTCGCATATGATAATCCTTTTAAGACCCATCACTCTCCATCCAAAGAATTGCGTAGATAAGGAAATAAAAGAAAATGAATGCATAGTCAGCAAGGGTCGTACCTTTACACCCCCACAATAACAGCTTAAGCTCTGAGCAGACCTGCATTTCCAAATGCTACTGATGGCAAGGGTAATTCCTCTTCTTACAAATGCATTAATACGGCTTCTTCACATTTGAAAAGTAAAAGAAAAGAAAGGAATAACACGCCGTTTAAGTTTTGTTGATCCCATGTGTCTGCTGATTAGAGAGGTAAAAATAGACACTGAATTTTTATTAGTTGCTTTGTGAAGTCAAGATGATGGGCAAGTTGCAGTTCGACCATGGAATTTTGACATTTGGATGCTTCTGCGCATGGCAGAAAAGAATGAATCCATTCGAGTTTTAGGGAAGTTTGTTTTGCAGGTGCGTTTATTTAGTACGCGAATCAGAATGTTTGCTTTTCTGTTTGTTGAAAGCAACTAAATTTAAAAATTGGCATATAGCATCAGTTCAGAAGAAATCAAGTATGCTAAACGAACTAGAACGAGAACAAAAACGGTGCTTTCCTTATACCAGCAATTTCTCCCTTGAACATGAATGGATTCTTCTTGGAACTCTGCCAGCAGATCGCTTTGGTTGATAGTTGATCTGCAATGGGCAAGTTAATATGAAATAGGTATTTTCTATCAGTAATAAAAACGAAGCTGGGCAATCCCGCAAAACATAAAAGCTTGATGTGAAAATAAAAATATTTAAAAAAAGTTTTTTTCTTTTTTTTTGTAGGTTTTGTACATTAATTGAAGTTTACAAATAAGAATCTAGCAACACCTGGCGAAGCAATTTCTTTTTCTGTGAAGAGTTGCTTTATGATCACATGTTCTGGTGAAATTTTCTGCTTACCTTGACGCAATTTGAAGGCTAACTTATTTTAATGTTTTTAAATTTTTCTACTAAATAAGAAATTTTTTCTGAAAGTTTTGTCATTCAAGAAGACAAATACTGTAATATTATTTTATAATTTGTATTAAAAATAGTTGTAAAGGGTTAACTGTTAAGTCATTAAATTCTTTGCAATATAAGTCGCAAAAAAATTTTTTTTTAAAAATATTTTTAAATTTTAAAGTTTTAAAATTAAAACCTTCTTAGTCTTTCTTCTACTCATTCATTTTACTAAAAATTACTGATAGGACAATTTATTTTTTTAAATATTTTGTTAAGAAAGTAAGGATATTTATTTTGTAATGTGAGTCACACATAATGTGAGACACGGTGAACACATGATAATATTAACTTCTTAATCGTATCGTATTGTTATTTTGAAGACCAGTATGATGTTTATATTTGTACAACATACCTATATATGAATAATTACTACCACTGAAAGCAATTATGTAGCATAATTTTATTTAGTATTATTATCCTGAGACACCTTTTTGGTCAAGACGTTGTTAATATATATATATATATTATGCATAAAACACGTCAAAGGAAAACGTGAATACCGCTGATGCGATCTCGAATCTGATTGGCTGCTGTCATTAGCCAATACGATTTAAATGGTTCCTACGACACCATCATTAGATTTTTATAGATAATAAGATTCGCCGCACACACTATTGTTGCTGATAAACCAAGCCCACACCTACAATTAGAAACAATTGCAGTTTATTTTGCACAAATACAGACCCGATTTGCATGTGTTAACGTTGTCGATTGAGAACTGGACAGTTTTTGCATGATTCTATTCTACAGGCATGAAATTGTTTTACAGTGGTTTACTGCTACTAGTAGAAAATTGGACAATATTAGTAAATGATATTTACTAATATTGTGGTCTGTTTTCCAAAAGTGGAATCGCTTTGTATGTGTTAACTATGTTGATGGGGACAGGAATATCAAGTAATCCTTTAATGAGAAACATTTAAGCTGTCAAAGACATTCTAAATTTTTATTTAACACTAATAAAATCTATAAGTACCGTACCCCTCAAACGCAGTTGTTCCAGACAACTTCATCGAAAAAAAAGTTTTGTCTTCGTGACATTGCGTTTCATGGTGGTGGAAAAATATTTTTACGAGATTCTCTACTCGGAGGCAGCATTCCTTTCTCCATCACCTACCTTGTTTAATGTCTTCAGACAAAACTCCATCTCTCAAGATAGAATTGTCAAGAGCCCCAAGTGGCTGGCCCGTATATCATCATGATTATGGCGGTGCTCATTGTTGCTTTTTCATATGTTGCAAAGCAGCTATGAATAGCAAGTTAACATATTTCAAGATGTATACAAAAGATTTCGGACGAGAAACAGAATTGTTTTTTTTTTTTTTCCCCCGCGAAATTTGACTTCTGATGCTAAAATACTGATGAGAGAAGGGAAAAAAACACGTGTAGCGCCAGTCCACGGAAAGCAGATGTTTTATACCCCACACGCGAATGTTATATTTTATTTTTCAAGTAATAATTGCAAAAAGGTACTGGTCAAAAGTTTTTTCTAAAGAAATAATGTATGTACGTTTGATTTCTTGGGCAAAAAAAAAAAAAAAAAGAATTTTCTTCTTTAATTATTATTATTTTAGTTGTCACATTTTTATTTTTAATTATCTTCCATGAAATTCATCAGTTCATGAAATTCTGCTAACCGCAAACGTATGCTTTTTGAGAAGTTTCAGGTTATGAGGAGAGCCATCCAAGAAGACAGTAGAGGCTCTGCAATTGTTTTTTTTTTAAATCTTGATTTTAATTTTTTTTTGACAAATTATGTAAGTGTAAAAGTTCTGTTAGTGATTTGAGACAATGGAAAAGTGTAACGAATATAAACTGCTTATCCATCATCACTATCTATGACCATTTGCTAGTTGGAGGTGAAATCCTGGTGTTAAACATTTTAAAATGAAAAAGTCAATTTTTGACATCTGTCACGACATAAGATATTTCGACAAAGGAGCAGGCAGTTCACAAAACAGGTACTATTAGTCAGTATAGTACTCTAAGAAAGGAGAACAAAGGAGATGGAGTAAAATTTCCCAAAAAGCAGCGGTGTTCATCACTGCGCAAGCGCGGCTACAAATTTCGGCTTGATTAGATAAATATGGATCAAATCTGCGAGAATAAAACATAAGGATTGCGCAGTGAAGAGCCTTTGTTGTCGTCCCTCTGATGTTTAAGGCACTCTAATCTGGAGTAACCTGATGTGGAACTTAACCATCCAATTTATTAATAAAACTCTTCCAGCTATCGTTGGGCTGTAGTCAGTAAAACATTGAAAGTTTTTGATATTCAGATGAGGTTTGATTCAAGCTGTTTCTTATGACTTGATTAAGAATCTCTTCTCCAACAAGCAGAAAACGTAGCCACTTTTCTTTTTGTCATAAACATGGAATTTTTTTCATTTGAGACACATCGCCATGATCAATCGCAACATTCCTCAATAAACTTGACGTGTATGCTGTGCTCCAGGAAGTTGATGCCTGACCTTGAGACTTTTCTTCTTGAGGAATTTGAGTGGAATTGGAAGTTAAGTTGTATTATCTTCACAGTGGACATTGCTACGGTAATACAACTCAACTCGGCGCTATTAACTTTCCTCTTTCACTCAACTGCCAAGAAAATGTAAACACGCTCAACATCATGCCTCACTTCACCAGAGCCGAACTATACTTTGGCATGCACTTTATAGCTTCTACAGCAAAATTTTCCTTTTGATATCATTTGCGATATAAAACCAGACCATTTTCCTTTCTTTTTTCTTCTTTTTTTCTGGTAGTGCGTTAGTTTTCTGAATTACGTTTCAAACTATTTTAGCGAAATTTTTTTTTGTAAGGGGCCGTTCATAAATGACGTCACGCTTTTTCCCCATATATTTGACCCCCCTCCCCCCCTTTGTCACGTGTCACGCTATGTTGCATAATGCAGGATGTCACACTTCTTGTTACCCCCTCCCCTCCCCTTGTCACACTTTGTCACAATTTCACGAACCCCCCCTTCCCCCCTCGAAGCGTGACATCATTTATGAATGATCCCTAAGCATTACTTTAAAATATATATGTATGATTGTTACCAAAATTTTTTACGAAAAATATAATCTGAAAGTCTAATAAACAGATCTTTCTGTAACAATTGAATTTTTGCATTTTAATATTTTCTAATAACTTAAAAAGGAAATTTCTCCATAAGCTTTGCAATTAGCTGCAGACAAGATTTCAGCAAAAAGTCTTAAGCCTAAAATGTCATCAATATATGCGACCTTCTGTATTTTCGCAGCGTACTATAATTTATCTTTATCATATACTTACATGATATTTTACTGTAGTGCTTATATTTAATTTGAGTAATTGATATATATATATATATTTCATTGTTTGTGTGTGTGTGTGTGTGTTTTTTTTTTTTTTTTTTTGTATAATAATCAATTTTGGTACTAAAAATTGATTCAGTGAAAATCTTGTGATTTATCTTCGTGTTGACTTAATGTTGGCATAGGAAAACAAAGCGTTACGTATATCAGAGTTATAAAAAACTTCGTACAAATTGCGGTAACAAAATCCGTTAAATTTGATAGATTTTGTTCTGGGAAACTAAGCAATCCATCTTGAGAAGGAAAAATCCACTTAAATCGATAATTAATCATTATGAATCGAACGATGTTTCCTATGCCGAAATATGCTTCAATTTAAATCTGCTTTTAGAATACCAAAATAATTAACTTATGTCTTAACAAGAAGTTCCGTCTAGAACTATACGAGCCTACTTTCCCGTATACACCAAATTCAAATTTATAATCTAGCTATCTCTTTCTCCTTTAGCTGTAGTTCTTAATTATTTCAAATATACCTTTTTCAACGGATAATACATAGTCATTCACTCATTCATTCTTTCCTTTATTCAGCCATTCATTCATTCATTCATTCGTTTACTCATTCATGTCTTTATTCATTTATTTATTCATTCATATATTTATTCCCTCATTTATTCATTCTTTTCCTCATTCATTTATTCATTGATTCATTCTTTCACTCCTTCATTTATTCATTAATTCATGCTTTCACTCATTCATTTATTCATTGCGAAATATCCTTAAAAATCCCGAAAAAAAAGTTTTATTGGAAAATAGGCTCGTTAGTTCTGGGTGAACTTTCTATTTACACATGTTCTAATGAAAAGTTAAGAGAAAAATAAGAGCTTTCCGATAAAGTTTATTCCAAACAAATCGGTCCGTTAGGTCAGGATTTATATAGGATTGAAATTTCCCCGTAAGCGCTATGTTAATTTTTTGAACTGTTCAAATTGGTATTTCACGCCAAGAGATTCTTCCAGTAAGCTTGTTCATTGGAACATGGATCTTGTACCCAGAGTTTACATAATTTGCTTCATTTTCGCCCATAGGCGCTAATGTTAAATTTTTTTGAACTGTTCAAAATTGAACGAAAAATTGTTCAAATCAAGGAGCAAAATAAGGGAATTTTAAAAAGTAACAAAATATCGGAGTAATGGAGCCCACTTAATTTCTTTGCTACTGCTCTGCTCCAATTTAGAGCAAAATCTCGTTACTCCACTTCTACGCACTCCTGCTCCACGCTCTGATCCAGATCCCTGGTTAAATTAATAAATTTTTCGGAGGACTTGGTTTACCAAATAATAATTTAAATTTAATTAACCATTAAATTGTAATATATTAAAGTAAGTTTTGGTAACAAGACTTTTTGTTATTAAGATTGGCAACAATGACTGTGTCCTGATGATTAGATTTTGGACTTGTAACTAAATTATCTCTGAGCAAATAAAGTGGTTTTTATAATACGATGGTATTTATTGCAAGGAGATAAAACATAAATGATTACATTCTTATTGAAATCCTAATTTTTTTCTGTAAATATTGCAGAGGGAATTTAAAACATGTTATTTTCTCAGTTAAATTCCAAATCAATGGTTTATCAAATGCAGCAGAACCCCGATTGATCGTTTCTCACGGGACAATTCACTGCGAGCAACATATACGGGAAAACGAATACGGGTCAGGGGTCAGTATAAAGCAAGACGTTATCGTTAAACCATTAAAGCAAGACGATACATACGGGGAAAATACTAGATGCGGGAACGATGCATCGAGGTTTTACTGTATTATAGAAAGTGGAATGTTTTCCAATACCTTACTGAAAGTTTCCCAGGTTCCAACAAAATCCAATTGTTATCATAAGAATCATTATTAGGGGAGGGAGGGGGGTAAACAGACAGACCGACTATTTTTTCTAGCTCAAGGGTTCACTTTAAAAAATTTTACTTTTGAACTTTAGTTTTATTAATTCATTTACTTTGGTTTATTTTTGTGTGAACTTTATACGAGAAATTAAATCTTCCTTTCCTGCTTCTATTTATTTATTTATTTATTTATTTATTTATTTCATATTTTTTTTAATTTTAGCTTCATCACTTACATTTTTTCAAAAAGAAAAGTATGCTAAGAAAAAATATAAATTAAACCAAACTTATTGATTTTTGTTCCCTATTATTTAACACTATGTTTACCAGAGCAGTCATTTTGACTGTTTCGAAGCTTTCATTTTGCAGAATTTGTTACTAATTATAGTGCAACTTTCAATTGCATCGGCTTTTCCTAATACACGGCAAGTAGGACAAGTTAATGTGAATGAAAGTTCTATTATATGTGTTAGCAACTAGGTATAAAATGAAAGTTTAGAAATGGTTGAAAACGGCATGGTAAATCTAGTATTAAAAACGACGCAGTGAAACAAATTTTCGAAAATGCAAGTAAACACCATACATTGTTATTTTACGAGACATTATTCATCCCAGATCATTATTGGTTTCATCGAACTTGAGCTACCATCAATTTCTCTGCTGCAAAATGAGCAATAAATCACGGTGAAAATGTCCCTGTAGTGAAAAGAATGTTAAATTTGCTGACAAATTTTTTTACAAGCCTGAGTAGCAAAATGATGGCCTACAGCAGGATTCACAGATTGTTGGACTGCGTTTCCTTGCAAGCGGGAAAAGAGCATTCGACCGAGACTAATACGAGTTATTGTCTTGCATTTTAAGCAAGTATTTATGTTACAAACAGAAACCCTTACGCTTTTCAGATTCTTCTGGTTTCCTTCGGTGTTGCTGTCCGGCAGAGATTTCTAACCTCCGGCACGTAAGGATCGGTGAAGGAAGAATAGAGAAGATATTACTGGCATTTAAAGGAGTTTCATTAAAAGTACATTGCTGAAAATAAATACATTAATCATACACACCTAAACACACGCACATACATATGTGTACACAAAAAATCAATAAGATATTCAGTCATTGTAATTTTTTCGAATGTTTTGTGTGAAAATTCTATTTTTAGCGCTATTGATTTCTTGGATTAAAAAAATGTTTGAACTTCACCCATCAACGATAATATTAAATGTTTTTTTCCCCAGACGGACTGCATTTTGGATGATCACCATTGCAGACCTAGTGCGCTCCTCAGAGATATGGTACCCTCTCTTTCAGCCGCAGGACCGTCATTTGGGCAACCCCCTCAGCTCCCGCCGCTGGTCCGGACTTTTAGCAATACATTGAAGTTATATATGTTTTTATGTATTTTGTTGTGTTTACCTATAATATGCATTGAAACTATACTCTTTGCACCCCCTCCCCCCTCCCCTGAAATTTTGAAATGACGGGCCTGCTCAGCCGCACCACGTTGAGTGTGGTACTAGCGCCGCATCAGAATTTGACATCCAGTTTCTTCACTTGAAAGAAAAGCATCTAGACTCTGCAGATGCGAAATTGCACTAGGAATTTAATTTAGCAGAGAGCATCCAAGCCAAACGTCTACTCAAGGGATCTTTTACATGCAGCACAATCATACGACATGGGAGCAGACGATTTTCTGCATCTTGAAAATCCAGACACTGTCAGGCTCGATCCTCTGACCTGGGGCGTACGGTACGAGTCCCGCGCCTTCCCACGACGCCACCATGCCGGTTTTAATAGTTTAGAAATTTATTTCGCCGAGTGTGCCAAAGCCAAAAAGCTACTCGAGGGACCTTTTATATGCTACAGTCACATAATCATACTGCATGGGCGCTGACGATTTTCTGAACCTTGAAAATCCACCGACATGGTCAGGATCGAACCTGCGAACTTGGGTGTACGAGGCCCGCACCTGACAACGACGCCACAGTGCCGCCATAATGGTAATTGTATATGTTACATGACGAAATCAGAAAATCCTTTCGTCCGTTGGTCAAACATTCTTTCTCATAATGCTTGTTGATAGCAAATTTAGTTGTTTGATCATTCATGAGCGATTCAAATTTTCTCCTCATAGCCAAATGTTATTGTTAGATATTTTTACTGTTTTTTTTTTTTTTTTTTACTTTCTTTTCTTTGTAACCATACAAAACCGAACAAAAGATTGTTACAAATAAATAATTGACTCGTGTGACTGAGGTGTCTTGGCAAAAGTTTTCCACAGATAAAAGTTTCACTCTTGTCGAATATTTTCGCAACGCCGTTCGAGGAGACCATCAGTAATCTCATACGTCTAGTTCCAATTAAAAAAAGAAAACGAAAAAAAGAAATATTTTATTAAACTAATTGATGATTTTTCGCCGTTTATCCCTTTCTTATTATTAGTTATCTTTATGGGATATTGAGTTTAATCTCTTGCTTTTATTTATTTTAGTCGTTTTTATTTAGTTATATATTTATTTTTTGTTTATTTTTATGGAAAGAAGGCTGAAATGGCGGGGGGGGGGGGGGGTTAAAAAAATATATACAATTAATTTTATGATTTTTTGTCAGCACTTGCGTCAAATAGATTTACTGCAGAGCCTTGACTACGCCTCATAGAACTGAAAGTTGTGTTCCTAGCTACTCAAAACTTCAAAAACAGGAAAAAGAAAAACAGACCTCAAAGATAATTAAAACAATAAACTATATTATTTCTGAAACACCACGTTAGAGAAATTAATTATTAAATCTGAAAACTTTTCTTATGAATACAAATAAAACCCTCAGTAGTGCATTGTCCATGATACTGGCAACTACACACACACACACACACACATATATATATATATATATGCATACACATAACGAAAATACAAAATACTGGTTTTATACTAGTTTTCTTTTTCTTCTTTTTTTTTCTTTAATTTTTTTGTTTTTTATGCATTACAAAGAGCAAAATAAACTCAAAAGATAAATAAATAAATTAACAAATTACAATAAATAAGTAAATTCAAACAAGAAAGAATGAAAAAATCATTCATTATCACTTTTATTTTCTTATTAATTAAACATAAATAAAATAATAATATTCTTTCTTTTTCCTCTTTTGCAATAAGCTCTAGATATCAAATAGATTTATGACAAATTGGGAATGCTTTGTCATAGAAAAGGGCAGAGCACAAATAATCTCTTTGACTGATGCACATCCTTTTATCTTCTGCATTTCTCTTGCACAATTTTTTTCTGCTAGGAAAAGCCAGAACAAACAGAACATTTGTCTTCTTGGTTTGGCAACAGGAAGAAATCTATGAGTGTGCGTGTGGAAAATCTTATAGAATTTCGGGGTGTTTTCATGTCAAGTTTTTTCTTTGATTGTACTCAATTGCGGACTAAGCAAACATTAAAAAACTTCATTTCCTTAGCGAATGCATCAAAATTTAGGATTATTGAGTGTTTTGTACTATATGATGTTAATTTATATTGGACGTACTTTAAGCGCATTAAAAAATATTTTAGAGTTCACATAAAATTTCAAAATAGTACCAAAAATTATGATTTTTTCCCTTGTAATTTTATGTTAAATATTATGTTGCATTCTACTTTAAAAAATGCATAATATTTTTGGAAACTTAAAAGCACGTTATTATATTTTATTATTGTCAATCAAATGTCACTCACTCCTTTATGTATGAACACATATATGTGTGTGAGTATCTCTCTCTCTCTCTCTCTTATATATATATATATATATGTGTGTGTGTGTGTGTGTGTATATATATATATTTTATACTCATGCTATTACTGTATGTATATATACATATATAGCATATATGTTATATTTTTCATAAATAGTTAGAACTAATTGTAAGTATTTAAAACAATACTACAAAAATAAAAGTACAAAATAACAAAAAAGAAATAATGCAAGTTCCTATTCATAAATATCAAAATTCTGATGCGACAATTTTTTGAACGCTTAACCCTTTTCCAACGAAATTTGCAATGAAATGTTAATAGTTTATGATTTTAACTGATGTTGGCACCCAATATATTGCGAAAAACAATCAATATTCAAAAAGAGCATTTAAAAATGACAAAACTTTGGAATCTGTAATGTGATTTTTTTTTAATTTTCGAGCTGTTCACCTTATGCATAGTTTTAATGTCAAAAGCGAACTCCAAAAGGGACCGGGGAAATACTTCGTTGTTTCGGAATGTTCGTTGTAATGGAATATACGTTACCCCATAGGGGTTCAAAACAAGTCTAAAAATTTGTTTCGTAGTATCGGTATTCGCTGTAACGAGATTTTACTGTTCTAAAATGGCAGATAATACATCTTTTTTTTTCTTTTAATAAAGACCATTAACAACATAAACAAAGTCTCACTTCCCACAAAAAATCTCATTCCTAGAAAAATTTCCTTTTCTAAAAAGATAAATTCGTATATGACTGGACGAAGCCTTTTGTTAAAATCAAAACCAGTCAAATTGTTATATTTTCACAAAAATACACCAATTATTATGATTTGGTGAGTTGTTTTTCTGTACCTTACAATACAGAGGAAAGAGGATCACAGTTCAGAGGGAAATTTTCTTCCGCGCAAAATAGATCTTTTCAGGGAATGAATGACCCACTAAATCGACCCCGCACGCGATAGTTTATTGTTCATTTTGTTCATTCCGAGGCCGTTACTGGATAGAAGATGCACGCAGAAAAATTCCTTCTAATTTACGACCGAAGGCCAATCGCCATAATTGTAAAGATCAGCTGATCCACTCGAATGAGCAAGAATACAATCCTCAACAAATGTCGATCGTCTGCAAACATTGTAACGAAAGAATTCCATCTGCTGCTGACCTTATCCGTAAATGATACATAATTAGAAAACAAAAACAAAGAAGCTTCAAAGCTGAGCGAAATATCTTTTGAAAAAACATAATACCCCTTTAAAACTCGGTTTTTCTCGTTAAGAGTGACTGCATGTGTCCAACAGTAATTATTAATACAAGAAATATAACAAGAATTATCATGCAGATTAACTTCAATAGCAAATGGTTTTAATTTGTTTTCACGCCAGTCGCGCTCCAGGCGGGATAGCACAATCGATTTTTTCTTTTCTTTAAGGGGACTTTCAAAACTGTGTTTTTTAACTTATCAATGAATTGTTCTGAAAATTGTTGTATTTCTTCATATTGTAAACACATATGATTTTGCACATTTTTGTAAAAATATTTTCAATGGTTCTTGAGTCAATCAAATTTTACGAATAATTGCCGAATTTTCAAATATCCCATGCGCATGCTCACAGATTCATCAAACGTTTGCCTTACACTCGTTTGATGAATAAAAACAAATGTTAATAAAAATAATCTTAATGGTTAGCTTCTGAATCTAAAAGAACAAATATATATATATATATATATATATTATATAATTGTTTATATTTTTTCGAGGAAAAAAAGAATTGAAAATGCACTTTAAAACTTTCAATTGACTTATAGTAAACAATATTGAAGAACATTTTAGTGTAATATCTGATTTTATTCACCAAGTGAATATAAGGAAAAAGTTTGGGGAACCTGTGCATTAACCAGATGCACATAGGGCATTTCAAAAATTGAAAATTTTTCGGAGCTGTAAATTTAATTATCGCAAGACCATTCAAATCTTTTTTTTCAAAAATTTACAAAATAATATGCGTTTTCAACATAAAGTAGTGCCAAAAATTTCACATCAATTCTCTGATAACCAAAAAAGTAAGTTTTTAAGATCCCCTATTGAACACCTCTACTATACCTCAAGAATGCAAGGATTCAAAAGAAAATTTGGAGTACAGATGGACCATGATTAGAAACTGCTGATTGAATTTTGGCACTAGTGGCTTGAAAGGCTTAGAGCTCCTTCAAAATTTCAAAATTTAGTATGTTTTTGACAGACAGAGAAGATAACTTTGTACCGGCGCGAAGGCAGGGTTTTGCTGAATAGGGAACAGTATTTTTTCTGGTGATTTTATCTGTTTCCTGGAGAATTTGTTCCAAAGGTGAAAAATTAAAGAGAGATTTAGTCTGATATTCATATAATTTTTAATTACCTGACTCTCCAGGGAGAGGCAGTTATTTCTCCCTGAGAGTTCTCTGATGTTCACTGAAATCTGCTGGACATCCCCAGTTTTTGGTTCTGTGGTGTCCAGAACTTGTGAACACAAAAGCCTAGTTGTGTGATGTCCACAATATACTGTTCAGAAAAAGAAACGAGAAATCATTGCTCTGAGGATGTACAAGTTCTACATTTAGGTCCTACAGTAGGACACCAAGAGCAAGACGTGTCCATCTCCTAACCTTAAATTGACTCTGGTTATTGGAAAATACCTCTCTACGGATATTTTGTATGTATTTACATTCAACATACAGATAATATTTGTGTCAATTAATGCTTTTATCTTCCCTTCATAATCAGTGGCTTAAATTTTACGATACACCGCCGCGAGCAAAGCCTTATCGCCAAGATGTAAGTTCTTTAGTTCATTGTGTTTTGAGTCAATGAACGCTCCAGATATACTGCATTCACTGCAACGACAACAAAACAATGACAGCGAGATAGTTATTGATGAAACAGATCGGCTTTCACCTTCTTCCGGTGTTTGTATTCTTTAAAACCCACAATTGCAGTTCAATTTATTTGTGTTTTTTAAAATTCCTAATTAGGCTTAACCACTATCAACTGATTTGCCTTTATTTTTTTCTTTTCTTGAGGTACTTTTTATTTTTACAAAGTTGATTAAGCGATCATAAAATCTTAAAGCAGTGTTTCTCGAACTTTTCAGGCAATTGTTCCTCTGAGGTGTTTAAAACTCCGTTCATTTGGTTGAGTTGCAACACCATTAGTGGGTTTGCAGCCATTTTGAAGGAGAAACCTGTAGCAAATTATGAGGGGAAACCGTTATTATATGTCTGAAGCTGTAGTTAAATTTTGCAGACCTTTTCTTTTATTGTAGTACAAAACTAGGTCAAAAACTTTTATTTTTACTGTATAATATACATATATATATATATATATTATATATACATAAGAGAGAGGGAGTGAGAGAGAGAGAGAGTAGTACGTCCAGTGTTTGACTTTGGGGAGGATAAGGTTAAGATTAGGGGATTCATCAAATATAGAATTTGAAGGATATTGGACATCCGGAATTCTTTGTCTGAAACATTCGGACCATAGAAACGGCTGTTTATTTGCTTTCAGTTTGTAACATGTTTTTTTGTTACACACACGCACACATAATATATATATATATATATATATATATTATGTGCCTGACATTACTTGCAATTTGTGTGTAACGGTTTTATCAATGAAGATGATTCCCAGATTTTGATGTTTATTGCAAATACTTAAGCGTTAAAATTGTAATTCGGAAAAGTTGAGTTAAGTTACAGTTGATATTTTTCTCTGCCTGAAATAAGCATTTACATTGCGAGCTATATTTTCTGAATGATATTTTTTTAAATAAGAAATAATTTCATTTTTATAAGGATGCAGAGAAAACACTAAAATAATTGCACATTTTTTATTCGAAGAACATATATTGTTGACAAAAAAATACTAACAGAGGTGAAAACATTGCAATCTGAAATTAACATTTTTCTTTGAATTATGTTGTATATAAAAATGTGCCCTTAAAAGTCATTGATTCTTAAGAAAGCTGATTTTCATAAATAAACTCTATTCATAAATGCGTATTGATTCTGTGTAACTTTTCTTGTATTTTATTATTTTAACCGTAACTATAAAAAAATTGTTTTATGAAAGTAATTATTTTCTTAGTGACTAGGGTATCCGCTCCCTGCTCGCTATTGTTCACCAACCCCAGAAACTGCAATTTGAATGCCATTTGAATCCCTTCGTAACCCAAGCTTGCGTACCCAGATAATATACATTCCTGTAGTCAAGCAGGCGTTCCTACAACAATGTGCTTATATACAGTTCTACCATCAACCGAAGCGATCTGCCTAGCGAAGTGCCAAGAAGAATGCGTTCATGTTCAAGGGAGGAACTGCTGGTATAAGGAATGAGCCGTTTTTTTTCTCTCGTTCTAGTCTTTTTTAGCATACTTGATTTCTTCCGAACTGATGCTATGTGCCAGTTTTTAAATTTAGTTGCTTTCAGCAAACAAAGAAGCAAACATTCTAATTCGCATGCTAAATAAACGCACCTGCAAAACGAAGTTTCCTAAAACCCGAATGAATTCGTTCTGCTGTGCGCAGAAGCGTCCAAATGTCAAATTCCCGCGATCGAACTGAATATTATCCTCAATTATCTGCCCTCAAAAACTAAACAGTACTCAGGCTACATTGACTACAAACTTTAAATTTCTTTGAGAGCAATCTCTACTAATAATAAAGCAGCAAATGTGTGTGTGTATCTGTCTGTCTATCTGTCTGTGTCCGGCGTAGGGCCCAGACCGTCCAGCGGATTTTCATGAAATTTGGCACGAAATTAGTTTGGAACATGGGGGTGTGCACCTCGGAGAATTTTTTCTGAAATTCGAATTTGTTCTTCTTTTATTCCAATTTATAGCCGAAAGTTTCATAAAATAGTCATTTTCTATGGGAAGGAATTATCGCATACCGTTGAAAAGCGCGTAAAAAACTACCCCGGAAGGAGTTTCGCTCTGCGCGCGAAAATTCGAAGCCTCTAAATTACCTAGAAAAGAAGTTATAAGCATTTTTTTCTGCAGTTCGAAATTATTTTTCCACGGTAATTAACTTTAATTTTAATTGTTACCATGCCCGACTGACTATTAATCCTTTTTTCTTTTAACGAGTTAAAATTTATTGCTTGCGGGTTTTAACATTTTGAGCAGCAGCCGATTTTTAATTAATTAATTAATTTTTTTGGATTTTGATTATTATTTTTTTAAAGCGAATAGAAATTTATTTCCTGCGGCTAACAGGCGGTTGATAGTTTTATTTTGATTTCCTTATTTTGACACGTATTTTACGGGACCATTTTCCATACTGCGCAGGGGTTTTTAAAAGAAATGTTATTTTTTATAGTGATTTTTGTTATTCCAGCTTATTATTACTATTTATACTTTCATTTTTTTTTTTTTTTTTTGCCTGTGAATTAGCACAGATGTTATTTTTCTATTTGAGCTCGGATGAAAGGTTTATTCCGCTTTCAAAGCTTTGCTTGCTGCTGTTTGTTTCTGCAAGCTACAAAATTTCGTCTTTCTCTTTTAAGCCGGGTCCAGACGCTATGTTTTGCACAACTTTTTGTCTCCGCAGTTCAACACGTTGCAGATAAAACGTTGCGTATAGATTGGAAAAGTGCGCAGTTTTGAGTCCGGCGCGAAGACTGTACAGTTGCAGCTATAACTGAGCTAGAAAGCATAGGTGTCTTTGAACTGTGCAGACAAATCGGCACATGTAGACGGTAGCACCCTTTTCCGATTAATTTTATTCCTCAGTTTCAATTCGTCAGGCGACAATGGCCGACTTTCGGCAATGTTCTCGGGAGTTTCTCACAAAATTTATTGCATTATGCGAAAGTTTCCCATACATTTGGCGTGCCAAATCCAAGGAGTATAATAACAGGGATAAAAAGGGGGACGCTTATGAGAGTTTAGTGGAAAAATTCAAAGAAATTGATGCAACCGCAAACAGAGAAACAGTTGTAAATAATTAATTCTTTGAGAAGTGTTTACCGTAAAGAATTGGCTAAAGTTATTAAATCGATTCGATCTGGGGCTAGAGATGAAATCTACAAGCCATCTCTCTGGTATTTTGATTTGTTACATTTCCTAAATGATCAGGAGACACCAAGGCAGTCTAGGAATACCATGGATGAAAATAAAGAGATTGCATTTGTCGAACCACCAGAACAGGCAACAAAAAATATTTATTTTATGTAATCATTTGACCACTTTGAACGCCGGGTACTTCTGAGACGTTCCAGTCTTTTTTTTTTTAACATGACACCATGCCAAAATTGACCAGAGTAGTACCTCCTTCATGACGATATCGCACAAACCTGAGTGCAATATACAAATATCTCTGCACCATTAGACACATAAAAAACTGCAACGTTTTCATTCAGTATTAAGACTGCGTAGACAAAAGGTTGTACAAAGCGTAGCGTCTGGACCCGGCTTTAATGTCAATAAATAATAGATAAAAATTAATTATACTAAAAATTTATTAATAAAAACTATTATAATTTATTATAATCGTCCTTTTTGTGTGGGTACTTGAACTAAACTAACAAAATGCGTTTTCTTTCAAATATTTTCTTTTTTGTTTTGTTTCGTTTCTTTCTTCCCTTTTTCCTTTTTTATTGTGCGTGTTTTGTAAAAAAAAAAAAAAAAAAACCGCTTAAATGTGTGGGCAGCTAATTTTTAATTATGTGGAAGGCTATACATTTTAATAAAATAAGATAATTTACACCTTAAAAAGTTATTACTATATACACAATGGCAAACCGACTGGTCTTTTCATTTTTTAATACGGGCATAATACTGACTTTATGAAATTTTTCCTAAAATTACGAAAGAACGATCTTTTGGTGCAATTGGCGATTATTTTCCAATTAAGGCAACTTTAGGAAAATTCGTACATAAAGTGTTTCTTTTATTTTGCATGAACGTCGCCAAAACGTAGTTTTTCGTATTTTTTCTTGCAGCTTCAGCGTTTAAACTTTAAAGGATATAAATTTTAAAGGGTTTAAGGGCTCCTTTAAATGATTTATTAGCTCATGTCGTATATTATTCCTAATTTTGTTTTTTGAATTGATTTTTATGAGGTTTGTAGTACTTTTTCTGCTTGCAGAATTTTCACAGAGAGGATTTGTCCTTTTCTTGTTTGTCGACGGCCTCTTTATAAAGGATATGTATTTATAAATTAAAAAAAGAGAAAGAAAGAAATGTTTGCACCTGCTAAAGGCGGTATGAGTATGTTTTTTCCTATTTCCGTTATCATCTTATGACTGCTTTTCGCACCAAAACATCGATTTTGATTGACATTTACGATTTCCTTTAAATTTCAATTCGTCTTTTCCAGGAAAATGAGTAGGTAGACATTTGTCTAGCCAAATTACTAAATAGGAGATACCATACATTAGTAGAGATATGTGGAGGGGGGGGGGGGAATAAGTAAATATTCGACTAATATCGTCGAGAAGTAAAACTTTCCAATAAGCTCCTCTAAGGAGCATAGTCTGACGAATCGAGGAATTTTAGGAAAAGTTTATTGAAAGTTAAGTTGCAGGTCGTTGTATGATGTGGAATAGGTAGAGAAGTCTCATCCAGTTGTGAATCTATGGCGGTTGGAAATGATGATGCAGCGGCGTTAACGGCCTTGGTGTCGTCACCTGGTTCAACAATTTCTGGTGTCAGCCCCTGCTAAAATATAAATACTTTTAACTTTTTTTTCTTTCTTTCTAATGGGGCTGCGGTATGGTCACTAACTTTTCCTCGGCTACTTGCCTTCCCTGGAAATCTTCATACATTCTTTAAAGTAGCTCCATTATGGGGTGGATGCCATTACCCCTTTTGAGAATTTTGACGCTCAGTATCCCCCTGGATGGCGACACCTGAACTCTCATTGATGCGAAACTGCACTAGGAGTTTAATTTAGCCGACAGTGTCCAAACCAAACGGATACTCACGGGATCTTTTACATGCCGCACAATCATACGACATGAACGCAGAGGATTTTCTGCATCTTGAAAATCCACCCACTTGGGCCAGGTTTGATCCTGCGAAATTGGGCGTACGAGGACAGTTCCTTACCACTACGCCACCCTGCCGGCGCAGCTTTTAACTTTGTAAAACGTAATTTAAAAGGTTTCCAATTTAACATTAAACATTAAAACTGAGTTCATTGGAGATCATTTTTTAAATAATATAATGTTTCTCCATTTCGCGTGTTAATTTGGTTATACGCTCTTAAAATTTTGATTTCATTACTAAATTCCAATGTTATTCTCTGTGATTTGGAGCAGGAGCGTGTACCAGTGCATCATGAGGAATCTTTCCTAGAAACAAGAGCGCAGCCGTAGAAAATGCTATTGAAAATTGCTTTTCGCAGTACCTTCACTGTGCCAAATTTAATTATTTTTTAATGGCATTTTCTCGAAGCCTGTATAGCATTTGCTATCACTTAATCGAGCGGCAAGAAACTACTCTATTCTGTCCTCTATTCTTTTATGTTTCATTTCAAAATTCAGTTCGCACGTTCATAATCAATATGTATAATTATTTATTTATAATTGGTTTATTTATTTTTTGGTATCAATGACTAACACTGAAGACTTCATTTTATTGCTAAGCATTAAAATGTTATTTTTCTTAAATGTTTTACTTAATTTTAGCGATAAAATACTTTGAATTATATGTCTTTGATTTTAATAGAAAATCGCAGCCAAGTTATAAATTTTCATATAAGCATAGTTTTATAGAAAAGGACACGACAGTTCCGAAACCGCTGCAAGCAATTCCTTTTGAAGTTTTTTTTTATCGATGTATGTCTGTAATTATGTATGTCAGGGGCTAATTTAACTCACAAGGAACAAACCTTTCAAAATTTTTGAGGAATACTTTTACATGATGTGAAAAGGACACCATTATACTCATTCTTTTCTACGATATTCCTATGCTTACGTTGCAAAATAAATATTTTTAAGAATTTTCGTACATATTTATAATAGGTTTTTAGGTTTCAATCCTAAAATACTTAAATTTTAAAGATAAAGTACAAAATGAAAGGGTTTGACAGCAAATAAAAGAGAGAGCGAGAGCTCTGCTTCCCCCCCCCCCCCCGCCCCCCCCCCAAAAAAAAAAGGATAGAGAAGAAAAGGGAGGCCTCTAATTGACAGCCATATAATTTCCATTTTATTGAGAATGGTATTTTGATCTACAAGAAAAATGCAAAATAAAAAAATTTGTGGAAAACTTGCCTAATTTTTTGCGAAATAAAAATAAATAAATGAAATTATGAATAAAATGAGTAATTTTGAGGGTAGTTTACGACATGGCAAACTTATTGGTGGTGGAAAAGGGAGAAAAAATTTTTTTTTAATATCATAATGTACTTAATCGCGAAGTAAAAATATTCAAGGGTAGAAGTAAATATTGGGAAGTTTTTAATTCAATAAACATTATCAAGATAAAAACGAAAACGAAAGAACAAAATTCTCATCCAAAAATAAAACCAACTTAAAAAGACAAAAATAGGTTCAATAAAAGAAGCACCGATGAAAGATATTTTGAGTTGAAATTCTCGGATGCCGGAGCTAAAAAATTAGACTGCAAATAATACATGTGGCAATAGTCCTCCGACCTTGAGAAGCGAAACATTTAGCTGCACTCTCTCCCAACAGCTACATCCTCTTGTTTTGTTTTGCAGTATTCTAAGCCTTCGACAGATGGCGTTAGTGAAAGTGATGGCAGTCCGACTGAAGTAATGCATTTTGCGAATAGCTGCAGGTGTAATCGCGATTCTGTGCCTTAGGTGTCCGTACGTCACGAAGTTTTTACATTCTTTAGCCTTGACACGTCATTCTAGTGCTTCTTTCGCCTGCGGGAGGAAAAATTTTTCCTCGGTCGAGCACTTCCACAATCACAAGAGTGAATGATTCCCTAGGAAAGAACTTATAGAACTCCGATTTTATTTTTTCTGAAGGAAATATACTTGAGATGGCTGACTGGACTACGTAAAACTTGCAGCGTAAAGTTATTGTGTGGTGAGTTTTATTTATTTACTAATTTTTTTAATTCAAAAACTCCTACGCTTTTAATTTTACTACGAATGCAGCATAATATATATGATCGCCCACAAAGTCGTAAACAATCATTTAAAAGGCAGTGACGTAATGTTGGAAACGCCATTTTGAGTTAAATAAAACTTGAGTTACGATGTTTTGGTTTGTTTTGGCATAATTTTCAGCCTTTATTTCCATTTAAACGACGTGCATAGCTCGAAATTAACCAAAGTGTCACTTCTAGTACTAACTACTCATAAACATGGTATGCAGTGTTTTCACATATTATAGAATGTATTTATTAATTCTGTCGGTCGTAAATTTATAAAATAATGAAACTTACAAAGTTTAGCATATATTTCACGTATCATGCTTATGTTTGCATTCAAAGAAGTAAATGAAAAATAATATTAGGAGAACGTAAACAGAAAAATGCAAATGTACGTGTTCGAGGTTTATTATTAAAATGAAGTTTAATATGTTTATAGGCGTGTAATAGTACATAATTTGCTTATAAACATATTTTAATTTGAAATATTAAATATTTTTTAATTTGGAGTGTTCAGGAAACCAAATCTAGTCAGACCAAAAGTTTAATAAAAAGCATTTAAAAACATTATTAATCTTTTATACCTTACAAAAGTACTGTTCCGTTTCAATTTAAAAACTTACAAATTTAAGTAATACTTTTTTTATTTACGTTGTAGAAAAACATTACTATCAAAAGTATATTGTTATATAACTTAGAGGGCCCCAGGATATATATTTTAAAAATAAGTTTAAAACTTATTTTTATATTCCAAATTTCTAAGGTAGAATAAAATGGCCATGTCATTTCATGTCATATTTCAATTCATATTTCTGGTGATTTTAGGTTTGCACAATTTGCGAGTGCTTAAAAGTTTATGGCATGAAATCAACTATATTGAACAAAATAATGTCTTAAAAGCTGTTTTGTTAAGTAGGAACTTCCTGTAGCTTTCATGAGGGATAATGACTTTCAATTTACATTGTATGAGTTTCCCAAGTGCATAAAATTGTGCGGTAGTAAATGCATGACAACTGCATTATTCAAAGTAATAAGTAAGCAGAACACTATGCTCCTAATGTACACAATGAGATAATGATTCCAGTTGAGTTTCCCTCAACTGGAGGCATTATTTCCAAGTGATATTATGGGCAAAACAAATTAAAGCTGTGCGAAAACTCACTGAAATATATATCCACCAGCGGGGATAATATATACCAACCATGGGGGTGGACAGGCTCTCCCTCCCAAAAGGCAATGGATATCCAATATCTGACCAATTTTTAACTGCAAACCAACTCGGCGCCTGCATTAAAAGATCTGGTGATCTGGCATACCAAATTTGGGTTTTTTAATTCAATTAATTTGCATGTTTTGAAAATATATATTAAAAGTTGATATGTGTTTTAAGCTGTAGGATGTTCAAATATATGAAAAGAATTTGCAGATTCCAAACATGATGGCCAAATATCCAATGAACGAGAAAAACGATGTCGATTGTATCCAATCATGACCTTGTTCCTCCCTCTAAGCAAAATCCTGTGTGCATCATTGTACGTATCCATTTCAAAAACTTGTTAAATTCCTCATGGATTTATGGGTTCATAAGCTGTTAAATCCCATAAATGCTGTCCAAGAAGTTATATTTTTACCCTTGTTAATTTTTCTCATTTTCTCATAAAATCAAAGCTGTCTAGTTAAATGATTTAATTCTATAAGATATTGTAACTACAAGACCTTTAAATGAACAAAAGAAGAAAATTTTTAATTTCCAAAATACAAGTGCTATTAAAACGTTTCAAAACAGTTTTTGTCGATTTACGAGAAATTTTGAATATTAGGAGTTTAACAGGTTGTGTTCCCATGGATCACTGAGGAGTGGGGGTGGGTTCTTGCAATGTAAAATGGGTGTTAAACCATTAGAACATCATTGAAAGAAATGCTGTACCGGTCAACGACATCCATTCCCTGTTCTGGATTCACGGCATGAAAACCTTTTGGTCTGTCCTCTATCATGACCATGGAAGTACCATATACAACTTTCACTTCCTATCGTTTTGAATAATCACTTTGCACAGCCATGTTATTTCTTAAAACAGACAATATCAACGTAGGTATGCACACTGCTAGTACCAGAGGAACCGTGGAACCCTTATCAACACATAAAAACAAATGCTAAAATAGGAAACTGGTTAACTTGCATTTTACATTATTTGTTCATACCTCAGATGCCTTAGAAATGTTTCTTTTCGCTTAACTTGTCAACAGTTTCTATGACAAAGTGTTTGAGACCCCATTTTATGGGTATACTCTGAATTCCTGACCTATTGGTAGCACAGTAGTTCCCCTATCGCTAAAGCTCTAACCACACTTATGAATATCAATCACAATTGACCTAAATCTCATCTTGTCTTAACAAATTGATTTGTGATGGGAATTTTAGTGTAGCTGTTTGCATCTGAAAATGATGGCAAAATAACAAGTTGCTAGTACCAGGTAAGGTGAAAAATTGAGCAAGTAATATGCTACTCTGATGTGCAAGAGTAAAAAGACAAGAAGTTATCTTAACCTATTTGGAATCGGCCGAAAGATTTCAATTATGCATCCCAAACTCAGTTCAAAGTTTCAAGCTGACAAATCATTTTAAATGTTTCTGGTCTGGAAGGAACTGCATTCATGTGTTTAGGGAATCTGACAATTCATATTTGTCAACTTCAATACTATTTATTTATGTGCTTCCAATGTCAAATTCTAAAAGTATAATGTCACGAAACTAAGCTTTAGTTCAAGATTCGTCACCGGCTTTAGAAAGCGGCTTAAGTCATTTTCCAAGAATAGTTCTTCTCCAGTAGTAGGGTATTTATTACAGTCATCCTCAGCCAACTATATTTTATTTAATTTTTATTTTTAAGTAGGATGAAAATTCCCAAATCCATTTTTATTGTTAATTGCTTAAGTATTCCAACTTAGTACCTAACTTTTTGATTCTAACTGATTGCTCAAAGAGGAAAGGAAATTGTTTTGGTTCTCCTTCATACACATAAAAGTTATATTATTGCATGTAATGCATCAGCACAGCTTAATTTGCATGGTAGCTCGTGCATTTATTTTCAATTTTATGTGAATTTTTACATATTAGATGAAATTTACTCCATTTGCACATGAAAAATTCTGAAGACTAAGGTTCCCTGCTTATATTTAATTAGAAATTAGGCCCTGTGCATTACTCTCATATTGGATGATACTTATTAATATTGCTCTGCTTGGATTGAGCAATTAAAAATGTTCATTGTGTCGAGCAAAGAAATAATACTGCCAGAACATTTTCTGTTCTCAACTACGATTCACAAGTATCATCAAAGGGTTTAGTGCAAGTCAACAATAGTCCATGAAGATCTGAGATTTTGACAAAACCGTCCTCACTATTCTCCTTTTATGTTGTAATTATATGCTATTAAATTAGATGCAATGCGATTCTCATAAGTAAAGAATCGCACACACTTATGAAATATGTAAAATAAATAAATAGATTGAAAAGTTTTTATAATATGTTAATATTATTATTGCTTTTTTAAATAAAGACTATCCTATTTTTAAAATCTGCTTGCTTCTAATTTTACACTTGATTTTTTTAAATAAATTCTACTTTGCTCTGCTCTTTCCATAACTATCCTTTTTAAAAAAAGACAGAAAAGCTCTAAAGTTAATAGTTTATTTGTTCTAAAATGTTCATTGGTGGTGTCTGATAATTTACTATAATTATAATATGTCCATCATGGTCTAAAAGGATCATTCATAAATGATGTCACTCTTCAAGGGGGAAGGGGGATTTCATGAAATTGTGACAAGGGGAGGGAAGGGGGTGACAAGGGAATTGTGACATTGTGCGTGACATATGACAAAGGGGGGAGGGGGGCCAAATATATGTGAAAAAAACATGACATCATTTATGAATGGCCCCAAACCTGTTTTAATAACCTAGTTTTGTAAAGATAGTTAAACTATTTATTGTACATGAGTAACTTTTAACAAAAATACTTCAAAGCCAAGATATTTTTATTTTTTTTTTTTAAACAGCCAAATGAAATGCACAATTGTATGTGTACCTATTGTCTAAACAATTAACCTTGATTTAAAAAGTTTTTATTTTTATACAAAAATAACTTACTTTTTATTAAATTTATTTTTAATATTTGCAGTGTCACAAAAACCCCTGAAGCATGAAATGCTTAGTAATTTTTGTTATTTTTTAAAAATCATAACATCTATTATGTACATGGATGTTCAAATTTGAGCTTATTCAACTTTGCACAGGTTAAATACAGCAATGAGCATTCTCTTAAATTTTCTCTGAATGTTATGTTATTTTTTATCATATGCATGAAAAGGGAAGCTTGCTCTTAAAAAAAGAGGAAAAGAGTAGAGCGTATTCCAAGTGCTGTCATTTATCTACATGTGTATGAAGGTTAAAGTTACACTCTTTATAAACCTTAATTACCAGATAGAGGCCATGTCCATAATGGAATCTTAATAGAAGTAATTGTGAGCTTTTTGTCAAACTCTTGTTGCTATTGTGTCTGGCTTTTTGAACTTCTTTCTTGGCTGGCTCTAAGTTCTGAGATGAAGTTATTTGGGGCAAAGAAATAAAAGAAGTTTGAGATAAAATAGTTTTGAATGAGTTCTCTTGTGGATATGTTTAAAACTATTTCTTGTTTTTTCCCTCCTTTTAATATCATGGAGATATCTTTGTTCCAAATTATATTTTTTCTCCATACACACAAAGTTTAACATGCAAGCTACTCAGGTTTGTTTTCAAATTTATGTAAATACTTACATTAAAATATTCCATGTATTTTTTTTTCAGAATTTATTTTTGTTATTGCAATTTTTATGTTTTATTTATTTTATGAATTTTAAAATTGTTATTTTTTTTTAATTCAAAAATAACATTACATTTGGTACTGAACTAAAATCAACATTATAAACGATCATAATAAGAAAGTTGTCTTCATATATATATATTTTTTTTATGCCATAAGCGAAATAAATTTAGTAAATCTCTTTGATATTAAGGCTCACATTTGTTTTTGTTACTTTATGGGAATTTTATATTCAGTAAGATTAATATTGAGTTCAACAAAGGTAATTTTTGTAGTTTGTTAAATAATTTAAAAATTTCATTTCTTTGCAATATTTCAACAAAGTACAGTGAGGGGAGAAAACTAAATACTCCTTCCTATTTGGACACTATCTGCACTAGAGACATATGGTATGTCACTTTATCAGGAATAATGCACTCAATAAAATTCTGTTAGTATAATTTTGTTAAGAGGTCTTCTTTGTATTAAAATGAAGATCAACTTTGAAATTTTCAATGACAACCTCCAGCCTTTTTTATGACAGATTTATGTTCAGCATCAAAGTTTAACCTTGTGTTATTCCGTTCACCTGTTGTTTCAGAATTAAATTGAGAAAAACATGTCTGATAATGTTAAAAAGATTTCCGATATTTTTGCATATAATACTAAACTACAATGTGTATGTCAAAGATTGTTTTCTCACATAAAAATGCAAGCTAACCCAACAATAAAAACATTGTTTTTGAAGTTGAAAATATTAATTTAATATTTTTTTATGAATTATTAAATTATTTTTTTAAAAAAAATATGATCTGTTATATTATATTTTAATGAAAACTCAATCTAGATGAGGTTTTGTAAGGGTATCCAAAATTTCAGCTCAAAATATTTTACTACTGTTTAATGGACCATATGGCTGAACCAGATGACCGTAATTGGAAATGATGAAAAATGGGAAATAAAGTAAAAAACCTTTGTGCCACAAATCAAATTACAAAATGCATTCCCCAAAAGACCTTTATTCTGTACATAATGTGAAAAACTATTTTATTGTTTTTCACTCTATTCATTTTTGTTGCTTGGTGAACATGCACCATGAAAATAGTAATTTCAATGTAGTTATGGCCTGTAAAAAGTTTTTCGTTAATATCTCCTGTTCTAATGAGTAGAATGCTATCAAATTTGGTACACAAACTAAGTTGAGCAGGCTGAACTCATTTCCTCAAATATTTGACTGTATTTAAAATTTCAAAGTTAGTATTTATTTTTATATGAATACAGCTCCTTATCGAAATTTTATTCCAAACATTTAAAAGAGGACATTAATATATGATGATTGATACCTTAGTACTTGTTTCCAAAGCATATGATGACAGAGTGTTTTAAATTTGAAGTGCTTAATTCCCCCCCCCCCCCCCCCCCCCACAAACGACCTGATAAATGTTTTCTTTGTAAATTCTCACTTTCATATAAATAAGTGGTTTTTGTCATTTATAATAGTATCTGTTCTTTTATTCCTTAATAAGTAAGTGCTGAAAATATTGATCATGTTTCTAGTTATAGAAGTTGCTCAGGATGTCTCATCATAGTGATGATGGAATGCTCATTGCTGGCAGTGATAGCTTTTGGGAGCCTGGTAACTACAAGAAGACCACCAAGCGTGTTGAAGATGGATTTCGACTGTCTAATGATATGATTACTTTGATACAAGAAAGATGTGAAATTGAAAAGGTTTTTGCTAAAAGTTTACGCAATTGGTCAAAGAAATGGAATGAACTAATTGAAAGAGGTATTTGAAATTTTTTAGTATCTGGCATATAATAACAAGTTATCCATACAATATCTTATGATTTTTTATTGCAGTTATGTATATCTAGCTAAGTATTTCAGATTTGCTTTTCCATAATTTTTTTTTTTTTTGTGCACGGGGGCAAGATTTCACAGTAGTTTTAAAGATTTCACAGTAGTTTTTATATATTGATATGTAAGAAGAGTTGGCACTGATCTGTTTTTTTAGCGTCTGTTTTTTGTATCAATGAAAATGTGTTCCTATTTTCTCTCTCAACAGAAATTACATGCTTTTCATCCAATATTTTCCCTAATTTTCTGCTTTTATTCTACATATGTAAACAAATTGTGTATTGTGAAGTGTACATCAAGGTCAGGATGCTGTGGTTCTTTTCCCAGGCATGGCAGATAATGTCATTTACCATAATTGTTTTACTTTTTTGTGTTCCAGAACTTCTTTGTTCATTATTTTTTTACTGTTAGGTGAGTTATTTTTCATGCAACTTAACAAAATATTAATAATTAATGTATTTAATAATATTTTTAAAGTTTGAGTTAGTTGTTTACTGTGCCCTTAATTGAATTAAATTTTGCAATTATAAATTTGCTTGAATTTTAAAAACAATTTCTTAACACAAATCTTGCTCTTTGTAAAAGTTCACTTCATGTAATAAGTCTTGCATTTTCATGCATTTGCCTCTAATCAAGATGTCCCACTTCTGGGGGGCATTTTGGAGCACCCTACAGAGCACAACTGACTATTTTGCTATACATTTTCAGCTGCAGTATTTTGTGATATATATTGTTTTTTTTTTTGCTTAAAAAAGATACATTTTTAGCGTAATAAGTGTACCCAAAATAACATTATTTTAACATTGAAAATTTTAGTATGCAAGTAAACATCTTTCTTTTATTTAAAAAATCTTATTTTATCTACCTAGACTGACATGAATCGCAAAAATTCAGGGGGGCCCTTATTTGGTACTTTACGGTACTCTAATTTATTTATTTATTTTATGAATCAGGCCCTGAATATGGAACCACTGAAGCTGCATGGAAAGCAGGTCTTGTTGAGGCAGATCGGCGATGTGACATGCATCTCAGAGTGAAAGAGCGTCTCATTAATGATGTCATTAGCCAGATCAAACAGTGGCAAAAAGAAAATTATCATAAATCAATGATGACTTTGAAGGAACGAAAAGAAATGGATGATTCTTTTAAAAAGGTATTGCAGTAAGCAAAAATTCATTATTTTCAATCCAAAAATTTTTTATAAAAAGTTTTATGGAAATGATATTTTATAAGATTATAATTTATTTTATGAGATTAACTGTAGGAGCACTACTTTGGAAGTTCTCTACAGGAATTTTAAGCAGCATTCATTAAATGTACAACATCAAGGCGGCCTGTCAGGAGGGGTCAATTGAAACCCCCCCCCCCCTTCCCGGTTCTTATAACGAATTTTTAGGAATTTGCATGCTTTTTTTAAATGTAATATACCCAAAAAATATAATCTTTGCCCTCTTCCCCCCAGATAATGTTGAAATGATGGGCTTGACCTTAAGCTGAGCTCCTTAAAATATTTTTGAATTATTATAGAATTGAAAGTTTTGTTCCTGTGTAGTCTCATATTAAAAATCAAAATATAAATGCTTACTTAAAAAGAGCAAGGCTCTAATTAACAATTTATAGCAAGGTCACATGTTAGGACTGTGCCAAAAAAAAAAGTGTCAAAATCAGTAGATAATTAATAAAAGAAGTCAATTATCGATTAAAAATAGAACACATTGCTGTGCCAGGGTCGAAAATAAGCAAAATATCATAGGCAAAAATAGAGAAAGCCACAAAAGGAACAGTAGTTGAAATGGATGTTTTTATTTTTGTATTAAATCTTCACATCTAGTACAAGATGATTATAAGATAAAGTTTGACTTTATAATTTATTAGTAATAACTTTTAAAATTTAAATTATAAAAGAACTAAATGCATGTATAACAAAAAGTACTTTTTGTAGAAAGAAAAATGAGACAAAATTTGTTGAAACTTCTGATTTCAGAGAGGGCTACAACCCACTCCCCTTGCTATGTAACTGCTATTGTATTTAACCATATGATGCATGCCAAATGTAAAATTAGCGTATAATAATGTTTATATTTACAGGCTCAAAAACCATGGGCAAAGTTACTACAAAAGGTTAACAAATGCAAATCTGAATACCATGCAGCATGCAAGAATGAACGTTCAGCTATTAATCAGGAAAGGAATGCCTCTAGTGACACCTCCCTTTCTCCTGATCAAGTTCGTAAAGTTGTTTCGGTATTTCTTAAACTGTATATATTGTACATGTCATAATGAAAGTTTATTTGTTTAAAAATATGTACTTATTTCTCCTTTATATAATTGGATTTATGTTGAGGTATCCAAAATAGGAAATTTTATTGAATTGTTTCAACAACTTTAAATTATCCACTGTTCAAAATGTTCATTCATAATTGGTTATGCTATTAAAATGCTTAGGTAAATATATTTTATTTTAATCATTAATGTCAAATTCTCTCGTTTCCCCCCCCCCCCTTTTTTTTCCTTTTTCTTTTACTGTCAGAAGTGTTTTACTCTTAATCAATTTCAAACATTTACCTATTTTTAAGACTATTTCTCTTGCATCAGCATTATAGTATTTGGATAGAGGGGCAATAAAAATTAACAAAGTAAATAAATGAATGCCCACATGTTGTGATAGTTTTAGCTAAATTAGGCTTTAAAATGTACTCCACATGACAAATGGAAAAATAAAGCCCAGAGATGACCGTGCATAAAAGTATTGGAAAAAAATTAAGAGTGTTATAAAAACTTGGAATGGAAATAAAGAGGTAGAAGTAATAGAAATGGAAATAATAGAAATTCTTTTTAAAATGAGCTTAAGATAGTGAATAGTTATTCAGTTATGAACAAATAATCCTCAGTTAAGTCTAGTTATGTTTATTTTTGATGCTTTGAAAGTTTAATTACTGTGGCATCTATGTATATTTCTTTTTTTTCTCATTTCATTTTGTGTTTAAACAGTCTTAAAACTTTTTATTTTCCTCAATAGGTTAAGAAACTACAGGATCGGGTATCCAAATGTAAAGAAGAGGTGCAAAAAACAAAAGAAAGATATGAACAGGCATTGAGAGAAATAAATGATTACAATGCTAAGTATATGGAAGATATGACTGTTGTTTTCGACAAATGTCAAGAATTTGAAGAAAAACGTTTGAATTTTTTCAAAGAAATGCTTTTTGGAATATGCACTTGTCTTAATATATCCACAGATCCAGAGTGAGTGTTCTCATTTAATTACACATTTCACTGCTAGAACTAAAAATTGTTATATAAAAGTGTCTAATACTTCAATTTTGTTTTTCTTTTTAAGCATTATTAGTGGATTTATTAAGTTAGTTTTCTTCAAATATGCCTGTGTTATTAATTTACATTATTGTGTAGCATATTGGCTGCCATAAATATCAGTTGTTAATCAAATCAGCTTTTTTTTTTCAAATCAGATTGTTAAAAATTGATCCTAAATAATATATTATTGGATTGATAACTTGCTACAACAAAATTGTAATGAAAAAGTTGAATTTTATCAAGATCTAACATTTCAAATATTGAAAATCCCCCTCCCTGTTTTCTCTCTTTCTTATTTATTGTAAAGGTATTCAACAAAAGAAATAATTGAATTATATATTCTTAAAATAAATTTTGCTCATATTTGCGTATTGTTAGTTTATGATGAAGCTAGGTAAATATATTTCGCTTCCAGAATGACCCAGAAAGCAGTGATACATAGTATTGACGTCCCCAATGCAGGTTTCCTTTCTCTGAAAACTTTGTTTTGCGAAAATTTGCTTTATTCTGCTGTTTTAATTTGAAGTTACTGTTTGAAACATTTGGTTTTTGTATAAACTTACAGGATATCTTACTTTGTAATAAGAACAGTATTTATTGCAAAAAATAATACTTTGATATTTCATATAGAACTTTTTGTTTAGGCTTCCACAAATATATGAGGAATATAGGCATTCTATACAAAATGCTGATGCAAGCAAAGATCTGAAATGGTGGTCTAATAATCATGGTGTCGGAATGGCTATGAATTGGCCTATATTTGAGGTAATGTCTTTTAAATAAATGAGACAAACAATATTACACATTATATGGCATAGTGTCACTTTAATTATAAAACTACATGATAGTTCCATTTTCTTCTCTGCTTGAGGCTTCATGATAGTACAGCAGAGCATGGCTGAATGCTTGGTATTTTATGAATGAATATTTTAAAAAATATCCTAGAGTAAAAAACGTTAAAATTAATGCATAAAATTGCATTATTTTTGTCTCTCCTTTGAAATGCAATCTTAGAAACTTAGAAGGTTTATAATTAAAATGTGTGATGATATTGCACTACTGTTACATCAAATTTTACACTTTTAACAAATTTTAAATAGCAAAAAGCTCTGTTTCTTAAATTTCTCCATTTTCAGGTATTTTAAAACAAATTATTCAACCATATATATACACACACACAGAGTCCGACAAAAATGCGAAAATCTTAGGAGCCAGCTATAATATTTTCATTTGCGCCAAAGAATCACATTTTAAGTGCTGCTTATTTACATCACCAAACAACGCAATGAAAAGCATTGCAGATAAGATAAGCAAAAAAGTTTAAGGGTTAATTACAGGTGAAATCTTTATTTTCTACTTAGAGTTATTATTGTGCCATAAGTAATTTTTTAAGCATTTAGTTCTCAAATTCTGCTGTGACATACTTTATTTTCTACTTAGTTATTACATGATGTTAGATGTAGATGATCGCATGATCCTACACAGCCAATATTGTTTGAGAAGGGGAGAAGGTAACGAAATGAGCAATGATCGACGATGAAGCTTGGCGATTGAATGTGAACAAATCTAATACTAGAAGGGGGAAAAAAGCAAATGCCAGCTTCGTGTCTGCGCAATGGAATCTTTTTAATACCTGAAAATCTTGTCGCCAAGACATTTTTTTAGTCGCCCGGGCGACCTGGCGCCCGGGATTTGTCGGACCCTGTACACACATATTATAAAACCACATTATTTCCTTCTTAAATGATGCTGCCTAGTAGTATTTAAAAACTCTTTTGGAGATATCATAGCTTGCATATGAACAGGGCCAGCGCTAGGCAGAGGCGGTGAGGCGCCCGCCTCAGGGCGCATCGTTCTTAAGGGCGCATTGGCCATAAATATTGACTGCATTGTTTTAAGTAACAAACAATAGTTTTTATCTGAAAAAAAAAATTAAATACTATTTTAACTATATAGTTTTGCAAATGATGCATCAAAACTTCATCTAATTTCATTATATATTACACTTTTAATTTTGATAAAATCAAACACAGAAACACATCAGGAACATCTTGAAACGTTTCCGTTTCTTTCTATCCTTTGTTGAAAGGATATATTTTTTATTGGGTTACTTCATGTTTTGCACGTTATCCTTTTCTTCTCCACAGTGAGAGGCGGATTCAATGTATTCGGAGGGGGCGCTTTATAAGTGTTTGCGGTTCCAGAAAGTGTCTTCTCTATTTTATGACGAGCAAAACGCAATCTTATTGCTTTTTCTCTTTTTTATTCTTGCTTATTCAGTTCATTTTGATCGGCGATTTTTCCCTTCAGCTTTTTGAAAGTTAAAATATCTATAATTAAAATTTGTATTGATCATTTTTAATCTCTATTCTTTCATAATATATAGCAGGGGCAGAAAAAAGTTTTTTGCCTCAGGGCGCCATTCGTGCTAGCGCCGGCCCTGCATATGAACTGCTCTTAATCTAGTGTAAACATAAAACTTGCAAAAATTTACATCTTCTTGAGTTTTAAACTTACTTTTTACTTTTAATTCTTTACTACAAGTAAATAAAATTTAAAAAATGAAAAAAAGAGTGAGAAGAGTACAGCTATGTCATTTTATTTTACCTTAACTTGAGCTATGAGACTACTTAATTTTCAGAAAAAAATTATCATAGAAAATATTTCACTTTTATTTTTTACAATAAAGTCAATCCTATATTGCTCTAAAATAATAAAGAAAGTTAAATTTGCTTCAGCTTGCATGAGCTTTATCTTTAAAGTTTGTAGGGAAATAAAAATCTTTGTACGGTTTTAAACTATAAATTAACATCAATTTGAAATACAGTAAACTGGTTGTCAAATATTTAACTCCAATGTAATTTCAATTATGCTAATTAAAATTGCTCACTGTATAGTGAAATGATTTACTCTTTTCTTGTATTAAAAATAAAAAGAATCAGGATATATGTATATACAGAGTGCGTTCCATAAGTAATGCGACCAATTATTTCCAGATGCGACTGTATACCATAGCGCCCTGTACCTGGCTGGGCTAGGTGGAGGGGGGTGTTAGCTTCATACTGCACCCATTCTCAGTTGGCTCCGAGCTGCCGAAGAGTTAGGGCAATTGTTTTCGTGAACCCACTTTGAGCTTAACGTAACACGGCGCGATGGATCATTCTTTGGAACAACGTTACGCGCCAAGCCACAGCGCCTTCGTTAACGATTTCTTGGCCAGGACCCACGCCCCATTGGTTCCCCAGCCTCCCTACAGTCCTGACCTGGCTCCCCCAGACTTTTTTTTGTTTTCCCACTCAAAAGGAGTCCTGAAAGGGAAACATTGGGACACGATTGAAAACATCCAGGCTCATATTACATCCGCTCTAAAGGCCATCCCAGAGAAGGGCTTCCAGGCCTGGAAACACTGCCTCCTGAAATGTGTCGACGCAGGAGGGTGCTATTTTGAAGATTTTTAGGTAACTGTACGAATATGTTTAATAAATCATTTTTTATGAAATTGGTCACATTACTTATGGAACACATCCTGTATAGCCCTTTTGTAGGTTTTTTAATTAATGCACAACCTTTCTCTTTTAAAATGAAAATGAATGGCTTTTACATCATCGGCTATAAAAGATCATTTCAAAAAATAATATAATAATAAATGCTTAGTATCATCAATTTTCTTATTGGTGTATGTTTTATTAATCTTCAAATACTTTCATTAATTTTTTTCCTTACAAAAAATAGAACGCTTTTACATCTTAAATTACAAAAATACTGATCTACAACTAATCTTAGTTATGTTTCTTTTCTATGCTGGCTTTGCTGCGATGATTTTTACAGGATTATTCTGAAGAATTTCGAGATATTGTAGGGAAAAACAAGAAAGCTCCATTTCCTGAAAGTGGCATAATGCTTGTCAATCAGCACAGGATTGGCGAAGATCTTCCTGTAAATTTTTTATTTATACTGAATTCATTACAATATAGACTAATCTGCAATGCTAATGAACCTGCTTCTGCTCTATCTCTAGCTGCTATTCTTTAACTAGTGCTGCTTTTGTTTTTCCCTCTAATGGTGGTTACATATCTTCAAGCATGCTTGACGATCCCCGTGCAAACAAGCTTGTCAAGTGTGCATGAGGGGTATTTAGCTATCTTATGGAAGCTTTTTATGGTGCTGCTTAATCTTTTACCAGTTTCATATAATTTTCATGTTTTGTAATATAGGTGGTGGTGCAAAGTTCTGAACTTGTGTGCTTCTTTTGAAATATCCTTATTACCTTTGTTTACATAAAGCTTTATCCTGTGTTACTAATTTGACAACCGTGATTAACTAACTAGAAAATCTGTTGTATTTTGTTTTATGTTTATTTATATCATTTTTTTTTAAATTTATTTCTTTGTTGTTATTTTTTGCTGTGAAGCATTACATAGAATTATATTCTTTGTGAAATATTGGATATTTTATGTATTTTGATTTTATAATTTGTGAAGTTACAATATAAAGTAAGAACTATTTTTATTTCTTTAAAAGTGTCAGGTTATAAAGATTTTTAAGTTTTAATATGCATAACCAGCTAATTTTGATATTTTGATACAAATTGTGTTGTATTTTACTTTAATTTTTATTTATTTATTTATTGCTTGTTAAATTTTACACAAGAAAAATATTTTACAATTTCCAAAATAGTCAATCTATAATTAAAAAAAAAAAAAAAAAAATCATGTCTAGGTTGTAATTACTTAAACCATTTTCTTTAAATATTAATTATTTGATTAATAGATTCTTAAAAAACCATCTTTGAATAATTTTATTTTATAATGCATCTTAACATATATTTTACATTGTTATCCTAAAATACTAATATATGCCTTTAGGGCAGCAAGTAAAATTAGGGTCATTTTCTGCACATTTATTTGATTTGTTTCAAGCTTTAAAGATGTATTATTGTGCACTCAAGCCTGTAGGGGCATTAAAAGATTTCCCAAAAGAAGAGGACATGATTTTATTTTATAATATTTCAAGTTATTTTTGAAACATATAAAAACTTTATTTTGTTTGAGTTTTGTTGAAGTTTTCCAATTAAAATGCTAGTGCAGGTTATTTATTTCTTTTTGCTTATGCTGAATATTTTGATTGGTCTATTTCAAACCATTTTTACAATTTTATGGTTGGTACACTGTTTCTAATCTTGGTGTATGATAATTTGGAATTTCAATTAAACGTAAATTAATTGCAAATTTTCGCAAATAATTTTTGTGAAAACAAATTTCGAAATTTGAAGAATTTTTCAATTATTTAGAGGTGTTATACAATAAATCTTCATCGATTTTGTGTTTTAGACATTTATTCTTTCTGTTAATTTTTTATTTGGTTTATAGTATATCTATATGATGGTTTAAGAATGATTTTTTTTTTATTTTTAGTATATTAAAAAAAAATCTAATTTATATATTTTTAAAACTATTTTTATTCTACAAACTTCAGAATATTTTAATGAATTTAGTTGCTTTGAATCGAAGACTTTTTTTTGTAATGGTACAGTTGACGATTTTAAACTCTGTGACCATTGAGATTCAACTGTAACTATGTTCAGAAATTTTGGTTTTTTTTTTCTTTGTTTGTAGTCAAGTAATAAAATAAAAAATAAAGAAAATATTTAAATTTTTATTATTAAACTAGGCTTAGGCTATTTAACTAGACTTAATAATAATTAATTTCAATTCACAGGAATATAATCCAGACTTCCATAATATATCTAAAAAAGAAAAGAAAAATCAAAATGATGGTATTACGTTAACCAGTATCCAAAACAATCAAACAAAAAATGGAACTAAGGAAAAAGGTTTATCAAATAGAAATTCTGGTGTAACGTCGTAAGTATGATTCTAAATTTATTAATCATAGAATGTGGTGTTATACAAATATTTATGAATTAAAATAAGCAATAAGTTCATAACATTTTACCAGCTATTCTTCCTAAAATTTCAAAAAAAAAAAAAAAAGTTTAACTTAGTGTTTCAGTTAGTATTCTATTAGGTGCCGAAATGTTTCAATCACTAATCATTAGTCATATTCATTCTATCAATTTACCAATACTGTGGACTAAGAAACAACTTTCATATTGTTCCATGCTGAGTATATTATACTGGAGAATCAAAAATCTGCACTTCGGAGATGTGATTATGCAGAGTTCAGGCCACAAGGAAACTGTAAGCTATATCTTAAAATTGGAAAAATAAAAACAACAAACAATAAAAATTGTAAATCTTCATGGGTTATTTCATTCGACAAAGTATTAATACTTGCAGTTATTTATATAGTTAAAACTACTACTACTATTTACATTTCGAAAACATTTCAACAATTCTCGATTGATTCTTACTTTTTGTTCGCTCAAGCTTATGACTGTTCTGTAAATTAGTGCATCAGTTCTTGAGGCCTCCTTCATCCTTATCATCATCTTCTTATCTTGGACGCAACATACTCACAACAATTTCAGTATCAGTGAGTTGATATGGATCTTGCTTTCAGCTGAATTGTCAAGACATATTGAGATTTCCTAAATTTTAATGCTAAAAGTATTTCTTTTAATTTTAAATGCTCAAAATTTGCCTTTTATACCTTTGGAATATTGTATTTTTAGTTTATTTTTATGCTTTTTTGATAGTCACGTGCCATGTGTAATATCAGTGTTTTGCTGTGATTGTGCTGGCAATGTTTTGCATCTGTTTTCGGGTTACAATAGATTTTATTAATTTCTCATTGGCGCGCAATTCAAATCGTATTAAGCAAAAATATGAAGTTATTTTTTAGTATAACCTGATAAAACTGAAGAACCTAATATATAACCTGATAGTTGTGCTGATTTTACAGTACAAATTTGACTTTACTGCCAACAGAGTTTTGGACAAAATTAAAAAGATTTTGGAGATTGATGGGTATGTGACTCTTCTTTTGTTTACGGAAAATTTTAACAAAAGTAAACTATTAGAATTTCATTATCTTAATTTTGCTTAAATTTTTTTTTCATCAGTCGAGAATTTAGTGTATACCTTTCAATAGCTGTCCACAAAGTCTTTGCACCTTTACAGCTCATTCTTGAAGTTTAGACTTGTTTTACCATAGCTTAGAACTAACCGATTTTTCTTGTCGAGAAAAGGAATGTTTTTGTTCTTAAATATGAAATTTATTTTTGATACTTGTTGCAGATTTTTGGTTCCTAGATTGGTATTACTTGTTTTTTTTTTTTTTTTTGAAAATGGCAATTTTCGTACATTTAATCTGCATCAAATTTGACAACTGACTTTTAGTGGTAATTTTCCTTTTTTAAATTTTATGTCTCTGATTTCATTTTAAATGAGGGACGTGTTTAGCATGGACAAATATGACGTAAACTTCAGATTCTGTACGGTCTTGTGTTTTGCTTCTTGCAGAGATATCTTCCTGTTACATGTGACATTCTCTATACTGTAAGCCCTTTGTAGATATCTATAAAGTCATTAATGATTAATGATGGGGAAAGAAGGTTGGAGTTATTAGGTTGACTCTGATACTGTTTATAAAATTTTGGATATTTATTAAATATTTCCATTGGAGGGCACAAAAGTGGCTTTTGTGTTAGGTTTCTAAAATTGGACATCTAACAAGCTTCTTGGACAAAGCATGCCTATGTGCATGAAGAATGAATTTTAATTCATCAAGCATTTTAAATGATAGGTGCATCATTTCTTAGATGGTGAGAAAAACACAGACTCGAATAAAAGACACTGTTATGTATACTTGGATAAAAATAAAGTTTAATGTAATGAACAAAAAATTATGATAGAAAATAAGTTGTAATTGGTTGTGATAGTTTTCTTTGGTGTCCAGAGAATATCTTTAAATGTTTGAAATTTATTTTTAGTCTTTTGAATTAGGGAAATAAAGATACCTTAAAAAAAAATTGAAATATGTATACTAAAAAGGCAATATTAATAATAACGGGGCCACAAACAATATTCAAAGTTATATATATTTTGTAGCTATAAAAGTTAACCAAAAACTTATTTTGCTGTAGCAATGGCCGGCAAGATTCAAATCCATTTGATGATGACCAGGAAGAATGGGATGATGGGTCAAATGAAGCTTTAGTAGATAATGGTGAACCTGGTGTTCCTGTACGAGCTTTATATGATTATGAAGGTGCTGAAGCAGATGAACTATCATTTAAAACAGGTTTGTTTTTTTTCTTTTGTAATAAAAATCTAGCTTGAAATTTTGCATGATAATCTTACGATTATAGATGGGCTGGTGTTTTCATAAATGTTAGGTATATGTACATTTCTAGTGATAAAACATTAATTTGCTGGAATAATATATATATATATATATATATTGGAAATTATGAAATAATCTTACAACTAAGATAATTGTACAGTGCAACTCATTAAATGATGAAATTTTACTTTGTTGACAAATTGACATTTCCTAAAAGTTTTTAAGTGCTATGGAATACATTTCTAAAGGTGATGGGGTTGAATTTGACACACACTAGGAGTTAAGAAAATTTTTCGTCCTCAGTCAGTAAAATTTTTCAGTTATAAAATACTTTTTTTATTAATCATTTGCTCTTAAAGAATTGCTTTTTAAATCACATTATGCTCAAATACATATCTTGAAATCTATATTCACAACACCTGGGTTTTTTTAGTTTTTTTTAAGTCTTTTTTTTTTTTTAGTCCCAAAAAATCCCTGCTTTTTTTATCAAGTGGGACATTATAAGCTCCTTTCCTTTTTCATCACCCTCACTCCTCTTTCTTCTCGATTAAAAGTATTAAGACTTTTTTTTTAAAATATGTATTTAATTACCCATAAAATGTTGGTTTTTATTTATTTCAAGTATTTTTTTATTTGGCTTGAAACTTTATCAGTATTTTCAGGCATCTTTCTGGGGGGGGGGGGGGATGCCTTCCTGGAGCTAATGAAATCCTCCTGGGAGAAGACTTTAACTTCTAATGTCATAAAACATACAAATAGAAAAAAAAAAAAAAGAAAGTCTTGGTGCCATGTGTAAGATAATCAAAACAATTATTTTTGTTTCAGTTAAATTTTGCCAATATAATCCCTGCTTCTAAAAGAAAAACTGTTTCAATTATTTCTAAGTTACACATAGTGGTAACCCTCTGATCCAAACTTCTTTCATGCAATTTTTGCTTTATCCGGATACAATTAGGACGGATTGGCAAGAGAATGCTCATTGCTGTTTTACTGAAATTGGATCATTCATTTAAGGAACAGATTAAGCACACTTAAAGCATTTAGAAACAATACAGTGAGATAATTTCTTGGATTTAAAAAAAGGATATTTTTTTATTCATTGCCTCTCCTAATTATCAAAGTGGCTTTACAAGGCAAAAGGTCTGTAAGAAACCCTGAGCATGAGATAGGTATCATTAAGAAACTTTTTTTTTTGTCTGTTAGTAATATTAAGAAGTAAAATGGTAATACCATGTTTTTTAAATCCATTTTTTAAGGAGAAGTGAAAAACCATACAGACCAAATGAAGTCCTTCCCAATATGTTTTCAAGTTTATGCACTTTTCACTGAACTTCACTTTCTCGTGTATCAATAGTTGACAGGCAGATTCGATTTAATAAGAGTAAATTACGACGAGAATAATGAAGCCCATAGTTACTTTTCCCACTGACTTATAAGTGTGTTAAATACTGATTGTGGACAGTGTGTGTGATTCTAAGCCTATTTCATGAGCATCTTGTCGTTGATTGGCATGTGTGATAGCTAAAAAAAAAAACGAAACGGCTTATTTAATTGAACCAAATTTTTTCCTTCAGAATTTAATAATTCTCATCTTTACTAACCAAAAAAGTTTGTCTAAAACTTAATTTAAATAATTGTTAAAGTTTATTTCATTTGTTTGAAAAACACATCTTTCAAAAAAAATTCCCCAAAATTTTTAATTTCTCAATTTTTATTTTTTTTTTGTCTTTTTTAAGTTCATTTCGAAGAGAATTGAGTATTGAAGAGAAAAAAGCTTTGGTTCAGGTAAATAAGTCATTTTGTTTTTTAGCTATCATGCCTGCCAATCAGGGACAAGACGCTTACGAAATCTGTAATAGTTTTTTTCCTTTTTTTTCTTGTACTTGTTAAATATTTATCAATCCATACCTCAAAATTCAACAACTTTTTCTTTTTCCCTTCTAAAAAAATCACAATAACTGCTGTTTTAAAACAGTCTAATTCAGAGCACCCCCTTAATCTAATTTTATCCTATCTTTGGATTTTAAAATCATGAATCATGAAAAATAAAATATTTTGATTTACTGAGGTAATTAAATCCTCATAAAAGCCATATTTTAATTGTCCAGTTCTTGCATGATAGTACAGTGAAACCTGTGCAGGGTTCACACTGGGGAAAAATACAAGGTGGGATTTACCACCTTGACCAAAATTTTAAGTGAGTGGGAAATTTTTGTTTTTAAAAGTATTACTAAACTGTCCGAACATGATCTAATAGAATCAATGTAATAAAAGGTGATTATCTAATATATGCTCAGCAAGGAAAGAACAAACATTAACAAGGTTCACACAAAACGGATCGTTCACAAAATTAAACTTTTCAGTGACCAAGAAAGATTCCCCTTTCCCACTCCATTTTTTGACTTCATCCTCTGTGAATAGAATGAATGAAGATAGGTCTGCATTTCCATAGGCCTTAAATTGTTCAAAAAGAATGGAGAGTTGTCAATCTTTGCCCCATGTTATTATATATGATAGGGTTTCTAGATTCTTCTTTTCATTCATAGGGATACGAAGGCTGTTGAAAACTAACGTACTCCATTTAGTTTGTTTTGAATTATCAGTTTAGAATAGTAGTTTTGTTTCGCGATGTTTTGAACACGTGTCCTCTAGTTGAGGGAACAGTGCTCAAACAAACTTCTTTTTGAGTGGGATTTCAAAAAATATTGTGGGAATCGAGCGGCCTAGCGTGAACCCTGCTGTGTAAGTTGACCACTTGCGGTGCAACACTTTATTGGTCAACTTAGACAGGTGGTCGACTTATAGAGGGTGAAGGGCTAATTCCATTCTTGACAAAAGTGGTCAACTTAGACAGGTGGTCAACTTTACAGGTTTTACTGTATGTATGTATTTTCTCAGGGTAGAAGAAAGTTGTCTAAACAAGTTTTGTCTTACTAATGCTGTAACCTTTTGCTTAGCAAATTGTAGTTTTAGCACATTAAGAAAAACAATTTCTCTTGTTTATTTGTGTGTGTAGCTCATGTTATGATTATTCACTGCTATGCATAGAAGTGACATATTTATTTATATTTTATTAGGAGAAGTGTTTGAGAAGTTAGAGGATGAAGATGAACAAGGATGGTGCAAAGGAAGAAGAGATGGACGTGTTGGGTTATATCCTGCAAATTACGTTGAACTTGTCAATAATTGAGACTGTTTAATGTTTTCACACCATCCTTCCATAAAATGTGAACTTTTATATTTTTAGAATTGTTTGTGAAAATTTGAAAGTAGTCCAAGTGCCATCTCATCAGATAAGTAACAAAAGTGATAATTCATGCAAAATTTTTTATTAAAGTCATTGTAGTCTGAATTTTAACAACTATTTAAATGTTAGAATGTTAATCCATTCTGTTTAAAAAAAGAAACTCATATTTTTTTTTTTCTTTAGTTTCTAATGAAATGATTTATATTCTGAATTATATTTGTTTGCTGGAAGAAATCGATAGATCTTGAAAGTTTTAGTTTCCATCCGTTATGTTGTTCATTACATACAATTGAAATGCTTTCTGTTAATCTTCATGTTTCATTAGTTTCTAAGTATACACTTTTATAATATGAAACATTTTAATGGGTGCAGCTTACAATATTTCAAAATATTAATATAATTAACTTTGTGAACTTTTTTTTTCTTTTCTTTCAAGCCAAAAATAATTTAATTCAATCTATTTATTATATATCATCTGTTTTAGAATCTTTTCAAAGATCTTTTGTATATATGTCAATCTGTCATGATTTTGAAAGATTTGTGAATTTTGAAAATTTATAAGCAATAATTTATGAAAACATTTCTCATTAAAAATGAAATAATGATCTGAGAAAAAAAAATTGAAAAATTACCTTGAAAGTATTATAATTGAGCTTATATACATTCATTAATATTGAGCACTTTAATTTTTCTGATCTTAGTGCTCATTTAATGCTGCAGTGAAACAAAAACTGCTTTAAAATTTGGACATACAAATCATTACGAGCATTACATAAGTAAAAATAAAACAATATACAGCAAAAATTCATTACTGCTTTCTCACTTTTCAGAAGTGTGCTTTATTTATTCAGTCTAAAGATATACATGGGCTGCAAAGCAGTTTATATTTTCTTACTAGACAGAAGGTCCATAGGTATGTAGTGAAGTGATTATCTAACACATTTTAAAGTTTTTCTTTCATGAAGATCCATTCTATAAGTCAGTGACCTTAAATAGTTTAATATAATCCTTGATGCAAGATATAGAAAGTCTGAAATTACTGCAAAAATTGCACCTTTTTAAGGAGGAAATGTTCTGGGCAAAATGCAAGCAACTTTTTGTCATCATTTTTGGAATTTTTTACCAAGAGATTTTTAAAGTAATAGTAGTAAATTACATAGTATAGTTTAAAAGAGTTATTATGTAATGATATTAAAATAATTTTGAAAGATTTTCTTAAATTTATCCATGTCAAGAGAGATCATTCTAATAACATTTCGCTATATTGTTTTGTCTGGACTGAGTTCACAAACAGGATAAAATTTAAATTTTTGAAAATGATTGGGAAGAAAACAGAACTGTAGTGATAAAAAGGCTGCTTAAAAAGTGATAATAGTTTACCTTGGTTGATTTTCAAGAGGAGACTTAGTTTGAGAAACAGCTCCTGGAAACTTAAATATCTTTAGTTAAGAGTTGATTTCGTTTTCAATAAATGTGCAGTTTAAATATTTCAACATATATGTTTAATATTTACAGTGCAAATTACCATATCTGAAATAAAAGCAGCTAATCTTTAGACAGCCCTAATGTCTGTCTACAGAAAATTAAAATAAAAAAAATGTTTTTTACAAGCACTTGTTTTATTGTGCTTGGATACCTGTTTATATATTTTAGTTTTCTCTATTAGGTATTTTTTTCTCTGCCCTGGTCTACTGCTAATATAGTATGTGCCCTTTCTTCAAAATGCTATTCTTGTCTTCCTTAGCATGTTGGTAGAGATAAAGATTCCCTCACCCCTCTTCCTCTAACTAATGTGAAAAAAAATAGGAACACTTAAACTTTCTACATTCTGGAAATCTTTCAGCATTTTTTGTTCTGGCATTTTAGTGGCAATCTGTTTCATTTTTATACAAACAGAAATATGTGTTGTAATTAGTTCAAAACTGATTGATGGCAGCTAATTGTTCTGTCAAATCACACCTTCCTTTTGCTGTATTGACATAATTTAATATTGTCTGTACACGTTGAGTTTCAGATTTCTGCATTCTGGTCATTATGCACTTCAATGCCTTAGGTTCGGATATGGGAAGTTGCAGTTTTTGTTTTAAATAACTGTAAATATTGTTTAATTATGTGCAATAATTCCTTATAATTTTTTGTAAATACAGTTTAGCATCTATTCAAGAATTTAAACAGATTCTCATTTTTTATTTATTTAAGTTACAATTTTTATTGGTTAAATTTTATTTTGAGTTTAATTTGCTATACTTTGATTCAAAATGTACAATTGTTAAAGCATTCACTTACTTAAACTTGCATTTTGATGTTATGTGGAAATTGCAATAAGATGCTTTGTCATTGGGAGCAATTTTATGCCGCTATTTTACTGGATATCTCTAGAAAGCATCCTTGTAAATTTTAAAGGCAGAATTTTCTTCATATATAGTCAATTGGCTGGTAACATGGATTGATTGATCTTTTGTTATTAGACAAAATGTTTGGTTATCCATCAGAGTGCAGGGAACCTTTTCCTATTTCATGTACGTATAAAATTTTTAATGTTTGGTTAATTAGGCAATTTTTCATTCTCCTATTTTGCAGGAGGAAACTTGCTACATTGAGGTGCAATGAAAGGTATCTTAAGTTTAATTTATTTAATGTTAAAATCGTAGTTAAAATGTTCCTTTTCACTTATTTTTATCCCTGTTAAATTGCTTATCCACTTTTTCGGATGCAATTTCACAGAACTTGGTTATTTTAAATTTAATAAAGAAGGTAGAAGTAAGATTTTTGCCAAATTTCATTTTACATGAAAATTTAGTATGTGTAACATAAAATGTTTAAACTGTGTAAATATATATATACATATATAATATAAAAACCTATAACTTAATTTTTTTGTGATATTTGTCACAATAATGACCAAAACTGTAGACAAATAAAATAATTTTCAACTTTTCCATATACTACATAATTTATTTCAGCTACTTCTGTCCATATCAATAATGTTTCATGAAAAACAAGAAAATCCTACATTTTTTATACAGAGTAAAAATATTTTATGTTATAGTTAACATTTTACATTTAAATATGGAATACATAAGACTAAGTGTTGCATTATTTTTATGACACCCAAAAGTTGGATTTTCGATTTTTAACTTAAAAAATTTATTACTTTTAACATTTATAAGCATGAATTACAATAAAATATACTGTAATGAATATTTAACAGGTACTGCAAAGATAAAACATCTCTGCATTTATAAAGGCGCATTAAATGTCTCTTGAAAGTAACGTTGAAGTTTTAATTTTAGTTGCAATAATATTAAGTAAATTTTATTATGAAATATATAAAAGTTAGAGTTCTTGGAGCATACTTACAAGGAGCAAAATCCTCATCATCAGTTTGCAATATGGTCTGAAATGATTCATTTTGAGAAAGAGTGAACAGGGGGAGTGATTGGGTAAATTGTGTTTTCCTGATAAGGCCAACAGGTGAATGTAAAGAATCTCTTTTAATCTTTGCAATTTTTCACTGTGTAAATATTTAAAGCCATGTAAATATTCAATTTTATTCTATAGTGTCCACTTTTGTTCTGAATCTTTGTTGCTGTATAAGAATGTGCTTTATTGATGTTGTTGTGTATGTATATTATATTTTTTTCATAGAATGCTTTTTATATTGTTCATAAATAGAATATTCTATTCTCTAAAGCACTAATTATTCTTCTATGCATCAATTCCGAGCTCAGGATTTTCATATAATCAATTGCCATTTTTGTTTTCCTTTTTCCTCATACGCTTAATGTTTGGAAGAAAAAAGTATTTTTCTGATATATCTGAGCACATATTTAGCAGTAGAGGTTAAATTTTTTAACATTAACCTTTGTTCTGAAGGAATGAGAATTAAATTACTGCCCTAAATTAGAAATTATCTTCATCTTGCATTAATATAATTGATTTGTTTTATTTAATGTATTTTCATCAATATAAACTTAATGAAGCTGCAATCAAATTTTGCCATTGTGAAAAAATCATCCAATGAAAACGATAATTTGTCAGTGCCTTTTTTTTCTTTTTGATTATGCAACTTTATACAATGTTATGAATAAGTAATAACTATATTGTATGCGTCTCATTAAAAAAATAAATTGTACAATAAATAGCATTAAAAGTAACACTATTCATTATTTAATTTTGTAAGCTGAAAGATGCCTCTTTGTGGAAACCTTTTCTTTAACCAATTTGCTTCATAAGTACTTTAATTCCACCATTTGAATGATACAAAAGGGTTGATTTAATGTTTTATTTTCAAGCAAAACATTTACTCAACGTTAGATTTAGAGGGGGAAAAAAACTTTCCAAGAGATTTTTTTAAAGCTACTAATGACATTTAGTGGATTAAATAGTTAAAAAAACAAACCGCAAGCATTCTATTTGGCTTTTAGTTTTCCACATTTCAGTCAAATCTTTAAGGTAAAAAAACTTTCTCCTTTCTTTTCTGTGGCTATCCTGTAAAATTAATTTCCTGAACCATGACTGCAATAAATGCAAGCTGAACCGTCCTTTTTAGTTTATTGAAATTATGAGGATATATGTGCTCAGATGTTTAATATTTATTTGAAAAACCTTTAAAAATAAGCATTGCCATTTACTTGAAATATATTTCCACTTAAACTTTCACACAATCTGGTTGTGTAGATAAGAGTACTATTTTAAAGTGGTTTATATACATGAGAACTTTTACATTGTTGACCAATTTTTGCTTTTGTACAAATTTTTATGGCAGCTGCACCATAAAGTAGTTTAAATAAAGAAATTATATCTACTTTTTAGAATTTAATATTTTTATTTACTTTTAGCTAACTGATAAATTGTTTTCTGCATTCACCTTCAAGATTTATAAGTGTAGCTAACTGATAAATTGTTTTCTGCATTCACCTTCAAGATTTATAAGTGCAGTAGTAACTCTCTTAACCGGTTCTGGATTAATCGGCCTAATGCTTTATCTGACCCATATTTTCAAAAAACAAAAATAGCTTTTAGAGCTTTTATATGCTCGTCTGCAGCAAAAACGGGTCACAGACTTCTTTACTAGTGCTTGATAACTAGTATGTAACTTTCAAAGTAACTATTAAAACACAATAAATATTCACACCTCCTAACTTTTAAATTGTATAATATTTCTCCAATTTTTACTATCCCCAGCTTTAACCATATTTTTACTTACTATCGTTCCTAACTAAGGGCTCTACCACGGAAGGGTTCGGAAAGTCATTCACTCTCGGAATTGAAGCACTCACGTGACTCATGACGTCATCTTTCCGAAACCAGGCTTACCAAGGGGCCATCGGAATCGGTCTGCCTCCGGTAACTTGCTCCCGGAATCGACTGACCACTCTCGGAAGAAAGGGTTCATATGACTCATTACGCGCTGCCTCCGGTAATTGCTCCCGGAATCGACTGAAAGTTACCACTTCGGAAAGAGGTCCCTGTATTTCAATTCCGGCACGGAAATGTTAGATTTAGGTATGTGCGATGAAGAACAGAGCCAAATTTTGGGAAGAATCACCAGTTTATATAAATTAAAATGACCGATTCTGAATTCCTGTGAATGATACATAAATGAAGAGCTCATTGAAGAATTGAAAGCCCGTACACTTGTAGCCTTGAGCATAGATAAGAAATACACTGGGAAAAAAATAGTTAAAAAATCTTTGCTGTAAAAATTATATTTTTCAAACATCAGTTTTATTATAGATTTTTTTAACATATTCCCATATATTTTTCCATTCATTATGCTATTCATCTAATTTTTTTATGCTAACTTTAATAAAGTGTCTGTTTTTTTAAGTATTTTTTTATTGTTTAACGTATATTTAAACTCATCTCTGTTCTTTTACTTTATATCTTTAATTTGGAGAAAAATCTAGTCGTTGATATAAAAAATAAGGAATAATATACGAGTATATATCGGATTTCATTAATTTCTTCTTATTAATTTACATATTTTTTATTTTGATCTAAATTTGTTTGTTTTTTGTTCCTTTTGTTATATAGTGTTATTTTAATTTGCAGCTATTTTTAAATATTTTACCTTTTAAATTTGCTAATATATATATACAAAAGTATTATTTTTTATTTATGTACCAACGTCCCGAAACTTCTACTAGTTCTTTTAACATCTTCTAATAAATTTTCTAGTTGTGGATCAATTCCCAATTTCGATACTTCAAGATGCTTTTATAGCATATATATCCTGGTACAGCGATTGTGATTATGTATGCACTATAGGTTTTCTTAAATTACATAGATATATTCTCACTGTCATATCTCAGCAAAAAAAAGAAAAGAAAAAAGACAGAAGAGCAAACATTTTGTACTACTTAAAATCCATTCGCTATTAGTGCATAAATCTAGTGAGCAGTTCAAAACAAAAAAGAAAAAGGGTGAAAAGAAAAGGGGCGTAAAGGGTAAATATTCGATTCATATTACAGGCAAAAAACAGCAAAATACATAAACACATAGTAAACGAAAGTAAATCATGCATAGAGTTCAGTGCTTTGTAATTCCAAATAATGGAGATTTGTTTTGTTCTTTACATGAATTTTTCAATTCGAAAAAAATACCTAAATAATAATAATTTTATCTCATGATTCGAGTGTTAAATTTTTTTCACTGTGGTATACATATTGTAAATATATCTGAAAGTCATAGTTTTAAAAGTTCTATATAAATTTTACATAAAAAAAAGTTATCAAAATCCACAATATTTAACTGCAAAATAAAAACATTTGCAGCATCCGGCTAAACTTTACTTTACGGTAACCCATGATTTATCGCCAAATCTGGAAGCAATTTTTTAAAGAAAATTTTGTAAAGAATCCGTTTTGCAGCATTCGAACAGAAAGACGTTTTATATGTTTATTCATCAAAAAAGGAACGTTTACCATTCCTTAAAGTTCAAATACATGTATAATGATTTTTAACTAATAGAATATTTATTCGATAACATATTAAAAAGTTGAAACACGGTTCGCGAACGTTTAGAGGATTTTGATGACATTCAACCAAAGTCGTTCTGCTGTTTGCTGTTGTTAGTAACATAACGCAAAGTAATGATAATTTATTTTAAAAATATTCATTAAAATACCAACAAAGAACCAATTTTTTGTTAGTTGCACCTTCATACCACTTATGGCGTTTAATCCTTCCAGCTTTCTTTAAACATATTGCAAAACGCATTGAAATCTGGTGTAAACAACAATGGCGGACGAAAGCAAGGGTTGCAATAACATATAAGCAAACTTGAAATCGTTCTGTGATTGGCTGAAAAGATATCACTCCCGGAACTCGAAGCCAGCTGTCAATCACATTTCCGAGACTGAGTTAACGGTTTTTCGGTACCGGAATAGCAAAGTTCCGAGGCCGGAAAGTTACCGATTCGGAATTTTTCCGAACCCTTAGTGGTAGAGCCCTAAGTCAGTTAACAGAGGTTCTACTATATTAATTTATTTTCCAAAGAGCAATTTTCTACCTAAGGTGTTTCCACACATAGAACTTTGTAAACCATTTAAAGTAAAGCAAACATTGAGGTAATTTACACCTCACATATAGAATTGGACTTTTAAAATAGTACCATAATTTTAGGCATGAAAGCAGCGTTCAATTACAATTTTCCCTAGGTTGCAACATTTTCTCCAAACATTCAAAAACTTATAACAATGAGTATAATTTTTATCAATGTAATTTCCATGCTGACCTTGCCATGCTTCTGCAAAAATTGATTCATTCGGAAAAATTTTGCTTCAATGAGTATTGTTATTTTGATGCTTTCCATTGCATCAAACTAACAATTGGTCAAAATTAGCACAAAGTATTTCACAATTAATTTTGTGATTTTTTTTAAAAAATTTCTTGAGGAATACAGCTACACTACATTTTTTGTTTTTAATTCAAATAAGTGAATGAAACAGAACATTTGACTCACAAGGTGATTTTATAAAAGTCCCTTTTCTCTTTCACAGTTGCAGTTTTCTTGAATTTAACCATCCTAATATTGCACTCACTTAAAAACATTTATACAACTACTAATTGAAACTGAATCTAAGAAACAAATATGAATTTGGACTTTAAAATTTTATTAAAAGGTTTAAGAATACAATGTTTAAGATATCAAACTAAAGTAATTCATTTTATACATATCTAACACTTCGATAAAATTTTTGAAACATTCACACTAATTTTTATCAAACATAACAGTATAAAAGATATACACTAAAACGAATCTCACTGTTGACACCGGTCATCACATCTAAAAAATTTGATCATGCATTTTAGATACACTTTAAGACAAAGTTAAAATGCTAGAAAAATTATAAAACTTTAAAACACTTAAAGCAAGGAATATAAGTGATAAAATGTTAGTTAAGGTGATACTTCTTTTTGAGCCGTTCTCGAATAAGCAAACCTCTTATGAGCTTTTTCCAATTTCCATAAATACGTTTTTCATTTTTCTGGAAAATAATTTAAAAGTAATGATTAGTAAGATGTTAGAGATAAAGGCTGAACCAACAAAAGTTAAAAAAATAATAAATAAATCAGCAGAACCCCTTTACCCTACAGCATTCAAAGGATGAGGGAGGAGGCATGTTTTGAAGCTGCTGTGAATTAATTTACATTGATAAAAATAAGCTTAATACAATAACATGACATTTTGTATACCATTTGTCAAAATTACATTGCATATTATTGCAAATAAAACCTTTTTATAAACTGCATTTGGAAAAACACATATAGTAATAATTAAATATATCTATGGATAATTGCATATTTTTTTGCCAGGTCTGACACTTTTTTGTTTCATTTCAGGCACTAAATATTAAAATTACGTAATAAATTTGGGTGTATTTGCACATCTTCATGCCTACTTACACTAAAGTACTTCCACTATTTCTAAAGTAATAGTTAAAATATATATACAGTAGACTCCCGATTAACCGGAATCGGATTATCCAGGTTGCGGATTATCCGGGGCGGCTCAAAAAAAAGAGAGCTGAATACGGAAATGTGCTGGAAGACTGCTTTCTTCTAAACCCTTCATTCTGTAATGAACTTGTTCAGTTGACGAGACTGGGCTTGACCACCAGCAGCTGAAAAAATGGAATTGTTCCTCAGAGAAGGTACCTTTTCTTTGGGGGGGGGGGGGGGGAATCAGGCTTTCACTTGATCGCCTGTCCCGTTCAGGTGCCAAGACAGGTTACAAAATTCCCCCTTTCACTAACGTTCTTTCCTGTTTTCGCAAGTGGACTAGTCTTTTCTCAACCGGTTAGTCATATGACCCAGCTCCTGTGTCAGGTATTTTCTCCTGTTCTGGAATGTAGGGTCAGGAGATGATTCATCAATCATTGCAGTATTAGTGCTGTTTAGATTCACATGTGTTAGATGTTCTGTTCGTTTTATTGAGATGTCGAAACGCAAAAGAGTCGTTCTTAGTATAAATCAAAAGCTGGAAATAATTAATCAGAAAATGGACATACAGTGAAATCATTAATTTGTGAATATGAGATTTGTGGGGGCCAGCGATTATCCGGGATATTCGCTTAACCGGGATGAGGCATTTCCCAATCATCCTGGTTAATCGAGAGTCTACTGTGTATATATATATTTCTTAAAGAGAAATTTTAAAAGTAGGCATGAAAATATGCAAGTACAGGGAAACCTCTAAAGCGACCACCTCTCATTCTGTCGAAAAGTAGTCGTTTAGAGAGGTGGTCCCTCAATGGAGATTACTTAAAAATATTCAATAATAACGTTAAACATATCCAGAAGTGTCTAAAATCAATAATAATTAATTAAATAAATGAACTTAAACGCAATTTAAAGATTTTGCGATCACAAAAGCTTTTTCTCTCTCACCTAACGCCAGGGCTGCCGGATTTTAGCCGGGCCAAAAAAAGCCGGCCTTTATTAAAAAATATGTTTAAAATTTTTTTTCCAAAAAAGTATTAAATAAGAAATTACATTTATATCATTTACAAAATTAAATTATTACTGCAATAGCAAAATACTTGAAATAAGAATGAAAATTATTTAATAGAATGATACATTACAGAAACAGCAAAGCGAAAGTGCTGCTTATTAGCAATTTATTTAGATTCAATGCAATTTAAACAATTTGTTTTCAAAGATTTTTACTAAGAATTCAAAATTTTACTTAACATTACTATATGAACTAAAGATTACCAATCATTTGCCTTAGTCTTTAACTCATAATCTTTTGTATATTTTTAAGCACTTTTTTTTTTTTTAAACTTCCTTCAGAACCTTAACTAGTTCTCTGATCCAAATAAAAATAAAAGCTATTTGTCAAGTAAATTGCATAAAATAAAAAATTCCTATCTTGAAGCAGACCAGCTGGTCAACGTTAAATTGTACTAGAATGATATTCATCTCTAAAAATTTTAATGTTATGTATATAAAAAAAATCCTTATATAAAAGCGAGCCAAGTACTCACCACAGACTACTTCTTTTAAATTTTTGACATGAGTAGTGCTGTAGGTAAACATTAGTTTAGCTAATTAGGATTATGTAAGTATTTTGTTAAAGGAAAGGAGATACTTCAAATTAGTTTTCAGTTTTCCTACTCTTCTCGCCTTGAGCAAAAGACTTTTTTGTTTGTAGTGTAAAATATATGATAGAAAAAAAAATAATGAATATAGTTGCAAGTTTCAGTATTCTGAAATATTTTAAAGTAACTGAATTCTTAACATTAAAATATCAATTTTAAGAGAAGTATGTACTTGAATCTGTAGTAGGATAGCTTTGTTCATATGTATTAAGATAAGGTATTGTGCTCGACTATAGAAAAAACCAAATTTGATTCCTCTCTCAACCTGGATTTATTTTCCTTCTCCTTTTGTGTTGAAAAAAATAGATTCTGTATAGCTATAATAATAGGCAAGAGTTTAATGAGAGAGTCTCACAAAATTAAGCACACAAACACGAAAACACGAAAATGGTAATCAGTATTGTAAAATGCATTCAGGTTGTGTAACAAAACAATTCTGAATCTAATTTTAAATTAACTTCATTAAAAGAAAGATTTGAACTTCATTTTACACAAATTAACAGTAGCAACATAAATGGACAAAGTATAGATGCAAATAGTAAATAGTATTGTGTCTAATTGAAAAAGGCCAATAAAGACAGGCCTTTTTTTTAAAAATCCGGCTTTTTTGCAGCCCTGCCTAACGCATTCACTCAAAAAAACTAAAGTTAAGCGTTCTTTCGATTTCCCTCCTCTTTTTTGCATCCTCCGACTTTTCTGTTTAACTTTCCGTTGGTTAAAGTATGAAAAATTATTCCATATTAATCAAGATTATAAATGCCTTTATCATTATAACCTGTGAAATGGCAAAAAGGAAAATTTTCTGATCTCGACTCTTTTTGACTGTGCCCACTCTTTGATGAGCATTTCCTTTCGGATTTACCACTTTCATACTCCTTCATCCTATCTTCGTAAGTAAAGAATTGTTTTTTTTGTTAGATGCCACTTATAAAACGTTGAAAAATGCTCTTTAAATATCGATTGTTGATTATCAAAATGAATTATCTACTGAAAAGAAAGGCTTGTGTTCCAACCGCTCAATAACCACCAAGGGTTTTGGAAATGGGGTAAGAATAACACACTCCAGGGTTTATCGGAGAAAAAACGGGGATATCACTCTATCCTTATCTCATCAAGGGGACAATGTGGCAGGCCTGTTTGTTTGGGCTAATGTGTTTCTGCCTAGAAGGAGTTACTCAACGCACATGTGTTGGGAAAGCAAACTTCCTCCAAGACTTTCTGGAAAAAATGTCCAACAATTGACATCTGAATTGGAGGGTCACATGTCCCTCCAGAAAAGTAGAAAAGGACACAAAAGTTAAAGCACCGTTTTTTTACTGATTGTAGCAATTGAATGATGCAGAAATAATAAAAGTGACAGTAGTTTTTTTTTCCTAGAAGAAAATGTGGTTGTTTCAACAGGGGAACGGTTTAAGTGTGGTCGCGTAATGGAGGTCAAGTTAGCATTAAATTAATGCGGGGAAATTCTGTTCCAGCAAAAGTTGGTCGTTTAGAGAGGTGGTCGGCTAGAGAAGTTCACTGTACACCAAAATTTATTTATAAAAATATTTTAATAATTAGTATGTGAAATGAGAAATGAAACGAAAAGTTTCGCCTTGTCATGTCTGTTGCTATGGCAATATAATACAAAAATATTTTCTGAACTTCACACTAAATTTTTGGAAAATGTATGCACCAGGAATTAAAAATATAAATATTGTAATTAGATGAACACCTCCCTCTATAGTCTATACTTATCTATGACTATATAAGCTCAAAAAAAGAAAATCAAGTGCTCACTGTAATATTAAAGTAGAAAGAAAAGCACAGATATTATTTGTTAAAGAAATCTTAAGATTATTAAATTAAAAAAATTTTGGAAAACCAATTTCTTTCTCCCCTTTTATTTATTTATTTTTTTTAATTTTTAGAACAGTTTGAGAATTTTGGATCAGAAACATCCAGTTCTGTTGCATACTCAACAGGCTTATATGCAGTAAAACTACTCTATGGCAGACAATAGTGGAACAAAAAGATTTATCTGTAATAGAGAGGTGCCCCCAAATTTTAAGCTCAATTCTTTTGTGTACCATACTTTATTATTATTATTATTTTCTCCTTGTGAAGAATGCAAGCTTGAACTCACCTCTCTTTGTCTCTTTTTAGCAAGTTTTTGTTCTTCTTCCCAAGCATTCATAAGAGTATCTTTAAATTCTTCACACACAACAAAGCCATCAAATCTGGAAGTAGTAAAATTAATGATGCTGATATTAATTTTCATGTGAAGAACCAAATATAGTTACTAAAGGATATTCAATTATAATAGCCATTCAGATTTTATAATATAGTGTCACTACAGGGGGGGGGGGCAGAGGGGTGCAGTCCGCCCTGGGTGACGCCCTTATTTTGGGGGGCAGGTGGGGGTGTTGGGGGTAGCATCCAAAATGAATTGGAGTTTTTGAAAAATATGTATACTTCAGTTATACAATTTTACTGGTGCTATTTCTGTACTGAAAATAAATGTAGTTTACTGAGTTATACCAAATAAAATAGAAGTTCTTTTTTTCTACTGCACACCTGAAAAAATTTGAAACTACATAACTAAGTTTATACAACACAACAAAGTTTTTTTTTGTGTGGGGGAGGGGGGAGCACCACAAATTACCGCCTTGAGTGACACCCATGCTGGGAACACTACAAGGGGATTTTGTACACGGTAAGATTATTTGCTCCCTGGTACTATGTAAAAAAAAGGCAATGTTTTATTTCTAAAGACTTTGGTAGTCAAATATCACATAAAAGAAGTAAACCTGAGTACTAAAGTGGTTAATGGCAAATAGACTCAAATTTCATTCTTAGGAATACATTTTAAGAACACTTTTAAAATGTTATGATTAATTATATAAAAACTGCCAGAATTTTTGTTCACACTGTGGTTTACTGCTGTATTGACTTCCTGCTGTGAAAAATTCCCCACACAGAATGTACATTTGTAGTTGTTGTTATGGTCATTCCATTGTACCTTAGCTGTGACAAAGAAGAGTACTGCATTTTGTCTTGTACCTCAGTCATTGCTAGACAGGGCCGTGGCAACCTAGTGGTTAGCACGTCGGACTTCCACCCGGAAGGTCGCGCGTTCGATACCCACTGAAGACCACCATGTATACTTGGGGATATGTGCATGTAAAATCCGTAGACCCCACTACCTCTCCCTGTGCGTAAGCAATCCTAAGGTCTCGGCTAACAGGTAGGGGTCTGGTGGAGAAAAGTCATTGCTAGACAATTTATTTGTACTTTATATATCATCTGCACTCAAGTAAAAGTCGATAACCTCTAATTTAAAATTAGAAAAATTCATTATTATAATGAATTTTATATTTATGCTATCTTTCAAATTATTATGAAAAATAGTAAAAAAACTTTTACAGATCTTTGACTTCTATAATAGTGTTTCTGTTGAAATTTATAAATTACAATAATTTATACATATTATGAAACAACCAACTAAAAATTCTAATTGACTGCAGTAGTCCATCAAATAATTTTGTGGACTTTAATTTTTAAAAGAATGCTGATCTGCGCTTAATTCGAATGGGAGTTCACGCATAGAGTGTCTACAGATTTTCATAAGTGAAATTGTGTGACCTTCTCAGGACTTTGTTGTGACTGTTCGGTGATACATCGGATATTGATTCTACCAAATATTGGACATCTGATGTCACCTTTATGACATATAACTACCAGATATTTGGCTCTGATATTTGAAGTTTAAATTCTATACAAACTTGAAACCTCCCACAGATTCTAAACATGTAGTAAGTGTGTAATTCATGTATATTTTCAAAACATATTAATTAATCAATTGAAAAGATAAAATGGGACATGCTTCAATTACCCGATACTTTGTGCAGTGGTCAGATTGGATTACGGATAGCTAAAAACCTGTTGGATACCGGATATCTGGTGGCTTCTGGAAGGTGCCGTTAGTATTGGATGGAAAATTTTTGTTACCTTTGTGACTAATTCCCAAATTCGTAAAGTTTTGTAACCTGTAGACACCCTAATGGAAGCTGAACTCCAGCACTTCCTTTCAATTCTGTAAACTTTGACATATTTTACAGAATTCAAGCTAGTTATCAGGTGTGAGAAAATCAAGGTCTTAGGGCTACTACACTTTTTTTTTAATAGAGATTAAGTCCTAATACTAATGATATATCTATTTACTTTAATATTTACTTTTTATCTAATTCTTAAAATTCTTAACTCAATTTGACTGCTTTATCTTAAAATTTGATAAAAAAAAATATTACACAATAAAATTTCTTTCCAGAATGATTTATATGTATTTTCAATAATTTCCTATACTATCAGACATTTCTCAGGAAAATAATTTCTTACTAAATCAGTGACAATTTATCCATTTAAAATATTTTTTCAACATGTAAAGTACATATAAATGGCGTTCTGGTAACAGTCACTACGACAAAAAATTATTATTTTAAAATAAGTATTATCTTGTAAACTAGAAATAAAGCTTGATATTCTAGCAAAACTCCTCAAGGCCATTGACTTACCGTTTCTAAGAAACAGAGGGTCACCAAGTCCTGTAAACATATGTATTGTCTGTGTAAAAGTTACTTAGGTCCACTAGCAATTTGCTACATCCCTTTTTTCGCGAGGCTGTAGCCAAAAATTTTTTCCAAGGGGGGGGGGGGGACTTTAAACCTGTCACTTTTATCTAAATGCCGATAAATAGGTCAAAAAATAAAACATTCAATGGACTAGTCCTACAAATTAGAAATTCCAATAAATGTCCTCATGGCATAAACCAGTCTGTCATAAATCATCTCATAACAACCTACTGTAACAATTAAAAGTTTATAAAATATTTTTTTCCCAACCCAATTATTGTGCTTGGCTATATCTCAAAACAGAAATTTTAGATTTAGTGTGACTTTTACAAACACCAACAATATAATCTGGTGAAATCAAAATATGAAATAAAACTTACTTAGGACGAATATGCCCCTTGGTCAGCTCAAAACCAACTACAGCAGGAGAACAATCAATATCCAACTTCTGTGCAACGCGATTTATCCCTGGAACTAAAACATAATCCATTATTAAATGCATAATGAGTTTTTTTTTAAAAAATAATTATTTTACATCACAAAATAATAATTAATTAAATAAAAAGAACTCAAAACAATTTTATGCATAATTTACTAAAAGATAAAAAGCAATAGGTTCTAGAACAAATCATGAACCTTAATGACAATTTGATTTCAACATCTGAAATTACTCAGTGTTTCCCGACAAGATAATAAACTTGAGGATATATATATAAGCCCCATACATGTTAAAAGGCAGGAAACCTGGTTGCAGAAAATTAACAATTAAGTTTAAGTTAAAATTTAAGGGAACAAATATTACAAAAATTAATTATTTGAATTCATTCTCTCTAAAATATTCATTTAAAAATACAGGTTCAGCTTAATCCTTGTTAGAAGTAATTCTGAGCAAAAACTCTTGTATTCTAGAGTTTTCGAATGAAGTCTATATAACATAGTTTTTCTCCAGCTTTGATTGAAAAAACAAATCTTGAAATTGGAATAAAAATAACACAAATTCGAATTTTTGAATGAGAAATCATGCTTTTGTACTTTTCTCAGGAAAGGACTAGACTTTGTACCAAACTTCATTTTAGTTCATCAATTGTTGTGAATTTGTATATCAAACCTACACACAGACTAGCTCTCATACACATAGATACAGCTATGCACTCATATCAAGAAGCAAAAATTATCATTGCATGACATTACTAATTAATAATTATAACTAGGCCCCATAGATTTATGACCAACAAAAACTCCTAAAAACCGCACCAAAAATGCCATTAAAGTTGAAAAAATGCACTTAAGATTTGAGATCAAAATTCCAGTAAAGCATTTGAAATACAGTAAAACCTGTGAAGTTAACAACCTTTGTAAGTTGATAACCTGTCTAAGTTGACCACTATTGTCAGGAATGGATTTAGCCCTTCACCCTCTATAAGTTAACCCACCTGTCTCAACCTCTATAAGTTACTCACCTGTCTGAGCTGACCCCTAAAGTGTTGCAAAGCAAGTGGTCAACTTACACAGGTTTCACTATTAGTTTTTTGAAAATTTTTAATAGCAACATCATTAAATGACTTTTTAAAATAAATAAAACAATACACCAATACCTGGTAAACGTGTTTGGATAACTTTTCTATCTTAAATGACAAAATCTTGATTGCTCCGACTAATTAATTGCTTTTTTACATTACCAAAGACCGTAAAAGTAAGGTTTTTGTATCTTAAAAAACTTTTTTAAATTTAGATATAGTTAGGGTAAATTTAAAATAGGATCACTTTTGGATCAATTTTGTTCAAACTCACAGATTGTATCTATTCCAAGTTAAACCACTGACAACTTTTAAACGTCAAAAACGTTTTCTTCAATTTGTCTTCATTCAAGTTTCCAATTCTATCCTTCACCAACACTTTTAAGCGTTCCGTAAAATTTAATGAATGAATAAAACTAAATTTTAATTAGAAAATTACAAAAGAGCTAAAGTGTAGAAAAATGAGAAAAATACTTTAACAATGCTGTACAAATCTTTTAAAAATGCATAAAAACTGGAAAAACGTTGAAAAATGCAGAAAGGAAATCATTATCATCAACCCCGGGCCTTCATTATAATAAGATTAATTACTACGGCCAAAAGTAGCATGGCACGGGTGATTCCCAGTGTAAATTTTTAATTTTATTTGGAATTCACACAAAATTTTCGGAAAAAGTATGCACAATGAACATAAAATAAAAATTATATTTTTTGGTGAACTCCCCCCCCCCCCTCATTTCCCAGCACACAATACATACGTATATACACGTATAAGCTCAAAAAAAAAAAAAAAAAATCATTCAAGTAATTAAATTAAAGGTCTAATATTAATACCAGAAGTTTTTTTTTTCCAGAAATGTTATTCGATAATTTTTTAAAGTAGTACAAAATATTTTGCTTGTCTGAAGGTAGTAAAAAAGCAGATATTATTCGTCAAAGAAATCTTCCCCTGCAGCATGGGTTAATTGTAACATTTTGAATTTTTCCTGAAATATAGCTCATTCAGCTCTCCAGAGGGATCTAGCAGTGGTGCAGTCCTGAAAAAAAGTTGGGGGGACGCTTATACATAAGATAAGTAAATGAAATCAAAAGTGGGGGGACACTTATGTTAAAATGTAAAAAGTTTGGGGGGAAGCTTGTATTAAAATAAAAAGGTAGGGGGACGCTGTCTCCTTGCGTCCCCCTTCGGCTACACCACTGGGGTCTAGATGCATTTACTGTCTCTTAAATAAGCAGCAACAATTATACGGCCATCTTTTGAGAAGTGAGACAACTTGAAAATGCATTTTCGTGTTTAAAACAAATTATTTTTATTTATTTATTTTCTTCTTCTGAATTACAGGTATGTGTATATTCTGTAAAATAAAATATTTTACAGAATTTAAAGGTATTCATTTTATGTAACGTGAAAAAGACACTTATAAGATAATCCCATAATGGAAAATCTGGCTCTAATCTCACAATTAACCCTCTCATGCATGAAAGCCTCATATGAGGTGATATAAATTTTTGCTTCAAATTTTTATGCAAATTTGTTTTTGTGCTGCAATTTTCATGTAGTTACTGTCTACATTTGGAGACTAAACAGTTCTTGGAAACCCAAAAAGTTTCATAGGGTATTCAAAATAGTTAAAAGGTTAAGATATCTTTGGGAGTCCGTGGAGGATTCAAGAAAGAAAAGAAAATCTCAGTTTCGAATCAAATTGTTTATTTATTTTGAAGCGTGTATTACATTACTGGGAAGTTTGGTATTATTTTATAGCTTCTTATTCCTGATGAATGAAGTTGGAACACTCATTTTTGCCATGTTTGTTATTATATTGAATAAATATGGCAAAAAAGCATAAAACCTCTTCAAACAAGAACACGAATTTTCGACTATAAAGGACAAAAGTTAAGAAAATAAATTATTGCACAACAATCCTGAGATACTAAATTGGCTTGTAGCATATGAAATTTTTTTTAATAACACAAATAAATAAATGCATGCATGAGAGGGTTAAATCAGATTATGTCATGCCTAAATTTTTAGGAGTAATTAAGTACCCCTCTATGTGCATTACATTTTATTATTGACTCGCATTTTACTTACACGAAATATCATTTTAACTTCTGCTATATGACTGGTAAGGGATCATTCATAAATGATGTCATGCTTTTGTGAAATTGTGATGAGGGGTGGGGTTGAGAAGAAGTGTGACATCAGGCTCATACAATATAGCATGGCATGTGACAAAGAGAGGAGGGGGAGATATGTTGTAATGTTACATTTTGTGACCAAGGGAGGGGTGTCAAATATATGAAAAAAAAAGTGTGACATCATTTATGAATGGTTCCTAAGGGATACATATGAACTAAGGCTCGACCGATGCATCGGCGCCGATTGTTCAACGAAGTTGCCATCGTCATCGGCGGCAGATGTTAACTTTAGAAAAACATCGGCCCATCGGCCTTAAAAAACATCTAAAAGCCGATGCAAGGCCGATGTTTTTCGCAGGGACAACTTTCCAGAAAACATTCTGTCTTTCACTTTCTTTTTTTCTCCATAGCTCAATTTCAATTTCCATACAATAACAGGCAGTACATAAGTTTAAAAAAAAAAACACAAAAATAGTGTCTTTCTACAAAAGTATTTGATAAAAAATTCGGAAAACAAGTTTAAGCGATCGCTGACCGAAAACCTTCATTATTAAAATAGTTCTCTTTGAGCAGAATGCTCGCGAAATAGAATATGTTAAAGTAAAAGTCATAGAGGTTTCTTATGAGTACTACGTATTTGTTTTTCGCACTAGGTTAGTTGCCTCATTTTTGTCCATTTTTCTTTTAATAATGACTTAGTGCAGCGCTTCCCAACCGGTGGTTCGCGAACCCCCAGTGGTTCGTGTGATGTAGAAAGAGGGTTCGCGAAAATAATATTGCAATGGCGGAATTTTTAATTGCTAACGTAAAGAAAAAACGAAATAATAAATAAATAAAAGTGTAAAAATAACTTTTCCTTTTAAGGGGACTCGGCACCTAAAAATCCACCGAAATTGTGTATTCCGAAATTGTAAACAATAAAAAGTCAACTCAATCAATGTACGATAATAATTTTAATTTTTAACAGCGTAAATTTTTTTCTCTTTGCGTTGTTTTTTTTTTTTTTTTTTTTTTTGCTTCTTCGAACCCACGTGTTACAGTTTTTCTGCAATTACGCAGCAATCTTGTTGCATCTGCTTTTTGTGTGCGGTTGTTCTCTTTATTTCATTTTTAGTTTACAACACAGAAAAGATTGGTCAAAAATAAGAAAAAAATTTCCAGTATAAATTTTATGTGTCGCAATTTTTAAAAATTGAATTCTCAAAATGCGAGTTCGCGCGACAGGATTTAATAACATCTTAATAAAAATGCTAAAATTTCTTTATTTTCAAAGATTGATCAATGCATATTTTTTTTCAAAATACATCTTTTTCAAAACTACATGCAGTTTTTGTACGATAATTATTTTAATTTTTCCCCGTTTATACATTTTGTTTTTTGGCTTCTTTGATGCCACGTGTTAGACAGTTGATAGTTTTTCTGCTATTGTACAACAATCTCGTTGCATCTGCTTTCAGTTTAGAATATTTCTTGTACAACATAGAACATATTGATAAAAAATATGAATCAATTTTTCAGTATAAATGCTTATTGATCGAAATTTTATGTGTCCAAGTTCGACTTGTAATTTTCAAAAATTTAATTTTTAAAAACGAGTTTGGGATACAGGGTGGAACAATACCTTAATAAAAATGCTACAATTTCATTAATTTAAAAAACTGTCAACGTATATAAAAATATGTATTTTTTTTTTCAAAATACATCTTAATTTTTATAAACGATCACGTGTTTTCAGAAGATTATTTGTCAACAGAAAACTGCTGGTGCTCAAAATATTGGTTTATTTCGGTGTCCTTACATTGTGCTCATGGAAATATAAAGAACATGTCAAGTATTTTAGTGTAATTTTCAACTCATAAGAAAAAAAAATCTAATAAGTTTAATTCCTAAGACCCAGCATTCATTTGTAATGACAAAAAATCTCACGTCTATGTTTTTAAAGCAATATTCAGTATTTTTTGGCTATGAACAAGGCGAATTACTGCGAGCGAATTTTTAAAAAATTTTATTTTTATTTCAGAAAAAGAGCTTAAAATAACTTTTTTAATGAAAAATAAACATGTAATCGTTCCCGCTTTTCTTTTAAAAATGGGGGGGGGGGGGGGGGGGGATCATGAAAAAAAGATGAGAGGAGGGTGTTGACAGTTTCGTTAAAAATACAAACCCACATTATTTGTTAGTCTGTGTCATAACATCTGCATTCCTCTCCATGAAAAAAATAAGAAAATAAAGGCAGCTGCACTTGGCATTTGCAGTGCAGATGTTATAAAGTGAAAATGTTGAAGGAAAGGGAATTAGACCCGAGCCGATCCAATAGTTGTTGAGTATTTTTTTTTTTTTGCAAAGATAAGAAAAAAGAATTGAAAATCCTCTGATATAGCATTTTTTAATTTTTTAACCTCCAAATAGTATAATTACTTTACTACAATCGCGAGTGATTCTTTCAGTTGTAATTATTATGTAAACTTCCCCCAAACAATTTTACGGTGCTTGAATAATGCATTTATGCTTTTATAAACATAAAAATAAATAGTAAATGATTTAAATGACATTTTTGACAAGCATTCTACACGTTTTAATGGTTTAAAGCGACTTTTTTTTCCATCGGCCATCGGCCCATCGGCCAAAAAATGTCATCGGTCGAGCCCTAATATGAACATTCAATTTGACTACTACAGTTGTCAGAATAATGTGTTGGTTTTCAAGAATTACAACAATAGAGAAATATAATTTATTAAAAATTGCCCCTTATATACTCATACCACAACTGATCCTATAAGTGTAAATTGTAACAATTTTTTTTTTTTTTTGCTAGTTATTTAACTTAACATGACACTAAATATGATTGTACTGGCTATTATGAATATGGAAAACTGAAGGGGAAGGTTTGAAATTTCTTACTGCAGAATTTGATAACTCTACAGCAAAAAGTTGCTCAATTATAAGTAGAAATGTACATTTTTCTATACATTCGACTCCAGGCTCCCCCACATAGAAAAATTCTTGGCTTTACAATTTTAAGTAGAAGATAAAGTTTTAATTGCAAAAATATTTACTTTGTATGTGAACAGTTCCTACTGGAAGCATATTTCCTCTAAAAAGCTCAACATTTCCATATTCATTCCTTGGTATTTTTCCATCCTTAGCAACAGGTGGTTGATAAGGATCGGTCTGCCAGAAGCCAAATAATTCAAGAGGGACATCTTTCAGTATCACTCGATTTATCTGAAACATAATTTTTTTTTGTTGAAAATATTCCCAAATTAAACTATTAGCTTAATTTAGCATAGATAACAGTTAAAAATTACAATCAAAAATAAAAATAATTAATATTCTTATAATAAAAATATTTTTAAAGTGCACATGGAATCCAATTTTAAAGACAAGCAGGGCTCCCACCGCCTTAACAGAATTTGTAGCAGCTTTCGGAGCAGGTAAAATTTCCTTTTTGTATCAGTTTCGAGCAGAAGAATTTTAACTTTTGTATCAGTTTGGAGCAGAAGAAATAGACTTTTGTATCAGTTTAGGAGCCAAAAATATCAACTTTGTACCATTTTTGGAGGATTTTTTTCTTTATTTTTTGAATATTGACTGTTTTAAAGCAATGTAATTTTCATACATCAAGGGTAAGAGCAGTTTCAAGTCTTCAAAACGATAGGAAATGTAAACGTCAGTCATCCTTCAAAAACTGGATTATTTTTATATTTCTTAAGAAATTATTTTTAACCTATTCAAAAAGTAAGACTAATTAAACCTATAACCCTTATATGGGTGTTTTTCAATACTTTGGGGCCGTTCATAAATGACACGCTTTTCCCCCATGTATTTGACCCCCCTCCCCCCTTTGTCACATTGTGTCACATTTCAGCGGACCCCCCCCCCTCCTTTGTCTCATGTCACGCTATGTTGCATAATGCATGATGTCACACTTATTACCCCCTCCCCTCCCCTTGTCACAATTTTACGAACCCCCTCCCCCCCTCAAAGCGTGACATCATTTATGAATGATCCCTTTTCACAAGAAACAGATTATTTTTAAAAATGTTTTGTTGTTTTTTTCTTCTTCTAACAGTTAAGAATAGCTGGAAGAAAGCTTAAAATTTTCTTCTTTTCAAAAATCATTGCATTCTCTCTTTTTTGTTTAATAGCTAAAACACTATTCTTTCAAGAAAATAAGCAAAAACTAATATGAAAGGTTCAACTATTTTAAACTATTTATCATTAATTAAAATTTGTTTTTTAAATGGTACTTATTTAGGTATCAGGCTTGGAGTCGATTACAAAGAAACGTAATCGATTACGATTACGATTACAAAGGGAGAAATTGAGAGATTATGATTACGATTGTAATCCTTTGCCAAAAAGTAATTACGATTACGGAAGCGATTACAGTCGTTGAAAAATGTAATCGATTACGATTATGACATCCGATTACGATTTTGATTACGATTAGATTAGCATAAAATTATCCGATATTATGCATACCACTCATTTTTACAATAGTGTCATAAATCAAAAAGTTATCTCTTATTAAATCAAAAATTTAATTAAAAATCATAACTGAAATGATGATGAATGCAATTATAATGAAATAATTTCAACATCACAGTTCTGGAATTATGACGTCGTTGCAGAAATGAAAATTTGTAATATATATATATATATATATATATATATAATCAGGAAAGGAACATTCAGTATTTTTCGAATATTTAAAACTCATTTGAGGGATAACTACATTGATCGTATTTTGTATATAAGCAAAGACGATGCACTAAATGTATATATAATGCATAAGTGATTTACCTGGTTCATTGTTATTTTGTGTGCATACAATCAAAATTTAGTTGGCTGCAATTTCTGAAAATGTAGTATATTTCTCCATTGTATTTATTTTCTAGTATAAATTGTGCAAATATTTCACATAACACCAATTAGTTTACTGAAAATAATAATTTTGTATGATTCTTTATGAAATCACTTATAAGATGGGTATGAATTGCACGGGATAACAAAATATTCAGATAGTGTAAGAGATAAATAATCTTTTGAAAATAAATGCTGCATTTTAGAACAATTTCAAAAAATTTGAACATGAACATTCAAATAACTCTTAGCAAAATTAGAAATCGTTAAAAAGTAATATGAAGAATAATTATAATACGAATGACTATAATATTTTAAATAGATTTTTGTGGTGTTTTTTTAACATGCACGAGCATATAATTTTTTCCCATGTACTAACTGTTTTAATAAAAAAATAAAGTGCAAGTAATTTTACAACACAAATTTAACGTACAAGATTAAACTGAGATACAGAATTCTGTTGAGGTAATTCTAAGAAGAAAAAAATAATTAACTTTTAAAACTAATTCCTAAATATTAATTCATGCATGTAAAAAAACAATTGGGAGAATGTCTGAACATAAATCACTTTTTCTTTTACATACCTATTAATTAAAAAGAATATTAGCAATAAAATATAAATAAATTTAAGATTTAAATGTATGTACTTTTTTAAATATTCGAAGAACATATTTAAAAAAATAATAATAATCACACGTACCAGGGTTAAGATTTCATGCATCTTAAGAATAGAGCATCATGTAACGCCAGCTCCTAAATTGCTGAAGTGTAAATGTGCTATTCTTTAGAAAAATTCTTCACTTCGGCCGTTAAAGAAAGGCGAAAACGCAAAAGGCATTTCGTATCTCTGTATGTGTGTAGGTGATAGTACTCTTTCCACTAGATTTTCAGGGGGCAGTCTGCTTCGATTATTGAACGGGACCCACGCGGAGAGAAGAAAGGGGACACTCTCTTTTACTCGCGGTGATCCCGTCCAGACTCTCGCCTATTGCCCAACCGTTTGAATATGTTTTAAAGGGGTAATTAAGGAAGCAAAATGACCGATGCATTTCAGGGCTTTGGTCCTTCTATAAACACCTTCCCCTCTCTTTTATCTACCCCGAAATCTTTGACTTGCGGACAGATTACCGCTCTTTTATCGAAACTGGACGACGCGAGGAGACCGGAGAACCCCCCCCCCCCCCCCCCCCGTGAGAGCCCCAAGGCGATGCGAGTGACATATCCACTCTTTCTTCTCGGGCTCTCCAGCCATTCCCCGTGGAGAGTGGAGCCGCAATTAAGAATTCTGAGAGACCGCAACAAGTAGGACAACAAGCGTTTCTATCAGACTATTATATGGTCCTGCCAAGAAGGCTCTGCGACCGCCCCACAGAACCTTTTATATTATGATCGCCCGTAGGTTACAGACCGCTTAGGATAGGACTTCAGTACACAGCTTCAATCCTTTTTCTTGTAACCTTATCTCTTCTATCCAATGGTAGAGCTAAAATTTCAGCTTTCAGCAGGTCAAGATTACACGATTGCAGGACCAGCAGATTACGGATTTTTTCCTTAAGATTACGATTAAAATTACGGGAGAAAAAGGATTACGGGATTACACAATTTCGATTATGATTATGAGAATATGCCATCGTCAGATTACGATTACGATTTTGTCAAAATGTAATCGATTACAGCCGATTACGATTACGTAATCGCGATTACTCCAAGCCTGTTAGGTATAATCATTGTGATTAGAATAACAGTAAAATTTTGAATGAATTAAATATAATTTCATATTTTATCAAAAAATATATTTGAAGTCGATCCAATTTTTTACCTGCAGTAATATTTATTATATTTCAGATTAAAAAATATTCCTTTAAATTTCAATCCTAAATGCTCACTTAGATGCTTTGGAAGTAATTAATGGCACTAAAAGTAAATTGCAGAGTTTCATAATTTTGCAGCAAGAAAATTCAAGAACCAAATTGCATTTTTCAGTTCTATAATAGAAAGGCAAAATGTATTTCTTATTATATGTTGATAATTAAATGTCTAACGATTTATTTATTTTTTTTTCCAACAATTTAACTGTACATCTTTCAAAAATAGTGTAATAGTTACAATTACATTTCAAGAGTCCTAGGGTTACAGCAATTGGGTGCTGAAAGAAACTAAATTTAATTAAAAGAAAGAGGAAATGTATGATAATTTCATAACTTTCAAATCCAGTTAAAAAATTGAAACTTTAAGCAAGTGTACTTTTATGAGGTCGTTCATCCACAACAAAATTTGTATTTCTTCTAATAATAATGCTTAACATATTTGCTAAAGATCATCAATTCATTAAGATATACATGCTTTTTTTAATGATTTTCTAACTTAACTAATTTTTTTCCTTATTTTGATCTTTATATTTATGTTTTTGAATTGCTTGTGGTTATATGATATAGATTACAGAGCTTAAAGAGTAATGAGAAAAGAAAAAAAGCTGAAATACAATGTTTAATTTTACAGCGTTTGAAAGTCTACCTCTAAACACTTTCGGGAACAAATATATATTTTCAAACAATGTTTTTATTTAAAATAAATATACATTTTATTTATTTACTTTGAGAAGAAACATTATAAATAGTTGAAATGAAAAAATCTGATTTTTGTAGGGGATGCAAAAAGATTGTAGAACGTATGCGTTCCTTTGCTTGCACGTGGAAAGTAGGCTTAAGGAATTTGAAAAAATTGGTATAATAGAGCAGCAATATTTTTAACATCTGTTCTGTGATTGATTTTTCCCATTGATTAGTATTTCCTAAACATTAGAAAACAAAGTGCTTTGAGGAAAAACGCTAAGTTTATTTTTTTCACGTTTCATGAAATTAAACTTTTTTATCTATTTCAAGAAAAACTTACCAAATAAAATGCTCAAAATAAATAATGATAAGAGGAAAGATTTTTCTCTCTATAATACTACAAAATATTAGAAATCGTATCACTGTTTCTTCTACAAGCGTGGGATGCATCACTCATTCTGCTCAAGTTTCTCATCCATATTTGATGTTCCTAAGAGAGGGTAGAGCTAATATTCATTAATAAACTGCTTCAAAGGTAAAAAATTAGTTGACTAAAGGAAAAATGTATCGAATGTCGATTTTAAGGTTAAAAAAATATAATATCTAAAAAAATTTCGATTTTCCCCCCCCAAAATCGATATTTGGCGCAATTTTTGCGAAGAAACGCATTTTGTAGCAGCATGCAGCAGAAAAATCATTTTGGCGCAGTTTTGCGCAATTGGCGCAGCCGTGGGAGCCCTGAACAAGCTATCTACTAGATTTGTGGTAATGGATACATTAGTTCGATTTAGAAACGTTGAAGAGGAAAAAAAAAAATTCTCGAAATACCCTCCCCCCACTAAGATCTACATAATGGGATGAAACCTATTTATGTACTAGTTTAAAAAAAAAAAAAACAGGAAAATTTAAGTAAATTGTACTACAATCAAAATTACACCACATTTTTTTTTCTTTCTCCAAGAAAAAAAATCATTCAAAAGTTATAAATAACATTTAAAATGAAAACCAAAATCAATTTCATGGAACCCCTAACTTGACAATGATCCTGCAATTAGATATGAACATAAAGCAGATGCAAACACTGAATGTTTCGTTGGCACAGGGATTCTTTCCCTATGCAGTATTATTAATGAATGCCTTTTCAAATTTGAAGTGTGTAGATTTAATATGAAAAATATTCCATAAAATTACTAGATAAATGAATGATCAATTTTAAGTAAATGAGATTAATTTTGTAAATTTACTTTTTGTGAAAAAACTGATAGAAATATAAAATTAGAAGTTTAAAGAAAACTCAGTTAGAAATTAATTTCAGGAAAATAATATAAGCAACTTATACATCTGTAAGTCCATTTTTGGAGTCAGTTGTCGGTACTATATTAAACTCACAAACACTCATTTGTGAGTTTAATAGAGTACCGACAACGCCACTAACAACACAACGGTTACAAATTTTTAAAGCTCCCATCGGACATTCTAAACTCTGAGGCATGCATGGAAAAGTCTAGTCTTATAGTATTAAAAATGTTTATTTTTTAACCTCATTGTAAAATTTCGATAAATGGACTTAAGATATGGACTCATTGCATAAGATATAGACTCATTGCAAAAACTCAATAAATGGACTTACTATGGCTCTCAGGTACACATATTTAAGAACCCTTTTATGCTAAGAAGGCCCAAGCACATTCTTGGCTACTATTACATTTAATTTTTTGTAATGCAAATAATTTTTCATGTTCTTAACAATTGGAATCGAACATAAATGGATTAACAAAATATTCAAGCAAGATATTAACAATAGGATGACCATCTGAGTCATAGAATTTTTTATAACTTTTTTACTGTGGCATCATGCTAAATTTTAGAAGCACTAAATTGAACAATATGTACTTAAATTACTATTTCAATTCATCCAGAAGAAAATGAATTTGCTTATCTTTTGCCTGTAAAGAACAACTAATTTTTTTAAAATTGTAAAAAGAAACATTTATTAATACCTTATCCCATGTTAAATGAGTTGACATCTTGTAAGGTTCTTCACCGGGGCGGACCACTCTGGAGTTTTTAAACCACTTTTCTCGAGACTGTAATTTGACCACACAATCTCGAGGATAAATTGGTTCCCCTCTTAGAAAACCCACTGGAGCTGCATCAGGGGGATATAAGGCTTCAAATTTAAGCAAATGTCTCTTTAGTGCATAAAGAGGATGATCTTTCAGCCTATAAAAAGAGAAAAAAACAACTTTTAATCACATGTAAAATAAATTCATATAATTTATTTCATAAGCAAATCCAATTGAAATAGGTTACATTCTCATGCATAGGTTGACATGTGTATAAGTTGGACACTAACTTTTAAAATGAATCATGCATAAGTCAAATCTCATTTCTCCGAATATTATACTTTTTTTATCTTTACAAATTCTACGCAAGTACGCCTCCCTTTTTTCTTTTCTTTTTTGAGCTTCTAAGTTTTATCAAAAATAATCTGTAAAACCCACAAGTATTTATAGTACTTTTTGGACCCATCCAAACTATAACTGAAATTCTAATCATTTGCAAAGAAGTGATTAGTGGCTTCAGATCTTTCAACTGAAACTCAAATGTTTAAATGTTGAGTCAACTTAAACACAAGCCTCTACTTTTTTTACAGCTATTTTAAATTGACAACTGCACACACACAGCCAGGAATGTAACTAGAGATGGGGGGGGGGGGGGGGCAAGATCTTTGGCAGAATTTAGAGGCATGAAATTGACCAAGTGTGTGCGTTTTTTATTGCATAATATCGAGGGGGAGGGGCGCTAAAGCATGGTTCCTGTTAGAAAATTACCTAGTTACGTAGTCCCTGCACACAGCTTTTCACTCCTGAGCGCTGAAATCAATTACAATCAGTTCTACTTAGTTTGGAAGAAATCAAAATTATATTCAAGTAGGCTTTGAGTGCAGCTAGCTCATTACAAGTTTCCTCCCATTTTTTAAACATATTAGTGAACAAGCAGTTTTATATGAGTGACTATCATCTATATAAAATGAAAATCAATTTCCTCTTACTTGTGGCCTTATGCATCAACACATCCTATTTTCAACTCTTTAGATGGATATCCCTTTTTTCCCCAAATTTTTCAAACAAAAGCTTAAAATTTTCACTGCAAATTTGTGGCATAATACTTTGTTATTTACAGAGCAATTTTACATTAGCAAATAAAATATAATATGAGTTTTATTCTAGAAAACCAAGCTAAAAATATAACAAAAAAAGGTCAAATATTTCCCAATTTCCTTTGCAATGATACTCTAGACTAAAATTTCAAAAGTATATTTTTAGAATTCTGTTTTAAGAACTTTTTGGTTTTCTCCCACTCAAAAAATAAAATATATCTTCTATATATGCTCTGTAAAATACCTTATATATGTGCAATGTACATTACATTAATGATGCTTCCTTTCTTGAAAATCATTTGAAGAATGCACAAACTACACTTCACTGAACAACATTTAGACCAATTGAAAAAAATCATACATACAAACCTATTTTTATTTGTTGACTTACCCTGCTAAAGTTTGAGGAATAGGTTTATGAATCAATGTCATATCCATTTCATCGTCTTCCTCCATGTTAATTTTGGAACGAGGAGGACAATATGGTTTAATAGTTTCCGTCCACCATTCGGATACCACTCTCAACTTCCTAGTAACTATCATAAATTCACTACAATAACGACTGGTGACATCTTTTACGTATGAATCATTGTCATAGGCTATGACATAAGATACTGGTTGGTGAGCCAAGGCTTCAAATTCATAAGAATTACCAATAACTTTATTTACACAATCAATTGATATCCATCTTCTGTCTGCTTTGGAAAAAATTTCTGTCCAGCATATAATTTTATCAGACTTATAAAAAAAGTCGTATGAATAATTATTATGTTCGGATGAAATTTTCCGCTTCTTCTGTGTTTTTTTAGTATTGCATTTAATATTTCTTTTTGATTTAACTGGCATAAAGTCATCCACATCGCTTTCATCATCAAATGTATCTAAGTTCTTCTCAGTCAAGTTCTTTCTTTGCTTTCTGGGCTTAAATTTGGATTTGTTTTCACCTGTGGAATTATTAACCATAGTTTTGGGATGTATAGGTTCACTTTGTTTTGTTTTTCGACTACTACCGTAATCTTCAATGTCCGACTCTTCATCAGATGAATCACTTGCTATAAAATCTTCATCTTTAAAGCTGTCGTCAGTTTCATCATCGCTAATTTTGTAACTCTTTTTCACAGATTTCCTTATTCTAGGGCTCTTTTTTAAACAATTAGATTGCTTATTTTTAATAGTATCCTTTGAAGGTTTCTTTGTCTGGACGGATACTTTTTTTGCAACCTCAATATTTGATTTCTCTTGACAATCATCATTTTCTGACTTAACAGAAGCCTTTTCAACATTTCTCTTTGGTTTCAGTAAATTCTGAGCTTTAAAACTTACAGGATATAAGCTCATACAAAATCTAGCTTTAAAACCCAACACACGTGCAATGGCTATAAACATGAGATTATAATATGAAATATTCACAGCTGTTTTATTCTGAAAACTTCTGACAATATTAAGAAATATATTTGTGAAAAAACCAGACTCGGATGCATAAGAAAAAGACTTACAAAACCACAGCATAATATCTCTTAAACTACCAACATTTATTTTTTCAACCTTTTTGCCTGAAGTTTTGGAAATTATTTCATTGGGAATAAAAGAAAGTGCCATAGCTTTCACTACTGGAGAATTCAAGATCTTATTCAGATGAAACCCACGAGCCAAAAGACATAAGAGATGAACCTTATGTACAAAAAGTTGATTATTTCGACGTATTTTGTTTACATTTAGCCTAGCCTCTTCCAATTCTCTCTCTCGTTTTAGTCTCCGTTTTTCTTTCTTTCTATCATTATAAGCAATTGTTATTTCAACTCCTTGATGAAGAATATCTGGTTTATAATCTTCAAGATTTTGTTCTGCCTTTTCTTCGACTTCTTCCCACTCAGAATCACTACTTTTAGATTCGTCACTTAAATTCAATTCTTTATGATCATCATCATTAGTAATGTTAGAATATCCTTGCATAATAGTACTTTTATTTTCAAATTCATTTACAAGGTTCCAAACTTTTGAGTTCTGTATTTGATTGCTATCATCTTCAAGTTTATTTACAACACTTGAAGTTTTCAATTTGTCAGTAGTTCCTGAACACTTTTTTATGCTAAGTATTTTTAAATTTTCATCTTGTGAAGATTTTTTGAAATCTTTAATATTATTTGGTATATCAAATTTCGCAGCACTAACCAAAATTTTTGATTTAGATGCAGTTTTGGAATTTTTCCTCTTACCAGAAACTTCTGCCATATCAATTTCGTTGGTAACACTTGAAGAATTCACCAATTTTTTAGCATCCCTTGATGTCTGAAGCATGTTAGAAGCATTTGAATGTTCCAACTTATTAATGGTTTTGGTTTTGAAATCTTTCGCCGTGTTGCAGTCTTTTGAAACTTTTACTTTATTGGAAGTATCTGAATTTTCGAATTCATCCGAATGCTCAATACTTTCTAATTTAGCAACTTTTGAAATATTGGAACGTCCAGTCTTTTTAACAGCATTTAAGTTTCTATTACGAGTAGCAATATTTAAATTCTCAACCTGACATTTCAGAGCAGAATTTTTTGTTCTTGAGCAGCTGCTTTTTTTAGCATCTTTAGATTTATATCCAACAGTATGTAGATTGGCCTTAGAAGACATTTTTTTACCTTGGCTATTATCTTTAGTTTTCGTCTGTGGATGTAAGTTCAAGTTAGTTGTAGAATGTGGGCCTGTATATTTAGGTAAACCCAGATTAGCATTTGAGTCTTTTCTTTGCTTGGAGGACAACAAATTAGTTTGGTCAGTAAATTTTTTATCAATGTTCTCCATTCTCACTAATACAACTTGTAATGTCTTCAAATTTTTTCCAAGGCACAAGTTTTTGAAATCATGTTGCTTATTGTTAATACTTGATTCATGACATTCATTTTCATCACATGTTGAATTGTTGGACAGAGTGCTACTATTGCAACTCATATCAACTGAATTATTCAAAAATATGCCACTATCATTAGAACTTTCATTACAATATTTAGTTTCCTTCCTTACTTCCACTTTAATAATTTTTCCATTTTTCTTCTTATATTCTTTTATACTACTTATATTTTCAGACTTTTTTGACTTGATTGGAGTGCTAGACAAATTTGATTTATTTAGTACTCGATTTGATCTGGTGCTAAATTTTTCTTTGATACTATTTGAACTACCAATCCGAACTGAAATAAATCTTGATTTCTTCTTTTCAATCAACTCTTCCTCATCATATTTTCGTTTTCTGGTATAAACCATTGTCAGCCTAAAAAAAATCAATAAATACAATGATACTAAGATAAATCATAAAATAGCAAACAACATCTTCAATTTGAGAGGCAGAGAATTGTGACCCAAGTTAAAAAATCTGAAAACTGCAATAATAAAATCTTAACATTATTACACAAAGCTCATTTTTTCCCCTTTCTTAGTGCTTAACAAAACAAAAGTCCCTACCACTAGCTTATCTACATTTCTCATGAAAACCATTGATAAAAAACAGGACTAACTAAAGATTCTGGATATTCGGAAACTTCTGGATTATGGATCGCAGAGATCTGGATTTTTCTTTAGAGTACATTCACACACCTGAGATACTTTCCATAATGATTGACAATCATCCTGAAGGTTTCTACTTTCTAACATAGGCCCATCATTTAAGGGGCTAGGAGTTTAAAATTGTTCTCCTTGGCTTTGAAGTATATGTATTTATGTGTGCGTATGCATTTCATTTTATTTATTTATTTTATTCCTCTTCTTATTCAAATATTATATTGAGTATGTACAGTTTCCCTTTTTTAAATCCCCTCCCCCTGAAAAAAATTAAAATGACTAACCTGTACTGACATAAGAAAACATCAGGTAAAATCTATAATTTTCTTCTGCGGGGCTTCCAATAAAAGCGTTACCAAACTGCAAGATTTGGTAACCATATTCAGAAATCATATTTTACAAACATGCAGGACCTCAAGAATGACTAGCTATTTACAAAGGAAATACAATAAGCCGCCTTAAAAGAGGTAGAAGACAAAACCCATTTACATACAGTATCTGAAATTGACCCTATTTACAATGCATCTTGAGTTTGGAAATCATCCCTCTTTGGACCTGGAAGCGACCAGGAGCAAAACTGTACCAGCACTGAACCTCCTTTCCCCCTTTGTGGGGATTTTCTTATTGGGGTTTTAAAACACCTCCAAAGAGCTGGGTTAATGGGTGGCATTTGGGTTACGTAAATGGCGCCTAAGATTCTAGAGTAAAGATTTGTGTTCCATTCAATTTGAAAAATTCTATGGAAGCTAACTTTGTTTGGATACATTTGTGTAGCTTTAATTAACAATTACTTATTTTAATTATTAACAAGCATCATCATTCAGATGAAAATATTATCTCACATTTTAAATTTTTATGCAATTTGAAAGTGAGTGAATTTTTGTGCATGAAAGATTAAATTTGAGCAGTTTCTAAGTTAATTAGAACAATGAATAATATTTTTTAGCACAACTTCATGGTTTTTACAAGGAACAACATAATTGTTACTTCTTTTCAATCATTACTATACATATCTAGCAGTTGATCAATAAAGAAACTAGTAATTTTTCAGGAATACTGATAATATTCTCATAGGGATTTTTGCAGAGGAAGTCATTTTTAACTGCGAGTTTTATGGACTGTCATAGGCGTAACCAGGGGGGGGGGGGTTTGGGGGTTCAAACCCCCCCCCCCATTGGGTAGTGACTTATTTAGGCACACAAAAAAATTTCTGGCTATGTCCTTGCAAAGCACATATTTTTTTCTTCCTAAGAAAATTAAACACATACAGGGTTCACACTGAAGAAAAATACAAGGTGGAATTTCCCACCTTGACCAAAATTTTAAGTGGGATTTTTAAAATTTAAGGGCAAACTAATATATTTTGAGTGGGATTTCAAAAAATATTGCGGGAATCGCGCAATCCCGCGGCCTAGTGCAAACCCTGCACATATGCATATGATTTTATTTCCTCTTTCTCTGAAGGGTCGTTCGTGATCATGACCAAAGTATGCAGCTCATAATAATAAAGAGGACTTTTCATCTGGTTATAATCAATCCCCTTATCACCTTGGGGGGAGGGTTTTGCAGCAAAATGTGGCTTCAATCACCGTACCACACACAGACAAACAGAGATCCTTTCAATCACTCCAGAGGGTTTTCTTTCCTTGATGTCTTTTTTACACAAAGGCAGCAATTTGGGATGGAGTTGTTTTCTGATAAACCTGTTGTAGGCACTGGGGTCTAAAAATGAAGGACCCCTAGCCAACAATTGTCCTAATAGGTTAAACCCTCAAGCCAGGAAGGGATGCTCATCAAGAAACTTAAAGAGCAGTTTGTACTTATTTATGACTTCCTGTCCAAACACCCATTTTGGTAACATCATTTTTGTAGATGAGCCGATTGGAAAACTGATGAACTGTATTTGCATTGCATTCTCATTTACAGATGTTCTCTCATCTCTTATATTTTAAATGTTTTTTTTCTTATTATGGTCCATTGCTGATTGCATTACGACTCTGGTAATCATCCGTTCAACGTTTCCAATCTCACTGCTACGGTTTAATGCTGCATTTTAATTTACAATCAAGTATTATTTATATTTTAGCTAAATTTTTAATTATTTTCGATACATAATAATGTTTGCACTCCAGCGATGGGGACACGTTCGTCATCCAAAAAGAAAAGAAAATTTGATTCAGACGCTTCCCTACATCTGAGGTATGTTTTGCTACAAATTTAACAAAATTTTTGGAAATTTATTGTAGGGATGAGCATTTTTGAAAGGGGAATTTGGATTTTTTTTCTCTAAAGTTCCACTATTTCCCAGTTTTAATATTATGAATGCTTGGACATAGAAGATTGCTTAGCGCTAAATATTGAATTTTCTATCGCGTTTGATTTAAAAAATAAACTAATAGAATAGTAATGAATGTTTAATGTTTTTGTGAATCAAGGCGGTATCCACAGGGGAAGAGGGACCCAGGGGCCCCCCCCCCCCCCCCTACGAAATCTTTTGCAATGTATCATATATTCCTCCCTGAAACTTTGCTTAACATAAGTGTGGCGAAATCTGGGGCCCCTAAAAAATATTCTGGATACTGCCTTGGCTCCGGAGCAGAGGGAGCATGTTAAGAATTAGGAAGGGAAAGTGTGTGCTTCAAAATTATACCCTTTATATATACAAAATATATATATGACTAGAAATGATGTTAATATGATTTTTTTAAAATATATGATAGCTTTTTGATGTATATATAGTAGATGTATGTTTAGATCTTTGGTGAAGTTAGAGAAGTGGGTATTTGGGGCTTCCGCAACTTTAATTTTTGTAACTTTCTTACATCTATAATGCTTATGCTAACTCTGGAGACAAGGGTTCAAAGGCTCTCCCCAGGAAACTTTTTGAAATTTTCCTAGCAATGCAATTTCGGGATACCTTGGTGATTTTGAGGAAACAGAAAGGAGTTTGGTTATTCTCCCCCCTGCAATTTTTTTCAAAATAAAGTCTTATATCTTTTAAGTTACTTTTGGTGTCGCTCGTGATATTGTTAAAGTGCCCTTTTCCCCTTGAAAGTGTTTCTGAAAGTAAAGTGTCTTAAAAGCGTAATTTCTCTTTTCTTTTTTTTTTTAAAAACTTGTGATCTGAATTTTTTGCGGGGGGGGGGGGGATTGATTTGCTCCAAGGGGGTAGCTCCCCCCCCCCCCGGGAGATGCCTGAAATAAACACGGAGTATATCTTTAGAGACAATTATTTATGACTAGTAAATTTTCAACTCTTTTACACTTCTTATTGGTGTTTAGTCTGTACATTTTTAGGGTGACCCCCCCTTTCACCAACCCTAGTTACGCCTATGTGGACTGTTGACCATATTCTAATGAGGCTTCTTTGACAATGTCATCCTTATTTTCCTAAGAGTTTTGATATTATAAAAACAAGAAAAGAAAATTAATTCTTCGTGTAAATGAATCCATTGAAAACATTTTAAAAGGCAACAGAAGGTTGTTTCAAGAAACTCAAAATGCTTGCATATTAATTTATGTGTATATGCTTGGAATTTTAAAGGCCATATATAAACCATAACAATATACAAATGAGTTAGAACCAACCATAATTGTTTATGAAAGTAACTGTACTAGAACGTAGGTGCTAGGATGCAGAGTGTTCATTGCAACAATTAAATGAGAACTGCTATGTGTAGTGGAAATTCAACACTTTATAAAAAATATCTATATACATTACAGGGTCCATCCAGCATTTTTAACAGGGTTCATTTTTGTGAATTTTAGAAAGATTTTTGTGAAAATTTAAACATACAGTGATTAAAATTTTCATTTTTTGGCCACTTACTTAATAAAAAGTTCTGTGAAAAGTACAATTTGGTAGTTTGGAATTTTGTGAAGGGTCCATTTGATTGACTGGATTTTTGGAAAGGCTGTTTTGATTAATTGGAATTCTGTGAAGGGTCAAAAAATAAACCCCAATTTCCTCTGGCACGATCCCTGACACATATAAATACTTTTACTTCTGAAGTAATGATTAGAAAAGAGAAAAAAAAATCAAAGTTTAGAATTAAACACTAAAAATTTCCCCACCTTCACCCAACATGTGTCAAAAATATTGTTGAAACCAGCTGCTGTTAGTTGTGAATCAAACAATTGTGCACTTAATTTTACATTCAGTGCACTCAGTGATGTAGTCCTGGAATTAAAAGTGGGGGGGATGCATACATATACGAAAATCAAAAAGTGGGGGTACGTTTATGTTAAAATTCAAAACAAGTAGGGGGATGCCGTCCCTCCTTGACTATACCACCGAGTGTTGTTTAATCAATTTTCTATTTCATAAATGAAATAACTTTGAATATTTGTTAACTTACTCATTTAATAAAATCACACACCAGTAATAAAAACTGAAACTTTTTGTTTTAATCAAAAACTTTATTGAAAATTTCAAAAAAAAAAATTTGAAAAAAGAAAAAAAAATTCTTAAGCTCTTAAGAAACGAGGATTAAACAGAAAGATAATTTCACGTTAAATTAAAGCACAAATGAGCATTAAAACGCAGACATATGTCTGCGTTTTAATGCTCATTTGTGCTTTAATTTAAAGTGAAATTATATTTCTATTACTTTGCACAAAGTTAAATTATTATTAAGGATTAAACATTTCGTTAAGGAGGTGAATTCTACATTCTAACATTGCTTATCCATCTGGATTATTATTGAGTGGTGCTCATGAAATAGATCTAAAACACTTCTATTAAAATTACAAACAGATAAATTGGATCAGGGTTATGATTTGCAATTTGAAAGTTTGAATAAATTATGCTTTGCTGTTCAGAATAATATTTTAAACTTTAAAAAAAAAAAACTAATAATCGGGTTTTAATGCTGTGAAATATGTTATACACACATGTACACAGGAACCTGTGAAGTTTTGCTTGAAATAGAGGTTGTTAATGCAACATTTTATGTTTAGAACAACTTTCTAACATTAAAATCAATTTTCAACAAAAAATTTCAAAAATGATTTAAATCGATGATTTTTTCAAAAAAAACAAAAAAGCTGATTTAAATTAACAAACCCTTTCCCCCCTCTACCCAGTTAAAAATTTTTTTCATACTTTTTATACATTTTTAAAAATCTATTTTGAAATAAAATTTTTACGTTTTCACTCTACACAAAGATTAATTTTTTTTTATAATTAAAATTGGACGAATTCTAGTACAATAAACTTTATTCAAAATTTAACTCTGAAAAACATTTTAAATGTCTTACATTTCATGCATAGGGAATATATTTTACATGATTTTTTTATTTACTACAAAACAATTAAATAAAATTTGAAATTGCCAAATAACTATTGTGGAGCGTCGAAAATCAGTTTCAAATAATGCCTTTTAAAAGCAAAAATGCTTCTAGGGACTTTCTGCAAGGTTCAGTTTTATTTAAACTTTCAAGTATTTTGGAGAAAATCTGAAAATTTAAACTTTCCAGTTTTAAAACAAACACATTTCTTAAATATCTCCCCCCCCCTTCTTTTCCCATATTTTAAGCAAAAACAGAAGCTACTTCTTTTTTTAATAAAATAAAAGCAAAAGTCAATATAATGCAAAAAAAAAAAAAAAACTCTAAAGCAAAATTTTTGTTGATTCGTTTCTTTCTTTTTTTTTTTTATGTGGATTATTTCTTTGTGTATTTGTTTAACACTTTTTTAAAGATTCTTTTAAGTCGAAGTTTTGTTAAATTTATTACTCATTGCTTGGTTTCACAAAACGTTTATTATCTTTATTGACTGAATTAACTATCATACATACATGCAAATTTTAGATGAAAAACAGCTTAAAAAAACAACCTCATCTATATATAAGCATGTGTGCTTCTGTCAATCATAGGAGAACCATACATAATTTGACTCTCTTACCCTAAGCTTTTGAAATATTTATTTATAAAAAAAAAAAAAAAATCATTGCCCCAGCTATTAAATAAATGCTAAAAATGTTTGAATAAAATCTGCAAAGATGTTGCTTCTAATTGAAGGCACAATCATAACTTACCCAGACAAAATTAAAAAGCCCGTGCGCGGATGATTTTTAAAGTCCCCACTTGTTTCTTCTTGTTGCAGATTGCCAGATTGCAAACAATGACGTAATCCTTTGCGCGCGCTTTTAGCATACCGTAGTTACAGTTACGAGCACTTCAGTGATTACGGAAAAATAATACCTACTGCTGCAGTAATAAAAGTTTTTTTGATCTAACATCTAACCTTTGAAACATAAAACGAGCTATTGCGACTCAGTTTTTTTTTGTTTCATAATCTATTAACTTCCTAGCTCTTTTACGTCTATGAAAAGGGAATGAAACAATTGTTTTACTCCCTCTTCATTCGCGCAATTTTCATTTACTTCAATATAACTCAATTTTTTTATTCAGTTATTAACACGATTTCATTTCCCATTCCCAAAGTTCACTCATATCCCCAAGTTCATTTTCAATCCCCTTTTCATAGACCTTGTGCAGAAAGTCCCCACTTTCCATACTTTGTCCCCAGAATTCGATCTTTTGCAAACTTACTTCCTAAGGCAGTGGATTGTTGCATTTTAATTGCCGCTGGGGAAGGGAAGTTATTTTCTAGACACACGGCAGTGTATCACCTATAACAACACTTTCATTTTGCATTTGAAATCTACCAGCGCCATCTACTAACTTCAGTTTAAAATACATACTTGATTATTTTAAAATGTGAGTCGTTTTTCGAAGTTGAATTTCAGATTTCACATTTTAAACCGACTTCACAAAGGAAGGAGGTTATACATTCCTATTGTATGTATTTCGTTTTTTTTTTTTTTTTTTTTTTTTTTGTCCACTCAGAACTTCTCACCGGATGTACCGATTTTCATAATTTTTTTTTCAATCGATCGGGGGTGGTTTCCCATAGGTCCCGTACCTTCGTTTGACCCTGTTCGATAATTAGAAAAAAAGTTATGGGCAGAAAGATAGTCATTTCTTTGGTTTTTCATCCATAACTTTTGCCTGAATGAATCGATTTTGGTGATTTTTTCTTTAATCGATAGAGGGTCATTTAACTCAAATATTGCACCCACTGACCTCTCAATTTGACTACATTTGTTTTTTAGAAAAAACGTTACGGGTGAAAAATAAGTATTTTTTATTTTAATTAGAAAGGCTTGGCTTGTTTTTTCTTTGTTGGGAAAACTATTAATAAATATAAAAGTCATTGTTAAAAAAGCGTTTGTTGCCATTGTGCTATAATATTAAAAGCAATTACAGCAAGAGTGTGACTAAAGGCTTCTCTGAGGCAAAAATTAAATCCAATCAGTTTGTTTGCTAAAATCGACTTCAAAGCCGAATTTATCATACAAATGATTAGTTTTTAGTCCCGTTCAGTCGAAGAAGGTTTGCCCTTTTACATGGATTTTTTAAAAATAGAGTATTTATATCAAAAATGTATTTACACTAAAAAGAATAAAATAAAATAATTTTTATAAAAAAATAGAACCGACTTCAAATTATAAATTGCGCTAAAAAGTGAAAAATAAGTTAATTCTTTAAACAACATCGATGTTACTTTTAAACATAGTTTTAGAAGTCGGTGTTAGGGATGTAACGAATAGTGATTTGGCCGAATAGCCGAATATTCGGACATTTCTTATAGGCCGAAGCCGAATATTCGGCCATTTCTTCTAGGCCGCATAGGCCGAAGCCGAATATTCGGACAATGTCTCAGGCCGAATACCGAATATTCGGCTGCCGAATATTAAAATTTCTAGAAAATCATTGTAATAGAAAGTATTTGTCAAATTTAAAATTATTCATAGAGTCAAACACCAGCAATCTATGATGTATGATTTAATTTTGTTTGTCAAGAATTTAAAACTATTTAAAGTTAATCTATTTTCTCTATTGTTTTGAATGTAATAAAACTAAGAATTTCACCCACAAGCGGAATAGAAATGACAGGCTTTATGGTAGTAAGCATTAGCATTATTTTACTAATTATTTAATTCAAATGAAAGAACCACTATTGCTTAGTGAACTTTTAATTTGCTCAAAACTGCTTTATAAAGATAATTTAAAAGTTATAAAAGTTTTTTTTTTTTTATTTTATGGGCTTTTTTACATAACTATTTAAAAGGATCTAATAAAATTTAATACACGTAACTGGAATATATTTTCATTTTCAAAAACCGCAATAACTTATGCTATCTAAATATTCATGATCTATTCTAGGCTTTTCACATTTCTCTCATACCCAATATTCACAATAAATCAGTCTACCCAAACAAAGTCTGACTTCCCCTTTGTTAATATTAACAAAATTAATTTATCATAATCTCCTTCATAATTAACTATTGCCAGCTTTTGGGAGCAAATGCTAAATACAAAATACAATGTTACAACTTTAAAATCTGTTTTTGCTCAGTCAAGCCTAAAACAAGGTTTAAAAAAAGGTACTTTTTTTTCTAAATTATTTTTATTTATTAAAACTATATACTAATGTATACTTTTGCAATAATTATAATGCAATTTTAAATGTTTAAAATCTACTAATTTTTTAATTTTTTTACATTTCTACTGCATCAGAACTATTCGGCCGAATAGTCCATCAATATTCGGCCAGGCCGAATTTTACCTTACCCAGTATTCAGCCAGGCCGAATATTCGGCAGGGTGATGAAATGACTATTCGGCGAAAGGGCCGAATACCGAATAGTGGCCGAATATTCGTAACATCCCTAGTAAGTTGGGACTGCATTTTTATTAAGTAAATATTAAGAAGTCAAATAACTGTCAATGCATGAAACATTATCTGGCCTTCGGAAACGGAAATAGTTTATAAGTCCTTCTCACATACGAGCAGAGTCCAGGCAGGGAGTAAGCCTGTCATTGAGGGGGGTCAGGAGGGGGCAATTGATCCCCCTAGCTTGAGAAATATAATTTATTTATGCGTATGTGTACGTAGTTTGTTGTTTTTTTAATGCAGTACATTGAGTTTGCGCTGACCCCTCCCCCCTGGAAAAATATGAAATGACGGGACTCAAAAATTTGAGTTTGAGAGTTTCTATCAAAACAACGAAATATTGTTCTGGTAACACTAATGGACGAAACAGAGCAAAAATACTTGGAGCAATATTAATCGGTTATAGTATGAAATACAAATTCATGAGAGTTTTATTTGTCAATTTGTAGACTATACTAGAGATGCAAAAAAACCCACAGGTTTTGAGAACCGGGAATAAATACCGGGATATTTTTTTTGGGGGGGGGGGGGGAATAAACCCGGAACTTTGGGGAGTTTTGGGAATTTTGAAAGTAAACAAAGCAATCTTTTTTAACGTTGATATAGGCCTAATGCATGATATGTCAGTTTCTTTTAGATATTATCGATCATTTCTTTCTTGCAGGTTTCCAAAAAGCTGTTTAATAAAATGTTGAAAGTATGCTTGTTGAAGCACCTTTTATGTATTAAAACAATGTAATTCGAATTTGTGGTCGAAGTCTGAATACTGTAATAAAGCTCCCTATCACATAAAAAAGGGGTTTCCAAGAAATCCCGAAACATATGTCTGCATTTTAATGCTTGTTTGTGCTTTCTAAACGTGATTTATTTTATTACAGTTTACTTAGCACCAAGTTAATTTATTATTTTATGTCTGAATAATGTATCGGTAATAAATTAAGTTACTTTAAGCGTTCTTTACTTATATCTGGATATTTTTACGTATGGTATAATTTTAGTTTAATTCTATGATAAAAATAAAAAATAGAATACAAATAGTGACCATTTCAATATTTTATAGGAAATGAATAAAAATTCATTGACTGAATTGCAAATTCAGTTCTGCAGGCAAGGGCAACAATATTTTTCTCATTTTATACCATATAAAAGTTTAAGACTGCTTAATACAGCGTTTCTCAACTTTTCAGTATTCGCGGCCCAATTTTCTATCATAATTTTCATCGCGCCCCCCTTACCTTAAATTGTATACAACAATAATGTATATTGCGTAATTTGGATTCTGTGTCTGAATTATTTTTAACTAACTGCTAAAACAAGAGTAAAAACGAGTAATTTAGTAATAAAATTAGTTTAGTAATAAATTACTATTTGACTTTTGGGCAGAAGAAGAGGATAATTTTTCTGCACTAAAAACAAGAGCATTTCGCATTCCATTACCATTTGAACGTCCTCAACAGCTTTTGTGAAACTGGAATTTCTGCTGTGACTTCTTTGAAGACAAACTATAGATCTCTAATATTAAGCCTTCCTACGAGAAACTTTGTTTGCAAGACAGGCCCAAGGATGTCCCTAATAATGATTAAATTTGTTTTATATGTAGTATGTTTTGATTGAGAAAGTTTTAATTTAGTAATTTGTTTTACTTTAATAAGTTATAAAATACGTCGAAATGTATTTTATTTTCTATGTATATGTGCGCTTTCCTTTCAGTCAGTTAATCAATTTTTTAAAGTAATATTTTCGCTTGGATATTCTCACGCCCCCCTTCTTGTGTGCTCGCTCCCCCCTAGAGGGTCGAGCCCCACAGGTTGAGAATCGCTGACTTAATGAGTAATTTTCATTTAGTACATCCTCAAAAAGCATTAAAATTGAAAATGCCATCGAAGAAGATTAAAATAAAAATTATTTTTTTATTTCTTAAAACTAATTGAAAATTACCGAGAATTTTCTAAATTTTCTGCCTAAAAAACCCGGTTTATTCCTGAAAAAAAACCCGGGTTTTTCCTCCTCCTTTGCAGCATTAAGTATAATGGACTACTTCAATGATTTTTTAGTTGACATTAATGTTGCCGGAATGCAATGTCTGAGGCTCCAAGGAAGTTGGTAGCTTTAACCGGTCGTGGTTTCTACATAGGAAACGCCTCCCAAAATTTAAAACAAATAGATATTTTAAAACCAGTAGTATGGATATATATGGATTTTACATAAGGAACAAGTAAGACACTTTCGTTTATTTGAAAGAAAATTATTTCTCTCATTTTTGAATATTCTCAAAAACTATATTTGTTTATTCAGTATTTACTATTAAATATTGTTTTTTGAGCCGATTTTCATATAGCCAAAATAATTCAGTTTTCATGGCTTGTACAGTTAGCCCCTTTTAAAATTCAGAATTGTCTTTAGAGATTTGGAAAAACTAGTAATGGAAATAGCTTAATCTAACCTGAATATGTATTGCAACATCAGCATATGTTTGGGTATTGAGTTTTCATATTTAATTCTTATAATATTATACTACTGCTTAATGCAACGAAATATTTGAAATATTATTTTATAGCTTTTATTTCTTTTCAAATGTAACAATTAATCTTGCAATATAATACAAAAAAATCTACGTTTTTAATCATAAAACAACATGAAACTTGCATCAAATATTATTTACTAGCTAACAAATGTTCAAAGCAACATTTACAAAATAAGGGACCGTTCATAAATGATGTCACGCTTTTTCCCCATATATTTCCTATTTATTAACCTATCCCCCTTTGTCACATGTCACCCTATGTTGCATTAGCATGATGTCACACATCTTGTTACCTCTCCCCTTCCCTTGTCACAATTCATCACAATTTCACGAACCCCCCCCCCTAAAAACCATGATATCATTTATGAATGATCCCTATTAATAATAATACGTTTATAATGAAAAATTTAACTAAGTTTAGAAATACTTGTTTTGGAGCACTTTGCGAAAGACTTTAATAATACATAAGAGCAACAACGTTTTTTTAACTTTAAATCCCTATTTCATTGTTTTTAGATTTACTGACTTGAAATGTTTTAAAACTATTTCTTAATTTAAAAAATATATAATGAAAAACATCAATTTTTTGAAGAAAACTACAAATTTTAGGCCTTTTGTGGGAGACCTAAATATTTTTTAATCTGGGTAATTATTTTTGGGGAATCTGTAGGTCCATGGAGGGAACTTTTTATCAACTTGAAATTTTGAATTTCCAAAACAAGTATTTTTCGATACTCCCCAATGGGCCCTTTCGATCTAGCTCCTAAACAGGCCGAGTACGAAGCCTTTCAACTGCCCCTTCTGCACCGGAAAGGTGAAACCGGAAGGTTTTAGGTCAAGGCCCCCTCATTTATTTTTGTTGTAAATGGAAATGGACCACTTCCAAATCTTGTCAAGGGCCCCTTTCCACTTTTCTGAAGCTTAAAAATAGGTAAACGAAAAAGGAGTTGTAATCTCTTTTTTTCATCATGGGCCCCTTCTCGGCTCATTTGTGTCCTGGCCATCTTGCTGTGGCCTTAGCGCCCCCCACGTGGGTTCCATACTTTATTCTGAAAGGTATGGGGTTGAGTCGAAAAGTACAGAATGCTTCCAAGGATCGCTGGGGGACCTGCAGCTTAAAGTGAATTACGAACCACTTAAAAAAGTATATGGACCAATAACATCCGTGCTCTCTGGCCAGAATTCGAACTTTAGACTTTATATTTATATTGAGCGGGAGCCTTATGGCCGATCGCTTATGCCTATGGACTTGCTCAAATTGTGCAATAGAAATAGAACAACAGAAAAATACTGCTCCAGGCATTTGTTGACAAGTGAATCTGTTCTTGACCATTATTAAATAACTGCAGCAAAATATTGATGAGGGAACTCTGCTTGAATTTCACTATGACCCCAGAATGTCATTTTCTTTCCCATTTCCATACTTTCGAGCCATTTCGCGCGTTCTCATTGCACTCTCGTTGCCATCTGAGAGAGAGAATTTATAAATAGTTCCAGAATCGCTTTGTTTGCTAAAAGTTAAGGCTGGGCGTTAGCTGATTGCTTAGCGCTGATAAACGGCTGTTCTTATCAGGGCAGAAAGAGAAAAAAACGCTGCTGCCCTTGATAAAAGAATCCGGTTTGTTGCACAGAGCCATTAAGAACGCCGACACAGTGCCTATCCCTCAAACGCATCGAGTGTATGCTCCAAATCCCTTCATCAAGGAATCGAGAAGCTCACTTACTCTAAAAAATTGATATACAAGACTTTTATCTACACTAATTTAACTGCCCGTAATTGCGACGATTTTTCTAGGTCGTGTATCATGTACTTTGCGTAATGTTTAAAATCATCCAACGATTAAAATCTAATGAAAAGCTGATATAGCTGGACTGAGTCATAAGTGGAGAATTTTCAATCTTTCGTGTTGATATTTTTTCAGCGATGATTTAATATGTACTAACTCTAAAAAATATATTTGTACTAGCTGCGAAGCCCGGCGTTGCACGGTCTATCTTCAATTATATTTTGCGAATACAGCGATGCCTCATCAAAATCCTCTTAGAAACGTTGATTATTATTTTTTTTATTTGTTTAACAATGGCAACTGCACTGATTTGTCTGTTCACACGGCAACTGTAACAATTATTGAAACGATTCAACAATGCAAATAAAATAAAACGGTCATCATCTGGGTCAAATAAAATGAATTACTGTGAAAAAATAATTTCAAACTACAGAGAAAAACGCTTATAACTTCTTTTCTAGTTAATTTACAGGCTTCCAATTTTAGCACGTAGCAAAAAACTCTTCCTCAAGTAGTTTTTTACGCGCTTTTCAATGGTATCAAGCTCGAAAGGATGTGATAATTTCTTCCGATAGAAAAGGACTATTTTATGCAATTTTTCGGAACTTCGCTCCAATTGGTCTTAGAGTGATGACATATAGCCTATAGCTTTCTTCAATCAATGGGCTATCTAACACTGAAAGAATTTTTCAAATTGGACCAGTAGTTCCTGAGATTAGCGCGTTCAAGCAAACAAACTCTACAGCTTTATAATATTAGTAAAGATTTGGCAAGGTTTGAATTGAAAAAAAAAAAAAAAAATTAGCTCTTTAATGAAAATAGAGAACAACATTAACACATTGTATGAATTGTGGAACCTATTTTTTTCAAAATCTGTCTAGTTAAAAAATCGACCTATACGGTAAAAATATTCAGTGAATATTAAACCAATATATGGTGCATATTTTCTAGTTGGACCACTTTAGTTCAAGCTAACACTGCTTTCATCACACATTGGTGCATAAATTCGAAAGTGCAAGCTAAAATGCAACCGTTTGCTCTAATACTTGGAGTGCAATGCCAGCTTTATCATTGACCGCAAACTTGTTTAAATGATGTCTTTGCTAGCTAATCCCAGTAAATAAAGAAAAAAAGAAACTGAAGAAACATTAAACCAATGGATGATGCACAGTTTTTAGTTTCACCAAAGTTTAAGTAATTAAAAGTTTAAGTTCATGCTGCTTTCACCATGAATTGGTGAGAGCTTAAGTGTTTAAATGATGTCTTTAGCAGCTGACTTGCAGCCGCATTGTCATGGATCAGCAACTGAGAGAATTTTATTACACTTATCACCAAAATATGGTAATATTAAACACAATTCTTTGTAGCTAGCAAGTTATCATCCTTTATTGGCGTAACATACTCGCAATTTCTTTATAGTGTATTTTAAAATGGAAATCTCCATTTTTCGAAAACCGGACTAACTTAAAAAAGGCAACTAAGAAAGGAAATCTTTACGGTGACTGCTTCCCAAAATAGTGACAAATAGTTCTGAAACAACTGCACACTTTTAGCCGACACAATATATGTTAAAAAAATCTTATTTACAATAATGACATTTAGTACACTGTAAAAAATTTTAGCCCGAAAATACATGAGAATCTCCTGAAAATCATTAACTCGGAATCTGATGTAAATCTACAGAGGCTTCAAAACAAGAAACTACAAAGACTTCAAAACGGAAATTACGGATAGTAAGAAAAAGAACATTTTGTTAAATGATTGTAACCGATAATGTGCCGCAGTAGTGACGCCGTCTCTGAGTACGTTTTATTTCGATTCCAGATACATAAAGATGAAAGTGAGTTCAAATGAGCCTACGCAGCTCTGATTCCTGCGTCGGGACCCGCTTCGCCAATGACGCTACCGGAATCGGGAAGGCTGGCCGTCAAGGCGTCAAGGGATAGTAAAGTGCTTATCAGGGCTGAAGTAAAATTACTCCAACAATATATAATGCATTTTTGACAATTTTTAAACTGGTAGTCACAGATTTCAAGTGTTCAGTTTTACTTAACTTAATAAATCTTTCCCTGTATTTTTTAGAGTGCGGAAAAACAAGAATTTTATTGAGAATCTGTTATCAAGGAACCTGATTATTTGATTTAATGCAAGTTCTTCGTAAATTTAAAGGAACACTCAGTTTCCTTTCTGTACTTTTACAGAATTTTTTTAGTGTAAAACCACACTATTTTGGCTCTGAATGATATTCGTGGCGAAAACATTTTTTTTTTTCATCTCACATTTTTAGTGATTGTTTCCTAAAAAAGTTAAGTAATGTTCGTTCAAAATCAAATGTTTTTAGTGACCCGGGTATGATCTTCTAGATTCGTCAGTAATTAAAACAACTATCCAAAAAATAAAACTCTTATTTTATTTACGAATAACTAGGCGACCCGTGAGAAATTCCGCTCTGCGCACAAAATCATTTTGTGTGGCATACCATTCTTTAAGAAATTGGGAGATGGGCATTATGGAGAAGGATAGAAAGTGAACGGGTGTTGGTACAAAAGAAGACAGGTAATTGAACTCATCAGTACAAATCCCTGTCACAATTTTTTCCCACTATTATTTAGATCTTCGAAGTAATAAAATAATCACAATAATAATGATAATTATTTTTATTATTAATATATGAATAATTGTTAATATAATGATAATTACATAGCATTAAAATACAATAGCGAAACAGTTGCATTACTTAAAATATTCTTACATTAGTTATTCGGTTGGTTAGGCTCTACACATTCATATGATAAATGAATGTGTACTGTAGAGCCTAACAATTGAATAAGTTTTACACACAGACGCAGCTAAAATTGTCCAATTTGCTACACAATAAAAACAGAGGACTTTCTTGTTTGTTTACTTGATAACAGATGGCGCCAGCAAAGCTAACACCAATTTGGCATCCATTAAAGAACCTTAGATGATTTTAACTCTCAAATTTAAGAGAAGCGATACATTCTTTGACCGTGAGTCTATTTTTCGTCATTAGGCGGCACGATAAGCTTTCAAATGAAAAGTAAATCATGGAATTTGATAAAGGAATAAGGAACATCTCGTGGACCGACAGAAAAACAGACTGGAGAAATAATATATATAGATGATTACAAGATTATGCTTTTCCATGTTTTGAAGGATCAAGTTTTGAAAAATATCCTCGATGAAAATCCTCGTTCTCACTATATTTAACTTCCTTCGAACAAACTTTTCTGTGAGCTTTGTGATAAAACATTGGCAACAAAACAGTTTAAAAATAACTGATAAGATAAAACGAGCTATTTTTAATCAGTGATGACAAACTCAAAATGGCGTCTTGGTATCAATTATTAATCAATTAAGTAAAAACCCGAAGAGCCATTTGAGTAGTGGTAAGTTAGATAAGTAATTGATCACAAAAGAGATAAATAATATTGAAACTTTCGTATAAGATTTAGTAACAAAATGTTACAAAGTATACAAAATGTACTTTGGAACCGGGAGATTAACTTATTTGTTTATTTTAGCAAAGAATGCAGTTTCATTTTTTTTTTCTTTTCAAAATTCAAATGCATGTTGGATGCACTACTTTTAAAATTGACTGAGCTTCATTTTACGCGAGTTGATTCCACACATAAAAAATTACCCTGCAGCTATACATCGGTTACAGTGAAGTTGATTTTATTCCTTTTCAGGTATGAAGTTTGATATAATCATTGTTGATTGCATTATCCAGTTTCAATCATGAGGTAGAAATATTGATTATTTTTTAAAAAAATAGAATGATATTGGGGAAAAAATGTATATTTTAAGCCATGAACAAAAATAAGTGGTTAATTGTTTGCTTAAGTATAAATTTGAAAAATCATTCTTCATAAAATGATTCAAATGTGTTATGTTCATGAAAAGTAGAAATTTTCGTAACGATTTTATTTCCTATGTGTAACATGAATGTAAAATGCCGATAAATTCATCTGCAGGTAAATAGCTTATAGTTACATGTACATTAGAAACATGGTAATACCAGACTGATCAAAAAGTGAAAGTTATGGGCGAAATAGAAATATTATACGAGCAAAAATTCTATAGTTTATATGACTTCGTACATGATTTTATGATTGCCAAAATCATAAGCTAATAAGACAAATCATAGGCTAATTTGTAAACACTTAAGACGACATAACGTGTAAGCGTAGGAGTCGGTGGGTTGTGGATCGTAACCAAAAGTGTGTATATGTGTGAGTGAGAATGAGTGAATGTTGGTGAGGGGGCAGACCTTCCAAAGACAAAAAAATAATGAAAGAATTAAAAACGGGTTAAAAATCTTTTTCTAAAAACGAAATTTTATTAATCTTTGGTAACGTTAGGAGAAGGGAGGGGGGGGGGGGGGGGGGGGGGGTGGCTCGTCCGGGGAATTTTCCCCCAAGACTTACGACTTAATTTTAGACTATTTTTGGTGATGTTAAGGAAAAAGAGCATAGAAGACTTTTTCACTAGAGCAAACTTGTTTTGAAAATTCAGTTTCTGATAGAACACTGGTCATGGAATTTTTTCTCTTTATTTATTTTGATTACGTCTGAAGTGTAATTTAGTCAAAAATGATACAAACAATTTCTTTAGCCAAAAAGTAATTGTTGTAAACGAAAACATTTTTTCACAAAGTACGATGTTTTATTTTTTTAGTACAATACATTTCGACTGCTTTGAAAGCAAGGAACCAATTTTTTGTGAGACAAATACGTTGTCTTAGGGACCGTTCATAAATGATGTCACGCTTTTTTTCAATATATTTGACCCCCCCCCCCCTTTGTCACATGTCACGTTGTATTACATTAGCATAAAATAAGTTTAATTTGCTGATTTTAAATGTTTTTATAGAATTCAAAATGAGGATGTCACATTTCTTGATAGCTCTCTCCTCCCCTTGTCACAAACTATCACACTTTCTTGAACCGCTCCTCTCGAAGCGTGACATCATTTATGAATGACACCTTATATAATTTTTTGAAATATTTTTAAAAGAGAAACAGTTAATGACTTTCTTTGCAAACAAATTTCTAAGGATTATTAAATTCGAACTCAGCCATAACTAGGCATGTGCGCAATCCATGCACTTTAATCAGAATGATTATTTTTAACCTCTCCTGTGCCCGCGTGATGGTATACTCTGTGCTCTATCACTTGCAGCATCTGCGTTGTGTGAGAAATAATAAAAATAAACCCTTCCAATATTTCTTATCATTCTCCGGCCAGCAAAAGCGGGCCTTATCAGCGCGCGACGATCAATTTCAACGCTTTCTATCACTGGCTGCTATCTCTTGGCGATAGCTATCTCCGTTCTCTTCTAATGGTCCTACTACTACTGCTACGCTGTAGGTTTTATCTTTTAAATCCTCTCTCAGCATTAGAAGGCAAGGTGAAGGGTTGCACGTAGGAAGAAGTCAGCGAATTTCTCGCCAAAAAGCCGCCAAATGCATGGAAATGAATGAAAGAAGTCCTCTCTCTCAGTCAACTTGGAGAACTTACAATGTATCACGGTTACAGCATGTTCTTTATCCAAGCTATCAGAACCAATTATTTTGTTTCGGGCGAATAAGGTATGCGTAACAACTTGAATATATCGGAGCTCTTCTTTTATCAATTTCATATCAAAATGTGACGATAAGTTGAAATAACTCGAATTTGAAAGACCAATAAAAACATTCGAATTATTAAAAAAACTGAATTATATTGATTTTAAAAATTAAAGGAAATTAATTAAAATTTACAAATAATTAACTTACATTCAATTCCACCAAAAATGAACATGCACCTTATAGAGACCATTTGCAACTGAAGCCAAATCTTTCATTCCTACAAAGACAGTTTACAAGTGAAACCGAATCTTTCATTTAATTATTAACCCTTAAAAATAATTTTAAAAGGAATAAAAATGAGAGTAATCTTTGAAAAGACGATTTGCATCTGAAACTGCGATCAATATCACAAATGATTAAAGGAAGCGCAAAAATGGAAATGGAACCTATATAGATAATAAACATCGAAAACAATTTCCATTTACTATTAATATTTGAAAACGACTAAAATAAGTACAAAACTGAGAATGAGTCCTGTGTAGTCCATAATTGAAGCGAATAGGGTGTGCGTAATAACTGGAAAAGAAATAAAAATTATTTATACAGTAAAAGCTCTCAATAAAGTACACTAAGAGGACTGGAAATTGTGTCCCTTAAATAAAGGGGTCCCTTCGTCGGAGGTTCATAAATTAATGCATACACATAAAAGTGTAATAACTTAATTTAACTTTTTAATAATAAACATGTGTTATCATTTAAGCTTAAATACTAAAAATATTCAATGCGTACAAAATATAAGTTGAAATTAGTGAAATTTAAATTTTTTTCACTGAAAAACTAAAATTTTAGTAAAAATGTCATATGGGCAAAAGTTTTATAACTTACAGAAATTTATTTGAAGTAATCTATTAGATTTAATTAGCAATACAGTATGAATTACGTACAATGTACTTTTTCCAATCCTTGCATAAAAAACTTGTTGGTAGCTGCGTACTGTCTGTCAGTGTTGAGCCCACATGTATTCCATAGTTCGAAAGAGGGAAAAGCCTTCACAAGTAGGTTGTAGTGTTGTAGGTAAGCACTTTAAAATGCACTTGTTTCTTTGTCATGCAATGAAGGATCCATACCAAATTTAGAAAATTAATTTTTAGAAAATAAAACTTTATCGTCCATTAAATTTTTCTTCTTTATATAATTTAAATTTTGGGAATTTTTCTCTGTGAATGTCCCTTAAATAGAGTGTAACTTTTTCAGAGGTAAATACATTGCGATCCCTATTCAAACGGAATGGGACCAGAAAAAGTGTCTCTTAATTAGAGGTGTCCCTTTTTTGAAGGTGTCCCTTAAAGGAGGTACTACTGTATAATTTGTGTACTCAAGCTGTTCAGATAATCTTGTAACCAGTCTTTTGTAAAACAAAAACTAGTAAAAATAATTTTTTATTTCTTTTTTTTAGCTTCTTTTGATTTTTGTAATTCAGCAATAATAATAATAATAATAATAATAATAATAATAATAGCAACAGCAACAACAACAACAACAACTAATAATAATAATAATAATAATAATAATAGTAATAATAGTCTATATATAAATAGGCGAAGACAAAACAGTTAAGAACCATTTTCTCCTTTGTTTTTCAACAGATTTTCTTCCTTTTTAGCCTACTTTCCCGTAAAAGTAAAAAAAAATAATAATAAAGCATGAAAGAAGGCTTAATGTATCGTGAAAATATCGTTAAAAATCAAGAAAAGTCAAAAATAAGTTAAGTAATTAAATAAAGATTGAAAAATAAAAAATTTGAAAGTAGGGTATTGAGATGGGGAAAAAGTGTGTCTGTCGATCTGTCGGTCTGTCTGTCTGTCGGTCTGTCTGTCGGTCTGTCTGTCTGTCGGTCTGTCCCCCCCCTAATAACTTTTGAACGAATTGTCCGATCCAAAAAATTTTTTTTGCATTCGAAAGATCTCGGCGAGGATATCTCATTTCCATATTTTACTTTTTGATTTGACCAATTTTTTGTTCAATTTTGAACAGTTCAAAAAATTTTAACATTATCGTCTATGTGTGAAAATGAAGCAAATTATGTAAACTTTGGGTACAAGATCCAAGTTCCCATGAACAAGCTCACTGAAAGAAGTTCTTGGCGTGAAATATTGATTTGAACAATTTTTGGTCATTTTTGAACAGTTCAAAAAAAATTAACATGCCGCCTACGGGGAAATTTCAATCCTATATTATTCCTGATCTAACGGACCGATTTGCTTGTAACAAACTTTATCGGAAAGCTCTTATGACGTAGAACATGTACAAATAGAAAGTACATCCAGAACTAAGGAGCCTATTTTCCTATAAAATTTTTTGATCGGGATTTTCAAGAATATTTTTGAATCAATGAATGATTAAATGAATAAGCAAAAGAATGAATGAATAAATGAGTGACTAAATACATGAATGACTTAATAAATGAATGATTGAATGAATAGCTATTAACCGTTGAAAAAGGTATATTTGAAGCAATTAAGAACAAAAACTAAACGATAAAGACAGAGAGAGATAGCTATTTTATAAATTTGAATTCGGTGTACACGGGAAAATAGGCTCGTATAGTTCTAGACGGAACTTCTTGTTTTTTTTTTGTTTAGAAGCTATTGAAGAGTTTTAGTGATATCAATAAAAGAATTTTAGGGGAAAAAATTATTATTAGTTAATTATTTCCCCTTTTCCTTTGCCAGGAAAGCCTCATTTATAAGTTTAATGCTATATTGTTATAAATAGCATATGGCAACATGTTTTGGTTGAGTAAATTATTAGGTAATAAATATAAATCTTACTGTTAAAAAGCGTATGTTGCTATAAAGCAGTAATATTAAAAGCAATTATGATAAGAGTTTGAGTGAAGGCTTCTCTGAAACAATGAAATGAAAAAAAAAAAAAAAGGAAATATTGTATGGAAGTAAACATTTAAGTTTTATTCAACTGCCACTCAACTTAGTATGAAATCGGAAGAAGCACAAGCGGCTACATTTATGAGCACAATTTGATACAGCTACAATGATTTACAATACGTTTAATTTAAGTGTGGATGCTCAAAATAAACTCGACGTTATAATAGCCAAATTTGACGGTTACACAATTATACAAATAGCATAATGTTTTCAATGCTAAACTTAATTATTGCGGTCGAATATCGACTGTTGGTCGAACTCTAGTATAAAATAAATAGATAAACAAATAAAAGCGAGATGAAAAAAAAAAAAAAAAACTCATGAAAGTAAAAGCAAAAGTGAAATGAAGTACACATAAAAAAATAAACAAATACAAATAATTTTAGCAAAGACGCAAAAAGAGATTAATATGTGACAAAAATAGTGTTTATAAATAAATTACAAATAAATTTCTAAAATAATTTAATTTATGTATTTGCTGGATAAAAAATTTAGCTGTATTAGACGGTTTAGGAGCAGAACATCGCCAATAAAACGATAAAATTATTTTTAACGACCCTTCACATTTCACTTCAACGCTCCTTTTTGAAGCAAAAGACATTTTCCAGGTAGTGAAGATAAACATCAAGGCTTCCAAGGATTTTTTTACCCCATTATCACGACTTACATCGGAGAGTAATAGGTCCACAAGGATACTAAGTGCATTAGGAGAAAAATCTAGTTTTTTCTTCGACCATTTTGATCAGATCCATGCCGGATATTCGACATAGATGAGCCGGATAAGCGAATAATACCTCGACAAGTAGATTTACGAAGTTCTATAAAGCTTTTATTTCTTTCAAAAAGATATATCTGATTGCGTTGTCATGATGTCAAAGTATTGCAATGATAAACTCCGTTTTTAGTTTACTCCTACCTGATCGTAACAGCAGACAGCTTAGAATTTTACGAGTGCACTTGCTTGAAAGCAAAAGCGAAATTGAATCAACTAGTTTGTTCAACCGTAGACTAATAAAGTTTATTGCCATTTGCAAGAAATTTGCGGTTTGTGTTCGATGTCTCTTCACGAAATCGTGAAACTAAAAGCTTTCTTGAAAATCGGTGCAATCCATCTATTACATTTTGAGTGATTAAATCAATCGAACGTTTATTTCCTTCTTCGTTGTTTAAACAGCCATGTTGAAGTACTACATAATTATCTCAGTTTGCCTACGGTTTCTTTAAAGTGAACATGTTTATTTTGTGAAATGCCTCTAGGCAAGGCATTGTTGTAGTGCAACTTCTTAAATGTTCTAAAAGCATTCTTTTAAGAAACAATTGGCCTTTCTAAGTAAAAATATATTTTAAAGGAAATTATTGAAATAAATATAGAAACGGAAACTGTTTTTGGTTCTATTAGTGGAGGAAGAGCTACACAAAACCTAAACGTAATATCGTTTGCAAAAATTTAAAGTAGTAGTACTCACAAACAACGTGATACAAACGGTTCTTAAAGTAAAACTACAATAAGTGTAAATACCGTAATTATCGGTAAATAGCCCGCATCGTTGTATAGTCCGCAAGAATAAAAATTCATCCTAAAAAAATCAAGTTCGGTGTATAACCCGCATCGTTGTATAGCCCGCACCCAAATCAAAAGCAATGAACAAATCACTCTGTAAAGTACACTGTTTAAAAGGAAACAATATTAAATTACAGCACACTTTTAACATTTAAAATTATACTGTAAAAAGTTTACATTTTACCATATTTTGTTTATACATTTTGTTTATACAGGGACCTCTGCTCTAGTCCTACTCTCCTATTGTGATTTAATTGGTGTGGAAGCAAAGGCTTGTATGGGAAGTTAAGAGGGATGTGTGAAATTCAACCATCGTTTCGTTTATTTCTTTCAATTTAACAATCAATTTAATTTTTTTTATTAATAATTATTATTATCCGTGTATTGACCGCATCGTTATATTGCCCGCAGATAGTAAAAAAAAAAAGGAGTTTTTTCGTAGATAACCCGCGGGCTATACACAGATAATTACGGTATTTGAATTGGCTCGTAAATTTAATAAATTCATGACACCGCCTACGCATTTTTCATGAATTTGTAGTTTGAACATGCACTTCATTTTTGGAATTTTATCGCAATTCTAAAACATTAATTTCGGCCCAGGAATATTCTTAAACGATCATTTTTTACAGAAACTTATTGTCCATATTCGAAGCAATACATTATAGTCAAGAAAATATTTTTCTTTAATTTATTCTAATTTTACCTAGGACAAACTAGGTAGTTTCGTACAAATTCATAGTGAGTTACTGAACATAATATAAGAGCTCTTGACCCACAATAATGTTTAATTTTAGCTTTGAAAAGCATTACATTTATCTTTCATTCTTTTCTTTTATCATGTTTTTCTTTTTTTAGGGGGAGGGGGGAGCGAGGAGAGCAATTTCAACACCGTAACCAAAGTAATGAATACAACGGAAGGTCTTTGGAGATGAGTTTTATTGTAAATCTTTTTCAGCAAACAGAACACGAGTTATTGCTGTTTTATTATCTTACGGTAAAAATAGAAAATATTTAACTTTTGTATGTATGCATTTTGCATTACTTATAAATTTTTCATTTTCAATAGAGAAGAAAATGTCTCTATTGTACGTATATATTTAAAAAAGCCACGACTTCTCTATGAAACATCGGCGATTCTTTGGGGTATTTTCAGATGCAGGTAATTTAATACATAATTATATTTATGGTACTTTCCTTGTGAGGCCCAGTGGCTGAGTGGTACCGTTCCGTACTACCATGCCACAGGTCCGGGATTCAATTTCCGGGCTGGGCAGGGTTGATTCAGTCTTTCATCCCTTCAGTGGGGTCGATAAAATGAGGACTGTTCATGCTTGGGAATCATAGAGCTTCTATTGATGTTGTACTTCAATATTGGGGCTCTAAATTAAATATACATACATATATATTATATATATTGCAGATAGCCCAGTTGCATTGCAGAAGTTACTTGTTAGCAGTGGTGGATTTGAGGGGGGGCGGGGGCATGTTCTCTTCCCAAAGGAGTAAAAGAAATTTTTAATAAGCCTATTGAATGATATGTACGTATTTTTCTGTACTTAAGTAGATAAATTGGTTTTAAAGATAATAAGAAAACATAAATTTATTTATGAGAAAGAAAAATTTTATGAGAACTCATTTATTAAGGAGAATCACTTGATACTCCATGGGGTCCGCTCCAAAAATTATTCCTGTGTCTTCCTCTGCTTGCTAGTATTTTAGTTTTACGGTTCCAATGTTAGTCCTCTATGTTGGGAACTGAACACTGGGGGTTCCGCATCAGGTCGACTACTTGACCGGAAGATCTGCTTCTGCAGCCCAGGGCCATCGGTCTCGAAAGCTGGGATGGGCACAATAGACCATGAGCCCCTAATGAGCTGTCGCGCAACTGAGTTTAGTTTTTACTGTGTGCGTAGATTGTAAAAAAATATCTACTTTAATAATAATAATAAGACCAGCTTTAAAAAATAACATCTGCCTTATATTCGTTGTAGTATAATACTATAAATTAACGAATTTGCAAAGTTAAGATTAAATCGAACGATACAATGAAACATTTTACTGTTCCTTTTCCATGATTTACAAACGCTGGTTTAAAACTTACTTCATATTTGTCGTACATTGAGTGAACAACTTTTATGAAATTGCACCCTCGTCTTAATTAAAAAATCATTCAAATTAAAGATTCATTAAAAAGTTTATGAGGAATTTTAAGGAATTTTAGAAGCAGAACTTCTAATGAGTGAACGTGAATACAGGTTTCCAGCGTCTTTTCCATTTCCAGAAACAAAGAATATTATTCATGTGTATCGAATATAGAGTAAACCCTCACTTATAAGTCGACACAAGAGGCCTACCAAAATAAATAAATTAATTAAAAATAATAATAAGTCGCATGGAGTAAGAGACCTATAAATGAAATGCAGCTTTATTTCAGATCAAATTAAATTCAAAAATGTAAACAAATAACAGAAAATGTAAAAGAATTAACAGTTTCATTTTAATAAATTAACCCTCCATAACACAGTATAGATTGTGGGTCGTACGATTGCTGTTTTAGTAATTTTCTTTGTAATTCAAAAAATTCTTGGAACATGTTGTGTATTTTGTTTTTTCGTTATTATCTCGAAACAAATAAATTAGATAAATCCGAGTTTGTGAGAAATATATATATATATATATATATATATTATATATATATATATATGTATATTAATCCCTGAAATGCTATCTTTTTTTTTGTTACGGTCTCGATGTTTGGCGAAATAGAAATAAAACAAATCCGAGGGATTGTGGAGTAATAGAGGATTATTTGGCCAATAAAAAAATGGCTTCATGTGACTTAAAGTTGAAATAAAATTTATGTAATTTACATGCTTTGCAACTTTTTGAAGTAATACTTAAACAAGAAGGTCCGTCTAGAACTATACCCGAGCCTACTTTCCCGTATACGCCAACTTCACACATTTATAATCTAATTGTCTCTCTCCTTTAGTTCTTCATTTCCTTATATATACCTTTTTCAACGTGAATTCATTCATTCACTCATTCATTTACTCAATCATGTATTTATTCACTCATTTATTTTATTTTGCCATTTATTCACTCATTCATTTACTCATTCATGTATTCATTTACTCACTCATGTATTTAATTACTCATTTATTTATATTTTAATTTCTTCATTCATTCTTTCACTCGTTCATTAATTAATTCATTCTTTCCCTCATTCATTTATCCATTCATTCAATCGGAAATATCTTTAAAAAATCCAGATCAAAACGTTTCGTGGGAAAATAGGCTCGTTTAGTTCAGGATTCCTATTTTCCCACGAAACTTTTTGATCTGGATTTTTAAGGATATTTCCGAATGAATGAAATAAAGTGAGTGAGTGATTGAATGAGTAAATGAATGAATGAAAAAATGAATGAGTGAGTAAATGAATATGTACAAACCGTTAAAAAAGGTATATTTGAAGTAATTAAAAACTAAAGCTAAATTTTTAATTTGATATTGGTGTATACGGAAAGAAGATTCGTACAAATCTACATAGAATTTATTGTTTTATTTTTGAATTATATATTAGTACGAGGACAGATATGGAGTAAACCAACCAGTGAATAAACGCACCACAGTAAATGAACAGTTCGTAATAGTTTTTCACTAAATAAGGAAAAAGATTTTTATAGATGGATTAACAACAGTACTTTCCTCCCATGCAAATTCCTAGCTACCTCAATTAATCAAAATTTTGCATGTTTATTGACTGGAAAATGCTGTGTTCAATCCCTTGCAATTCACCACTTTTGTTGTACCACTTTGTATTTGCTCACCCAAAAACATTTGAAGAAGCGCCCTTTTAAGCTGCTCAATTTTTTAAACAATATTTACACACATCAGTAAAAATGCTTTTACTGTCATATACCAAATGCTACACATTAAAAATAAATAAATAATGCTTAAGTATTCATTTACTGGTCAGACTACCATGCACTTTTTCAAAAATTCCAAGCTTGAAATCCAAAAAGATGATGCAAGGCTTAACTACTTATTCGTGGCATAAATGAAACTGAACAAAATTCGTGGAGAATTAAATGCTCAACTTAAGCGCCAATAGAATAGAATGCTATTCCATGATTTTTAATGCAAGGTAACCCGATTTCATTGGCGCGATATTCATCAGAAACGTCCTGAATAGCTACGGTTATCATCTAAGAACAATTTCTAAAGATTTTTTTGTTTTCTCCTACAGACAAGCCTTGAGGTATGTGAGCTTCATTTTGATGGAAGCTGATTACAACGAATGGATGCCTTGAGGTCTTCAGATGAAAGAAAAGATTCGAAGCTCTCCTTTTCTTTTCGCGTAATTAAAACGCCATCAGAGTCGTGGCGATATAAGTACTCGCCAAGTAAAAACGTAGTAACCATAAAACTTTTTCTTCCGCAGAAAATTCAGTTGCGATTTATAATTATTTTGAAAAAAAAAAAAAAAAGCAGCTAACTAAATAAAAACCCTACTTCTTTCTTTTTTTTTTTGTTTAACTTTATATTAGGGTAGAGTGAAATATGTATACGTATATATATTAGAAATTGTCTGACGGGAAACGAACACATACCTCGAACCCCTCAATTTCCCTAACTCTCCGAAGATAGCCAAAAATTGAGTTTTTATGACGTCAATTTCGAAAAGTTTCTCTAGAGAGCTGCCGGCTCTTTCTACCCCTCTCCTAACAATACCAATAATATAAGTACAAAGAGAAAAAAACGTAAAAAAGTACAAATTCAGAATAAAAAGTATCGCAAATAGCTATTTCGAAGCAACAATGGAGCCTCGAAATAGCTATTTGCGATACTTTTTATTCTGAATTTGTGCTTTTTTACGTTGTTTTATCTTTGTACTTACATTTTAGCGCAAAGCATTTTGATCATTTGTCTTATAATGCCAATAATAGACTAAGATTGTGTTTTTAAGACTTCATTTTGAAATTTTCCAGGAAATACCTCATCGCCCTCTTCTACTAATTATTAATAATTATTTCTTCTTCTTATTATTATTATTATTAAAATTAATAGAAAAACTTGACTAAGGATGGGATTGGGAGAAAGTTTCAAATCCTGCTCCCGTCTCAGAAAAATAGGAGATGTGGCATTAAGTTTCAGAAACGACCTAAGCGGAACAAATTCATTATTTATATAAAAATATCGCATTTGTGACGGAACCATTGCAACGAGACGGTACCGACGAGATGAACGATTAATTCAAAAAACATTATTTCCAATATATTTATTAAAATGATAATACGTAAAAGTATGCTATTTAATAAGTAATATAAACACGAAAATTTAATGAAAAAGAGAGTATCCAATAATTTACGCTGGTCAACCAGAAATCGTTCCAGGATTAACGAATCTCCCCCCCCCCCTCTCCTGACTCCATATTAAAATGAAATCCTCTTCAGCTCTTTTTCTTGCGTGAAAAATAATGCTCATGGACTGAATCGTCCCTTTGTCAATATTGGAATCTACTTTGAAAAAAATATATTTTGCTTTTTATTAATAACCTTTTTCTACTCGTACTTCTTGAAACGTAAAGCTAAAACTACATTCTGATTGTAAGTTTCTCAATTTTGTTTTGGTTACAATAATAATTTTTAGTAACCAGTAGTTTTTTTTAGATAAAGAGATCTTGAATTTCTGCTGTAGACGCGAATGTTAAATTTTTTTTATATTTTCACAAAGTACCATAAATTTCCCAAAACCAAAGTGAAAGACCCTCTCTAATCGAAAGAAAAAGCTTATTTGAAAACCAAATTTTAAAAAATAAGAATAAAATTTCTGGGGTAATTATTTCACAACATTTAAAATTTTCAAACCTGAAACTCTGAAGCTAGAAGATCCTTCTATATACCTGTACCATTTTACAATTCCTGATGAGAAAGAGAGAGTTCATTTACTTTATTTAAATTTTACTTGACAAGAAATATTATGCTCCTTAACAGAGTAAAAATAAAAATTGTCGTCTAAAAGTGCAACTGAGAAGGAACAAGAGCCTGTTGAAAGACCCTTTTATTAATATTAATCAGGTTCTTCGGAAAACCATTAAATTAGCCTATCTTCAAGTAAAATATTCAAATGGGGAAACGTCATTTGGCGAGACCGGCATTCCAAGTTGAGACTGCTGCGCGATTCGGCGTCAATATTGGCGAAACTAGAACATCTCTGTTTCTCTCGGGCATCCAGACGTTCACCTGCCACGGAAGCGGTTGTCAGGGATACGGGAGTAATCGCTTTTTCCAATGGTTGTTTTCATAATAACGTGGATGTGTCCGTTAAGCCTAATCCCATGTCGCGGAGGAAACAACCCAATCCCAAGCCTGCAAAACGTAAGTTTGTTTATTCTTTTGTTAATGGCAATGCGCAAAAGAAAATAATTTATTCTGGAAAAAGCTTGCCCAAACATGTCGCGCAATTTATATTATATTAACAAAATCATTTTTATGTTTACAATATTGTTTACTTTATAGTTTTAAGGGCAGAAAAACAAAATTATAAGGAAAACTAAAAACAGCTAATATTTATTATAAGTTCTCGATAATATTTGATGCAATAACATATTTACATTTATAACTCTTTATTCCCTTCGCTCCTTAAAATATTGCTGTTCGGTGTATTTGACAAATAAGAGCAAATACTAGCGCACTGTTTAAAAAAAACCCTGCCATCTTTTTATGCATTCGGAATATTTATAAAGTTCGGATTCAGTTTCATTAAGAAAAAAATCAATTCTAGTTAATTATTAAGGGGAATATAAAGTTTACTCTTCAGTGCGATCATTAAAAAAAGCTATTTCTTTTTTTATGAATGGAAATTTTGCATAGAAAATTTGTTACTACTGTTTGTTGTTATTACTTTTGAAAACCCTTTCGGATTGGGTTTTCATATTTAGTATGATGACATCGTATGTCGGCTTATCAAAACCTAGTTAGACATTGAAGTACTTTTTACACCTTCGTACTCTTGCGCTCTTTTGCAATATGAAGTTGAGTTTTTAGCGCGCTTGCTTTCGCTGCGCATCGAAGATATCCCCCCCCCCCCCCTATATACGTATATATAAATGCAGTTTTCAAAATTATTATCAGGCTAATATTCGTGATTTTAGAAAACTTTTTACTTTATGACAAAAATGACGTTGCTTGGATAATTTAAAATATTTTTATTGATACGTAATGGAATTTTTTTTTTGCTCACTTTAAAGAAACACAGAATACAACTCTAAAATTTGATATTTTATGAAAATTTTCAAAGTATCTTATGTTTTCGTACACATTTTAGTGATTTATTTTCATATATGAATGACCTGATTTTGCCTGATAAATTATTAAGAATTATATGACATGAAGTACTCAACTTCAGCAAGAAATAAGTACAAAGAAAAGTGTTTCCTTAACAAAAATAACAGTTAATACATGATTTTTTTTTAACGGACAATGCTGCAGGATTTATTATGTACGTTCATTAATTTGTGCAACATAAATATTTGGTGCTAGTGTAAAATTTGCGTCAGGTTTGTAAGATGGAAATGTTTTCAGTGTGATTGAAATACCGGTAATCTGGAATGCAGAGATGATTTGATTCTACCTTTTGTTTTACCATCAAGAATTGTTCCCAGGGTTCCATCTTGATTCGAAAGAAGGAAATGAACAGATTACACTGTGCAACACGAAAAATGTCCTTTAGATGAAAATGTCTGTTTCTGATGTATTTTTGGCTAAAAATTACGAATCTGCAATTATTTTTTGCCTACCACGGACCATTTCCCCCAAATCCCATATTTTAGATTTTTACGTATTTTCTGAATAAATGTGCATATTTTCGTAATTTACCCACTTAAATTTTTTGTGAATTATATCTTTCTTATCTACAGTGAGATCTTTGCTACGCTAGAAACCTTTTTAATGAACTTGATTACTTTAGCGACATTTTGGCTACAAAAGCTTCATATACTTTCTCGAAGTTTCAAGTCAATTACAAGACAGCAAAGGCATTTTGTGGACTATTTTGCGGAGAAAGAAGAAATAGTATGCTGCTGTGATGTGAATGTACTGCTTCAAGCATTAGGGCCTGATCACAATTCAGCAGAGTTGGGCTTGTTTATCAGTGCTTCTCCATCTAAGGATTTTTTTCCTATTTATTCCTGTAGCATATTCTGCAAACACAAAGAAAATTTAAAAATCATGAATGGCAAAAACAAATCAAATGAGCCACTTGTAAATCCACAATGTACCTTTTTTCTACAAGTGCACATTAAACTTTGTTTATCAAAATAAGGAGTGGTTTTCTTTCATCTCATTAACAAATTCAAAAATTTAAGTGAGGCAAAAGTAAAAGAAAGGATTTTTACTGGCCCACAACTTAAGGAAGTCCTTTCATGATGAAGATTATGAAAACAAACAGTTAGAAACCGAAAAAACCGCCTGGCTGGCCTTTAAATCAGTGTGCTCACGTTTCCTTGGAAATGAGAAAGCTGAAAACTACGAAAATTTTGTTGGTGACGTGATAAAATGCTTTTGTATTATTAGGTTGCTATATTTCAGTACAACTACACTTTTTCGACTCCCATATGGACTTCTTTGCTCAAAACTTTGCGCAATTAATGATGAGCATGGGGGAAAGTTTCATCAGGACATCTCTATGTTTGAAAAGCGTTTCAGCGGTCGATAGAATGGAAGTATACGAATTGAATATTGCTAATCTGTTATCAGGGCACACCAACAAATGCCCACAAGGTGAAACGAGCTAAAAAAAATCAGTTCAGTGTTTGTGTTTTCAATTAGTAGGCCTCAGTTACGTTCTTATACAACAAAATCGTATAAATATGAAAAGTGGGTCTCCAGCAAAAACGGTACGTGATGAATCATTTTGGTTTGGATATTTGAATCAACCACCTTTTGTTTATATAGAATCACATAGTTTCATCTAAAGGACAAAAAAAAAGTTCAAATTTGTTGCACCAGCGTTATCTAATGATAACGCTGGTGCAACATATCACACTCAAAATTTTCCCCTTAGACCCCTAAAATCTGGTTGCCTCATTTGTAATAATTACGTTTCTGTTTTCTAATTTCTTTATCTTGGTCTGTTTCTCATATTTATATGATTATTTTCATTAAACTCTTATTTTATGAATTAAATCTCAATTACTTACTTTATTAATAATTTGCTCTGGTACGACATGGAAATAGAATGTTATATCGGAATAATATTTCTTTTACATTCCCTGAACGGAATGGGAAAGAAATATTGAAATAAGAGGGAACATCATGAACTTAGTATTCTTTATTTGTAAATCACAGTTAAACTGATGAAAAATGGAATTCGCAACTAAATATATACTCGAACACGTTCGAGCCTGGGTGTGATGTTTGTTCGAATGAGGACGAATAGATTACCCACGCTGTCATTTCTCATTTTTTCATGGGGAAGGGGCAAAGCGTATCATAAACTAGAAGCTATATTGCATTTAAAAAACAAAATATATACATGTAGTTATAAATATATTACATTTTTCATGTCGGGGGGGGGGGGGGGGAATTTCTCCTCCTCACTCCCCTACATGACGTACCTGGCATCTCTCTCCCAAATCGAGTCTCTGGATCCGGCCCTGCGTTAAGCGTTATAATAATTGTTCATTATGCAAAGTCTAGGAAATTATTTAAGTTTTTTGAATCAAGCTATAAATGTTGAAATTTGCTTAATTCCTGTTCCGGTAATAAAACCACATTTATTTCATTTTCCCAAAAAAAGTGAATATTTTTGCGTCTGTTCGCAATAGCATGGTTTCAAAACTGCTGCTTGTTCGAACACTGTTTGTTTGCTTTAATTTTATTGTTGATATGTATTCCTTTAAGAAGACAAAGTCTACATGTTACAAGCATTAAGATTTTTGGCACGACTTTATAATTAAAATGTTTCTCTCAACTTTTTTGAAACACGTCGTGTTTAAGTTTTTCTTTCTCTTTAATTTTTACTTTGCTTATAAATTTAAATTTATTTTTCACAGTTAAAAATATTTCTTGTATCGAATTTTATAGAAAAGAAAGCTTGAAAAATTGTTTCCAAATTTTTAATTTTATTACTGACAATTTGTATTTGAAAACTACAGCATTTGCATTGTGTGTGGTTTTGTAAAAAAGTGAGGTAAAGCCAGTCGAGTTAGCACACAATTAGAAAACCTGATCAAAAAGAATGAAAACGTTATTTTTTTGCCAAACTTTTGGTGAATGTTTTAGGCCACATTCTTTTTTGGGTGGATTTCACGCATGGGAAATAGTTTTCGATAATACGTAGATTACATTAATAATAAGTGCAAGTAAATTATCAAAATAGTTGAAAAAGCGTTTGCTTAAAAAGTATCTTGAAGTACTCACATCACAATGTAACTCAGAGAGGGAATCAGAATTAAGTCATTGGAAAGCACTCCATAAAAACGACGTTATGTCGTACATTGTGAGATAAAAAACATGAATTCAAGTAGACACCGTCTTGTTGCGGAATTCAACTATACCTGAAATCGTAGTGCAATCACAGCTTCCTTCTCACCCCCCCCCCCCCAAAAAAAAAAAATCAAGTGCGCCATCTCTCCAACTGCGCCATATGAACAGGCTTTACCTTACACTAAAATGCAAAACAATAAATAAATAATCGAATTGGAATAATAATAATGATAAATAAATAAAAAAAAAACTCATTCGGATTTGCGAATAAGTCTTCGTGTGCACCACCGCCTTCAAGGGAGGATTGAATTTTGTGCCAATCCAATCCGTCAGTTGGTATGGTTTTTAATAGCAGACATGGCGTACCAACAATTATACACACACGAGTATTGTAATTATGCACACACATAGTAATCTCTAATAAATACCTTTGTGGAGGATTAACTGCAGAGCTGTAAAGTTTATTGATAAAAAATAAGGCTTTGAACTATCACAACATAGTCAAAAATTAATAAAAACTATAATTGTAAAAATGAATGAACGAATTCAAATTGGGTAAAAAAATAAGAGTTACCGAATAAATGTTTACTTAAGATACAAGTTATTGTATCACTATACATTTTTTAAAACACTAAAGTATGTTTTATTCTTAATTGAATAATACAAATATTTTAAAAATATATATATTCAGATAATTGTGCAAACTATTAATAATGACAATGAGTGAGAGAGTTTTTTTAACTGCATAATACGAAGGAAAAGCGTACATAATTTAAAAACAGAATGTTTCAAAAGAAGAATACAAATATTTGAAGTGACTAGTGTACCACTAACGGTAAATAGCCCGCATCGTTGTATAGACCGCGGGAAGAAAAATTCATTCTAAAAAAATTAAGTTCGGTGTATAACCCGCATCGTTGTATAACCCGCACCCAGAAAAAAACATGGGATACACCACTAGAAAACAATACATTCGCTTGTAGCGCCCAAGCCTAAATCTGCTTTGGACCATTGTTTCGAAAGCTATGATTTATTTCACTGCACTTTGTTTTTCAGGAAAAGAGATTTCGATATTTTTGAACGGTAGTTGTCTTTTTAATAATACTTTTTTTTAAAAATTTCATGTATTGCCCGCATCGTTATATTGCCCGCAGGTGGTAAAAAAAGGTTTTTTTTTTTTTTTTGTAGATAACCTGCGAGTTATATGCAGATAATTACGGTAATGTAATATATATTGTTTTAATATTTACATCAACTACTTATGAGGGGGAAAGCTAAAATTAGAGCCCATTGTGATACTTATTATTCACTTTGAAAAAGACATTTTAAAACTTTTTTCTAAAGTGCACTGATTTCACGAAGTAAAAGTATTAAATTCTGCATAAATTCATGGTACAGATTTGACGCATTTTAATGCTTCATTGAATAATCATCGTTATTACTAAACCTTCATAAGTACCATAGATTTTTTTTTCATTTTTACGATACATTTTTATTTACAAATGAAACATTAACATAATAGTTAAAACACCAATCGCAAAGCAGGGATGTTAAACAAACACAGACTTCAGATACATGGATGTTTTGAAAACATCGACATCTATTGTCGCATCCGAATCCAGAGTTGTCTTTTCCTCACAGCACAGCGTCAGGAGGAGAAAAACGTTTACGGTATTTTAGATAAAAGCACCAGTTCTGAATTTGGACTCGTTCTAAATTAGTAAAAACCTTTAAGCATACGATTTTTTTTACCGAATAGTTCAAGTATTAATTTTAGAATGTACAACACATAGTTTAAATTCGCCTCAAATAATGTTTATTCTATCATATATTTTAAAATGTTTGAAGCCGTCTTTAAATAATAAATTAAGTAAAGCGTGTACCGATGAATGTTACGACTTTTGAAGTCGCTCATCGTTTATTATTCAGTCATATTTGTAAAGTTATTAAAAACAATTCATAGTACAAAGCATCAGATTTCTTTGCAAAGGAGTTTTTCTTTTCTTTTTGTAATTATTTCAAACAGAAACATACTTTTGATTTGATTACTGTTAAACAAATAACAAGTGCTTAGCTAGTGTCCAAAAATTCCTTTTTTTAAATTTACTTATTTTTAATTTTAATGCTTGAATTTGGTTTTAAGTACTCTATTCGGTCCGAGTAGAAAATAAAGTTGCATTTATTTTTTATAAACTGCGAAACGGAAGGAGAAAAGTAGGGAGGGGGTAGTAAAACATATACTCTAACTTTTTCTTTCTTTCTTTTTCTTTTTTGTTAATATATTTAAAGTACAACAAATGTACCTCCACTAATGTCCTAGCGCAATAAGAATTGCTGTGGGAAATTTTACAATTTTCTAGAGTTTCTACTAGCTGCTAAATTTAAAAAAAAAAAAAAAAAAAAAATTAACGAAATCTAGAATCAGATTTGAATCTTATTTACTATTAGTACTATTTAATTTTGCATCATTCCTGCACGGATTTTCGATTTTACCCTGAATTTGGGCTTATGTATATGTATATACGCTGATTGATAAAAGAGACAAAAGGTATAAATGTGGTTATCATTGGGAGCGGTGGAAAATGATCCTTAAGTAAAACATTTTCAAAGGAAAGATGCAGACCAAAAAATGTCCTCCATTTGATTGAACTATCATTTTTTCCCGTAATTGAACAAGAAATCTTCTCCGATGTGAACCTACCTAAACTGCCCTATTTGCATATGCTTGAACGCATGCCAAATAGAACAATCGGGCTCCAGAATGCGGGGGCCACAATGTTCCATAATTACCCAGGCAGCAGAACGATATGCCGGCGATAAAGCATCCTCCCTTTTTAAAGGTACCACGACTGTGAAAAGAGGGGTGGCGGAGGCTGGAAAAATCCCCCGATAAAGCGAAAACAAAGAGCTCACAGGAATCTTCAAACTCCGACTTTTCTGATAGTGACGGACAAAAGGGATGGAGGGAAAATAACAACAATATAAATGTGGAAACATGCAGGCATTTTCATTTCCCTAAACATCCCCGTGGAAAGATTTCGCAATCTCTCTTTTGCTCTTTTGCTCTGAACGCTATCGCGGGCCGTCATCTTATCTTGGCAGGGAGTCTCAATTGTTTACAAAGGGAAAATGGTGTCACAAAAGAGGGACACACACGGAATAACTATGGCCCCTATCTCTTTAGTACGTTGTGTGGCTTATCTTTTTGAGGGGGGTTGTATTGTTAAAGCCATGTGTTGCTTTTAGTGTTGGAGAGGTATTGTGGGACATATTTTGTGAAATGAGAGTTATTTTGCATTGTTAGATCGCATTCAGATGCTTAAGAGATATAGGTGTTTAAATTATAAAACTATGGAATTAAAAACACAAAGCCATTTTTGAATTTTTAATAGTATGATATGCTGGATGAAGCATAGGATTTTTGCTTTAACTATGTCTATATTGTTTGTTGAATATATGTTGCGAAAAGAGGATGCAACTAAATCTTTACTACAAACATAGCAAAAAGTTCCGCCAAGTTTTCGTTTGATACAAACTCATATATTTGTTTCTTAGTATTATGGCTGTTATAAAATTAAAATTAAGATGAATAAAATAATAAATATTGTTTATGGTTAATTTTGACCATGAATAATCAAGTTAACTCTTACAAAACCAAGAAATATCGGTTTAACGTTTGTCAATAAGAAAGAGGTGTGAACTCTTCAATTTCAATTCTTCTCTAATTTTCTCACGAGTCTTACCTCACCTCTCACTTTTGCACACACACACACACACACGAATATATACAGAATACTTCAGCTGTTCCAAAGCTCGTACTAGACGAGCAACTCTGTCGTCGACGCTCTGAGCAACTTTTTATTCTTCCTTCAGATGGAAAGTTGACATAACAACCTTCCTCACTGTACATTAATTACCAGTGAGGGCGAACCTATGACCCGTGGGTCAGACACTGACCCACGCAATATTTTTAAGTGACCTACGATTACTAGGCAATCATTTGTTTGCTTACGCGGGTATATTTAAACTTTCTAATTTGTACGGATAATTTATATTTTATTTACATTTTTTCTAGCACTGCACTGACTCAAAAGCAGTTTAAATGCTGTCCTTAACCTTCAGTTCCACCATACAGTTCTAAAGTTATGCAAATGAGACAAATGCGTTTGTAATATTTGAAATAAAGCAAAACTGTTTACAAAATATCAAATAAAGTGTATAATTTTGCTCACATTTTTTGTGAAAAAAAAATTACACAAATTAAAGCAAATAACCGTCTTTAAAGCACTTTCTACAAATAAAATGCACGTAATTTTCGTAACACTTGAGAATTTTTAACCCCACTAAAAGTTTTTAAATCGTCAAACCACGCCCATTTTTACCAGTTAAGCCAATTGAATTTTAGAATATTTAGTTTTAAAAATTCTCAGTTAACAATTTTTAAACTTTGCTAACTTCGGTGCAAATGGGCATTAGTGATCCACGAACTAGTACTAAAAAAATATGAACAACATTTTTTCGAACGAGTAATATATGTAACGGAGGAGGGGCTTCAGAATTCCATCTCTTTTCATACATACAGTCAAAGTCTTAATTCCGGAATTCAAAAACTTGGAATTTCGAAATTTTCTCAAATTTCAATCATTGGGGGTTCTCTTCTTCTTTTTTTCAAAACTAAATAATCCTCACTATGTGAATTTTTTCACATGTTATTATAGGGAGTACGTTTGCAGTACTGGAAATGTGCTCTTGGCTTCAATAACAGGAATTTAAAGCAGTTATTTTAAGTGGATTTTTTTTAAGTAAAAAAAAAAAAAACTTTTTACCACAGTGTAAAACATTTAAATTATTTAATTTACACATCGATTTTGTTAAGTTACATCAAACATGTTTTACGTTGCTTCATCAATTTAGAACTTTCCCCCATAACTTTCATCTTTATTCTGTAAACAGAGTGCGGCCAGTTTTCAAAACGCTCAAATTTCGTTATTCTTCAAAATTCGAACGTCCGCAATTGAGACTTTCTACTGCATATGCACTCATGTATAGACAGTGAAACCTGTGTAAGTTGCCCACTTGCGGTGTAGCACTTTAGTGGTCAACTTATTGAAGGGGAAGGGCTAATTCCGTTCCTGACAAAAGTGGTCAACTTAGACAAGTGGTCAACTTTACAGGTTTTACTGTATATATACGAGTTAGTGGTGTGCAAACATAGTTATGATCAATTTACAGAACGAAATATTGAGCGAGATTGAAAGGGCATCTTCATTCTCCATACATCGTGACTATCATTGTGACGCCCCAAAGTTCAGTTACTCATAACCGTGGTTCAGGAAGGATGTTCGATACTATAAAAACATGCATAGATATCGGAATTAATGAAGACAGGCTTTGTTATTTTACGCGTCGTCGCAGATTAACAATTAGCAACGCGCTTCACGAATTATTTTTCTCACACTACCGTATACCATCTCCATTAAATCTATTCAGTTTTTTTCCCCCCTTCATCCACGTGATTTGACTGTGCCAGAGAAAGGGCTGAAGGACTCTAACAAGAGAGCAGAGGTCAGTTTGAAACAATGGCCCGATTCATTCATTACCTCAAGTGGCTCTACGGCAGACGTCTTGACCACTCAATTTTAAAGTCATTAAGACCCCCCTCCACCCCAAATAATTGTACGATTTGGAGGGACTTTTCGCACTTGCGGATTATCTGATCTGCATTGCTGCCCATTACAAGATGCTCTTCGGTTGTATCTTCCCCGTTGCTGATGATGAGATTGGTACAACATTGTGGCCGTTGCAGAAGCGATACGCTTTGATGGGCAAAGGATTGATTAATGATGGACGCATTGCTGCTTGTCTTCGCTCTCAGTGGGAATCGCTTGGAAGAAGTAGTTCCGATATCGATCAAGAATGACCGAGATTGATAAGACTGAGTTTGTTTAATATTCACGATGCTTGTACCAGGTTATTTAAATGAGTGGCGAATATCAACATGCATGTATGTAACTTTAAAGACAGCCGTCGCAGCAAGATCACGTTACTGAAGTTGCAAAATATCCCATACATATGAGAGGTGGGTATAAGTCAAGAACTTTGGAAAAACGCTGGATTTTTAGTGTGTCAGGTTATTTAAATGAGTGGCAAGTATTAACATGCATGTATGTTATTTTATAAGACAGCCGTCACAGCAAGATCACGTTACTGGAGTTGCAAAATATCCCCTACATATGAGAGGTGGGTATAAGTCAGGAACTTTGGTCAAACGCAAGATTTTCAGAGAAATGAACTGAATTAGTTTTCGCTTTGATACTGAATCTAAGAATTCGTTGGAGTGTACTTTTTCGCGTTAGGATTTCTCCGGTTATTATTATTCTTGAAAGTGCTATATTTTCATAGTAACAAGATGTAATATTTCAGCAACGTTGTAAGAAAGTTAGCAATACGCTTGTTGAGACATGTTCTTTGTTAATAAACTGATTTTACAGTTTGTAATTAGTGCTTAGAAAAAAAAGAGACTTCAATACAAACTAATATACCATTATCTATAATAGAGGTAGACAACTGTTCGTTATTAATATCTACGTAATATACGAGTATTAATAATGTGCTGCAATCTACCTTCAAAATTTTTTGCTTGTTGGAAAGAAAAGAAATAGGGATAAAATAACTAAAAAAGTATTGATTTAGCATTATATTTAGGAAAACAAGGAGGAAAGGGAACACAAAAACAAATTTTTTTCTACTCTAACACAAAACGAAGTCTATATAGTAGTCTATACTATATAATGGATTCGCGATCGACCTAGCTGCTAGTGCTCTGAGCCCTCCACCCTCACCATTTTAAACATATATCCTACATACTTCCCGAAAAGTGCATAAGGATTCCGTTTTCATCTAGCGCAACTCTTAAAGGAGCTCTTTCTAGAGTGTATATTATGTCCAAAACTTTTTTGTCATGAGTGTATACTATGTCCAAAACTCGGCTAAATTAATGACTGACCTTTAAAACAGAAAATTAGCTCCAGAATTCATTTCAATTCAAATAAGATCAGCAGGGAAATCAGACTAAACACGAGAGTTAGTCATGTATTCAACCATTTTTGAAAAAGAAAAAGGATTTAATCAACTTTATAGCTTTTGAATTCACAAATTAGCCACAAAATCGGATGATATAATTTTAAAGCTAGACAACTAAATTTGAGTGAGGATCAATAAAACGGAGCTTTTGAGCTAGAAATTAAATGTTAACATTTAATTCTACAAAGATTCAAGTGTTTTAGATAGCAGTCCAGCCATAGGGTTCAAATTAATTCTGGAGTAAAGAATCGGATCCGCGGTTTATTTTTCTTTTGATGAACCGATGAATCGGCTCTTAGGGTCTAAAAGAAATGATACCTTAACATTTGATTCAGAAAAATCGGATTGCTAGAAATCGGATCAACTTAATGACTTTACTTTTCTGAGATGGAAAATCACATTTAGAATGCCCTGGGATCTGACTTAGCCGTTTGGTTTCTTAGAAAGTTTGATTTCAAAAACTTACATTCTGACTAAGTCCTAAGATTTTTGTGTTGAAAACCTCTTAGAGAATCTACTAAATTCTGTTTTCAAGAAGTGTAGAAAACCTATTTTTTTTACTTTTCGGAAGTATACATTATGTAGTGCTATCTTATGCGCTAATAAGTATGAAATAATACGCGTTTGGTCCATTGCACTCACGAAGTTCTGAAGGCATCTTCTCATAACATATTTCAGCCTTGACGGGTCATTAATTTTTCAATTTTCGTGATGCAATTGAAATGTGTATTATTGATATTATCATCCTTCCTAGCGCGATTTCTGCTTTCAATTGAAAAGAATCAGTGCTTCACCTGACTTGATCTTAAGTCGAATCTCACAGCGAAAATCTCCGAGAAGGATTTAGCTACTGATAAAGTACCATGCGAATTTTTTGTTTCAAGCAACAGAAGCAGAATCGATTTTGATCCAAAGAACAAGATTGTTGAAGCGCGGCTCGGAGTTGGTATGAACTGCCACGAGGAATACCATGACAAATCTCTGAATAAATACATGTCTGCAAACTTGAAACTTTTCGTAGAGGATCACATCCTATTACAGCGATGACAAGCGGCATTTTTGTGGAGGATTTGATGATAGTTCAGATCAGCAACTTCCTCCCGATAGCGTTTCTCTGTATATTTATCGGATCCGCTATCTTAAGCTTTTGAAGAACGAAAGCGTGTCCAGAAGATTGAAGCTATGTTCAGAAGCATTTCTACCCTTATACTGAGTGACAAGATGGGAACAATAGGTAATGCTTTGAATGGAGAATTTACTGTTTTCCCAAAGAAAAAAAAGTTTTCCTAAGTGTTTGAGGAAACAATTTTCAGCAAAAATGGTTGCCACTGAAGTTCAAGTTATAAGGATTTTTTTTAGTACTTGAAAACAGTAAGGCAATATTTTGTTCTATAAAAAGGAAGATGTTGGCACGTGTTTGAAGCTTTTGTTGCTATTTTGTGAATTAAGTTCTATGAATATCCTTTGATGTGTGATTGCAAAGGTGTTCTCTCTGAAATTTCCTGTAAAACTGACATTAAGCTAATAGAAGTTAGAAATTATTTTGAGTAAGGGTAAGTATTGCAAAACGTATGATATATATATACATATATATGTTACAGCGTATGTCCGAAATTGGAGAATGTCGACAATCACCAGTCTGATAGATGGTGAATGTCGACATCCACCGATTTCGGAGTTTCACCGTAACATATATACAGTAAAGCCTCGTTATACCGCGCCTCATTATACCGCGGAATCGGATATACTGCGGTGACTATCATGTCCCCCGACGTTTAAGCCACCCTTTATTATTGCCATTAAAAGTGATTCCTAATTTACCATTGTAAATAAAGCCAGCCCGAGCACACAAATATTCTAGCCAAAGAGCATCGGTCCCCCCACCAGACACACTAACAGATGAAGCCTTATTGTGATAGGCGTGTGATGTACACCTTTTTCATGTCTTTCAACTTCAAAATCGGGTGCAATCGCCCAGACTTGTTTCTCTAGCCATGGGCGGAGCTCAATCTGTCGGGGACTGTTCAGCTCAAAGCTTAACTATTCCATTTTTAGAAGTCTAGTTATGCGTGTGTAACTTCTTTTACAGCGCTATCAACTTTTGTATTCCTGATTCTTTAGCATTCCTGAAAAGTAAACATATTCCACAGTGAATTCCTCCCCTTCCAAATCTAATTTTTTCTTTAGACCTCTCCCCCTACACAATTCCAGGTTGATAACATAAAGAGAGTTTTAAAGCACCTTTCCTCTCAGGACACAGTTGATTTATCGCTCGACAGCCTGATTGCGTAGCTAAGATGTGTGCTTCTTGCACATCAATTACAGTGAACAAAATAGCAGCAAAGAAGAAAATAAAAAAATATACTATAGGGGGAAGAAAAGTTACGAGTAATTGATAAAGTTTGATGCAGCAAAAGCGAGTATTATTTCGTGAATATGGTTCCGATGAATAGTTTCACTATACCGCGGTTATGTTATAACGCGGGTGCCAAACATGTCCCCCGACACCCGCGTTTCAACGGGGTTTTACTCTATATATCAGGCTTGGAGTCGATTACAAAGAAACGTAATCGATTACGATTACGATTACAAAGGGAGAAATTGAGAGATTATGATTACGATTGTAATCCTTTGCCAAAAAGTAATTACGATTACGGAAGCGATTACAGTCGTTGAAAAATGTAATCGATTACGATTATGACATCCGATTACGATTTTGATTACGATTAGATTAGCATAAAATTATCCGATATTATGCATACCACTCATTTTTACAATAGTGTCATAAATCAAAAAGTTATCTCTTATTAAATCAAAAATTTAATTAAAAATCATAACTGAAATGATGATGAATGCAATTATAATGAAATAATTTCAACATCACAGTTCTGGAATTATGACGTCGTTGCAGAAATGAAAATTTGTAATATATATATATATATATATATATATATAATCAGGAAAGGAACATTCAGTATTTTTCGAATATTTAAAACTCATTTGAGGGATAACTACATTGATCGTATTTTGTATATAAGCAAAGACGATGCACTAAATGTATATATAATGCATAAGTGATTTACCTGGTTCATTGTTATTTTGTGTGCATACAATCAAAATTTAGTTGGCTGCAATTTCTGAAAATGTAGTATATTTCTCCATTGTATTTATTTTCTAGTATAAATTGTGCAAATATTTCACATAACACCAATTAGTTTACTGAAAATAATAATTTTGTATGATTCTTTATGAAATCACTTATAAGATGGGTATGAATTGCACGGGATAACAAAATATTCAGATAGTGTAAGAGATAAATAATCTTTTGAAAATAAATGCTGCATTTTAGAACAATTTCAAAAAATTTGAACATGAACATTCAAATAACTCTTAGCAAAATTAGAAATCGTTAAAAAGTAATATGAAGAATAATTATAATACGAATGACTATAATATTTTAAATAGATTTTTGTGGTGTTTTTTTAACATGCACGAGCATATAATTTTTTCCCATGTACTAACTGTTTTAATAAAAAAATAAAGTGCAAGTAATTTTACAACACAAATTTAACGTACAAGATTAAACTGAGATACAGAATTCTGTTGAGGTAATTCTAAGAAGAAAAAAATAATTAACTTTTAAAAATAATTCCTAAATATTAATTCATGCATGTAAAAAAACAATTGGGAGAATGTCTGAACATAAATCACTTTTTCTTTTACATACCTATTAATTAAAAAGAATATTAGCAATAAAATATAAATAAATTTAAGATTTAAATGTATGTACTTTTTTAAATATTCGAAGAACATATTTAAAAAAATAATAATAATCACACGTACCAGGGTTAAGATTTCATGCATCTTAAGAATAGAGCATCATGTAACGCCAGCTCCTAAATTGCTGAAGTGTAAATGTGCTATTCTTTAGAAAAATTCTTCACTTCGGCCGTTAAAGAAAGGCGAAAACGCAAAAGGCATTTCGTATCTCTGTATGTGTGTAGGTGATAGTACTCTTTCCACTAGATTTTCAGGGGGCAGTCTGCTTCGATTATTGAACGGGACCCACGCGGAGAGAAGAAAGGGGACACTCTCTTTTACTCGCGGTGATCCCGTCCAGACTCTCGCCTATTGCCCAACCGTTTGAATATGTTTTAAAGGGGTAATTAAGGAAGCAAAATGACCGATGCATTTCAGGGCTTTGGTCCTTCTATAAACACCTTCCCCTCTCTTTTATCTACCCCGAAATCTTTGACTTGCGGACAGATTACCGCTCTTTTATCGAAACTGGACGACGCGAGGAGACCGGAGAACCCCCCCCCCCCCCCGTGAGAGCCCCAAGGCGATGCGAGTGACATATCCACTCTTTCTTCTCGGGCTCTCCAGCCATTCCCCGTGGAGAGTGGAGCCGCAATTAAGAATTCTGAGAGACCGCAACAAGTAGGACAACAAGCGTTTCTATCAGACTATTATATGGTCCTGCCAAGAAGGCTCTGCGACCGCCCCACATAACCTTTTATATTATGATCGCCCGTAGGTTACAGACCGCTTAGGATAGGACTTCAGTACACAGCTTCAATCCTTTTTCTTGTAACCTTATCTCTTCTATCCAATGGTAGAGCTAAAATTTCAGCTTTCAGCAGGTCAAGATTACACGATTGCAGGACCAGCAGATTACGGATTTTTTCCTTAAGATTACGATTAAAATTACGGGAGAAAAAGGATTACGGGATTACACAATTTCGATTATGATTATGAGAATATGCCATCGTCAGATTACGATTACGATTACGATTTTGTCAAAATGTAATCGATTACAGCCGATTACGATTACGTAATCGCGATTACTCCAAGCCTGCTATATATATATAATATATGGAGTAGAGCATTTTTTCCACTTAAATAGCTTGAAAACAACAACGTCACAGACACAAAATTTCCTCTTTCTTCAATATCATACTTCATTATCATACTTTCAAAAATTTCACATAGGGGAAGAAATGAACGAATGCTTCTTTATCTTTATAGATAGTCATTATGTGTATATATTTTTAAGGATAAAAAAAGAATATGAAATACATTTTATGAAATAATGACGTCCAGCCTAATATTATTTCAATGGTTTGATTAATAAAGTATTTCTTATCTGTATTAGCCCCTTTCAGCGCTTTCTCGTAATTCCAATACAAAGTAAGCATCTCTCTATTCAACTTTCGATGGTTTGAAGCTTACATACAACTCATCTCCTAAGCGTCTGAAGCCTGATGTTTAACATAAGTGCTGATTATTTATTCGCTTTTGTTTTTAGTATAAAATGTATCTTTAAATACTTGTTTATATGACTAAAGCATTCCTTTGGAAAGCAACAGTATTCCAATTGCAACTTCATAATACACATTACAAATATGAAATGAAAAAAAAAAAAAAGAATACATTTCAATAATTAGCAAAACTACTAGCAAACAATAATAATGATAAAGCAACCAGTTAAATGTTTACTTTGATTTAATTTAGAACAAATAAGAGTAAAAATATAATCCATTGATTTCAGAATTTTTATGTAAAGCATAGAACGTTCAACATAGTAATCAGGGCTCGAAAATCATATTGCCCGACATGCCCGGGTCACGTAAAATTTCCGATCGGGCATGAATCTTCTACCCTTACATGCCTGGCAGGGCATGTAATTATTTAATAAAATATTTCTTTCCGAAACTTTATTTTGCAATTTTTGACTTGTAACGACTTATTATGCTATATTTGCTTGCAATGTAACTTTTTAACGATTTAGACAATTAGATGACAATTTATTAGTTTGAAAATCATTTTTACTGCATAATAAACTAATGTAGAGTAGGAATATTGGAAAAGTACTCAAAGAAGAAAGAAAAAAGAAGAAATCATGAATAGTGAAAACGCATGTTATAAGATATCCTACGCAAACTGACGCGCTTTACTCATAGATGGCGTGGCGGGGGGAGTTCATCCTTTAACTTGCTATTTCAGCTCTTCGGACTATATCTCGCCAGCCCGATCCTATCTCTCGCCATGCACCCAGCACAATGGCGCCAAGCAGAATGAGAGATGGCTGCTCGATACGATATCGCCAAAGCCGATCGCCGCCTGTGATAAAGTTTAGTAATATCATATGAGACACTCACATAGAAAAAGCGAATAATAAAAGTAAATAAAGAAAATAATAAAAGCATTTTTTCCCCTCTTATCATTCTTCAGTTGGTTGGGCTGAGCGTTTTTATTATCTGACCAAGGCATCGTATTTTTTTTTCTATACAACCCAATTATGGCTTAGCAGAGCTCGAGGCAGTTTTTATTTAGACTTTTATCTGGATTTCCCCTTTAAAAAAAGGCATTCGGAGATATGAAAGAACAGATAGCCAGTTTCTTAATCCTTGCTGTGTGGAGAAAGAACAGTTTTATGCTCGAAGTTCGTTCAATTAAAAAAAACAAACTTTAATGTATCATTCTCTCGCATTAATGCAACTGGTAGGAAAGTTTTATTGGGTTTATAATTGTTATTGCTGTTCCATTTTTCTAAATCATATTCAGAAATATTTCTACCGGTCATTTGCAGGGCTTAATATCTAACGACAAAAGTGCAGGAGCCAATATTCTTCAAAACAAAACCATAATAATAACACATTCAAAATAATAATAACAAATATTTTCATCAAACACTTTGCGCAAGAATTAATAAGCATTTATTTAAGGTATTTTGAACTTTTATCTATGGTTGCAGAATTAAAAATTATTAAAAAGTAATAATGGTAATTTTGTAACTATAATGTATAAGAAAGTATAAGGTAAAACCGATATTGTTGGCGCACAATTCAAAAGCATTATACGAAAGAAAGAAAACGTCAATTTTTCGCCAACCTTTTAGTCATTAGTTAGTTAGAGTACTTTAGTTAATATAGAGTACACTAGCTGATTCCCTGCAGAACATCTGTGGGCTCAACAGCAACAAAAAGAATAAATAAATAAATAAAAAAAATTCTTTAAAATTCGGAAGGCTTAAGAAAAGATTACTAGATATAGACATGAGAATGACATCTCGATATAAACAAATGAAGGTGTTGCCACTCATAAACGCGTGAATGATCTCTCTGTATAAACAAACTTAAGTGTTGCCACTTATAATCGGAAATAAAAATTGAGTTATGAATGGAAATACTTTTTAAGAAATAGAAATTAATTTAATTTATTAAAGAGCATAAGTTACGATAACTTACTCTTCGTAATACTTATAAATAAATTACTTTTAATATTACTTTTCTCTGCTAACCACTAAACAAATTTTTAAATACCGTTTTTCCATAGTTTGTTTTTGCAGGTCAGTATCGTATCGTTTCGCAAAATTTAATCGTAACTGTCCACGTTAAGTGAAATATAAATATGTATGCATTTCCATCACTATTTTCCTACGCTGAATTTAGAACGACAGCTGGAATTAAACTAAGACGCGTATTTTTCGCTTCTATCCTTATATGGCAGGTGAGATTGCGCACATAGGTGGGAGATAGCTTTAGATAAAAAGTAGATTACATTAATAATAATTACAGGGAAATTGTCAAAATAGCTGCTCTTCAGTTGTTAACAAAAAAAATTAAACTTAAATTATTATTTTTTTTCAGTTTTTTGTAAACATATATAGATGCTATTGAGAGCGGATTTGATTAACTTAAAAAATCAGAAAATTGACTCTTTGTTGTGAAATGGTTGAATAAAGAATGAGGCAACAAAAACTGAATTTAGTGCAAAAAGTAAGTACGTGTATGCGTTGGGAATATGTTGGTGAAGATATTACGATAAATAGTGATTTTGTAATAATGATAAAACGAAAATAACTGAAATCGGAATTAAATGAGTGAATATTCAATTCATCTACAGTTCATTTTGATTTCGGGTAATATTTTGTTTCAATTGAATTTGCATTCAGAATTATATAGTTCATAATAAAACGTTCTTTTTTATATTTTAGTAATAGTGTTTTATGTATAGTTGTAAAATTTAACTCGTCTGAAAATGACGATATGGACTCCATCGTTTAGTTCGCAAAATTTTTTTCCCGAGGATTTTTTTTTCGAGTAGTAAGCTGAAGGTCTACTGTAGTTATACGTGTAGAATTTCGTAGTTGAATATCTGAGTTTACCTCGAATTATACACTATTTTTTCATGCGATGCGATTGTTATCTTCCTTTTCTCTCCTCAACTCCACTCAGAGAGTTTTTCCGAGATCTCAAAACCACTATGAATGTCCCAGATTGTGCGAAGCATAATGATAATGCTGTGTCGATATCTGTCAAACAATCTTATCTGGCAATTCCTAGTCGTTCTAATTGATATTCAGAGCCTGCGCAATGAAACATAGATAGGGATCGTTAATGAGGGTGGTATCTATGCGCGTGGAACTACAAGGAAGTGCATTTTGCGGTTAATGGCAAGAAAAAGTGCCCGACACGTTCTTTCTGAGAATAATAGAGATTTGATCCAAGGCTTGGATTTAGAGAAACGTGCATGAAGAGTATCTTGGCTCGTAAAACGTCTTCCCATAAAATTTGCAATGTACCAACTTAGGTTCGAATCTAAAAGTGAAATAAATGTTGATCAGGCAGGAGTGATGAGAATAAATGAAGCATTTGGACATAAAACCTGCTTTTGATTGCGACCATTATCTAAGGAATAAGTTCACTATTTTCTTTTTTATTTAGCAAAATGGTTTCTCTCACATAAACTGAAATGTATTTTCCTGTATTATTTAAATTTTTCTCCATTTGGAGATTAGCGTACAGTGCATTTCAATTCGTGAAATGTTTTGTAACATCCATGGGAGTTATCTATTTCTAAATTGAATACACAAAATGCGGACAACGTTTAATGACTTTGGAAATGAGTGGACGCCTTGTGCAACGTGTATGCAAGTAATATGTGAGTGTTTTTTTCATTCCTCGGCTTTTTATTAATTGTTTTCGTCACTTATGTACTCTCACTCACCTCTGACACTTATGGTATACATACCATTGTTATTCTCTCGTACTTCTCCTTCAGTCATTGTATGACTTTCAATACCTTACAAATTACTATTTTCATTGATACGACTCCCATCAGTTGGTTCAAAACTGCTCACGTTACAAAATTTCAAATTTTGTTATTTATAGCTTTCAAAAATGATTCGGAGTTGTCTTCAACTCCTTGTTCCGCACTAGTGCATTGTTGCATTTGATGCTCTCAGTAGCGTCACGACTATTTTCTCTTACTAATTTCAATTATTTTCCCTAATGCTTGTCTATTTCCATGTTTCTTCTTTCACACCGGGAATAAAGAGTTTCAATTACTTTCATCAACGATAATGGTCGTCATCCTAATCATGTTTGGTCACAATTTTGAAGCATTGCTGTCGTGCCTTAAACGTTTTTTACTAATACGGATATTTCCGATAAAAGTAACTATATTAACTATTATTAGACAATTGCCCCTTATTTGTGACGCTTATTCATTTTGCGCAAATTTTTCCCAAAATTTTTTGATCATTTTTCATACAATACACTATTGGTTATAAAGGTAATCACTAGTTTAACTAGTTTCTAGTTTTATTTCATCAGCTGATTTTCTTAATCCACGAATTTTAGGCGAATTACGATGGTACAAAACGAGTCAAAAATATTTTCAAGCAATTTCTAGTTTTTAAAAAGATTTATTGTTAGTACAGTCACTCAAAAAATTAAACGAACAACGGTACCATACAGTATAGGGCCGTTTTCGTTCACTTTCTTCAGAAACCCTTCAATACAACACAACATTTATGTGTCATACTAAACTTAAAATTCTTCTGGGGTCTATATAGATAAAAAATCGTGTATTTCAATTCGGAGACTTTGGTAATATATATATTAGTACGGTTAATTTTATATTAGGTCTTAAATTATGTCCTGCAGCAGGAATGTGCCGTTTTCGTTCACTTTCTTCAGAACACAACGTTTATATCTCATACTAAACTTAAGATTCTTTTGGGGTCTATATAGATAAAAAAAAAAAAAGGAGTCTGCAAGGATTTTTTTTTAAACTCAAGATTAATATTTGCCAGTTCTGATTCCATGATGGGTTTTTACAGTATTTTATTTGACTTAAGGCTAAAATATATCTTTTGTTTCAACACAGTTTGCGTAGTTCCTAAAATCTATGCATTTCAGCTAAAATGGAATGCAACACAATTGATCAAACCCAATTTAGTAGCCTTGGCCTTTTTCACATTATACGAAGCCACTCGTAAAAGCTCGGCGCACCACAGATTGAATACACCTGCATTAGATCACAGCTGTTATTTATTAATCCATTAATTATTATTACTATTATTTTGTGTTATGCATATGGTGCCGTGAGGAAGCTTTCCGTGGAGCTGTTAATACTGAGAAACTTAATTCCTGGTTTTTGAACGAGTTCTTACTTAACTTAACACATCTTTATCTGTACTTGTACAAAGTGTGAAAAGCAAGAATTTCATTAAGAAACTATTATCAAGAAGCGATTATTTGACTTTTGGCAAGTTCTTCGTACATTTACAAAAACACTCAGTTTCTTTTCTGTATTTTTACAGAAAGGTTTTACAGTGTATCAGATCAAGATAATTTGTGCTAAGACAGTATTAATTCTGACACTTTTTTTTTTTTTGTCTTCTCATCCAGTGTTTTGTATTCTTCATCCCTGAATTTCAGAGGCTATTATACAATAGTATACACTATCAACACCATCCACAGACGAAACGGAATCACACTCCACAATCCCCTGCCTATATGATTGTTCCGTTATTGCCAGACTCGATCTGATAAGTTGCTAAGCTCTGGTTGAGTGCCAATGAGTTATGGCCATGTGCGATTAGCGAGAAACTGCTGATCGATGCTTCCGACACTAATAACCACGTTTCATCTGAGATGGATGAATTAGACGATAGATATCAAAACAAAGTGGCAACGGTAAATTATTTTCTGCGCAATTTCATGTCCGCTTTGGTAAAAAAATCTTGGACCTTGTTACTTTGACGTTGGGCAGTAAATACTGTTCTTATTCGGAACATGATGTTTACCTACTTAGGTTTCATTGTTTTCCCCTATGAAAATAACGTATAACGGCTTTAAAAAAGAGCTACATACGAGCCTTTTAAGTTTTGCTTTGTTTATGATTATTTAAAAAGTATTTTCAGTTTTTAGAATAACATCTCTTCGATCGCCGGGAGTGCACTGAGAATTAAATTAACCGTATCCTGAGTATGGAAAAATGTTTACTCAAACACTTATGTATGTGAATAATATTTATAACAATTGTTAAAAATCTTTTCATGTAATGCAAAAATGTTTGAATTTGCAATAACTGAGATAAACTTGAAATTAAACAAAAAAAAAAAAAAAAAAAAATCATGGATTACAATCTTATTATTATTATTACTTAAAGAAAGACTACTACATCTCTATCTCTCTTTTTTACCTATGTGCTATCAATCTTCTATGGTACACGATATCACTTTCTTTTCCGAAAATTTTCACAGGGGGTAAGAAAAGTTTTTTATTATTATTGTTACCAATTAAGAGTTTTTACATCTTCAATAAAAATTGAGTTAAATAACCGTAGCCTACAGTATCTTATTTTTTATAAATAAAACGAGGAAGCTATAACTTCATAAAGCATTTGTTTCGCCAAAGTTCTTCAACTTTTAGAAGTTTCATTGTTGGAAACTCATTACCTTTAGAATATCAGTAGTTCAATTACATTTTGAATAACTGGAAAAAAACGTGGGATGTGGCTGTGTCAGACACGGCCGTGCGTTGTACGTGAATACGTTTACGTAACCGGTTATATTTTCTAAATAAAATATTTTTATTTATGTATTTAGAATAGTAAAAGCAAGGAAACAAATAATAATAGTGTTATAATATAACTTTATTAATGAATTATTTGATCCTTTAGTTATCCAGTGGTATAATTAAAGTTTGGATGTAGAGGATAGATTCGAAACTACAACGCCAAATTGTATCCCCCGATTTAGTTATCATTAGATTTTTTGGATTACCACCGTATGGTAGCAAATTTAAAGACGTATTCACGTCAAAAGTGCATTACACACATTTTGTTGAGCTCATGTGTGTAATATGTTTCATGTGCTAAATTACATAAGAATTAAAGTATTCTCACGAACGTACCAGAACTATGGTCCAGAATCGTTTTAGCACTGCCTCATAAGAACACCGGACCTAATGTCACACCGGACCAATAAATCCAGAAGGACCATGGGTATAAAGCCTGGACTTAATGCCTTGCCTGCTGTGGTTCCGCATGCGTATGATTTTCTTGCGTTATATTTTGTCGCTCGGACCTTTAACTTATGGGCATTATATCTGTCAAACCTTCTACCTGCCGAATCTTTTGGTCCTGTTATACTATGTCCATAGACATTTTGCTGTTAGACCTTACTTGCAGATCTCGCCTTTTTTTCGTATGGAGCGAATTGCTATTTCCAGTTACCCTAGAAATATTTTACCACTTTTTGACTCCTTTCTGTATAATCTTCTGTATTTTTGAGTCGAACATCGCCTCGTTTTATAGGAATTTTTCTCTTTTCAATTCATGGGGCACTTGCGACGTAATGATAGAAATTTTTGTATTTGAACTCATTTGTTTCAATATTTCCGACTTCCGTCAGTTTTTAGACAATCAGAAAGAAGAACTGGTCATCCTCCTACATTTGTGTTATTCTCCAAGCAGCTTACGTTTAAAGCAAATTAGAGCAGAAAATTTGTTGAATAGTCAAACATTTCTTCATTGACTATTCAGCAAATCTGTGAATACTACAATATTACAATGGCACTTTATAAAAATTGTCAGTACATTGCCTAAAAGCCTAAGTGCTTAAAACATTCTTTAAAGAATTTACCATCATACTTGTTCCTTGTCAGCATAAGGGAGACAATAAAAATATTACATAAATACGAAAAGAAAAAAAGATAATTCCGCCTCTGACCGTCAGGCCCCACTATCGCTTGCTTTTTGCGTGACGTCACAAGAGATTTTCTAATCAGGCGGTGGCAGCAGCAGTTTCGCCCTGTTATCTCTCGGCCGCGGCGTTTGTGGCCAGAAGAGATAAGGCAGCCGCCCTGTGCTAACGCTTTTCGTTGGCGATAAGAGCAGCTGGTTGCAGCGAAGAAGGCCCTTTACTAAGACCTTTTACGAAATCTCGCTTTTACGTTTTACGACTAAGTTCGTTTCTGTGCGAGAGGGCCATAAAAACATGTCTGCGTAGGTATTTTTGGGTAATTATTCTCTTCAGCGATGTTTCTTGCGATCTTTTTCCGAGGAAAGATGATTTTGATGTGTTAAGAATGCTCTGATATTTCCACAGTCAACTAATGTTCTCTTTGAAGAGATCGAAGCTAACTGCTTGGAAAGCATATAATTTTTATCGAGGAAGAATCAATCATAAAAACTCTTTAAATAAATGTTTTGCAAATATTCCGTACTTTGCTTGTTTGTTTTTGTTTTGTTTTTATTTATTTATTTATTATTATTCTTTCTAACTGTGATCTTTATTGGCATTTATGTCTAGCGGAAGATGAAAAGGACACATTAGTTTCCCAGAAACGTAAGAGATTAAAATACAGGGAGGATGGTTATAATTAAAGTTACCCTGCTTATACCTACGTAGATCCCTTTCGGATAGCGATTGAAACTTTATGTAGACCAGCGTTCTCTTTTTTTTTAATACGTAGAACCCTTTTTATAGTCGTCTGCTACAGTAGAAGCCCTGTTTTTTTTAAAACAGTATTAGGGCCACATTGCAGAAATGGTTGATGTACAATAAATATGAAAAATGCTTCAAATAATATTTATGCACTGCGTGAATTTATTTCAAAAATTAAGTTAGAACAAAAGCTCTTTAAATATAAATTCAAATAACATATTCAAAGATGAGAGTTGAACTCTCACGTCAGGATCAGCATCAAGTTTGTTTCGGCAGTTACTCTTTGTCGATGTATAAGCTGCGAACTCCGTTTTCTACACATATACAGCTTGCAAATGACAAAAGTTCCAACACAGTCTTTTATGCCAATGGAAAAGATAATATCGTCTTTTAAACTACACCATACATCTACAATTAAGGTATTTGTTAGCATTTTTTTTAGCAAGGATGAATGAGGTATCCTAACAGTATGTTTACTGACATAGTTGAAGGTCACTGTATTTATTTCGCTGTCCATTAAGACAATTTAAGACAATAAATACAGACAGTCTTGTCAACTGAGGCGCATTCAAGGGGGAGTTGTGAACATTACCACTTGGAATTCTTGGTTCTGAGCCACATTGCAGGTTATAGTACGTTAATATGACATGTGAGGACGATTGGGAACCGACCTTGTTCTCATAAGAGAAAATTCTGGTTGCTCTACTTGTTAAAAACTGAGTATAAAACACAAACAAGACATAAATGCATTTTTTTAGGTTTTAAAAGTTGATCAGTTTCTATTTTGCATGGTGCACACTGCAGCACTCTTCTCTGCTCATTGATCTTCGATTCTCTCTCTTTCTCAACAAACTAGCGACGCCTCACCGAAAAATTTATTGCTTTTCCAATGACTTTCACTAATGCTCTGAAAGGCATGACTGCAAGTTTCATGAGACCCGTGAGGAACCCCTCTACAGAACCCCAAGGTTCCGCGGAACACAATTTAAGAAACGCTGTCATTATGTAGACCATGAGGAAAATCATAGAGCACATTTTTGCCACCACATGAGGGCTTCTTACAAATGTTTCAATCGCAAAATTCTGAAATAAAATGAAATTATATGTTTGTTATTTGTTTTTTGATCTTCACCCGTGTTTTTCTCACCTGGCGGTAAAAATTTGAGCCATTGTTTTCTTATTTATTGAATTTACGGGTTTTTAGCGAACCACATGAATTTGTGTTGTCCATATCATGTGAAGTGTCCACTGGAAAAACGACTTAAGTCACATACTACTTGATGACCTTTGCTTTATGTTTTATTCATTCATTTTATAACATAAATGTTAATTTTAACTATACGGGGCCTACTTTCCCGTAATACCCAAATTCAAATTTATAATCTAATTTATAGTATAGTTAAAATTAACATCTGTTATGAAATGAATGAATAAAACGTAAAGCAAAGTTCATCAAGTAGTATGTGACTTAGGTCGTTTTTCCAGTGGACCCCTCATGTGTATTACTTTAAGTTAAGTTAGGTTTTAGAGGTCCGTTTAAGTGTGCTTCATTGAATGTATTCATTTTATGCTTTCATTGTCATTAAAGACTCACTTTATTTTCAAACCGTCTCTTTCATTGAGAGAATATCGATATAGTTTTTCTACAAGAAAGTTTCTTTAAAGAAAAAACCAGAGTTGAGAATGAGGGAAATGTGTGTGTGTGTGACACATATTTCCGTAATTTCATAACTCCTGATGTCAGAACAATCACAATGATTCGAAATGAATTTTAACAGTGTGCTGACAAATTTCAGTAAGCTGATAGAAAGACATATGAGCCTTCTGAGAACCATTTTTGAGATCACGTGGGCTCGAACATTGCAAAGATTCGAGTTCGAGTTACTGCTTTGTTAACCATTGGCGTTCAAAGATAGGTTTTCATTCCAAACGACGCCCATCCATCATTCTGAACCTTCAGGACATTTTCATCGATTGAAGTTTAGATAATCCCAAACCCCAGTCTCTTACGTCTGAAGCGTTTGATGTTTGAGTAGAAAATATATCGTTATTAAATGTCTTGCTTTGGCAACCTGCAACGTCTTATATTTTTGGTTTCCAGTCACGGTATTAGATGGCAAGTAAGTAAAAGCAGCCATTTAATTTGAGGCTTATCTAATGGTGTTGGATTTTCAGAGATAAAGGGGATTTTTTTTTTCCTTTTTAATAATCCATTCGATTCTTTTTTATCTCTTTCCCGGATATGCAACACATGTTTTATTTAGCGCAATTTGTAATCTTCGAAGTGCAGGTACTAGTAGCAACGATTGCTAGTAGTACAACAGCAGATGCATGTGCATGAAAGCGTGCTCACATTGGGCATACCACTGCACCAGGGAAGGGCTAGAGCTAGAATAAAACCAAAAGGTTCAGGTCCCAGGTGTTCCAGGGTAAATTTGGACGAATTAAGCGTAAAGATGCATTTTTAAGGCATGTGAATTCCATTATGTTTTACACGATTAACACTTCATTTCATTTGGGAAAAACAGAATACCTTTGTTAGTGCTATTATTTATTCTCTTTTTTGTTGTATTTGTATAAAAGAAAAAATAGATTATTTCCAAATTTTCGGAAGTTGTAGGTGCTTAAAATGCGCTGCACCCAGAAGTGAAAAGAGTTGTTGTCGATAGTTGCATGCTCTTACGAAGTTTTGATGCATTATGCTCCAAATTTCATACCTTGGCTGCATGTTACATAATGGCATTCCTGGGGAGAAAACGTAAAAGTGAAATTGTATGTGGTTAATGATAACAAGGTAAAGCAATGTTACACTTTCAATGGGAGTAAAAGAGAGGACAATATTCGATAAAGCACCTTGAATGGATTAGTGGAGAGCGTGCATCAAATATGGCACGCACATTAACATATTGCAAAGGATTGATTTCGCGAGCGCAAAGTTTGTAATGGTGGAATAAATATTAACCATTGAGCCCGCAATCACTAAATAAAGTAGCAATATTTAATTTAAGAAGTGCTAATAGTGGTTTTGTAGCATTAACTGCATTTAAAATCTCGTTTTAGTACCCTTGTCTTAAAAGTCTCCGAAGAAAAATTGGAATTTTTGGCATATAAGAGGCTTTTTTTAAGCACGAGATTTTCCTTTATAACACAAATATGTGACTGTTATATCTAGTTACGTTGTCAAAGGGACTATAAGTCGGTCCTTTTTAAAACGTACTCAAAAGATCTTGGTACGTTAAAACAGTTTGCAATAACTGCATTCCAAAAAGGTTTACGACAGAGCTTGTCAAGTGGCTCATAAACACTTCTCACTTCTCCCTCCCTCCCAAAAAAAAAACAACAACTAATAATATTATTACGTTAAAGATGATATTTTAAAGATTAAATCCCGTTTAGGCTGTCTTAAACGCTAAGAAGTAAATAATTGGTGACATAAAAAGCCAAGTTCACGGAGCACATCACTTTGACGTGAATTAAAACTGGTTTGACTCGCTAATTTCTATTTCATTTAAAAAAATTCAGATAGTTATAAAAATAACTTATCTGATTTTTTAGCTTCAAAAAGTCTAAGGTCAAGCAATATCCCACCAATACAAGTTTCCTGTTATTTGGAGCCACTAACATTAACAACTGCTTGAGTAGAACGAATTTTAAATAAAAAAGTACGTGTATTAATATTAAACAAAAGCGCCACAGAAATTCCTTCAACAATTTTCGGAAAAGTTTTATCATTATTTACGGAAAATAACTCCCCCCTTATGTACTTTTACACGATCGATACCTTATCGCTGAAAATATGGACAATGTTCGTCACAAGATGGCGCCCCGAATTATTATCAACAACATATAAGTGCGCTTTATCTGTTGCCATTAATTAGAGCCTAATGTGCTAGATTTCATTTCCTAAAGCGATCGGTCAGGCGAAGCCGAAAACGTGGAGGGAAATGCCTGCTACAGCAGAAGAAAGATAGTTGCACTATCTGGCACAGACCTGCTGTTAATTAACAGAAACCTCGTGACGTAGTGTCCTATTCCCGGTAATCTGATTGGTCAGTGATAGACATAATGGATTTCTACCGCGTGTTTGATATGTTGAGGGTTCACGTGGGGGCTTAATTACCGGTGTGACGCAAAGGATGTTCACCCAATTCTTTTTTTTTTTCATATTCAAGTTTACGATGGCTTTGGCATTACCAGCTTATCGCTCCACAAATAGTGTAAGTGTAATGTGCTTTTGTATCATGCAGTTGTAAAAGTTACTGGCACGAAAAAAGCATCAAATCGTGATCAAGCTACATAAAGTTAACTCTGATAATGATATTTTATCTATAATTATAGTATCGATTATTCATTGAAACATATCTCGTTTTCGTCACATGATTTTCAAAATATGCCTTATTGCACATTTAGGGTACATTATTATTATCGTTACTGTTACCATTTGCTTCAGTATTTCAAGTTTAGGAGCACTAGATGAGTTTTATTCATTTTTATGTTTTCAGTTGCATAAATTTAAAAACATATACCACTTGACACCTTTATGCGCTATCTCCGTAACACTAAATGCCTAACGCATCGACTCAAAACGTAGAAGTCAAATCACTGGCCAGATACAGTCCCAAAGAGTAACGCCATCTAGCGTTAGTTTAAAGTAAGAAGTTCGTTTATGTATTGCTTGCGCTTCTTTAGAAGAGTTGTTTATATTATTTTGTGCCTCCTTTTTTTTGTATTCATTTGCGCTTTTTTTTCCATTAACTCATCACAATAGGTAAAATTTTAATGTGTTTTCTTCAGAAATGCATTTCTGATGAGTGCCTTTATCGACAATCGTCCAGCAAAAGGGAAAAAAATTTCCTTTCATCAATTTTCGGCTGACTAACTTTACATTTTAACGAAACTTTTGCCCTAGTTGTACGATTTGTTTTATGTAATTATTAATAAATTTTACACTTGAATAAAATTAAGGTACTTTTGTGTTTCGGGGGCCGTTCACGATGGTTAATTTTTTTTTTGCCAATTCAAAAAATTCCAAACACAAAAAAAGGCTGAAAAGAATTCGTTTAATAAAAGTACTAAGGATGGCAACTTTGAACCAGAAAATAAAATCTCTAAGCATTTAAAATTTTTTATTTTACAACATCACAGAATTTCTTTTCTTTATGAAAGTGCATAGAGACGAACAATTTCAAAAATGTCAACACTTTGAAAGGTTTCAACAACTTCAACCCAACGTTGAAAAATAGCAGTGACTTCAGAATGGCTGCATGATACAATTATCTGTGTATAGTGTTGCAAACTATTCGTATTATTTCGTAAAATTAAGAGCAGAAAACTGATTTTATAATCTAGCCAGCTGAGTGCAGCACCCTGTACCTTTTAGTTCTTTCTTTCTTTTATTAAAGTAAAATATTCTAAAATGTAAGACGTGGTTCAAAGTTACCCTGAATGATTGTATATGATCTACAACGAATTCCAGGACTAAAAAAAACGGTTATTCATGTTGTCAACACTAGCCCCTTCTAACTTACTATTGAAAAAAAGGCTTTATGTTGAGTTTTTTGTTATAAAATAAATAAAGTCTAAAAGAACAAATTAAAACAGGATTCGCCACTTTTAGCAGCAGGTTGTATTTTTAAGCATTTAAGCATGAATGTAAATTCGTGGAGGGGCAAACTTTACAGAAAAATAAAATTTCAACTTTTGGTTTGTTTTTCCCTTTTTTCTTCTTCTCTCTCTTTGTTTTGGTGTTAAGTTAACCAAAGAAAGCAGAACTAAAGTGTCGGAATAATTAAATTTCCCAAGTAATAGTCAAATGTATTTTTTCATTGTTTTAGTTTTAATATTTTATAAGATAATCGTTTTTCTGGGGAAAAAAATGCAGAATTACAAATTTTATTATTAAAATTCAAACAATAGAAACATTTTAAAGCAATTCAAATTCCAGAAGAGCAGAATTTTTGAGAAACAAAACGGTTAGAACATGGAGAAATTTTCAGCTGCTAAGGGAGAAAACATTGCAGGGAAACCTTATTTTCTATAAGATGCGTTGGAGGAATTGCCTGAAAATTCCATGAGGGGGTGTGAGAACGGGATAGAAAATGCATTCCTGCAAAGGCAAGATAAGTTGGAGTTCTCCCTCCCATGCCCCCTACATTCAACCATTTACAGTTCGCGTTATCATATCAAACAGCCAACGCGGGTCCATGTTTACAAAGGCCGCTTTCCTATTGGACGATAACAATAACCATTCTATCTCGGTCTTCTGATAAGGACCTTATCGCTCGCCAACATGCATTGGCAAAAGAGAATGAACTGAAAAAAAGAAAATAAATAATAATGGAAAGAATAGGAGCAAAAAAAAGTGTTCACTTTTCCTTGATTTCTCTTACTCGCTTTGGGATTAGGAACGAACCTTCCAAACGATAAAAGTCGATATCGGCTGCAACTACCCTCAGTAGTCACCCCCCTCCCCCGTGCTGTTGTGTCGACTGTAGCGAACCAGATAACGCAAGTTCAGATAATGTAAATGAACATTTTGGGGTCTTTCAGGGTGGATTTCTTCTACTTTTCATTTTCCCCCTATCTATTGCGTTGCTTTTGTGTTTTACTTTTTCTTATCGTCCTAAGTGATGTCCGAGTAAAAACGAGTTGAGTTGAGTTGATGCAAAAACCGATTTTTCTGGTTGAAACCCTAGTGATTCTTTATCAATATCAAAATTTCATCATTATGTATTCTTTTTTTTATTTCAAAAGAGGAATGTATGTATATATATGTATATAATATATACACATGTATTTTAGCTTCTAAATACTAATTGTGTTATATTAAAAAAAGAAAAACGAAAAACAGAAATAATACAAAAGAAAGATTGTACCTACAATTTGTTTGCATATTTCTTTCTTGAAACTTTGTCAAATAAACATCTTGTTTAGGTTGTTGAAACATAACTCTAAATTACAAATAAGAGTATTCAAATTCAATAAAAAAATTCATCTTTCGGTTAACAGTAGAAATTTTCATTAATGCGATACAAATATTAATAAGGTACAAGCATGCTACAGAAAGTGCAGGTTTCGGTTAAAATAAGTTATTTAAACAAAAATGACTGTGCACAAGGACTGCTCAACGACATAGGCAAGATGACGTGTGGGGTAGCTTTTAGCCTATTACTGTTTACTTAAGCTCTAGGCAATCAAAGTTATTTTCATGCTAAGTAATGGTCTATTTTATAAGACAAATGATCAAAATACTTTGTGCAAAAATGTAAGTACAAAGATAAAACAACGTGAAAAAGCACAAATTCAGATTAAAATTTTAATCTGAATTTGTGCTTTTTCACGTTGTTTTATCTTTGTACTTACAATGGTCTATTTTGTTGCAAATTTTCAAGTGATGAAGCGTTCCTATAACATTATGATATCAAGATTAAACTCGCATCGTAGTTTTTTTTTCTGATGCAATAGCATCTGGTGTACCAACACTAGAAACAAAATTCCTCAAAATGTTACAAGATAGGATACCGGTCCCAAGTGCAGTGGAGTATCGTTTATACGATTCTGAAGGGACTACCGAAAAACTTCGTATAAATGATAATGTCGTTTAAACGTCCTATAAACGTCGTATAAACGACGTATAATCGATTTATCCTTCTGGCAGAATCCAAAAATTGGGACACTAAAACGTCGTATAAGCGATGTTCCACTGTACTATGGCGTCAGGAAAGTAAGAAGACATATGCAAGAGTTAAAGTTTGAAATCATATTTATTCTTAGTTATAAAGTATGTGTTTGGAAATATTTTTTATGCTTTCAGAAATGGGAATAAATTTAGCCATATTGTTAATCCTGGTTATGGAACAGATATGGGGAAAATTTGCCCGATCTTAAAACGAGGCATAAGAGCCTCCCACAATGAAAAAAACGCATCCGTACACAGGGGAAACTCTGCTGTAGAACCAACACTTTCTTCGGACTGCGCTCTCGTAGTTTGTTTCTGCATACGTAGGCGCTGTTTGCAGAAAAACAAGATTTACAGCAAAATCAAAATAGCATTCACGTTTGTTCTCTTTCTCTTTTTTTCGTAGGTATTAATTAGACAAACCAAATAAGTTCATTTAATTTTCCAGAATAAAATATTGAACGAAAAATGTCTTAATGAAAGCAGAAAATAATTATCCATGAATAGTCTTGGAATCTTACGAATGATGAGTTTGAGTATGATTTTCAAGCAATTAAATGCTTCTTACTGATACATATTTGCAATAAATAAATAAATAAAATAAATAAATAAGAAATAAAAGAGATAAAATAAAATAAAATGAACAAATAAATAAAAAAATAAAATAAAATAAAATAAAAGTTAAACAAATAAATAAATAAATGAAAATTTTAAAGTAAAATAATACGATAACACCATAACTGGTTTTTCAACTTCTAGTGTTATTTAAACAAAGGTTAATGTTTTTATTTAAAAGTGTGATTAGAATGACTTATATGCAGAAAATTATTTTTCTAAAAACAGAAAGTACTTGTTACTTGGCATTTTCTTTGAGTGTTATGAATAATGAGATTTGTGTGAGTTTAAATATGAGTGTTTTGGCATTTAATGGAACGTTTGCTAAAAGTTATATTCTGTGAATACATATGCACGTACAGAGAAACAAATGATACAAAATAAGGTTTTTAGCATTTTTATCTAACTATCAATCAAACTAAGTATTGAATTTTATTCTAGGGTTAAAGCATTAGAAAAACAAAAACTTTTAGTTAAAAAGCAGAAATCATTTGTTTTCATTCGGAATATATTTTATTTTTGTACATCATTAAGGTTAATTGCACTATTTATAAAATTTTTTTTGAAAGAAACAAGCCCTTTTTCTTGAAAAATCAAATTTTTCAAGAAAACGAATTAGTAAGGGAAATATTGGATGTTTTGGGGACTGGTATCAATTGAATGGTCAATTTCTTTTTTGTTGCATTAAAAAGTAAGTTAAAGATGTTTATTTTATTTATTTGTGTGTAGTTCTCATTGTGATTTCTTTATTATGAATTTTAAAGCCCCCTAAATTGCTACTGGGTGATTGCATTTATACAGAAGTTATATTGTCAATAAAACTGGTTAATATTAAAATGATTTTAAAAGTGAAATATAATACATTAAAAATATATATAGTAGTTTACGTATGAGGGTTTCTTTTTTTTTCAAACTGGAGTTACAACGCACTTTCGCTGAAAGCTGCTTTTTAAAAATACATGCATCTGTGCTGGGAAACAAACTTTACAGCAATATAAAATTAGCTTTCTCGTCCTGCCTTGAAATCAAGGAATTCTATTTAATTATTGTATTAAAATGGTTCTATTAATCAAACCTATTTGTAAAAGTGTAAACAGATAATCAAAATTATCTAAGTCAAAAGGGTCATACTACTTAACTTTAAGTCTAAAGTCTAAGTAACGGATACAATCAACGCCTGGACTGGAGAAGAAAAGTCACTGGTTCTTCGGATCAATAAGTACAAGTTCCAGAGAAAACTAGTCTGTTACGTTTAACATGAAATGACAAATGTAAGGTCTCTTTACATATTTGTCACAAAAGTTGTGTTATGTATCTTATTCTTTAATTTAGAATTTGAATTTTTAAAACTAATCTTGAATCAAATAAAAATGTTACCTAATTTTAGATGGATCATTCAATCATGTCCAACGTAAAAATTACAGTTACGAACATCAACGATAGGCAGCGGTTATACACTAAGAACTACACTAAAAGTTGATGTTTTATGATGTACATTGTGTGAAGTCCAGAAATCATAAAAATATGAATTTATAGGAACTGTTAACTATTTAACAAAGCATTTTTAACAGACTTGACTACAAACGAAGAAAAAAAGTTCGCTTTTTAATCCAAAAAGTTCGGAATTTTACACTGAATATTGACTATAGACTGGAAACTATGATAACGGGTGTGCAAGCCCAGTTAGAGTTTAAAATAATACATTTGTTGATATTCTGGTCCTGATTAGTTTTTGGCACTAAGCAAAATTTAGTATATAAGCGGACCTCCTTAGGAGCAGGTGCTGATTAAATTTTGGCGCCATTCGCTCCAAGGGGGGCGGAGCAATCGAACTTTTCATTAGTTTTTTGTGGACGTTGTAACTCAAGACGGAATGAAACGAAATTTGGTATACATATAATCCTAATAGGAAGTGGTGTTGGATTAAATTTTGGCGGACTTCTCTCGAAAGGAGGAGGAACAATCGAACGTTATTCTCTCTAAGCGGAAATCTCAAGAATCCAACAATTAAAACAAAATTGTAATCTGAATGGGGAAAGGTGTTAATTACATTCTATCGTGAATCGCGCCAAGGGAGCAGACTTTGTTTTGAATTGTATTTTTGCCATTTGACGTTAACAAATAAAATTCTTTTCAATATTTTTAGCATTTTGAGGCTTTGCTGGTAGCACAAACCGTTTAATTAGTTTCTCTAGACTTAAAATCTTTCTTTTTTTACAATTTATTTTTATTTGTTAACCTTTTTTCAATAAGGATTTTAATCATGATAGGGATATTGAGCGAAATATCCAAATGAAGGATACAGCAGAACGTTCCTGGAGGGCCACAACAGACTAGTTTACTAGCTTTAATCCTGCTTGTTGGTTGTTTTTATCTGTACAAAGATAAAATTCCAAAAGAATTTTTAGTCCAGGCATTTAACGTTGTTTATATTAACTATCGAATTATCACGAACAAATGATTACAATACTTAAAAGCAACTGAAGTGAATTAATGGATTTATCTTGCATTCTCAAACTCGTTTCTCGAATAAAATTTATCAAAAATTATCAATTATGTCTTCTTAAAATTACATTTGACGTAGGAAGATAATTTCCGATTGCGTCCTTCAAGCCTGCTAAACGCTGTTGTCTTTACTGATAAGGATAAAGGGTTTATAGTAACACGTACTGATAAAAAGAAATGACATTTCAATGTTATTATTATTCAATAATAAAAAACGGTATTCCAATTTTCGTGGAACTCTGCCTCACAGTTCATTAAGGACTTTGGTTTCAGGCAAAAGAAATAAGATACATTTATGCTCAGTTTATTATCAGCATAAAAAATGAGCAAAACGAAGCATAAAAATCATAAACATCAATGCAAAAAAGCATACATTTTGTGCGACAAAAATACAACGTGAATGAGCACTAAATTACAGTACAAAATACAGACCTGTGTTTCGGAATTACGCGGAATTACTTTTTCATGCAAAAAGGAAGGAAGAAAAAGAAGCACCTTCTTTCTTGCATTAGGAATTCCAGGTAATACCGAAACATGTGTCTAAATTTAGTGCTGTAATTTTGTGCTTATTGACGTTGCTTTTTTGCTATCCTCACAAACATCTCTTTGAAAGATTGCCAAACGAATAGTTAAAAAAAAATGATTATGGTCGTTAAAAATACATTTTTTTTCTACAAAGAAAGGAGAAAAAAAACCGAGGTTTTTAATTAGGGACTTTTGAATAAGGTTCTTCTACCAACTGAGTTTCCAAGACTTAGACATAATTATCGAATTTTCACTTTTCAGGCGTTTAGTTATCGACGAGTTCTTTCTAATTAGTTATTCCATGATACATTAAATATTTCATATAAAATGTTTTTTACATAACCTCTTAATTATATAACCTCTGCATCACATTTGCGACTACTTAAAGTTATTGTGATAACTTAAAGTTAAGATGTCGATCTCTCATGGTACTTTTTACAGGGTGGTATTGCCATTCTTATTTCAAATATCGAACGCTTGACTAAATATTGAATATTATAAAGTGATTAACTATATAACATCTACAGCGTGATTGTGGAAAATTAACGGGGTTGACATTGGTTGATGCATGGTCTCCCAGGATGCTTATCATAGCATGCCGAGCACTCCTATTTTCCCCCTTTGTAATAACTCAAGTTTTGACTACTTGACAAAGCAATAATAATTTCAAAATGACTAATTTTTCCCGACTGGCTAATGATGAACATTTTGAAGAATTTAATTAAGTAACGTAAATGTTTACATTGTTAACAGCTTTAACAATGTTAATATTGGTTTATCTTCCACGCTGCTTTTCCGGAGGATGACTACATTTCAGCAATAGTAATGAGCATCTTTTATTTGTATCATGGGGCTTTACGTTTCACTGGATTTACAAAGCATACTAACAGGAATTTCGCAAGTGCAACAACTGTAAAATAATTTTATAATTTGTCTTAATCAGAAGTTCCTGAACAAAATATTTACGACCAAAAGAAGATTCGTGCTGTCCGCGCAGCATCACAGGTTAGTTGAAATCGCATATCAGTTGCCGATTGTAATGCAGTAGCTTCTTTGTATAGTTATGTATTCATGGATGACATTAAGATATTCAGGTGTGATCTTTTGATTTCAATGTAAAGGACAATGCAACAAACAAATCATGCTATCGAAAGCAATGATTAATATAATGCATAATGTACTGCAAAGGATTAATTTAGCTGATAAAGAAGTTCAGCAAACGATGGACAATTAGCTTTTAGAACAATCATGCAAATGATTGCTGTGTTTTAATTTCTTCGTTGAGTAATATTTTCCTTAATTTGCTTTCGTTCCGTAAAATTTGCTTTCATAAAACTCCGTTCTTTTTTTTGTTTTACACCTTAATAGAGCCATTCCAAAAGTCAAAAGAGAAGTTCGTGTCCTGCACCAGACAGCGGCGTTTCATTAGAAAAATAATAATTATCAAAGGTAATGAAAAACAAATGGCTTAAGAAATCACATATGTGTGTGTTTATCGCGCTATGTGTGGGATTATTTCTGTGAAAGGACTCCCATAATGATTTGCATAATATATGCTCTTCGAATGTAATTGACACTGTGAATGACTACTCCTTCATATTAAAGAATGAAATTTTTGTAAGAATTTGTTTTGCTTTAAAGGCTACACATAGTGACATTGTTTCAAATGTTGAGATTAATCTACATAAGCAATTTAATACGACATGTTCAAGATTATTCGGAAAAAGTAATTTATATGTTTACTTTATTAAAAAAAACCGCAACATTACTGGCAAGAAAGCTTTTATGTAATCTTATTATCGGCTTTTATTAAATGCTTCTATTTGCTCTTACGTCTGGAGTTTAAATTTGAACTTTTTATTACTTGCAGAGTCCTACAAGGGCCAAAACTTGAATTGCAAGTTGTACCGTGTAGATACTGGTGGGACCTGGTTTCCTAAGTAAATGTGGGAGAACCATGTAAATTCTAACCTGCAGCTGTTCTAAACTGAGTAAGTGAAAGTGGTGAAAAATTATAAGGGTCAGAAGTTTCACAAACTCAGTTTCTCACAAAACAGAAGGACAAAAATGCAGTTTACGTCTGAAAAGTATTTATGTCTAAAAAATATATCAAACATATGAAAAAGTAATTTCTGTCTTACAACTGTGAGAACTTTAACAAAAATAATTGTGTTACCCACAGTAAACTATTTAAAGGTCTATATTTACTTTTAGAATCACTGTTTAGAAAACTACAGAATTAAATGTAACTAAGTATTTTGTAATAAAAACGATGCAAATGCATCCAATGACGTGCATTACATAATTAACAAGAAGTTCCGTCGAGAACTATACGAGCCTACTTTCCCGTATACACCAAATTCAAATTTATAATCTAGCTATCTCTTTCTCTCTCTTTCTCCTTTAGCTTTAGTTCTTATTTTTTTCAAATATACCTTTTTCAACGAATAATACATATTCATTCACACAGTCATTTATTGTTTCATTTATTCAGTCATTCATTTATTCATTCATTCGTTTACTCATTCATGTGTTTATTCATTCATTTACTTATTCATGTATTTATTCACCCATTTATTTATTTTTTCACTTATTCACTCTTTTATTCATTCGTTTCCTCATTCATTTATTCATTGATTCATTCTTTCACTCTATCATTTATTCATTCTTTCACTCCTTCATTTATTCATTGAGAAATATCCTTAAAAAGCCCGATAAAAACATTTAATAGGAAATTAGGCTCGTTAGTTCTGGATGAACTTTCTATCTGTTCATGTTGTACGTTATAAGAGCTTTCCGATGAAGTTTGTTCCAAGCAAATCGGTCAGCTGGTTCAGGATTTATATAGTATTGAAATTTCCCCGTAAGCGCTATGTTAATTTTTGAACTGTTCAAAAATGAACAAAAACTGTTCAAATTAATATTTCACGCCAAGAGCTTTCTCTAGTAAGCTTGTTCATTGGAACGTGGATCTTGCACCCAGCGTTTACATCATTTGCTTCATTTTCGCCCATAGGCGCTAGTGTTAACATTTTTTGAACTGTTCAAAATTGAACGAAAAATTGTTTCAATCAAAAAGTAAAATATGAAAATGAGATGTCCTCGCCGAGATCCTTCGAATGCAAAAAGATTTTTTCGAGTCGGACAATTCGTTCAAATGTTATTAGGGGGGGGGGGGGGACAGACCGACAGACAGGCAGGCAGACCGACCGACACACATTTTCCCCATCTCAAAACATTACTTTCAAATTTTTTATTTTTCAATCTTTATTTAATTACTTCACTTTTTCTTGAGTTTTCTTTATTTTTAACGATATTTTCACGATACATTAAGCCTTCTTTCATGCTTTTTCTTATTATTTTTACTTTTACGGGAAAGTAGGATAAAAACGAACACTCTAAATTGGTTTGCCATATTATTTTTTCATTTATTTTTTTTCTCATGGTGCTGCTGAATTGGCCTCCGCCAAATGCAGACCTAGCGCGTTTCCCAGAGTTTGGTACCAACTCTTTCAGCGGCACCACAATGAGCATGGTATAAAGGCCGCAAATTTTTGACGCTCAGTTTCCTCCTAGATGGCGGAACCTCAGTTCTAATTGATTCAACCTGCAATAGGAATTTTTATTTAACCGAGAGTATCCCCGCCAAACGGATATTCAAGAAATCTTTAACATGCCGCATAATCATACGACATGGACGCAGACGATTTTCTGCATCTTGAAAATCCACCGACTTGGGCCAGGTTTGAACCTGCGAACTTGGGCGCACGAAGCCTGCGCCTTACCAATACGCCACCCTGCCGGAGCTTTGCTAAATTATTTATTTATTTTTACAGCAGGTAAACTGACTCTTCGAAATTCTCCAGTTACCCTCAATATCTACCTTTACTATCTTTTTCCTGCAATAAATTTTACGTTTACCTAAGCATTTTTCCTAATTTTCACTTAATTTTAACGATTAATTTTAGTATTCTTAAGAGAGTGACTGACGTCACTCACAATCCGCTTCTGCTAGAATCAGTGTTTCTTTAGGTCAACAAGTTCCGTTTCCGACCCTCTCTCGCCGTCCTATATCATTGCAGCTGTGTGACTTTTTTTTTTTAACATGGCAACGGCATAACAATTTTATCGAAAAGTTCCGGAATGATGCCTATTTTTGTCAACAATCCTACACTTATTGATATCGGTTATCGCTTCTTATCGACATGTTTTCGTTTGACGATTACGATTTCGTGCAAAATGCGTTAAGTATTCTGAGAATATTTTTGCAAAGTAAGTCGCAAAATCTTTATGAGCAAATATGAAAGCACTTAAATTAAATACTTTTTGTTGATAGAATTTATGAGCGCATAATTGCTTTCGCAGCTTAAAAATGCATATATCACAACAAAGATATGATTTAAAGATTATCATTTCGTATTAATCTACGAATGTTTAAATTGTGTTTAATCTATTAAAATTTTTTTATCTATAGCATATATTTATAACATTTTTAATCTATAAGATCTAAAACATACCTGTCAGAAATTCATCACAGAAATCCCAGACAAAATCCATTTTGGACTCATGTTATCAAGAATAATGTTGCGGTTCCTTCATATAGTTTTCAAGCAAAACCTCCAATCTTCGCAAATTTTACGTCATTATAAAGCTGCAAGGAAAAACATAGTGAGAAAAACGAAGAAAAGGAAACTGAATGTCATGAGATTTGTTCGAAATTAGTTAGATGATCAAAACACCTGTATTCACAATTCAAAATGCATGGTATCCACAAATTAGAAAGGAAAGAATGTTTTATTATGCGTTGTTTCTTGTTAAAATATGATAGCGAACTGAATTGTAACAGTGAAATACACCAAGTTAAACTTTTTTACAAATGGTTACTTTTTAAATGTCCCACTGTAAAATAGTTCTTACTAGATGTTACTGGACATGCTAATGTTTAGTCATCAAAGGCAATGCGGCTTTTTGATTTCAATCTCTATTTTTGTGACAGACACCTTTGTTGAATGATACCGTCTATATCTATCAAAACGGGTTATGCGGAACACATGTGTAGGCAGATCTAAAGGCGAGAGGTGCGAACAGATGGTATATGAGGTTTTGTGAAATACAATGTTTATATCATCCTCGCTTCTGAAATCTATTTCTGATAAATTCATAATAAAGTACTCAATAAATTAATGAACTAAATTCTTAAACCGTCATTAACATTGCAAGAATACTTCCATGAATATCTTAAACTTTTTAAAATTGCTTATTCTTATACTAGTACGCCCGGCAGTCATACGAAATGACCGCTGTTCTAGATATTATAAATTGTAATTAAAATGATTTGTGCAAAGGTGTCTGCTAATTCAAACTGAATTACCCAGATCAGGTGGCGAGGACGCCCCTTCGCTTACAGTCCCACACTACTATACATTTATTTACTATATAATCAAATTGTTTGAAAAATATATATTTATCATCGAAAGAACTTATTGAAAATTTTACTATGCTTTTCAAAACAACAGTTTTAACGAAACTGGGAAAAAAGAGCGCCGCCACTCTAATAAGAAAAATATGAAAAGGGCAGACAATAAATAAATAAATTAAAAAGAAAGAAAGGATTAAATTAAATTCGCGTATACATTCATTTTTAACGGAGATTGAAATACAGCGAAGCCTCACTCAATATGACGTTAACGGAGATAAACGTTTCGATTGTTATTAGTATATTTGTTACATTTATGACAATAACAATGGCAACTGCATTGATTTGTTTGTTCACACGGCAACTGTAATTATATGTTTGGAAATGAGGGCAAGAATGCAAAAGTAAAATAAAACGGGTCAAAAAAATCATTGGAAAATTTAAAAAAATTAATTAAAAAAAAACTAATTGAGTCACAAGTTTCATTTTTGCGGCGATGCGTTTCTCGGGTCGTAAATATTAACCGTGCCGAATGTGGTCCCGATCGGTAAAACGGCCTGGGATCCTATCTCGGACAGACACAGACAGAATAAGGCGCTTATTAGCCTACTTTCCCGTAAAAAAAAAATAATAATAAAGCATGAAAGAAGGCTTAATGTATCGTGAAAATATCGTTAAAAATCAAGAAAAGTCAAAAATAAGTTAAGTAATTAAATAATGATTGAAAAATAAAAAATTTGAAAGTAGGGTTTTGAGATGGGGAAAAAGTGTGTCTGTCGGTCTGTCGGTCTGTCTGTCGGTCGGTCTGTCTGTCTGTCTGTCGGTCTGTCCCCCCCCCCCTAATAACTTTTGAACGAATTGTCCGATTCGAAAAATTCTTTTTGCATTCGAAAGATCTCGGCGAGGACATCTAATTTATATATTTTACTTTTTGATTTGAACAATTTTTTGTTCAATTTTGAACAGTTCAAAAAATTTTAATATTAGCGCGTATGGGCGAAAATGAAGCAAATTATGTAAAATTTGGGTACAAGATCCAAGTTCCCATGAACAAGCTCACTGGAAGAAGTTCTTGGCGTGAAATATTGATTTGAACAATTTTTGTTAATTTTTGAACAGTTCAAAAAAAAATTAACATACCGCCTACGGGGAAATTTCAATCCTATATAATTCCTGATCTAACGGACCGATTTGCTTGGAACAAACTTTATCGGAAAGCTCATATGACGTAGAACATGTACAAATAGAAAGTACATCCAGAACTAAGGAGCCTATTTTCCTATGAAATTTTTTGATCGGGATTTTCAAGAATATTTTTGAATCAATGAATGGGGGATTAAATAAATAAGCAAAATAATGAATGAATAAATGAGTGACTAAGTACATGAATGACTTAATAAATGAATGATTGAATGTCTATTAACCGTTGAAAAAGGTATATTTGAACCAATTAAGAACTAAAACTAAACGAGAAAAACAGAGAGAGAGAGATAGCTAGATTATAAATTTGAATTCGGTGTATACGGGGAAGTAGGCTCGTATAGTTCTAGACGGAACTTCTTGTATATATAAAGAAATTGTTAAAATATATATATTATTGGAAGATCGTGTGAATTTGACTGTAAGTCAAATGAATGCTGAAATATTGATGGATTTTTACTGATTTAATACGCATTACAATTCGAAATGGCGGCCCCCTGATCTGACATAAAACTTTCATTCATAGTAAAGTCTAATACAGTTCTATCATCATCCAGAGCAAGCTGCCTGGCAGAGAAGAATCCATTCATGTTCAAGGGAGAAACTGCTGGTATATGAAAATTGCCGTTTTGGTTGATTTCTTCCGAACTGATGCTATATGCCAGTTTTTTTTAATTTAGTTACTTTCAACAAACAGTGAAGCAAGCATTCTGATTCGTGTACTAAATAAACGCGGCAAAACAAAGTTCCCAGAAAATTCGGATGGGTTCGTTCTTTTCTGCCATGCGTAGAAGCGTCCAACTATCAAAAGTCCGGGGTCGAACTGTATTAAGTACATATCTATATAAATAAAACCGAAAGTTTGTGTGTGTGTGTGTGTGTCTGTCTGTCGATCGCCTCCTGCCGAGATGGAACGGTCTAGAAGTACGAAATTTTGGTTACAGGTACCTTGGGTCAGGTCCTTGTGCACCTCGAAGCGTTTTTCCGAAAATTCGAATTTGTTCTCCTTTTATTCCAATTTAAGCAAAACTTAATTTTAGGAATATCTCATCGAAGAAAAGTCACACCTTTTCGATTTTTGCAGCATATTTTGCGATTTTTGCAGCCCGTAAAAAACCGCACAAGGTGATCTCTTTCTGAAGTTCGTAGAACAAATAGAACACGCGCAATATTCATTTAAAGTAGTTTTCGAACTTTAAAGCGAGGCTTACCTCTGAATTTATCTGCTCAATTTGTGTGTTTTCGCCAAAATAAATAGTACTTTTGTCGCCAACTAGATGATTTTTGTTAACGTAAGATTGAACAAGAAGTTCCGTCTAGAACTATACGAGCCTACTTTCCCGTATACACCAAATTCAAATTTATAATCTAGCTATCTCTTTCTCTCTCTTTCTTATTTATCTTTAGTTCTAATTATTGAGAATATACCTTTTCCAACGGATAATACATATTCATTCACTCACTCATTCATTCTTTCATTTATTCAGCCATGCATTTATTCATTCATTCGTTACCTCATTCAAGTGTTTATTCATTCATTTACGCATTCATGTATTTATTCACTCATTTATTTATATTTTCATTTATTCAATAATTTATTCATTCATTATTTTCCTCATTCATTTATTCATTGATTTATTCTTTCACTCTTTCATTTATTCATTCATTCATTATTTCACTCATTGAGTCACTGAGAAATATCCTTAAAAATCCCGATCAAAAAATTTCATAGCAAAATAGGCTCGTAAGTTCTGGATAAACTTTCTATTTCTACATGTTCTACGTTATAAGAGCTTTCCGATAAAGTTTGTTCCAAGCAAATCGGTCCGTTAGATCAGGATTTATATAGGGTTGAAATTTCCCCGTAAGCTCTGTGTTAATTTTTTGAACTGTTCAAAAATGAACAAAAACTGTTCAAATCAATATTTCACGCCGAGAACTCCTTTCAATAAGCTTGCAATAGGAACTTGGCTCTTGTGCCCAGAGTTTACAGAATTTGCTTCAATTTTGTCCATAGGCGCTAATGTTAAAATTTTTTGAACTGTTCAAAATTGAACAAAAAATTGTTCAAATCAAAAAGTAGAAATGAGATGTCCTCGCCGAGATCTTTCGAATGCAAAAAGAATTTTTCCAATCGGACAATTCGTTCAAAAGTTATTAGGGGGGGACAGACCGACAGACAGACAGACAGACCGACAGACAGACGGACCGACAGACAGACAGACCGACAGACCGACAGACACACTTTTTCCCCATCTCAATACCCTACTTTCAAATTTTTTATTTTTCAATCTTTATTTAATTACTTCACTTATTTTTGACTTTTCTTGATTTTTAACGATATTTTACGATACATTAAGCCTTCTTTCATGCTTTATTATTATTATTTTTTTACTTTTACGGGAAAGTAGGCTAAAAAATGCTGTTTTATCGTTATTCATGCCGTTTTTTGAGCGAAACAAATTCTAAAAATTCATTTCATTTTTTAGCGACTTTTTTCGACTCTTCAATTACTTCTTATCCGGGAAAAAACGTGAAGTGGTTGATTTGCATGTTGTCTAACTCTGATAGAGTTATCTGATTATAGGTTTCTTGTTTTTCTCCTATTAATACGCAGATGAAACCATGAGGGCACAGTCAACACCCTCTGAACTAGAAAGCCTCTGGACTGCCTCTCAGAGAAGCGATTCCCTTCTCTCCGTAGGCCGAATTCGGAGGTCGAAATCTATTGCTTCTGCTGCACTGGCGATGAACTCACATTATTAATCAGAATGTTTTTGCAATCAAGCCATCAAATAACGTCCACTGAAGAATCTACTTGCAGAGCACACATTTCCGAACAAATAAAATTAAGTTCTATATTAAAATTGATAATAAAAAATAATTGCTTTCTTATACTTTAAAAAACACTTTTATTAGAATAAGAAAATATTTTTTAGTTAGTTATGGGGGGGGGGGGACTTTTTTTTTTCTGTTTTGTGTTCTCATTGATTTTATTTTGTAGCGAAAGTATCGATGCTAAGTGTTAAATTTGAAAGAAAATCATGGGCACGTCCACATTAAGATAAACTAGCGCGTTAATTTCTCCAAAATTCGAAAGATAAATGTTTTCAACATTATATATTAATTACGTTTTTATCTCTTGTAAACCTTAATCTCATGTTATACAAGTTAAGCACACACATAATCATTATTGTTATGCTCAGAAATGTCATTAAAAGTTCAAGATAAAATTGGAGATGAGATGTATAACGAAGTGCGGCTTTGTTTCCAAACTATTATACAAATAAATATTCTTATGTAATATACCGTGACATGTGACTGGAAAAGGGGGTACATTGAATTGTGACGTTTTGTGACAAAGGGGGGGGGGGGTCATATACATTGAAAAACCGTGACATCATTAATTTATAAATGATTCCAGTATCATAGCTTTTTCAATGTTTGAAACTTCTATTTCGGGGGAAATTTTATGAATTACGCAAACGTAGCACGTGCAAAAATCAAAGAAACAATGCATCCACTTTCCTTTCAAATCCAGTTTAAAAAGTTTGGAGTTTATATTTTACAAGAAAATAAGACAAATATTATGTTCAGACCTTTTGGAAATGGATTTAATTCTGTTCAATTTATTTTTGACTTTTTTTAGTTCTTTTTCAAAAAAAAAAAAAAAAGAATAGCTTAATAATTTAGTGTTGGAAATGATTTACCTCTGTAGTTCGCTTTTTGCTTCTTAGTAAATATTAAGTTTTAGATCAGAGTGAAAAACGTAATTGCGAATTTCAATAATTTAAAACATTTCTTTTACTCGTCACACAGTTTCTGTAGCCTTTAGAAGGAAATCTTTTATTTACTAGTAAAAGGGAATCTTCCTAATTCCTAGAATTCTGAGATGAGAGAGTCATAAAATGTCCTCTGCAAAAAGCTTCTCTTTTCAATAGCCCCTTTCTAATCACAGTCATAAAAGACCACCGGAATAGAAAACGTAATTGTGGGAACCTGATAAGAACACTATGCAAATACCTTTTCTTCACTTTTGTTGGTTTCTTTTACGAATGAAGCTTACAAGATTATTTTCAAGTGGTCGCATAGCGTTGTTCAGAAGTGACCAGGCCCCTAGAAAATTATTTTTACATTAACAATTTAAAATCTACAGAAAGCTTTCCGTTATTGCTTGCTTTTAAATATTTTGCTTAAATTTATTATTTCATTTCAATTTGATTTTTAAAGTTTTAGTATCTAAACAACTATAGTCAAGATTTGCATTCATCACCCACAAGTGTGACATAAATAACTTCATAAATTTCAGGCATATTATTAAAAACTATATGAAAAGGGATGTTTTCCTTGTATGGAAATGAACAAACATTAGTGTTAAAATATTGAGCTTAAATAAAACATAAGCCTTTAATATATCTTGATAAATATCAGTGTATCAAAAATAACACTTCTAAAATGTTTAAAATTGCAGTTCTACTGTAGCAATCCTATTTCGTGAAAAGTAGAGGTGAATTATCTGAATGCAGTAAATTATTTTCGAATTGGAAATTTTTTTTTTTTTCCATACTGAGTAAGTATATAAATGTGTTGAACTCATTCTGCAATTTCTGATGGCATCTTTTTGTTTTTATGCAAAGATTTCCTGCCGAAATCCAGTTATGTCAGCGCCCCCTATATCTAGGAAGCCTTTGCATGGCAGTAGTCTAAATAAAGTCACGTGATTTTGAGAAGGCCATCAATCTGCCGTTGTGCTGCTACCAGTATTGAGTCCTGTTGTATGTTTGTTGGTTATCGTTTCTACTATCTTCTTGTAATCAATTTTCAAAGTTTTAAAATGCCTTACAAGTGTGCCGTTTACGGCTGCAAGGGCAATTATGCAATTATGCTTCCGGACAGAAGGACAATATCAAATTTATGAAAGATCCAGTTCTTTAAAAAGTGTGGACATCAAAGACGATGAGCAAAAACTTCAAACCATCGTTCCAGAGTAAGTAATTAAATTCGTTAATTTATAGTACGATTAAGAAGAATATAGAAACTGTAAATATATAAATCCCGTTTTACGAATTTGTTTCGTTTTTGAATTGTGTCACTGTTCTTGCCGGTGTGCGATGTGTTACATTATCATTCGTCATTAATGTTGTGGAATTAAAGTTTTAGAGTTAATAAGTTTTAATTTTCGATGACCGACTTTCAACTTTCCTCCTTCTGTAATTTGAAACTATGCCGACTTGATCTGTTAGTTTGTATGTCATTTATGTGTGACAAGGTTTAACTATGCTTATCATATTTGATGAAGTTAGAAAACTTGATTTTGGTTCTTGATCGTTTTGCACAAACATGACATTTAAGTTAAAACTCATTACTAAGCTGTTTTATTGTTCTTAGTGTTACTATTTATTAACTAAAATTGTTTTTGAACGCTTTAATGTACAATTACTTTTAACGTACTACTTTTTATTCATTTCTTTAGTGTTTATAATTTTGTTTAAGAGTACTGTTACCAATAAAAAGTGTGATCTGTTTTATCTATAATTTAGGGGGTAGGTTACTCACTGTATTATATTGCGTGAATACAGCATAGGGTTCATTCATAAATCATGTCACGCTTCGAGGGGGGGAGGGGTCGTGATGTAGCGACGCGGGGAGGGGGTAACAAGAAGTGTGGCATCATGCTTATGCAACATAGCGTGGCATGTGACAAAGGGGGTATGTTGAAGTGTGACACTTTGTGACAAGGGGGGGGGGGTTCAAATATATGGAAAAAAATCCTGACATCATTTATGAACGATCCCATATTGCTTTCTGGGTGATTCCACCTTATTTTTGTGTTACGTGAGGAACATTTTTGAGCAAAATTCTGGTATATTTATTTAGTTATTTTTAATTATGAAAATATTAATGCAAAGTTTTCAAATTTTTTTAGAACATTATGTACAGCTAGAGCCATATTTTGAATATTAAAATTTTGTTTCGCACGGGACATCAAAAATGTCCCGTACTTATCAAAATTGTAATATTTTTTAAATAATAAACTATTTACCCTATTGAAAAGAAATTTTGTACCACTATTGCTCCAAATGTACGGATTGTTAATAAAAAAATTTGAAAACTTTTATTAATATCTTCAAAATTAAATACACCAAAATTTTGTTCAGACATTTCCAGTGGCGTGGCTAAGAGGGGGGGGGGGCAGCCCCGGGTGTCGTTCGTTCTGGGCTGACACCGGGCCACGAAGGGGGAAACAATAAACCTTTAAAAGCTCCATATAATGAAACAAATACCTTGAACTAGATTTCTTTTTCAATAATTTTCTTTTCTACTTTTAACTGAGCAAAGTGTTTCCTTACAAAAATATTCAAAGAGGTTTTTTACTGCTAAACACACCATTGCTGTCAACAAATACATTAAATATTATAACTCCCATGACAAGAACAGTATCTTTTCCTTCTTTTTTTTTTTGCTGGGCTTTCTTCTTTTTTTTGGTGTGTGTGTGTGCGTAGGGGGGGGGGGGGGGCGGGGGTGACACCACGGATAACCGCCCCGGGTGTCACCTATGCTAGCTACGCCGCTGAACATTTCTAGTAGGTAGCATAAAAATGCTGTGGAATGACTCTTCTATGTTTTATTTTTAAAGGAATTTCAATATTTTAAAGATTTTACCCACAGCTGAAATACGAGTAGAACTCAAAAAGTAAAGGGACGTTGAGAAAAGAGGCATTTATTCTAATGATAGGAAACTGCAATAGACCAATATACATTATTATTCTACTTAACCTCCCTCACAAGTTCATACATTGTCCAACGTTTCACAAGTTTTATTACACAAGGTACATTATATTTGTATAAAGTGGTTAGAAACTTTATACAAATATAATGCACTTTTGGTGAGAACTCAGTTTAATATTATATTGAAATTTAACAGTAAATATCAAATGGTTGTTTAAAACACAAGAAAAAAAGAGTCATACAGCTTGTAGTAAAACTTTTACAAACAATGGCTAAGTTTATTCTACATTTTAAGAGTTCTGATAGAAATAGTGCCGAATTTTAGGTTATTACTTTTTTCCAAGTGTTAAGTATTAACATGAAATAAATATATAAATAACTTAGAAATTCATAAAGAATGTTTGAGAAGATAATTCCTTTATGTAAATATATGAGAAAATGTCAATGTAGTTATGGTGGATTGCTTTTCAAAATCGACAAGATATTATTTTTTTCTTATTAAAGAAAAACATCATAGCGTAGATAAAATAAGGCTAAAGGTTAAATTAAAAATGGGTTAAGATGAAAAAGATATCAACTAATGAATTTAAGATGAGCGTTAAAAGAAACGAATAATGTACAAGTTATTTTGGAATGACTGAATTTTTGGTGTATGTTTTTTTTACATAAATTCACAATTTTTATTTATCATTATTCTGTTTTTTTTTTCTTTACAAATATTGATTAATTTTAAGTAGCAGTCAATTGAGAAGAAATAAGCGCGAAGCGAAGGTTCTTTTTCACTCATCGTGTTTAGCAACGGAGACTGAGAGACTGGCCTTCTGCTGATCACATGACTTGCCTGTTAGCGGGCTTCCTGATGCAGGGGGCATTGGTTATGTCCCAATTACGAATGCTATCGGCTGACGAGCGGGGTGAAAATCGGCCTACGGACGTTGCGCAATAGTTTCAGTCCGGAGGCTTTCTAGTTCAGGGGGTGGCACAGTCACCCTTAAAGAATGCAGCTCTCCCAAGGTGTTTTGAACCAAAACGTTCAAAGTATACTTCGTCTGTTGTAGTCCCGTTGAGTCCCACCTGTCTTGCATTCAGATGACACATGCAGCACGTGGAAAGAACCTACCAATTCATAGTAATAGCATAATTTCGTGCTAAAAAATAAGGAGTTGTTAAAGAAATGTCCCGATGAGGTTCTCGAGAAATTAGGCACAAAACAAACCAATACGACATGGTGTCAAGGATACTATGAATCGCCTTTCTGATAGCGGAAGGCATGCTCCAGAATTTTTGCGAAAACAAATAAATGATGATCAGCATTGATGGGTTTAATCTCTTTCAGACAGTTCGCGTGCTTTACATGTGGTAGCTTAAGCTTTATTTAACTACTAATGCAAAGGGAAGGCTTTATAAAATGTTTTGTAGAATTGGTACTTCTTTTCCAAAAAAGTTGTTTTACTCTTTCTGATTTGGCGCTTTTCTGAATATTTTGTATATTCAGTTGTTTATATAAACTTATGATTAAATCTGAAGAGAAATTTACTTTCGTTCCAGAAAAGAGCTTGCAAAACATTTATACAATTGAAAAAAGTGTCTTCATTCGTTCCAACTTGCTTGAAGTCGATATTAAAAAAAATAAATCTTGAAACTCAATAACAGGGTGTCTACGTATTTTCAAATGTGAAATTTCGTGACTTTTTCATCGCTATTCGGTTATGCATCGGATATTGTGTTGCCGGACATTGGATATCCGGTGTCACCTGTATGACGTATAAGTACCGGATACATGCCTCTCATGCTTGAAACTTGTACATTCTGTACGACTTTAAAACATCCGACAGCTTCCAAATATGTAGTAAGTTCACGTATATTTTCAAAACATGTAAATTAATTGATTTAAAAAATAAAGTTTGACATGCTAGAGAACCGGATATTTCGTACAATTGCCGGATCGGATTCCGGATATTAAAAACCTGTTGGATACTGGATATCCGGTGACTTCTGACATGGACGGTCCCGTTGGACGAAAAATTTTCGTGACCCATTCGTAATTTTCGTGACATTTTCGTTACCGATTTCCAAAATTCCTGACTTTTTTGGGACTTTCGTGACTTTTAGACACCTAGAATAACTTCCTTCTTGCCAATTAATGTAAACCCAATGTTATAACAAAATTAAAACTTGAAATTCAATGATTTAATTTTTGTCAGCTCGCGTTACATTTGCTCTCATCACGTTTTAATGAACGTAGCACTCACCTTACGTAATGCACTATCACCTTTTATCAAGCAGACACTGTGAAAAGAGATGTTTTATCGCTTCATTCCGAAGTTCAGACAGATAAAAATGCATTAAAAATACACACTGCCAATAATAACATCGGAGAAAAAACCATCTCAAAAGAAAAAGGACTTTATTCCTATTTATGGGGCAAAGTGCGCGCAATAATGCCAAAGAGGAGTTATTGGCCACGAAGTTAACACATGACGATAGGATGGCCCCAAAAATAAATCTCTTTTCTTGTCTTATCAGTATGAGATTATGAAATATATTGACATCCACCATGTTTGCCCACAGAAATGTTTGAAATTTTCACAAGGTAAAAGGCATCCGTCGGATTGAACTCTTTTCATTTTCTTGTTCCATTCCTTTTTTTTTTTTTTTTTTAGCATTTGCTGTGCTCTGTGACAATTTCGTTAGCAAGAACGTTTTATCGTTACACCATTTTCTGTATCGTACTTAACTTCTGCAGGTCGTTTCTTTGACCTGTTGAAGAGTCAAGGACTTTTTTCATATCTTTATTACTTCTTTTGGGGTTCGGGCACTTTCACGAATGCGCAAGTTTTTGCCTTTGATCATAACAGAAAGATTTTTCTTTTAATGGTTTGCATAATCTTAAGCCATGATTTTTTGCAATTTGGATCTGAAAGCATTCATCGTAGAACACAAAATATTGCCCAATCTCTAAAATATAAAAAACCTTCTTCCTTTCTGTTTAAGATTGCAAATTAAAAAAAAAAAAAAAGAAAAGAAAAAACAAAATCATACACATGAGCGATGCTTTAAGTTGGGACTTTCAGTGTGTTATACTCTATTTCAAAGTCGGAAAAGAGTATAAATTCACATTTATTTAACATTGAATTTAATACGTATTTAAGGTGAAACAGACTAGCTATACGAATTTAAAAAACTTCTTTTAATCATTTGACAAATTGACAACATGAATAAATTATTAACTGGCTATATTTTATTATTTTTTTTTCTTTCATAAAATCATATTCAGTGGCGCTGACTCCGTGGATGCATTTTCTTGGCTGAAGCATAAAATTACTTTTCATATCGGTTTTGTGTTTGCGTTCATTCAGTACTGTTTTTCCACAGTACTGAATGAGAACAAACGTATCTATTACACAACGATATTTAATATTATCCATCAAATATTTCTCCCTAAAAAATATCTGACTCGTTTTCATGAGGCTTAAGTTTTGAACTTTAGCTCTCTTTCTAACTCCTCCCTCCATTTTCTACATGAACTCCTTCAATGATTTTCAAACCCAGCGCTATTGCATCTATTAACGGAAAAGTGCAAAAGATTGAACTGAATTGTAGGTAGGATATACTATTCCACTCAATAATAGACTGCAATTTTTGGATGGTAAAATTTGATAATCGGACGAAATTAAGTTTCATGAAAAATAATCTGTCAACGAAAGACTGCATATTCACTTTTCGATTTCTGGGATGTTTCAACAAATATTTTGTCTATGAAACACTGCAGTCGATGAAATAATTCGATGGTACGTTAACAGGTGAACATATAATGATACTGAAAAGATAATATTTCTAAAATACTCGTCATGCCACGGAATTCTGCCACAAGTTTTAATCTTACCAATGAAGAAGATTTATTTAAAAACAAAAGGTCACAGCTTGAAACTTTATGTTTGTATTTGTACCTCAAATGCTCACAGAAGAAGGGTTGAAATTGTAACAGCGCTTATGCAATTCTGTCTCTGAACTTTGACCTACGAGAATGAAGATACTGTAGCATAATGCTGCAGAATTTAGCATAGACCAAGATGGCCGCAGTTTGGGTTCAGTATTTCGCCTATTGCGTTAAGACATAATCCGAAATTGAGATAACGGGGTTCAGGGTGCGGATAGCAGCCACGCAATCGACAGATTGAGTACAGCAAGCGCTGGGGACAGGACGTGCCGCAGAGGTTGGAATGTGTAGGTTCCGATGTTTATGTTGCGTTGATTTTGTGGATGTGGTGCTACTATCTGTGATGGTATACTTCAAGCGCCGTCAGTGAATGGAATAGTAATGTTTATTTTATTTTTTCTTGAATCAAAACATTAGAACCTATCACTTCTGATTCTTGACTTTTATCCTAAGCATTACAGGTACAAACCTGGTAATAGAATTTAGAAATGGCAGTTTCTGTTCTGAGGTAACTTCTTCATTGGTTAGGCAAACTGTGTGTAGAAGAAATTAATACAATTGCCTGCTAATTCCGTCTGTTAATAACTAGTTTTCCTGATATGACTTATTTAAATACATGTATCAGGTAACGAAACATAGGCTCTTCTTTAAAAGATGCTAATGAATTCGAAGCTTTTTACAATAAATGTGCGTTTAAATGATTGTAATATCGAACAGCCAAACTAAACGGCTACAATTTACTCGTGGAAGTTTTCTTCTGCTGTAATTTATTGAGAAGGTCTTCTTTCAAGTAAGTGTATTGAATGAAGGAGGGGAGGGGAGTGGAGCGGTGTTCCGCGGAAATTTGGATGATTCAAGCCGAATTTAGGAACACGTTCTGAATTCTGTAAAATCAATTCATGTAAATTATTGAGCCATAAAAGTGCAGTAGCTCTAAATTTTATTTTGAAATATGAGGATAGATATTTTGAAGCAGGTAACAGATAAGTGTTCCCAGTCAATTTACTGCTTGTAAAATTGTTATAAAAAAATTGTCGTACTCGATAATATTTACGCCTTGTAATTGAACTATCGTTATAGTTAGTTGCTTGCAACAATTTGTGTCCAGATGAAAATAAGAATGAGAGAATGCATAAACGAAGCATTTTTCTTCTTTTCTTATGTAATTCGGTGGAAGAAAGAAAAATATCCAAAAGTTATATATTGGAATTATGCAGGATTTTCGTAAAAAGTTATGCTTCTGAATAATTACAAAATTCTTCTTAGCAAAGATAATGCGCAAAGTTTTTAACTACTGAGAGTAATTTAGTTTTTTAAGTACTTAATTTATGAATCTCTAGATTGGAAGGACATTTCATTGAAGTCTTTATTTTTAAATTATTATTATTTATTTTGCCAATGAACCAAAACACACACACACACACATAGCTATATCTATCTATCTATCTATCTATATATATATATATATATATATATAATCAGCGATGATACTTAGATTCCTTGGTGCTGGTTGAATTTCTTATAGAAATGCTGCTTTTGTGACATGTAGCTGTTATACCTTTTTTCTTCGAGATAGAGAATTTTGAGCAGTCGTTAAAGCCGTGCACAATAACTGCATACACGGTGTGAGATGTTCCATAAGAGGACAATTGGAACATTCTCAGTCCAGCAATCTATTATGACGTAAGAGATATTAGAACTGATTCCATTTTATTCTAAACACGATGGCAATCATGATAGTTGGGATTAGAATTTCGTAAGGAAGGATAACGTTTAAGGTTAAGTCTAGGCTTGAATACCTTCATTAACCAATTTCACGTCCACCCCTGCGGCAGGAAATGCCTTAAAATACAAAAACAATTTTATATCTGTTTCAGTCTCAGGAAACAAACACGAAATGTTTTCTAAAATGTTATCAGTATCCTGATAACTGCTTTGTCATTAGTAAAACATCGCAACCCTGTCCAAGGATCTCAAACATGCAAATCTAAAAATGCACAATAAAAATTTCATTATTCATCTCTTTCTTAACAAATAAGAGAAAGATTAAAATCTCTCAGCTTCCTTCTTCGAATGCCATTTGGAATAAAAGGAAAAGAATCCATCCCCTGGTTTTCTATTTAGATTTAATCTCTGCCCTTCTAGCCGATATGGGAACAGGTTCCTTATCTGCCGAATCCTTAAAAGCAGTGGCAATGGCTAATAAATAATCTGATAGGTGAAATCCATTTGAATGATAAGAGTTTTCTGGAATACATCTTACCTGATATGAATGCAACATTGAAATCCTGTTTAATGCGAGGAACCACAACCCGATTCGTTGTTACTCAGATGCAGCATCAACATTGTGCAATATCTTTTTGTTTATTTTTTGATGGCTTGCTTCGTTTGCCGATCTTTATGCTAGATATGTGTATCAACTGATTGCTTTGTGGAATGATAATGTCTTTTCGCTCTCGCTTTTTTCTTGCAGTACTCCTTTGTTTTTTTAGAGCAACTGCGGTTTTTAAACGTGATTTTTCTTACGTTGCGCAATGACGGGTTAAATTCGAGTTAGTTCTTAGGTTGCATGCAGTTGCAGTTAGTTGATGCAGTTTAGGTTTAGTTAGCTTATTTATTAGCTAAATAAATAAGCTAACTAAACCTATTACATACAATATATATATGTATGTATGTATGTATGTATATAGTCTGCGTGTGTGTCCCTGCATCTATGTGTGACAGTGCAAATACTTCTTTATTTACATTCTGGTTTCTTTCTTTAGAAACAAACCAGAATGTAAACTTTTGGTCTCATTTATATCACTTTTAATTTGGCACATTTTTGCTCTATGCCGTTGTATACAGGATATGCCAAACTTGAACGGGGTCTAAAAATACAGCAGATTACCACACATACCAACATAGATAAAATTTAGGCCTCCCTAACTCCTTCGTGATTTAAAAAAAATACTCGAGGTTAAAAAATCTCCCTCCCCCACGTCATCCATAAAAAAACCCTTTTTTCTCTTTTCTTAATTTCAGTTTTTTTTCTTTCTCCCCTCATTCCCCCCTTTTTTGATCTGTTTTAATTACTGAATCTTTCTTTTTTACACATTCTATTTATAAAAATGTCGTTTTCACTTTTTGTTTGTTTTTATTTTTCATCTTTCTTTTCCTTTGTTTTTATCATTTTTTTTCTTTCAGTTTTTTTTTCTTCACTTTTTTTAGTCTCCCGTCCCCCTCTCTCTATCCTTTCCCCCTAGTTATCTATTGTTTTTTTCTAATTTCTTTTTTTCTTTTCTTTTTTATTTCTCCTTTTTTTTAAAAGATATAGTGCTCAACATATGACACGTGAAAAAAAATATTAGAATCTTGACCCATTGAAAATAAATAACATGTTTCTTACATTCCACATTATTTTATTTCATTGTGTTGAATTTTCGAGCTTAGCGTTTACAGCAGTAGCAAACTAACATTGATTCTTTTTCATTTTTTGGAGAATTATTACCAGCTACAGAAAAAATAATATTTCAACACCATTGTTACTAAATATCCTTGCAGTTAAATTTCGATTTTAGTTCTTTTTCTGCGTGCTTTCCTTTGTATGTTGTTAGTTGATACCTTTTCCTTCTCTTTGTTCTTATCTTTGGAAATGATAATATTTTAGCCTCATAAGTATAAAAGGGGAAGAAGGGATGGAAGATAATTTTGTATAGCTGAATGTGCTTATTTTAATGTTTTCCCATAGGATGAAGTCCGTAGCGGTATGTTTATTTTTGAGGAAGTTCCCAAATTTGCACCAATATAATATTTTACAAACAATTTTACGCCATGATGTCATAAGAAGATGCTGTTTCCAAATTTGTGTCATTACGTCATGGAATAATTAATTTATCTTAAATCAAACATATAATTAGCATACTAATTAAAAAAAAAAACGTTTTTCAATAGGAAGACTCTTTCAAAGACGAGATACTTTACATTTATCCAAAGAAAATGTGTTTAGACGGTATGTTACAGCGACAGTGAAAATTTGAAAGCCATGAATGCTCGAACAATTTAATGTTGAAATGGGCTCGGATTTCCATGTTTAAATTTTGAAAAAGAGATAAAATGCATTAATTAACCCTTTAACTACGGGTAACGTCAATAGACGATTTGGCGAAACTTTCCTGTGGTACGGGTAACGTCAATAAGCGATTTGATGAATTCAAAATTTGCTATGGCGAAAGCGTTTTTTTTTTTTTCAAAAAATCGCCCTAGGTCGAAAATGGGGCGGTTATGACTAATGTTGATTGGACCTTTCCAGTTTTGCCTTTTTCATGTAAGAAACTCATGACATATACATGAGAAATAGATGTATCGCCATTTTTACAATTTTTGGGTACTTTTTTTCGGCATTCAGACAAACAGACTTGTGAATATATTCCCGTAGTTAAAGGGTTAAATTTATGAACTTCTAAACCTTTAACAGTGTTTCAAATCTTGAACTTAAAATTTTTTAAACTACTCAAGTTTCGATCAAATAAAATAAAATAAAATAAAATGTATGATAAAAATAAAAAATAAGTAAAAAAAAAAAACATGCAAAAATGTAAATAAATCTGAGTATAACCACAAGTGTTTGTCAAAACATTCAGTTCTAATCTGTCAGAAGGTAACAGACTGTGATGCAGTTCATGTTTATTGCTTTGAAAATTGAAATATATTAAAGTTTCAAGTCATTAAATAAAGTTTTATAGTAACAGTGAAATGTATTTATTTTAAAATTTAATTCCTGCATTCAATTGCTTCGCTGTGAAAGTAATACATTTAGTGCAAAAGCAATTATTTAACTCGTACAATCGTCTGGTATTAGCTTTCTCACGACGTGCGACATTCTAGTTGAGGAAATAACTTTTGTTTTCACAGATGTTTTAAACAGTTGGAAATTCCACAGAAAAAGTGCCTACTTAACGCTTGATGAACAATTACGTCAATGCTTATCTTTCCAGTTATCATTTGATTTATGGGATGAAAACGTGACCTCGCAATGCTTTAGTTAATAAATTAACAACAAGATGAAAGAATCCAATTATTTGAAAATTTATTTGCACCGTTGAACAGACGTTATTAAATGAATTAAATATGCCATTTTTTTCTTACGATTAAATTACTAATAGGGATGTAACGAATATTCGGCCCACGATTCGGTATTCGGCCTATTCGGCCTGCCCGAATATCGACGGAAGTTTCGGTCGAATAGTTCTGCTGCAGTAAAAAGTACAAAAATAAAGAAATTATCAGATTTTAAACAATTAAAATTGTATTATAATTATTGCAAAAGAATACATTAGTCCACTATAGTTTTAATAAATAAAAATAATTTAGAATAAACTACTTTTTTAAATCTTGTTTTAGGCTTGACTGAGCAAAAACACATTTTAAAGTTGTAATATTGTATTTTATATTCAGCATTTGCTCCCAAAAGCTGCCAATAGTTAATTATAATGGAGATTATGATGAATTCATTTTGTTATTATTAACAAAGTGGAAGCCGGACTTTGTTTCCGTAGACTGATTTATTGTGAATATTGGGTTAGAGAGAAATGTGAAAAGCCCAGAATATATCATGAATATTTAGATAGCATAAGTTATTGGGGTTTTTGAAAATAAAAACATATCCCAGTTAAGTGCATTAAGTTTTAATAGAACTTTTAAAAATAGGTATGTAAAAAACCCCCATAAAATAAAAGTATTAACTTTTAACACTTTTAAAATGTCTTCATAAAATAGTTTTGAGCAAGGTAAAAGTTCACTAAGCACTAGTATTTCTTTCATTGCAATTAAATAATTAGTAAAATAATGCTAATGCTTACTACCGAAAAACCTGTCATTTATATTTTGCTTGTGGGTGAAATTCTTAGTTTTACTACATTCAAAACAATAGTGAAAATATATTAATTTTTCATCGCTCTAAATTCTTAACAAGCATAATTAAATCATACATCACAGATTGTGTGTAATTGGTGTTTGACTTTGTGAATAATTTTAAATTTGACAAATACTTTCTATTACAACGATTTTCTAGGAATTTTAATATTCGGCCGCCGAATATTCGGCTTCGGCCTAGAAGAAATGGCCGAATATTCGGTATTCGGCTATTCGGCCAAATCACTATTCGTTACATCCCTAATTAATAATAATCAAAATTTTACTTTTATACTATATAATTATGTTATTTGTGGATGTTGATAGATTGAGTTTTATGTGGGAATGATAAAGAGGATATATTTTCAGAATTACGCACCTGAAACCGTCAATTAATACTGAAAACAACAGAAAAGCTACCTCAGACGGAAAAAGGAATATGTTTATGGAAAGTTAATTTGTTTTGAAGCAGCAACCGACGCAAGAAAAATATACGCGAACCAGCAGCATCACTATAGGGACGGGAGGGGGAGGAGAAACCACTTTTCTCTACGTGGAGTTGTGGAGAAACTACATTTTGCTCGAAACTGGCGGGGAGCTGGAGCAGAGAAATGTGAGATAAATAATACAATCTATTAAAATTATTGCAGGACAGGTGGAGCTGCTGCAGATCCTGATATAAACTACAAACATCAAATTTATACAACACAACGATTTTTTTAAGGGAAGTGGGAACCATCAAGAAGTAAAAATCTCTCTTGTGCAGAAATAATGAAACAAAGTAATAAACGCAAAAATAACAGTACGGTTAGAGTACTGATCTACAATAACAGACTCACATAGCGAATACAAAAATGATTTTTAAATGCAGTTTCTGTTATGTATCTTACATTTGTCGTTTGTTTTTTTAACAGGTGATCCTTCAGATCTCGATTCGGCAGAGGTAACACCCTCACCGTCCCCTGTTCCCGCCTTTCCATCCTCAAATCGTTTGTATCTGAAGGAGTTCGGAGGGGAGAAGCTCGTGCTCGCCCGCGAGAAGCTCAGGGCGGGGACTGTGCTCGGCACTTACCGGGTAACCCTGAGGCCGTGCGGGGACGAAGACCCCATTCCGCTGGACGGACAGACTTACCTTCAGGTAAAACTCAGAAATTTCAAAAATTTCGCAAGTTGGCTTTTGAACTAGTATAATGATAAACGAACAATAATAACAATGATAATAATACCAATAAATTAATAACAATAATTGATAAGCTAACAATCAGGGATGTGGAGCAGGAGCACGGAGCAACAAGATATTGCTCAAAACTGGAGCGGAGCCAGTGCAAAGAAATTTGTTGTGCTTCGGTGCTCTGATTTTTGGTTTTTATTTTTTTATTTTTTATCACGTAGGAAACAAATAAATAAATAAGAATAGGATATAAATAATATAATCTATTAAATGAAATTATTCGGACTTAAAAGAAAGTTTGTTCTAAAATTATTTGGAGCACGGAGTGGAGCCGGAGCAAGTGTTTAGATGATCTAAGTATGTAACAACATATCAGGATGAGCAACTCAGATCCCTACTAACAACAACAACAACAAGAACAATAATTACAATAACTGATAAACTAATAACAGTAATTGCGAAACTTATAAAATGATGATAAAAATAGAAGTAAAAAATCAGGGTTGGAATTTATGACATCGAAATGTTAATTATACAGTACACATATAAATGTAAATAAACAAAATATCACACGACCTAACATTGTTTAGGTAAATACTTTATCAATGTGCAAGCTATTATTAAACTTTTTGATTTTTTTTTACATTCTCCCATTTTTTTTTTGTTGTAACAAGCTGTGAAATACGAACTAGTATCAGGCATCATGCAAACTAAACTACTACTCTTATAATCCGAACTGCATCAATACGTACTTGGTTTGTTACCAATGTCCCGGTGAATTGGTTACTATAAATATATTTCGATGAGTGAGGAGTGAATATACATCTTTTTGTAACATTTGTTCTTTTCCTTTATTATTTATTTTAGTAGATTGATACCAAATTTGTAATTATATTGTGTAGTAGCTATAATGCTAATCTAAGCAAAATTGAATCAAGATTTAAGTAAAGGAACTTTTTAAAGAGAAAAAAGAATATCTATATATATATTAGCACTTCCTAGTACCTTCTGAAAATTTTAAAATCAAATTCTTAATTATTACGCTGATCAAGGATTAAAAAAAGGAAAGTAAATAAAATAAATAAATAAAATTTTTATGTATTCATGTGTAAGGCGAGCTACTTGTGTACTTCAAGAGAACTAAGTCTAACGAATATATTAATTCAGAAATGGCGCCACTGAAACTAATTTCAAATTTATAGACATTCGTGTGCTAAATAGATATTATTTTTTAATGCATTGCAATTTTCAAGGTAAAGAACCGTTAATTAGAATTTGAATATACCAATTAATTAGGCAAGATAATTATTTTCAAAGATTTATAGATGTAATAATGCGATGAATGTATTTCATTTTCCCTTCTTTTAGATAATGTTTTCTCGCGTACTCCAGTACGAAATTAATTAATTTGTTCAGTTTAATAATATAATTATCTTTTCTTTCTTACATTCTCTCCCCCTTCTCTTTTTTACATTCCAACTTCAGCACGGTTTCATTTTAAAAGCTAAATGTAAAATAAGAGTCGACTAGTTGGAGCACGATAGAAAACGAATTTCCTTTATTCCTTTTTAGAAATATTAAAGTTTATTTTTGTCCCTAAAAATATCATTATTTGTTAGAACCGAAAACATCTGAGAAACAAAACGTAATTTTAAGAACTGGACTTTTTTTCCATAGTATTTTTAGGAATTAGGTCTTATTCCCTCTCTGAGAAAATAAATAAAATCAGAAATTATCCATATTCTTTTATTCATAACATTTTAAAACTAAACAGCAACTTCACTTTAAAAAATGGTTTTTCATTTTTTCGTGAACTACCAGTTTGAGCCTTTCAAGTTTAGTGCTGCCATCTTTTGACTGGGGTAAAAAGTATGTCGTATTCTCCAGGTGAACCGCTCCGAGGGTGGCTCTCCAGTTCACGTGATGCTCGAGGATGAAGGCCATTGGATAAAGCTGATGAGAACGGCAACCTTACCCACCGATGCCAACATTTGCCTTCGCATCTCAGGTAAATAATAATAATGATAATAATAAATGACGCGATCTTTTACTAGTAAGAATATGGTAAATTAATTTCATTAATTAAACTACTTAAGTGCATGTGCACAAACGAATGGTTTTCGTAGAGGCGCACATTAAAAAAAAAAAAATAAATAAGCTCAGTTTTGCAATTTCATCATTTGAAATCAATTTTCAGATTATTTTGTTATCTTTCCTAAATTATTACCTGATATTTACATCTTATATTTTTTACTAGAGTTCTTAATTTTTCTATTTATGTAAATTTGTTTTAGAATTTCTAGAGGGAGGCAAATGTTCCTCTTGCCTGTTTGTGGGTGTCTATGACAAAATTCTAAATGTTTATTTCTTCTAATAATGTTAAAATTTTGGACAGGCTGTAGAGAATTTTTCTTTAAAAATGTGTTATAGATTACCAGACTCTTTAAAGTTGCGCTTAACATTTATTTCTTATTATTTCTCCTGTCTAAATTTATGAACATATCTTTCAACAATTTGGACTCGTGGAATTATGAGAGTGATCCTGCTCTAAATTACTGAACGTATACAAATTTATTTTATCTTAAGAAAAAAGGATACTATGAACGACTTCTACAAGTTTTTCATAACGATACAACTCTGATTAAAGTAAGAGTTACAGAGTGAGTTTACAATAACTAGAATTGTAAGACATGCGAAAATCTCCAAAATAGCTTTAGAAAATATAATTAAAAACAATACGGATTTTAGACTATTGATGTAGTCTGTTATCGCCCCTTTTATAGACACAATATTAAAAAAAAACAAGATAATAATAATAATAACAATAATAATAATAATAATAATAATAATAATAAAACACATTTCCTAAGGAATACAGCAAAATTATCCCAAAGGAAATCCTTTATTAATTGAAGAGGAATGAACTAAAGTTTAATTTTGATTTAACTAGTTTAGATAAGAGAAATTTTGATGGAAATAAATATGATTATTGTTCCAATTTAATTATTTTTCAATGACTTTTAAAAAAATTTTGTTTATAAAATCAGAATCGTTTTTTGATTAGTTTGAAACCCTGAAATCAACTTTTAAGAAATAAATAAGAATTAAAAATAAATTAATAAAATAATAATAATAATTACTCCCCCTCCACTCAAAAAACTAAATTATATTGGAATGTCTATGCTCATTTATCTGCTAAATGAATGTAAAAGTTCTTTTGTTAAATTTCTGTTTGAGATAGAAGATAGAATAGTGCCTGATTATTATTATTAATATTATCGAATGTTTTTAACATAGAAAGTGTTAACGAATTACGAAGTTCATTTAATATCAATTAATTTTTATTCGATAAGAGTAGCTCATATGATCTTTTCTTACTTTTTTCTCTTTTCTTTTCCTTTACCTATTTGTCATTTTTCTTTACTATTTTTTTTAATCTAAAAAGTCTATCTATTATTTATTTTAGGATTGGCATTTTCTCGTGTTAGAAATATTTGGGAAAAAAAAAAAAAAAAATCTAAGAATTGAAATCTCAAAGATTATAAATTGATGATCTGTTATTTGTTTAATTGATTTTTTTAATTAGCAATTGATATCTACTTTTAAAATTATGATTAATATATATATTATATCTCAATTACTAATTAAAAAAAAATAAGGATTTTAGTGCACAAGTGGAATTTTTTGATGTCTGTGGTTTCTAAGTTTAGTGTTGTGTAGAACATTTCAAAAAGTAATATAAATATAATTCTTTAATACTGGATGACTATTCGAGGCTTAAATTTTGAAGCATTATAATTTTTGAAGGTTAAAAAATCTAAGCTAAACTAAATTTTCAGGGACACAAATGAAAGTTTAATACGGATCACAGATATATTGATTTCAGTATTTTTTGTTCAGTATTTAATGTTTTTATGATTTCATTCAAGACTTCAGTGAAAAATAAGTACTTTTAAGGCAGGTAATTCTCTAGGGGAGAACTTAAACCGAGTTTTCCAAAATAAAATAAAAAATAAGCGTAAAATAAACTTTTGGGCATGGTTCGATGCTTTCTATCAGTACTGAATAAACAATGTATACGATCCACAGATTGAATATCAGATGTTATATGACCTACTTAGATAAGCGTTATAAATTTAGGGGTTCTGATAAAAGCACATAAGTCAAAGCTTTGGAAAATCTACTTTGTAGCACTTGGAAAAATCACATGTATTCTTCTGCTTAGATAAAATCTAAGAGAATAAAAGCATCTTTGCTTCCCGCGTGCTTATCACGTGATGAGACAGAACATTTTTATGGAGGAATGGGGGGGAAGCCTTATCTTAGAAGAAAACGCACCACCGATAAGCGGGCATCTGGAGTGCTGGTGTGTGATAAGATAAGGAACTCTTTTTCTGGAGAAAAAAAGGAAGTGGTATTGCTATCTTTCTTGTGTTAGATAATTTTGGTTGCATAATACAGTTATCCATTCTCTGAAATTTCTGAGCTTGTGCTGCATCATCGAAGTGAGAGTGTGATCGAATTTTTCCCACCGATTGTCGAGTTGTTTGTTTTGAAAATATCGGAGTGTTGAACTGTAATGTTTGTGTTTTGTAATTTTGCAAAGGAATTGGTTTTCGTACGTGCATTTCATAAAGGTACGAGTTTTTTTTTTAAATCGAATTAATTTTTTGGGAGACAAACAAACAGATAAAAAACAATAAAAATAAAAAACAGATAAAAAAAATAAATAAAATAATAATAATAAGTATCAAAATGTGGTATTTACGAAACTCAGAGGCAAAAAATGAAAGAAAGAAGGAAAACACACACACACACACACACGTATATATATATATATATATATATATATATTCGTACCAGCACATAGATATACTTACTGGACCGAAAGTATTTCTAACGTTGTACATATCTTTATACAATGGACACCGCTGTATGTGACAACGGTAAATTTTTTATGTGATTCAATGCTATTAAGATTGCTGAATCACATCCGCTTGTATTAACTACTTTGAAAAATCATCGTTTTTTGTAATTAAAACTTCATTCATTGTTACCAATTTGCAGAAATTATTTTCCTTAAATCGGTAAAAACTAGGGAAAAGAAAGTTTTTCTCTTTATCTTGTAAACTACTTTCTGAAATGCCGTCGGAAAAGTATTCATGTTCCATGCCTGCTCAGGTAAGGGAGGTGTTTCAAATCTTAGGTTGTTTTATAAACTTTGCCAAAAAGAAGCAGGCAACCAGAATAAACGTTTTTTTTTCGTTAAAGTCAATAATTTACTTATTATGTGTCTATATCTTCCTTATTACCACTATTTTATCGCTAAATACATTCATTCAATTTCAACAACACGTAAATTAACGTCGCCTGTGGAAAACAACAGTGCATTTATTTGTTAATGTGCAAAAGTATGCATCTTTCCAGCACTACACTTGTTTAATTTTATCGTTTATTATAATCGCTCGGCTATTGTTAGTCAAATCGTCCGGAGGTTGTCACATTCAGCGGCGTCTAATATATATATATATATATATATATATATATATATATATCACCACACACACAATATTTCGTTCTTGCTCCAGAAACAACTACTGTCTGTTTTCTTGTTATTTATATGATCTTAAGACTGCAAAATTCTATATATTTGGTGAGGAAAAATAGCATTATGCATTTCAAATTACATCTCGTAGAAATAGATTCACATTTTTGGTCTGAATTTCGCCAACCGTAATAAATGTAATTAAACATTTTATATTAAAATAATTTTAATTTTCGGAAAATTCTAATTGAGCGATAATATTTATTTTAGTATTTTTACTCTTTATTTATATTAAAACTTCATTTTCTGACTTTCTACGGCAAAGTCTAAAATCAAGACTCAAAATACTGAAATTAATCTTACATGTCAGCTTAATAATACAGGAGATCAGTTTAAGTTTATTACGATAAATAGGTTAAAGCCTATAGAAATTATTTGTGTTTTCGATACTAAATAGAAAACTCAACTGAGGATTCTAATGTTCGGATTTTAGAATGATGCTTTATATCTCTATCAACAAATGTTTGAGTTATGTCTTGGTAGTAAGAATAGTCAGAAGGAAGAGGTGAACTGTTTGTTTGATTAACCCTTGGCTGTTTTACAATGTTTGATTTAAAAAAAAGCAAATGCAAATTTGAACGAAAAAGTTTTGAAAAAGTCTGTTCAATTAATCAATAAAAATTGGGAAATTTTAACTCAATAAAATTGCATGAATTTTTGCAATTTTACTGCCATTATGCATTTTATTTTTTCATTTCTTACCCTTAACAAATGCAATCTTTTTACTTTATATTAAACAAAGGTTTTTTTTTCTTTTTTCCGTAGGGAGAGATATTGTTTGTACAGTTACGAAGGACGTGAACCGAGAAGTGGAACTGAAAGTCACGTATCGATTAGCTGACCCGGGGAATGAAAAAGAGCCCAACCCCGAACCGCCCCCACAAAAACCAGATAAAGAGGATTCGAAAGCTGTTATTGCTGACGATCTGGCGCTAAAAAGTCCTCTCGAGATTTCGAAAACGATGCTCGATTTTTCACTGGGAAGCACAACCACCGCGTCAGCGAAGAGCAGTGATTACTCCAAGGACGAAAGCAGCGGCATTGAAAGCGAAACTGTTGAAGTGAGCGACGAAGTCAGCAGCTCTACTGCACACTTCTCGCCATCTAGTGGTGAGTATTAACATCTAATATTTAGTAGTCCACGATAAGAGATATAGATGGAGACACTAAACGCAAATTCACCAGAAAATGCTTTTGATGCCTTCCATTTCAGCTTTAATAAATATTTACATTGAGAAAATTATTTTAACTCAATGTATTACTTATAAAATTTTTACGAACGTGACATATTTAAATGAACTAAAATATTGCTCTTTAAGCAGCTAATTCTTTGACACTGCAACGCGGCAACCGGCAACCCGTATTTTCTTCTTTCTATTTTTAGTTTTTCTTCATTCCACATTTATGTTCAATGAAATTTAGATTTTAAAAAACAATTTTTTTTACTATATAATAAACTTAAATTTTAAACAACAAATAATCTGCAGCTGTTTATGAAAATAATATAAACTCAAAGATGTTCAGAGATTCAGATATAGAATGAATAATTGGAATATGAATCTTGTAAATTTTGGCCTTTTGGGTTTACTAAAAAGAGTAACAAGTCCTGCAAACAATAATACGTTTCACACACACATGCGTTGGAAGTTAAAATTTCTCTTAATGCACACTAGGTTGCACAAACGTTTTAAAACAATTTTAACGTTCCATTAAAATTGTAATCTGTGTACTGCATGATTTTTAACCATATTTAGGAAAAAAAAAAAAAAAAAAGAACTTGCATAACTTTATTATTTAAAATATGTTTGTTTACCTTTTTTGGATAAATTCTGTTTTCAGATTCAATAGTTTGTTATTTTTGCGTTTGTTTTTTACTCAACTGCAAGGAGTAGTAAGAATTTTTATTTATGCTGCCTTATTTAAAATCACACACAAACATATATACACACACTAAGATAGTTTCTTTTATTTTATTACTATTTTTCATTTTTTAATTAATTTTTTTAATGTCTAAGCATTAGGTTAAGTGCTCTAACTGACTTCTACATATTTTATTTATTTAATCGTGTTTGCTTAATTTTACTCTCATAATGCTTGCTGTTGTTGCATTCAAAATCATGTTAAATGAAAGTTGAAACAAAGCTTCCAATCCAAGTTATTAAAATTGTCAAGGATAATGCAAGTCTGCAACGGTTTTTAGTAGGGATGTAACGAATATTCGGCCACTATTCGGTAAGTACAAAGATAAAACAACGTGAAAAAGCACAAATTCAGAATAAAAAGTGAATTTGTGCTTTTTTACGTTGTTTTATCTTTGTACTTACATTTAGCACAAAGCATTTTGATCATTTGTCTTACACAATTCGGTATTCGGCCTGGCCGAATAGTCGTTTCATGACCTAGCCGAATATTCGGTCTGGCCGAATACTCGTAAGATTAAATTCGGCCTGGCCGAATATTGATGGACTATTCGGCCGAATAGTTCTGCTACAATAGAAATGTAAAAAAATAAGAAATTAGTACATTTTAAAAATCTTAAAATTGAATTATAGTTATTGCAAAAGAACACATTTGTTATAAAGTTTTAATAAATAAAATTAATTTAGGAAAAAGTTATTTTTAAAGCAATGTTTATAAATTTCACTGCGAAAAAACCCATAAAAATTACTTAACATTCCTTATTATTATTTTTTGCAGGGCAAAAACATATTTTAAGGTTATAATATTATATTTTATACTTAGCATTTGATCCAAAAAGCTAGTAATAGTTAATTATGATGGAGAATTTGGCACTTTTATTTTGTTATTATTAACAAACTGGAAATCAACTGGAATTAACACTAAATTTATTGCAATAACTTGTGGATTAAATTCTCAGTTTTATTGCATTCAAAACAATACAGAAAATGCCTTAGTTTTAGGTAGTTTAGATTCTTAACAAACGTAATTAAATCATACATCATCGATGAATATGTGGAATTGGTATTTGCCTTGGTGAATACTTTTGAATTTGATTAATGCTTTCTATTACGACAAGTTTCTAGAAAATTTAATATTCGGCCTAAGCCATTGGCCGAATATTCGGTATTCGGTTATTCGGCCAAATCACTATTCGTTACATCCTTAGTTTTTAGGGCTTTGATAATTGATTATTATACATTTTTTAGAGCTGAATCAGAAAATAGCATTCATTTTGCGCCATCAGATGAAAATTTTTCAAAATCATACATTTTAAAATTTTCAAAAACCCAAACCGACTTTAAAATAGACTTAAAACGCTCTTTTTAAAATAGTTTATTCAATCTTTGCCCTATGTTATGTATTTCTATGTCTTAACAGCTGAGGGGTTTGAGAAAAAAAAAATGGGAGAAGGGCGCAATTACCCCCGTAATTGCTAACGAAAATTACGCATAAAACTAACCTACTTTTTTATTTATTATACATTTTTAAATTAATTTCTTTAAGTAATTTTTCTGAGGTCTGTTATGACTTCATAAAAAAATACCCCTTTCACCAACCCTTGATGACGAAGGTTGTAAAGTATTTTAACCCCTGGATTCAAATTTCAAATCAATTGTTGAGAACTGGAGAAATAATAACAATAATAATAATAATAATAATAATAATAATTAATTATTATTATTTAATAAATAAATAAATAATAATAGACTTTCACAAACTTGAAAATTAACTTTTTAATTTTATATTTGGAGAAAAACTGTGTGCCATTAACGGAGGGAAAGATATCAGGACACCAAAGTAATGAAAATGAGGTATCAATGAAAGTGGATTGCTAGGATGATGGTCTTAAGACGAAATAAAAGGAAAAACCTTTAGCAGAGCATGAGTGATCCAAAGATGCTCTCATTTATATACATGGAGTAAAATTATAAATATTTTACATATTTCATCATCACGGGCTTGTAAAGAGGGGGAGTGGTTTTCAAAGGCATGGCGTACCTTATAAAAATACTTAAATAAATTAGTTTAAAAATTTAATGCAACGAAAGAAATTTAGGTTAGGTTTGTAGCTGTTTCCACTAGAAATTGACGGGATCAAATAGCTCTCATCCCTCGATACTATGTTGCTATATACTAAGATTTGTAACTTAAAACTAAGGGTTGTCAGATTGAGATTACCTCCCCATCCCAGTTAAACCTCTAGTAGAATATTAGAATATGTAGACTTCCTTAAAAAAAAAAAAAAAAAAAAAAAAAAAGCAATATCACACAGTGACAAAAATTTGGTAAGAATTCTGTTTGAAAAGCTTTCCCCTTTATTAAACTCGAGTATTGATTTAGATATCCAAGGAAATGGCGATATTTATTTTTTCCTCATTTAATAAATATTTTGAGAAAATTTTTCTTTTCACGATTTCTGTGCTATAATTGTATGTTTCTACGATATATGCGAATTTAAGCCAATTTACTATGCAACTTATTTTGCATTATTAACAATTTGCTTACTTATGTTTCCTATTAAGCTTTCCTTAGCCTTTTTTTTTTTTTTTTTTTGCAATAAACTCATTTTTAGATGTTTTGTTTATGAAGAAATTGGAGATTAAAACCATAAAGTGGAAGCTTTTAGATCATTGCGAAACGATCACACTTTGAAAAGTTAATCAAGCGGCAATTTGAGACAGTTGGCGGTGATCAGACTTGAAAAGCGCTTTATTGGCAATGTATCCCATCTTAGCTCCTGACGAAATATAAGGAGCAGTCCGTTTGTACAGAATTCTAGAGGTTACTTCATTGCTTAGCTTATGGCGTAAACATAATTTCCTATAAATACTACGATAATTAAATTCATTACAAATGCCGAATATGATTTATTGCGAATTTGAACTATTTATACTCGCCTTTAAGGATTTAAAATAAAATGTGGGCAAAGTTCTCAACAATAAATATATGTAACAAGCAAACACGATATACTGCTATCTGTAGGTTTAAATTTAATTTCGAGTTAAGTTATTTTCGTGCTGACTAAATACGCATTTTAATTCCTAATTGGCTTGTTGCGCAAAACTGCAATTTTAATTAAATTCTGTGCTCATTCTTTAGCTGAAGCATTAAGTATATTGTCACATGTTGTTTCTGTACTGATGATATCTGAATGCTTAAAACTAAATGCATTACAACTGCGCAGAAAGGTTGATTACCAACTACACAGAGCAGTGATGTCTTATCTACTACGGGGACAAGTTATATCAAATACCGTAATTATCGGTAAAAAGCCCGCATCGTTGTATAGTCCGCAGGAAGAAAAATTCATTCTAAAAAAATGATTCACGATTTAATTTTTAAAGAATAATTTTTATTTTAAATGTTAATAATTGTAATTTTATATTTGTACTAAGTGGGATACTATAATATAGAGCCCTATATTCATACGAAGTCCCTCCTAAAAAGTAATAAAGATTTAATTCTATACCATTTATGAGATGATTCTTTAAGATTTATATTTTACAATTTAAACTATTTATATTTCACACAGTAAAAAAAAAGGTCATCCAAAACCGGGTACTACCCGGTCTTGTCCGACTGCCAAGGTTTTGTCCTCCCGGCTTTATCCGACAACGCCATTAATCAGAAAAGACGGCTTAGCACATTTCAAACATGATGCAAAACCTGGTTTAATAATTTAAAATAACTGCTGAAAAAGGTGTTATCAAATATTGTACTTACCTAAAATAAATCTCTAAGCAATTAGAAACTACAAAGTGAAATCGATGGTGTAAAAATCAAAACTTTTACACTTGAATATCATCGTTGACAAAGAAATAAACAACGCTGCCTTTCATTTAACTTCAAATAACATTGCGCTTGTTTGCAATAAGTTTCAAGCGTTTTCGACAAATAGCAATACTAATCAAGCTGAAACTGCTGGGTCCCGGTTTTATCCAACTTTCCCCCACACATTCAATTACTTGAATGTTGACTATTATGTGTACGTATTTTTAATTACTTTTATTTTATTGCTTTATGAACGTTGCACTCGCGTCTTGGAATGTATCCTTTTCCTACTTGAAAATAATATCTACATTTAAAATAAAACTCTTCTGCTGTCCGAAAGTTCATACATTAAGAGCAACAATCTATATATTTAGGAAATTCCGGTTTAAAAATATCGAAACCATGAAATACTCAGTCTTTTAAAATAGAATGCCACTTTTGACGTTAATATTTAAGTAATTAAATAAAAAAACACGAAGAGTAACTTAAATTAATTAAATATATGAGCTGTATAAATAGTGTGCTAATTCAGATGCAACTTCTTAAACAGTGGAACGGGTGCATGGCATTAGAACTCAAGTGTATGACATTAATATTTGAAAAAACTTGCCTAACATTTGAACTAACAACAACGTTTAACTTAAAGATGCGATGAATTAGTTCTTTCAGCCTGAAATCTTTGTTTTGGGATCTAATTTAGAATTGTAAGCGCAAATTTTACAAGTTAATATAGCTGTGTTAAATTAAATGCTGCAATATGAACGGGTATGCATAAATTTTGGTTAAATTTGGTAATGCATATCTTAAATATAATGGGAATAATTTATTTTCAGATGAAATGTATGAACAAAATATGAGAGACCATGAAGAAGCTCCAGTTTCCAACAGGATACACAAATCTTCTGACGCTGAGCAGTTGCGCAATCTGATGAAGGAAGAAGGAATCAGTTACCGGTGCCCTAACTGTGAATTCATTAGTAGGGAATATGCGATATACCAACAGCACTTGTTGTCACATAAAACTTTTGAGCAACCTTCGACTAGCAGCCCTTCAGCTCAATGTGACAGCGTTATTGCTCCGTGTATGACAGCAAACCCCAGGTCTTTCTGTGGTGCATGTAAAATTCAATTTATGTCAGTGAACACATATAAAGTGCACAAGAAATTCTACTGTAAATCGAGGCACGATGGTGAATCAGAAAATGTACCCCCACTTTCACCACCCCAGCCAGATGTTATATTCCCCCCAACAGCTTTCAGACCTAGTGCTGATACTGTGATTATAGGAGGTATGAACAATTCTGCTATTGCCCAACCACCTGTCTTTCAGCCTCAAGCGATTTACGCGGCAATTTCAACGGATCCTTTAGTCTTACTGCCTTGTTCTTTAGTAAGTGGTCAACGGTTGGTAGTACCAGACAATGTTTTTCTGCCTACAGTAGGACCTGGAATAGTCTTACCAACAGTTGTAAATAAACCTCTTAAAACATCTAAAGAAGAAAATCCTCCTTATCGCAAAACAAGTCATCCAACAATGCCGAGCACTGGTATAGATGCTAATACAGCTAAAACCGCAGCTAAGCGTAAGATGAGCGAAGGAGATGTTTTGAACCTCAAGAAAACATGCACGAGTGAGGATTTACAGTCTCCAGAATCATTGAAAAGTTCTGGTCTACAAGGTACAAGTCCTGATAGTTTAGATGATGTACCTTTAGATTTGAGCTTCAAGAAAAAAACTGTTCATGTAGAGTTCAATCACCTTCCGAAACGAAGAAGAAATTCGTCAGCTTCAGACGGCCATTCGTTATCTCCGCCTTTTGCAAGAGAATCTTCTCCAGTGAAGTCCGTGATAAAATCCTTGCATGGTAAAGAATCACCTTCCGGTTCTCATAGTAACGATGGGTGCTATACGTCGGTAGTTGTGTCCAGGCAATCGCTCGGGGCTGCCGATAAAGCATCTCCTCTCCCACCTATTCTCCATGCCGCTTTAGGAGGAGAAAAACCTGGGGTTGCCATCAATATGGCTCCACCAAAATTGATGAAACAAGGTAACAATATTTGTGAAGAATGCAATATTGTTTTCTACCAGTATGACAATTTTTTGGCCCATAAGAAACACTATTGTGCATACAGAAGGCGACAACTGTCTGTACTTGCAGCAGCAACAGCAGCGGCGGCAGCCGAGCAGTCCAGTGATGACAACAATAGCAACCATAGCAACTTAAATGATGCAAACCAAAATTACTCGAGTGATGACTCCTCCAAGGGAGGAGTAGTAAAAAGTCGAATAGATTTTTCAACTGTGGAGCAATACAGACCATCAGTCAAGTCAGTTCAAAACGCTGTTTATTTATGTGACGCTTGTGGTGTGAAGTTCAGCACATCAGATAACCTCAACGCTCATCAAACATATTACTGTATCAAGATACCAGACAGCGTCATGTCGAAGGCAGCTCAAAAAGCCGACGATGCTAGCAGTCCAAAAACTGATTTAGAATCCCCGTTCTGTGGTCCAGAGGAATGGAAATGCAATTACTGCGAAGCAACATGTTCATCATATGAGACTATTCGTCGACACTTGATGACGCACAGTGAACTCAGAGGTTTCCGATGCTTAATTTGTGGGTACAAAGGCAACACTCTTCGAGGAATGAGAACACATGCTTGTGAACACGTAGCAACGAACGATAACGCTTCCATTGATGAATTTGTGTCTTCAGCAGTCATAACGGAGAGTGGCGTTCCAATTCTACCACGTCCTATTGATTGCAGTGATGAAGATTCATCAAGCCCATGCAGAGATATAATGATAGAAAAGCCATCTTCAAGTCACCAGAATCTTGCATATGATGAGAAACACCAAACCGTTATTAAAGATAACAAGTCTGTAATTTTAAAACCGGGAAACAACACAACTATCATACACACTGAGGATTCAGAAACAAACTACTGCTCCATAATTAAGCAAAATCTTACTCCGAAGTTAGAAAAAAAAGTTTGTATTAACACAAAAACGAACGATAACACTAGAATGTCACCAAAACACATTATTGAAGCAAAAACTTCAATTAAGAAAGAGTCAGAAAATTGTGAGGACTTATCTAATTCTCCAACTGACTATTCTAAGAGCGCATCTTTACATAATTCAGTGCCAAACGGAACTAATTGCACAAAGACAGATTTGAGAAACCAAGACAGTATAGAAGAAACAGAAAATTCTTTACCTTTTTCAAGCGTTGCTGTCAAAACTGAGAATGAAGAGCAATCAGATTCAGATGATTGTCTTAAAGAAACAGGGGTTGACAACGTATATGAAAGTAGGACAAAAGATCTATCCTTCTCCCCGAAACTGCAATCAGTTATTCGTGTGGCATCTAAGAACAGGATTTCAGAGGACACATCCCAATTGCAAATTAGTAGAAAGAAAAGCAAATCACAAGCGAAGCCAGAGATGAAATATTGTAAATCCTGCGATATATCTTTCTCTCACTTATCCAATTTTTTAGCTCACAAAAGGTTTTACTGTGTATCCAGGGTAATACAAAATTGCTTACCAGAGACAACTGTTCAATGATGGAAGTGAATTTTACATTTTTAATTATTTTTGCTGAAAAATATTGCTTTTATTCAACATGCATTAAAACTGATGGTAGTGTTTCATAAAATTTTATGCAAGTTCTAGTTTTTACATTTGTAATAACGCATGCAAACTATTTCTTTTTGAAACGACTCTAAAGACCCGAGTGCAAATGATAATTGTTAAATAAGCAACCTAAAAGTAGCATTCACCAAGAATGTAATCTAAAAATTTGCGCGTAATTGCAGCGGAAAACAACTTATAGAATATTATGTTAAATATAAGAAACTAATTGCGAGTGAGAGGGTTTTCAGAAATAGTTCTTTAAAATGCACATATATCAAAATAAGTATCAGAAAATGTAAAATTTATGCTACTCTAATCGAAGTGACTCGCAAATAAAATTATAAATTTCATTTGATGAAATCGATTCTGTCACAATAAATGTAAAATTGCTAATGCCCAAATTGATGGTATTTTGTTTTCAAACACTTTGTAACGTTGTGTCTGTTTGGTGAGTACTTAGCTCAATGTACATCACGTACAGATCAAGTTTCACTACATTTAACAACTGTTTCAAGGATTAATTAAACCTCCTTATAAATGCTAATTATAAGAAATTCGATAAAATAAAAACATGGGATAAGGAAATCATAGTATTTGAAGCAAAACGAAAGATTTTGGAAGCATGAGTCATGGACAAATCAAATAAACTTTAATGTTATTAGTTATGTTTTTTTTAAAAATTTTCTCTTTTACTTTGAATAATCTAGATACTGACTTAATGTTATTTTTCAAATCCGAACCAGCAGCTATTCTTTTGCGTATCTCGTCTTTGGAATTAAAGAACAAATTCGTTTAATCCTTGAAGCACCTGTTCACTATTATGGCGAAGCTCAATCTGTACGTGATTGAACTTCGTTGAGTTAGTTTATGTAGTTTGAAAATTCAATTGTTATTTTTGTTATAAATTCAGCATTTTTATAGCTGCGCATTTGACAGTTTTGTCAACAATCTTAGGTTTTTTATTTTTATTTTAATTTGAGCTTTAGATTTGATTTAATTTTAATTTGAGCTCTAAATTTGATTTTATTTCAATTTGAGCTTTAAATTTGTTTTTATTTTAATTTGAGCTTTAAATCTGATTTTTATTTCAATTTGAACTTTAAATCTGATTTTTATTTCAATTTGAGCTTTAAATTTGATTATTATTTCAGTTTGAGCTTTAAATTTTATTTTTATTTCAATTTGAGCTTTAAATTTGATTCGACTCAAAAAGCTATTAGTTAACGCTAATGCCAAATGGACCTTACCCACGGTGCGGCAGGGCCGTCGAGGGGTGTATGAGGCTATGCTGATTCATGGGGCTTTTGGAAGGGGGCCGATTCGGCATTGGAGTAGTGCAGATGGTAAAATGTTTCTATTTTTAAAATACAAGCTTTATGAGGGAACGGGGGGGGGGGGGGGGGCATTCGTTCCGAGCGGCAATGCGGTGTGGCAACGGTGTATATAATTCGTTTGCGGCGGGTGTTTACCTTCGGCATTCAGTGTTAATGATTGGCGTTATAACGTAAAGAACAGCGTTTTATCTTATAATAAATGGCTTCTGTGTATGCATTCTAAACATTCGCAAACATTATAAACACTCAACAACTTATTTTCAGATCGGTAATAAAAGAAAGAAAATACGAATTTTCACCGATTTCCAGATGCGGTACGCAGTAAGTTTGAATTTTGGAAAATAAGATTAAAAAAAAGAACTAAATGAACATACTGTTTTGAACATTTACGAATGAAAAACTGAAAATACGTCTTTTGTTCATGAAAAAAAAAGAAAGGGATCGATCCAGTATTTTTTAACAGGGTTCGCTTTGTGCGAATTTCAGAGAGAATTTTGTGAAAAATCAAATAATTTTGTGAAAATTGAAAATTTAAACATATAGTGATGAAAATGTTTATTATTATTTGCCGCTTTTATAACACATACTGGTGTGAAAAGTACGATTTGGAAGCTTGGAATTTTGAGAAGGGTCCGAAAAGGGACACGAATTTTTCTTGCGCGACACCTGAAAGAGCTCATAAGAAAAAATACATGTGTTGATGCATGGGAAAAATCCTAATTTCGTCTGCTGCGTGCTTCATACATTCTCGAGTGACGTCACGTGGGTAGGGTCCACTGTGCTTAATAAATTAATTTCGTCACTAAATTAAAGAAAAAGTTTTTTTCTTTGCTAAAGTGGCTCTCAAAAGTGTTCAGTAGAGGGATTAGTACAATGGTAATGCAATCATCCATCAAAATTACTTCAGAAAATTTTCAAATTTTTGAAGTGACACTAAGGAGAACTGTTCTTTTTTTTAGTTTTTTTATTAATGCAAGCGATCTTTGAAAGGACTCGCAATTGGGATTTTTGTTACCGCTTCTGTAGATATTAGAATGTATTTTAATCAAGAATTTTAATTTTTCTTGTTTATTAAAACTTGGTTCAAGTTTTGGTTTCGCAGTTTAGATAAAAATACATTTGGATATTTATAATATTTCCCATAGCATATTAGTTTTGTCGACAATAAACTGATAAGAGGTAATGCTTGTTATGTATCCTATAGACTTTTCGAATTACAAGTTATATACATAATGATTTGTCAATGAAATCCCGATGTAAGTTTATTATTGTATGCAGCTCTGGAGAAAGTCTTCCTCACAAAACCCAATCAACGTACTAAAAATCATTTCTTTATACCGGTGATATCCAGAAACATTTAAGTTATAAAAATGCATTTACATTTTTATTTCTAATTTATAAGACATGTATTTGCATAGTTCCATGGCATTTTTTATTTTTGGAGCTGAAGAAGGGAAACATTTGTCTCCTTTTGTTTATTGAATATGAAGATGGTGAGAAAAATGTTTTAAATACATCATTTGTGAATAAATAAAAATTAGTTTTGAACTTTGTTGGATTTGTAATTACTTTTTATTACATACAATAAATACAACTACTCTAACAATAAATAGAAATACAAAAAGTGACGACCAGCGACAGGTTTTTGGCCCAGCTAGGCTGGTCCTAACCAGTTTATCAATGTAGCCCCTTTAAAACTATTTATCCCGTTGCAAGTAACAACTGCTCCCAGTTCAGTATTCCAAATGCTTACAATCCTTTTGCTGTTGAAGCAGTCATTTCTCCTCATTTCAAGATTGGTCTGGGATTTGAAAAGCTTAAAACAATAATCTCAAGTTCTGCTCTCTGCGCAAAAATATAGCTCATCAACCGTCTTCCATTTTGATGAATTTAAACAACTGAATCATCTCCCCCTGACTCTCCGTAGCTCGAGACTACACAATACACATACTACGCCTTTTAATCTTGAAATCATTATCTAAATCTGAAAGCACATCTACTAAGCTAGTAGCTCGCATTTGAACCTTTACCAGTAGGGCAACATTAGATATGGCGATGAACTCTCAACAGTACATACCCAATATAACGACTGAAAATTACACCCAAAGAAAGTTATTTATTTATTTATTTGTATTTACAAAATAAATAGCAATGTTGCAATCAGTTACTATTTTAAACACAATCATTCGATATTCTTAAACATGCAATCTATCAATACTATTTGTAAGAGTTAGTAAAATACTTCGATGTAGCAAAGTAAAAATAAAACTATGTGCGGAAGGGTTTACAAGCACTGAGCACGGAAATTAAAAAATAAATAAAAATCCCTTCTTCAAAGGGAAGTTTCTAAACAAGGCAACTTTACGTTGGTTTTTCGAAAATTTTTGTGAGAAGCAACTTGAACTACAATATACGCTACATGTATTGTCACAATAAACCTAAGCGAAAGAAATACATAACTTATAGAGAGAAATCAATTTTCCGTAGCAAAAGTTGCCATCCATCAAAGTAATTAACCTTGACTAAATCGAATTGCCTTCGTCCGGAGGAAATCTATTGGCTTTTTCGGATCCCGTAATGCAAGAAATGGGAAATAACTCAATGTAAAGACCTAATAACAAACGTTTCTACCCCTACCTATACTAAGTTCATGAAAGGGAAATAATATATGTTTTGAGGCAGATCAAGTTTTAAGATAGGAAATGTCGGCCATAACATACAAAAAACATATTGCACACATAATCGAAGTCGTTACTTTAATACAATTTCATGAAATCTGAATAATATATTCTCGTACTAAAATGTACAATAGAACCTCTCTTAACCGGCTCCGGATTAACCGGCCTTTGATTTATCCGGCCCCCATATTTTCAAAATACAAAAATAGTTTTTAGAGCGCTAGTTACATGGAAGAAAAGGTGCTGCGGTACTCGAGTGAATTTTGCCGTGGAATGCTTAACCCCCCCCCCCCCCGACAAAAGCGACATTCCGATGTAGGAAAGAGGGAGGTCCGGGGGAGGGGGCGGTGTTTTGGGAATCCGCGTACGGGTCCTATGAAATCAACTGTGGCGATTGGCTGATCTAAGGTTCAGTGGGTCAGTCAATTCTGCTTGCCAAGTGCTTGATAACTGGTATGTAACTCTCAAAGTAACTATACTAAAGCGCAATAAATCATCACACCTCCACTCTCTTTTTTAAATTGCATAATATACCTCCCATTTTTTGCTATCCCTCACTTTAACCGTATTTTTACTTAACCGGCTTACCATCAGTAGCAATTAAGCCGGTTAACAGAGGTTCTACTGTATGTGTATATACCTGGCGCGCGAATAAGGGGCAGGGGGAATCCTGTTTTTTTTTTTTTTTTAATGACATTTCGCCACTTTTACGAAATGAATAAGTAAATATAATGTTCACAAATGATTTTTGTTTAATGGAAGTATATTACCCTAATGCACAACTTTTGCACAAACTTTCTAATGCAACTTCGAATGCCTATTTTTTCACTTCTCCCTATAGTACAGAATAAGCTTTCAAACCCACAAAACTTTTGGTAGAAATAAAAATGTCACATTTTATGTTTAGTTGACCAATGAAATGGCGAAGTTTTTTTTTCGCGTCTTCCCATGTTATTAAATAAAGTATGTTTTTTCAAATGCATAAAAAATTCGCCCCTTTTATGTCAAAGAACACACACTGCATAGAAAATACGGGGGGGGGGGGATGGTTAGAGTATCAGTAAAAATTGCAACGCATGCTTCGCGATTACAAGAAAATAATTTTTCAATACAGAACAAATACAGCTAATAACGTTTGCTTACATGCCATTTTTACGTCGTTCCCAGAATTTAAAAAATGTTTTCCTTATGGCGATGCATTAATTTCTATCTTTTCGTTTACATATTGAGGAGGACAAATTTATTATTAGTAATTTTGCATTTGCTATATCGAGCATATATTTTTCATTGTTAGCTTGATTTGAATAATGTGAACAGTTCATAATTCCATGAACTGCTCACTGTATATTATGATGCGTGTTTTAAATTAAAGTATAAAGTCTCGAGAACGCAGCTTTCACGCCACGACAATTAACTGCAATAAAAACATGTATTATGAGTTCCTTCTGAATGTATTATGAGTACGACATGTATTATGAGTTTCACTTTTTTTCATTAGAGGTTTATTCCCATGAACCACCACTGAGTATGCAAGGAAATTTGATCATCCGTAAGCATATTTTGTATAGGGTTGCTAAAATTTGAACATCCGTAAAACATATTTCGTATAGAGTTGCTAAAATTGGTACACCCGTAAAACACACTTCGTATAGGGTTGCTACAATTTGAACACCCCTAAAATATATTTCAGGGTTGCTAAAATCTGAACACGCCCCTTTGCTATCACTATTTCAAACATTTCTTTTCATCTGCTGAAAGAATTATTTCAAAGGAAAATAATATGTTCTTTGGTATGGCGTAAGGAATACAAATACAAATACAAAAGTGACGACCATCAACAGGCTCAGGGCTCAGCTAGGCTGGTCATAGTCAATTTAGCAGTCCCCAATGAACATCAAGAGCTTTCTTAAAAGTTTTTACCCCACTGCAATTAACAGTCGCTTCCGGTAAACTATTCCAACTGCCTACAACCCTACTGAAGTAATAATTTTTCTTAATTTCAAGATTAGCCTGAGATTTGAAAAAAATAAAACAATGACCTCTGGTTCTACTTTCAGCACATAGCTGTAGTCCATCAACATTTCCCATTTTAATGAATTTAAACTGAATCATGTCCCCTCTAACTCTCCTTTGCTCAAGACTATACATATTGAGCCTTTTAAACCTAACCTCATAATCTAAGTCTGAAAGACCACTTACCAATCTTGTAGCCTCCATTGAACCCTTTCTAATAAGGTAATATCCTTTTTTAAGTACGGAGACCAAAACTGAATAGCATACCCCAAATGAGGGCTTACCAAACTTCTGTATAATGGCAATACAACTTCCTTAGACCTGTTCGAAAGAGCCTTATTGATAAACCCAAGCATCCTGTTAGCTTTGTTACTTACTATGCTACACTGCTGACTGGACTTGGAAGTCGTGACTAATCAATACTCCTAGATCAACAACTGTTTCTGCTTCCCTAATGACGGAACCTGTAAATAATGGGTTGCATGTTTATTCCCATGACCAAAATGAAGCACTTGACATTTTCCAATATTAAAAGACATACCCCACTTAATTGCCCACCTAGAAATTTGATTTAAATCCTCTTGAAACTGATTGACTTGTTCCTCCGTGTCCACAATTCCCATGATTTTGACATCATCAACAAAAATATTGATGTTCCCAGAAATACTCTGAGTAATATCATTAATAAAAATAATAAATAATACAGGCCCTAAAACTGAACCTTGTGGAACACCACTCAAAACATCAATCCACTGAAAATAATTGCCTTTCACTACTACTCTCTGTTTCCTCCCAATCAGCCAATTTTTAACCCAAATTAAAGTTTTTCCACCAATACCAATATAAGCAAGTTTGCTAAGAAGAGTTTCATGCGGTACTTTATCGAACGCTTTCTGAAAGTCAATGTAAACAACATCTACGCACTTTTTATTATCTAATGCTGTGTAACCTTGTCATAGAAATGCAACAAATTAGTTGTACAGGACCTACCCTTCCTAAAACCATACTGAAAACTAGTTAACACTCCATTTGCCTCCAGGAAATTCACTATTTTGATTTTGATCAGCGTTTCAAAAATTTTACAAAGAACTGAAGTAAGACTCACAGGCCTATAATTTCCTGCCTTAGCTTTAGACCCTTTCTTGAAGAGCGGCGTTATGTTTGCCAGCTTCCAATCCGCTGGCACAGTCCCCGAGTTATATGAAGATATCAAAATAGTCAAGACAACATCCACTAATTCCTCTGCACATTCTACTAAAATTTTTGGATAAACATTATCAGGTCCTGGAGCCTTATTTGCTTTAATCTTTTTCAAATGAAACAACACATCATCCCTAGAAAATACAAAATCCTCAAGCTGTGTATTAGCTTGCGTCTCGCTTATGTCAACTGTTGAGATACAGTCTCTGTTAAATACACTGGAAAAAAAAATGATTTAGAATATCAGCAATATCCCCCTCATTTTGAATCAAGTTCCCATTCTCATCCACTAAAGGGCCTACCTGAGTATTACGAGCTTTCCCTGAATTAGCATAAGCAAAAAATTTCTTCGGATTCCTTTCAATGTTATCTGCAATCTTTTGCTCCAATTCCCTTTTCTTATTCCGTACCAAATACTTGAAAGTACGTCTAGCTTCACAATAGAGAATGCTGTCAGCATGGCACCCAGTCTCTTTAAGACGCCGAAAAGTGGCCTGCTTATAACCGAGAGCTTCTTTCACCTCCCTAGAGAACCAACCACATGCCCAAATTTTCGTGAAATCCCCTTTTTTTCTAAAAGGAACATAATCCATCACTGTTTTCTCCAATTTCCCCTTAAACTCTTCCCACTGAAGATCAGCTTCACTATTCTCCAAACATAGAAGAAAAAACCTCTTTCAAACCCTGCCTCAGTGCAACATAATCAACATTAAAATTATGCAATCGGTTAAACAAACTTTCTGCATTTTGTTGGATATTTTACGTCCTTTTTAAATGAAAAAACTCCTTCTGCATTTATGCTTTTCCTGTAGCACTATTAACTCTCTGACCAAAGAAACTGAAACTGGGATAAAAAAATAAAATTTTTAACTTGGAATGTCAAACGAATTTATATGAAATGTAACATGTTTCCATTTACTGTCGTCAGATGGCGCCAAATGACTTCAATTCCTTTTGCCGCGGTCACTTTTTGCAGCGCAACAGAAATAATAAAGCTTCATGACACTTTTGTAAGAAGAAAATTTCGAAAATGCCTCGAAAACAATTTTAAAATCACGATTTATCTTTAATCCTTAAACTGCACCTTATACAGAAGCAATACATACACACAAAGCAGTTTGATCAACTACGCATCTGCGTGAAAAATTTATTTATGTTAAAAAAACAAAAAATCAGCAAATGTTGAAGAAACATGCGATTATGTTCTTGGTACCTCTCATTATACTAAAGTAAAATAAGTTTATTTAAAACTGCTTAAGTTATTGAGATGCATAATCATACTAGCAAAACCAGTGTTTCTTGAGAAAAATGGCTCAGAAGTGTCAAAATTTTATTCAAAAACAAACTTAGAACAAATACACCATCTAAATACATAAGAATCAATAAAAATGCAAATATAACAAAGCTAACCTCCCCCCTTAACCTCTAATATCCTCCTCTTCAAAAGTCAAAAACATTAGTGACTCACAATTTAATTCACTTACGCTAATTCTCTATTTGGTAACATGTTGATGAGTTTTTAGGGGTGGTGGCCCTCCTTGTATATTTTTTCAGTGTGGGCACTATATCTTGCTATTAGTATAAATTTTCTTGCTATAAGTTTAATAAATATCTTGCATATAAGTATAAATTTCCTGACAGAAAGACACCGAATATTATACGTAAAATGAAGGTTGCAAAACTGTATACTATATAATAAGTCAAGCAACACTATATATGACTAATACTCTACATAAAATGAATGGAGTAACATTGCACAAGTAATAAATTAATAATGTACATAAATTGATTCAACACTGTATGGATATAAAAGTTCAAAGCATGCTATATAAATCAATAAGTTAAATAACAATAGAACTAATGGATTTATAAAATCATTTAATTTTTTTAAAGGTACATCGAGGCATCTATCCCTACATCACGCATAGTGGGGCGTCTCTTTTTCTCGAAAGATACCCCTTTACGTTACTCCTATTAAATCAATGCTTACGGCTATGTGGTTTAAGCATTCAATAAACTCAGCCTTGCAATTTTTCATTGCCAACATAATTACTTGTGTTCTCGTTACAAAAAAAAAAAAAAAAAAAAAAAAAAAACGCGTAAAACCATGTAATAATTAAAAGTTTTATTTGGACAGGATTATGGTGGACAGGGATTTTAATTTCAGTCCGAAAATAGGTCCTTTTACAAAATGCGTCAATATCCTGCGATGTTTTTTTCCACAAAAACTACACATTTCATAGTGCAGCATTCAGCTTATAAGTGAACAATCCGCATAATATGTATGGTCTAATTAAATATTCTGATATGAATACACACACTGGAGCATCTCTCCTCGAATTACCCTAAAATGTTTGTAAATACTCGATACCAAATACGTAAAACGTAAATAACTAATTCTATAAAAAAAAAATAATAAACTGACTTTGCGCAAGTAAATTGTAAAAAAAAAAAAAAAAAAGTTAAGAAAGCGCAAATTAGCATTTTACTAATTTGTGCTTTCTTAACGTGAAAATTTTTATGACAACTAATTCTACAATCAAAAAACAGTGTTAACACGAAAGTTTAACCTTAAAATTAAATAATTAATTTTATAACATTAACTTAGAATTAAGTAATTAACTTTATAATGTTAACTTAACATTAAAAAAATAACTATAATGACTATTGCTACAATTATGAAAAAAAAAAAGAAAGTTGCAAAGTGTTTTATATAAGAACAATAAATGCAGTTGTTAAGAACATACAACTGTTACGTAATGTATTAATATTATTATATTATTACACAAGGAAAAAAAAAGATTGTATTGAAGACGGAAAATATTATTTAAAAAAGAAGATAACATTGCATAAGAAAGAAAAAAAAATAAAGCATACAATTCTCGAGTTTATTAAAAGGGCATATTTGAACGCAGTCAGCTCTGAAACTGGCAATAGACTAACTAGTAAAAGAAATATAATTTCACGTTAATTTTAAGCACAAATGAGCATTAAAACGCAGACATATGTTTCGGGATTGCTTGGAATCCCTTCTTCAATGCGACAGGGAGCTTCTAGATGCAAAACATCCAAATGAAGCTTCATTTGGATGTTTTGCATCTAGAAGCTCCTGTCGCATTGAAAAAGGGATTCCAAGCAATCCCGAAACATATGTCTGCGTGTTAATGCTCATTTGTGCTTTAAATTAACGTGAAATTATATTTCTTTTACTGTTTACTTGCACAAAGTTAAATTATTATTAATAGACTAACTAGTCATAATATTTTAAGAAAAGAACTATCACTCGGTGGAAGATTTGAGATAAGATGTTATCCAAACATATTTCTAAGAACATGTATCTTTCTTCGAACGTTATTCTCTCTCTGAAGAATATTTCCGTCTATCACTTCTTTCTTTTATTATATATTTATACCAGTTAAAAGCTTTCATATTTACAGAAGCAAACGAAAGAAATCTTTTAATTGAAGAACAAACAGAGAAAAAGATAATTCGCGGGCACATGGATATAGAGGAAAATTTTATGAGCAAATAAAACAGCTCGTAACTTTCGGAGTAATTTTTTACTTTAAAAGAAAAGTAAGTTAAGTAGGTAAGATTGAAAGACATTCCAAGAGATAGAATATAAAAACTATTTCTTAGACAGTTTTAGTTTCGATGGCGAAAATTGGTACGTCATATTAATAAATTCAAAAAGTTCTGTGGAACACGTAAATAAAAAAAAGGAAGAAAAATTGTAATTGGGGCAGGTTGGATTCGTGGTTTACAGGAATATAACCATGATTTAGGGTTCTCAAAGAATTGTGTTTTGCACTGAAATAAAGTTGAATGCGAATAGGATTAATCTGGAGTTTCTTAATATTTTATCAATCAAAATGATTAATTCAGGGTAGATAGTGCATAAATGTAGATGGTCAAAAAAAAAAAGTCACCAACAAGGAATTAAATTTTTGTCAAGCATCTTTCCAAGTAAACTCTCTCTCTCTCTCGAAAAAAAAAAATCAGTTTTGTAAAAGTTGTTCCGTTGCCATGCAGAACAAAAATCTTGTTGTCACTACAGTGCTCTTTCAACCTCTCAGGTGTGGTCAAATATTGCGCTGAGCGATTCAAAAAACATTCCTCTGACCTCTGCCGCAGTCTAACTTGGATGAAACATGCGGTCTCAGGATGTTGGGACGCAGACGCGTAGAATTCCTGATACTGCATCTGAATCTACAATATCACACATGCAACAGGCGAGTCCTCTTACTTGTTTTTCTTCCTTGTTTAATTAATGCGAATACGGGACGGCAGGGGGGGGGGGGGCAACAGCATTGGTCGGTCCGGATATCCGGCATGGTGACTGCACGAAAAATCCGATTATCCGGCATATCAATTTTGATTTTAAAGATTTAACTATTAGTGTATTTCGAAAAGTTCGATTAGTGTATTTCGATTGTCAATTAAAAATTTATTACTTATTTAGAAGCTTGTGGTGTGTTTAAACATCAGCCGGATATTTGGTCCCAATTCATCGCACAAGGATCCCCAGATAACCAAGACCCAACAAAACGAATATCCTGTCAAAATAAATCACTTATGCCATCCCGTATTGAAGTACCCGGGACGCGGGACACTTTCTCAAAATACTCTATTATCCCGTAAAATCTGGGACGTTTGGAAATCGTGCCTGGGACTTCTCTCCCCCATGTTCAGTTAATTTCTTCTTGGTTCGTAGAACAAACCACGACTTTTTAGAAAGGTGACCTTCACTCTTAAAAATACGCAAAATTTTCCTTTATCAAAATCAAAACGAGCTCTGCAGCATATTTGATAAAAATTGAAATATCCTATGAAAAGAATAATTGAACTAGAAATCAAAACGATGCGAGATGATTTCGTGGAGACATAGGATCACTGGACTTGTGTACAATTAACGCCATATCCACCAAAAAGACAATATTCTAAAGTTCTTTTATTTTCTTCAAATATATATATCCTCTTGAGACCCCAGAATTAAGCAAAAACAATTTTGACGCACTTTTTTGGTTCTCTGATTTAAAAATGATTACAAAACAAAATAGCTAAAAATTTTTTAAAAATTTTAATTAATTATTCTAAATAACAATAAATCTCCAATTTTTATGTTTGAAACCAAGTAAACTATCTGTTGATTAATTTCAAAAACAATTGGGTGTTTCATCTTTCGAATTGCACAAACACTAGTTAATAAACAGTATTTTAAAAGGTACTCAATTGGGTACAAAGAATCGCAAGAGGTTAAAATTAAATTTTTTCCTCATATTCAAGAAACGAAATTTTTTACGTTATGAAATTACTCCGGAGAGCATTTATAAGGACAGGGAATTTCAATTTTTACTATTTTATTTGAAAAGAAAAAACGTTTGAAACACCAGTTTTTTAATAGGAAGAATAAAAATTTGGAATAATTTTAAAAACATTTCTCATCTGTTACCATAATTTTAATATTTTAACAAACGTTTCTCATCTATTACAATAATTTCACAAGTTTTTAAACACGCTAAAAAATTTTCAACGCTCATTTCAAAAGCAATGAACAACAACAAAAAAAAAAAAAAAATGTCATTTTTTACCAAAATTGCTTCCCATTAATGCAAATCAAAAGTGTGATTGCATTAAAAATTAAAAGCTTTTTTTCTCTGAAAGGAAAACATTTAAATAAAAACTTCTCAAGCCATACGCATAAATGAAATTTAATCTTTCAAATTTGCATTACATTGCTTCACAATTTGTTTTCAACATTGTCTGTTCTACTGATTAAAAGCAGCATTTTATTTCCCTAGATATACATATATTCAATTTACTAATGAAATTTGGATGGATATTTTTGAAATTATTTCACCACCTTTCTGTTCAAAAAAAGGGAAGTTGTTAAAAATTTAATAAATATGGAAATGAGATATTCTTACACAGATGCGTGTATTCAAATTGAATTAAAATATATTATAAACGTCCTTTTAATTTTAAATTTTAATCAATTTGTCGGAGAAAAAAAAAGAGTATTTTTTTACTGTTTCGAATGAGAAGCTGCAATAGAAATCCAGCTCCCAAACACCATTGTACCGATTCTAAAATTCGTATTTTTGTAAAAATATATCAATTTTCAGTAAGTTAATCAATGATTTAGGAATGCAGTCAAGGTTATCACATTTGAAAATTGCAAATACTCCCGTATTTGTAGCAGGGGAGCACCGAAGGGGGGGTGGGAAGGTGGGTGGTCGGTTGTATATCCGGTATCAGACCGATTTTTAAATATGCCAGAATCCGATCCGGCCACTAAACGAAAGATCCGGTTATCTGTCATGTCAAATTTGATTTTTAAAATTTAATTAATTAGCATATTTTGAAAATAGATGTAAATTAAAGACTTATTACGTATGTGGAAGCGGTGAGATGTTTAAAAAATGCATATCATTTACAAGTTTCAAAATATCAGAGCCGGATATAAAGTGCGGACCTGTCACGCAAGGCTGAAACATCCGATATAAGGCCAAATTAATATTCTGGCAAGAATACGGGACTGTGGCGTCCCATATTGAAGTTGACAATTTCTCAAAATAAGGGACTGTCATCCGGGACGTGTGGTAACATTGGCACCAGGTTTTATCATTGAACAAGCAAACTAATTCTGTAAAACAAGCTATCGGAAGTTAAGTGCATTTTTATTCCGTGTGGTGTCTTCTAAAAACATAATTTCTTAAAAAACATAAATTACGTTTTTTATATATTTTCTCAGAATTGCCGAAAACAAAAACAATGCAATAACTATGGTGCAAAAGAATATTTTTAATGTCAGTTCCAAATAATTTCCACAATATTCGAAACATAATACCGTTCATGAATCTATATCAAAATATATCTCTTTTCACAGTTTTTATCAAGAAGCCCTCTGCATAGTAGGAATCATTTCACGTCTTAAACCAAGCGTTCAAAAAGTTTCTGCCTTAGGGGATTTCAGGCAAAATTGATATCTTCGCCTTTTTAGACGATCAGAAAAATGGATATATAGAATGTAATGTCACAAAAGTTACTTTTTGAATATTTTCTGTAAATGATAACCGTGATTTCATGTGGAAATGAAAATTTCAAACCTTTCTTTTGGTAGATTTGACAAAGAGATGTTAAAATATTTTGATTGCTCTTACCTAATACAAATTATTTTATGTTTTTGATAGAGAATTCAGGGAATTCCGATCAAAAGCCATTATTTTGCATAAAGAATTTTGGTGGCTGAAGCATTTTACAGTCAGTGTGCTATGAGCGAGTGTCGACTCGAGGGTCATTCCAAACGGAGGTCCACGAAACAAATTTCGAAAATGAAAAATGCAAGTACCACGTAACTTACAAGATAAAAAATACATTTCACAAGTTTAAGAAAAGCAGTGCAAATAAGAAAAATGCATGAAAATAGGACACACAAATAGTATTTGCTTCTGGTAATTACTCGATACTTGCATATTATCAAGCAACCAAAACAGGAGTCAAATCATGTTATTAGGGTCAGCTATCGTTTAAAATAATAATAGATAACAAAGGAAGAAAAAAGTTATTCCTTATGTATTTAAATCCTAAGAAAATTATATATTGTAGATATGGCAGGCGCATTTAGTGGAATTGTCGCTCGACGGAGTATTGCATAGGTACTTCTTTCACAAATCGTATGTGGAAATGTACCTACAGCCATCAGAAGCGGCTTGTTAAATACAAATTAACAGTGTTAAAAATTCGTTATACTCGGAAATAGAAACAAACCGGGTCGTTAAGTACGTAGCACAACTCGTTATTTAATCAAAAATCAAAATTAGTAGGAAAAAACCAAGTTTTCGTTTTAAAATTGACACCTTAAATAAAATAATGTTATGTTTTGAAATTTAATATCTCTACTAATAATAAAGCAGTAAGTATGTGTGTGTGTGTGTGTTTGTGTGTGTGTGTGTCTGTCTGTGTACGGCGTAGGGCCCAGACCGTCCAGCGGATTTTCATGAAATTCGGCACGAAATTAGTTTGGAACATGGGGGTGTGCACCTCGGAGAGTTTTTTCTGAAATTCGAATTTGTTCTTCTTTTATTCCAATTTATAGCCGAAAGTTTCATAAAATAGTCATTTTCTATAGGAAGGAATAATCGCATCGTTTCGAGCTTGATACCGTTGAAAAGCGCGTGAAAAACTACCCCGGAAAGAGTTTCGCTCTACGTGCGAAAATTCGAAGCCTCTAAATTAACTAGAAAAGAAGTTATAAGCATTTTTCTCTGCAGTTCGAAATTATTTTTTCACGGTAATTAACTTTATTTTTAATTGTTGCCATGCTGACTGACTATTGATCCTTTTTAGCCTACTTTCCCGTAAAAGTAAAAAAAAATAATAATAAAGCATGAAAGAAGGCTTAATGTATCGCGAAAATATCGTTAAAAATCAAGAAAAGTCAAAAATAAGTGAAGTAATTAAATAAAGATTGAAAAATAAAAAATTTGAAAGTAGGGTATTGAGATGGGGAAAAAGTGTGTCTGTCGGTCTGTCGGTCTGTCTGTCTGTCGGTCTGTCTGTCGGTCTGTCTGTCGGTCGGTCTGTCGGTCTGTCTGTCGGTCTGTCTGTCTGTCGGTCTGTCTGTCTGTCGGTCTGTCGGTCTGTCCCCCCCTAATAACTTTTGAACGAATTGTCCGATTGGAAAAATTCTTTTTGCATTCGAAAGATCTCGGCGAGGACATCTCATTTCTATATTTTAATTCTTGTTTTGAACAATTTTTTGTTCAATTTTGAACAGTTCAAAAAATTTTAACATTAGCGCCTATGGACAAAATTGAAGCAAATTCTGTAAACTCTGGGCACAAGAGCCAAGTTCCTATTGAAAGCTTATTGAAAGGAGTTCTCGGCGTGAAATATTGATTTGAACAGTTTTTGTTCATTTTTGAACAGTTCAAAAAATTAACACAGAGCTTACGGGGAAATTTCAACCCTATATAAATCCTGATCTAACGGACCGATTTGCTTGGAACAAACTTTATCGGAAAGCTCTTATAACGTAGAACATGTAGAAATAGAAAGTTTATCCAGAACGTACGAGCCTATTTTGCTATGAAATTTTTTGATCGGGATTTTCAAGGATATTTCTCAGTGACTCAATGAGTGAAATAATGAATGAATGAATAAATGAAAGAGTGAAAGAATAAATCAATGAATAAATGAATGAGGAAAAGAATGAATGAATAAATTATTGAATAAATGAAAATATAAATAAATGAGTGAATAAATACATGAATGCGTAAATGAATGAATAAACACTTGAATGAGGTAACGAATGAATGAATAAATGCATGGCTGAATAAATGAAAGAATGAATGAGTGAGTGAATGAATATGTATTATCCGTTGAAAAAGGTATATTTTCAATAATTAGAACTAAAGATAAATAAGAAAGAGAGAGAAAGAGATAGCTAGATTATAAATTTGAATTTGGTGTATACGGGAAAGTAGGCTCGTATAGTTCTAGACGGAACTTCTTGTTTCTTTTAACGAATTAAAATTTATTGCTTGCGGTTTTTAGCATTTTGAGAAGCAGCCGATTTTTAATTTATTTATTTCTTTTTTTGGATTTTGATTATTTTTTTTAAACGAATTAAAATTTATTTCCTGCGTCTCACAGGCGATTGATAGCTTTGTTTTGATTTCCTTATTTTGACATGTATTTTACGGTACTATTTTCCATACTGCACAGGGGTTTTTAAAAGAAATGTTATCCTTTATAGCAATTTTTGTCATTCCAGCTTATTATTACTATTTATACTTTCATTTAATTACTTTTTTTTTCTCCAGTGAATTAGCACATATGTTATTTTCCGATTTAAGCTCGGATGAAAGGTTTATTCCGCTTTCAAATCTTTGCTTGCTGCTGTTTGTTTCTGCAGGCTACAAAATTTCGTCTTTCTGTTTTAAGCCGGGTCCAGACGCTACGTTTTGCACAACCTTTTTTCTGCGCAGTTCAACACATTGCAGATAAAACGTTGCGTGTAGATTGGAAAAGTGCGCAGTTTTGAGTCCGGTGCGAAGACTGTACAGTTGCAGCGATAACTGAGCTAGAAAGCATATGTCTTTGAACTGTGCAGACAAATCGGCACATGTAGACGGTAGCACCCCTTTCCGATTAATTTTGTTTCTCAGTTTCAATTCGTCAGGCGACAATGGCCGACTTTCGGCAATGTTCTCGGGAGTTTCTCACAAAATTGCAAATTTATTGCATTATGCGAAAGTTTCCCACGCGTTTGGCGTGTAAAATCCAAGGAGTATAGTGACAAGGATAAAAAGGGGGAGGCTTATGAGAGTTTAGTGGAAAAAATCAAAGACATTGATGCAACCGCAAACAGAGAAACATTTGTAAATAATTAATTCTTTGAGAAGTTTTTACCGGAAATAATTGGCAAAAGTTAATAAATCGATTCGATCTGGGGTTGGAGACGAAATTTACAAGCCATCTCTCTGGTACTTTGATTTGTTACTGTAACAAAAGATCAATTAATTCTCTTTTGATACATTTAGTTATCAAAATAATAATTTCTCATTTATTCAAGGTTTACCTTATTCAAGCCTCGAATAATATTTATTTTTTTTTAAACGCTTAACTGTTGCTTGACTGTTACTCCGTGACGGAAACTTGTCACGCACTTTTAATGTAGGTTTGCGCAGCATGCCATTTTTTTCACAGATATTTAGAATTATAATTTCCATTAAATTCCGCGATTAATTTTTGCATGAACTATACTTTAAAACACCTACAATTTTTATTCACACTTTTTTCTAAATCTTTTGGCCAGATAAATTCAAATCATAACCATTTTTACTTATGTACTATATCCTGTGGCGTAGGCTTCCTGTTCCGGTGCCTCGCCATGTGCATTTTTTTTCCGTCAGTTGGAAACTTGATATCATACACAAGTGACGCTTTTTCGCTAGCTCCCCAGCAGAGGAATTCCTTTGTGTTTCCTTCTGACTGGGGATGCCTCATATAACTGCTTTTTGAAATGCTTTTGGAAGTGAAAATTATCCTTGAAAAAATGCATTGATTGAAGTACTCAAGGTGCTGTAAATTTTTAGGACAGCATAGTGAAAGCGTTCATCGACCGATCAAAAGAAACAAGTCCTTTTTTATATCTAATAATTGTATGATATGATTTACGATCCATGTGCAGAACTTGAAATATGTAAATGACTTCATCTACATTGAAGGACACTCATTAATTGAGGAGGACATTTCATAACGAGGTATGCTATGCCAATAAACGACTGCATCACGGACATTATGTGTTTTGAAACGAGTATGGAAGTGTAATGTAATGCCGTTAAATCGCCAATGGAGAGCGTTATACAGCAAAGGCGCGCTTTCTGGTGATCAAGTTTATATCATGCATCAATCAGCGAAGATGTCGATAAGAGTGCTAATTCAAGCCGTGGATCCGCAGGTCATTAACATTTTTTATGATTGATCAATCATTACTTTATATTTTTTTGTTGGCCAATTCAGTTTTCCTTTTTTTATATTAATGCCTAAGATGTAAAATTTTTGATTTTTAAGGTATTTAAATATAATCAAGAAATTTTTATGAAATTAATGAAGTAACTATTGTGAATAAATAATTGATTTTTTAATTATGAATATAGATTTATTCACAATAGCAACTGATCTTCTATTTCAGCATATGAATAATGATATATTTAATTCATTTTTTATAACACAACGCAATATACTTTGAATTAAGTATTTAAATCTAAAATAGTTATTAATCAATGTGTTTTAATATGTTTTATACATGTACATGGTATTTAATATTAATAATTAAACCACACATCTTAACAGTTACATTTCCTAAATGATCAGGAGACACCAAGGCAGTCTAGGAATACCATGGATGAAAATAAAGAGATTGCAGTTGTCGAACCACCAGAACAGGCAACAAAAAAATATTTATTTTATGTAATCATTTGACCACTTTGAACGCCGGGTTCTTCTGAGACGTTCCAGTCTTTTTTTTAACATGACACCATGTCATAATTGACCAGAGTAGTATCTCCTTCATGACGATATCGCACAAAACTGAGTGAAATATACAGATATCTCTGCACTATGTAGACGCATAAAAAACTGCAACGTTTTCATTTAGTCTTAAGACTGCGCAGACAAAAGGTTGTACAAAACGTAGCGTCTGGACCCGGCTTTGTCAATAAATAATAGATAAAAATTAATTGTACTAAAAATTTATTAATTAAAACTATTCTAATTTATTATAATCTTCCTTTTTGTGTGGGTACTTGAACAAAACAAACAAAATGCGTTTTTTTTTTCAAATGTTCTCTTTTTTGTTTTATTTCGTTTCTTTCTTTCCTTTTTCCCTTTTTAATTGTGTGTGTTTTGTAAAAAAAAAATGCTTAAATGTGTAGGATCTCCGGCTGATTGCCATGGGCAGCTAATCTTTAATTATATGGAATATAATAAAATAACATAATTTGCACCTAAAAAAGTTATCACTATATACACAATGGCAAACCGACTGGTCTTTTCATTTTTTAACACGGGCATAGCCGTGCGGGTACCGCTAGTTTATATATATATTCGTTAGAAGTATAAAATATTCTCAACTGAAACTCAAATTAACTTTCATAGCAAAGGCATAATGCACTAAAATTTTTAACTCTAAATAGCTTTAGTTTATTAATGTTACCCCAGTGTAACCACTTTAGAGTTTTCATAGAATAGGCAATACAAATCATTTACGTGAATCTGTTATTTCAAAAAGGGCATGGGTGCAAATCATGAAATACTCATTGTTGCGAACAGAAACTATCTTCGTCTGCGTCCCTGTGTTCTTTCTGCACCACACAAAGTTGCCATGTGTTTAGATTAATGGGAATCGTTTTCCTTCTAAATCAGCGGTCGGCAACCCGAATTAGCTGAAGATCTACTTCTCAAGTTCGGCGAACACCAAGATCGACTCAAAGGACCTGGGGAGGGGGGGGGGTGATATTGGGGTATACATTATTAATAGGACATGTTGGGACTGCGCCTGTCCTCAAATTGTAGGTTAATTATTGTTAGAAATTTTTTTGATGCTTTTGCAATTTCTAAAATAATGTACGTTAACACCGTCAACTCGCATCAAAACAACAAAACAATAGTTTTGCTACTAATACTAATTTATTATTTTTTTAAATTTGATAAAATTCTGTTAGTTTTTGTTTTGTTTTGTTTTTTAAATAGAACACAAATGTGAAATGCCGTTGCATACTTCAATTAACTCTCACCGAGAGCATAATTAATGTGACAATTGTAACGTTCCATAATATTGGCAAGTTTTTTTAGGTCCGGCGAATGGTTTGACGTATTACCAAAGTTTCTTCAAAAAAAAAAATATATATATAGTTCGTCTTCTAACGTAAATTTTCTTTTTTTCCCTCTCAAAACTAAATGAATTGTCGAAAATGCTGTCGCGATCAACCGAAAATGTGCTGGCGATCAACGGGTTGCCGACCACACTGTTCTAAATGAACAGATTTCTCTCCACAAAAATACTGACAACTAATGCTAACTAAATTCCGTTAAAAAAAAAAAAAACAAGAATTTCCGTCTAGAACTGAGCCTACTTTCCCGTATACACCAACTCCAAATTTATAATCTAGCTTTCTCTCTCTCCCTCTTTCTCATTCAGCTTTAGTTCTTAACTACTCATTCATTCATTCATTCATTCTTTTATACAGTCATTCATTTATTCGTTTACTCATTCATATATTTATTCACTCATTCATTTATTTTATCATTTATTCACTTCTTTATTCACTCATTCATTTAATCATTCATTCATTCAAAAACATCCTTAAGAATCCCGATTAAAAGATTTATAGGAAAGTAGGCTTGATTAGTACTGGTTGAACTTTGTATCTGTACATGTTCTACGTCGTAACAACATTACACCCATAGTACACATAATTTGCCCATAGGGCTAATGATAAGATTTTTTGAGCTGTTCAAAATTGAACGATAAACTGTTAAAATCAAAAAGTAAAATATGGAAAAGAGAGGTTTTCGCCGAGGTCTTTCGAATGCAAAAAAATTAAATCTTTCGAATCGGACAATTCCTTCAAAAGTTATTAGTGGGGGCAGAAAGACAGACACACATTTTTCCCACCTCAAAACCCTAATTTCATTTTTTTTTATTTTTCAATCTTTACTTAATTACTTGACTTATTTTTGACTTTTCTTTATTTTTAACGATATTTTTACGATACATTAAGATTTCTTTCATGCTTCAGTATTATTATTATTTATTTTCACGGGTAAGTAGGCTAAAATAAAGAAACATGCTTTTTTGAAATTCACGATTTATATGTGTATTTCAACATCCCATCTAATTTTTGCGAAATATTTACCCCAGTGTGAAATAATTTTGTGAAATAATTAAAAAAATAATCAAGTTCAAGAAAACAAGATCAATAGCACAATAGGGTAACATTCAGTGTTATGAAATTGATAATTTTTTTATCGAAATCTATAAGGCCTAGGGCAAAAGAGAAATAAAATCGGTTCATATATAACGGTCTAAAATTTTCCAACATTTTAAAAAATTCGCAATCATTATTTACAATTTTACCGCCTAATTAAGACTTGAAAGAAGCATTTTTAGTTTTTCCATCCCAGCCTACTGCGTAGCATCTGCATGTTGTTTTTTCCTTCGAAGGTGTATTTACGCATTAAAAACCGATTTACAGTAATGCAGAGTTTGAAACGAGTGTGGCTTTAGGTGGGTCGATAAAAATGCGATTTTCTTTTCAAATCGTAGCTGCAGAAAAGTTCCGAAATGGGGAGTAACGAAGGGGGTTAAAAACAGAAATAAAACTGGATTATATCTTCCGGTTGCGCATGTGCTCTAAAATTTGCCCTCGTTAGGAAAAAAATTCAGTCTCTCCAATTTGTCTTTCAAAAAAAAAAAAAAAAATTTTTTTTTCGGAACATCACCCTTCGGAACATCTGTATGTGTTTTTTTCCCTTCGCAAAAAGGATTACTTAATAAAAACCGATTCACAGTAATGTGATTGAAACTCGTCTAGAACAACGTGAGCCAAAAAAAAAAAACTTTGGGTATTGATTTCATTATCAACTTGCTCATGATTATAATAAGGAAAACTGGTGCTCTCAAACAAAGAAATTTAATCTTTTTTGGTGAAAAATACATTTAATATAATAATGCATGAGAAAGAAAAAAAGAAAAACGCTATACCTAAAAATATCTCCAAAATTCTCAGTTAGTGAAATATTTATAAAAGTGTTGCCTATCAAGATATTTTAACTGTTAAAGTAATTTAAAGAAAACAGAAAGAAAAAAAACATTGTGTTGCCACCGAAGATAACCGTAAAAATTATTTTAAGAAAACATTCTGAAGGGAAACCTACCCAAGGTGTTGCCAAATCTTATATCTAAATTAGGGCTGGTTTTGGGAGTTATGCAAGATAAATTAATGTAAGAAAATTCTTTAAACTTAATCCAAATTAGTGCAGAACTAAACGATCCTATTTTTCAGGGATCATGTGTTAATTATTTCTATACTTTTATATTTTCTATTGGGTAGGATGGGGTAAAATGGGTCATGGGGTAAAATGGGCCACTTGATAAAACACTCAAAATAATAGAACATGAAATTGATATTTTTAAACCAATATTTTTTATGCTATATTTCAATGTGTTGGCAACATTTTTCCTTCTAAAAAAAGTTAGGTTCTTAAATATGGCAACACAAAAAAAATATTTTTGTAATTTTTGGATGATAGTGTGTTTACCAACTTCTGAAAATCTCTATATTTTATCAAATAATAGCCCAAATGTAAAGGATTTCCGCACAAAGAAACTTTGGAGAACAATTAGAGCCGAGCATGTAAGAAAAAAATATATTGAATTTTTTACACCAGTTTTTCTTGGATGGGGTAAAATGGGTCATGGTTAGGCTTAGCTAGTTCTATTCAATTATTGTTTTAAAATTTACTCTGTTGCACCTCACGGCAGAAAATTCCTAAATTTAAACAATGTATGTTGTTTATTTTATTGAAATTACATTTAAAAAAAATGTTTTTGAATGTTTTTCCTAAAAAAGATCGTGTTGATGTGGTATGGAGAAGTGATGTTGCTGAACTGTTATGTGAACCAATATATAGCAAACTAGAGCAATATTATTTTAACATTTCAATGTAATTACAGTTCAAAATGTTGCTAAACTTGTTACTTACTTTTTTTTTCAATTTCAAAGTAATAAATAACTGTTTTCAGCATTATTTCGCATTATGACCCATTTTACCCCACGATGGAGTAAATCAGGTCGCAACTTTATAAGCTCAGTTAAACTATTTCATAATTAAAAAATAAATATTAAAATGACAAAATTGATCTAAAGGAGTTCAATGTTAAGATGCAATCGAAAAGAAATGGGAAATGTTTCTGGTTTTGTTGCTATGAAACTTTAAATATGAAAATAGCTAAAATTGACCCATTTTACCCCACCTGACCCTATTTAAGAAGTGCGTATGAAATTTTAGAGGAAATTTTTTTTAGCAGAGAATTTGCAATCAAAGATAGAAAATATACAAAAATTTTCTTATTTCCAGAGGTTCTAGATGATAGAAACAAAGGAAGGATTACAAAAAGTTATGAGTAAAGTTGTTCAGTTAATTGTATTGGTACGAAGTTACTTAGATTAATGTTTTCTTTCCTTCTATTTAGTTTTACTCTAAAAATAACATATTATTTATGTTTTCTTACTTCAAATTTTAATGCTTCTGAACATTTTTGTTTCCGAATTACCAGATATCCTTATCTTAGTTATAACCTTTAAGCGAAGATAATAATAATTTGATTCAGAAAGTAATTGAAAATTAACATTTCAAAATAAACAAGACCATAAAGTAATTATTTTTAAAGAAATGTACAATGCTTGCACCAAGCTTTAAAATAATTTTAAGCGGGATTGAATTAAATTTCCTAATCAACGTGCTTAGTAAATATTTTTAAGAATGAATTTTCACGCTTTAATTTCTTTTTCATCCTAGCAGAATTGAAAATTGTTGAGAAGAAGACAATATTTCTGTTATTTAGGCCAGCTAATATTCGTTTCATAACCATGTACTAAGTAAAACAGCTCCTTAAAAGTATTTTTTTTTAAATACATTTAATTATTATTATTTTTACTTTTCCTGAGTTAAGAAAAAACCCAATGTGAGAAAATTATTTCGAAACTTATATTTAATTTTACTTTAAGAAATAAAATAATATTTCCGATTAGTTCAAAAAATGTAGTGCATTATGCTTCTTCTGTCATAAAATTTCGTTATTCATCTTTGTAAAAATTAAATTAAATGTTTCGAAAACGAATTTTCGTTTGCGGCGACATTGGAATTTGGAATATCTTTCACCGATCAGTTTTTTTTTTTTTTTCTGACAATTTTTGTTTACAATTTTTAAAAATGTTAATTAGCATAATGTGAAATAAATTGTTAAAAAAGATTCTATTATTATCGAACTTTAAAAAAAAAAAAAAAATAGATTCTTGAAAACCAAAAAGAAAAAAAAATCTCTATTGGAAAATCTATGGAGTTGCGTAAAAGTGTAGAAATTATAAATTCATACATTAGTGATAGTTTTTTGAAATAAATCTAATTTATTTCGACACATGTCTCTCAGTTTCTTTTAGAACGTTTTCTCTTTTTTTTTTTGTAGAAAATGAAAATATTTTACGCATTTGGAAAGGAAACACTCAACATATATTAGACTTACGGGAGCTATTGCGCATTTCGATTAAATATAATTTTCAGAAGAGAGAAAATGCAAATGAAAGATGGAATTTGAAGCTTTTGAACATTGAATTCCTACTTATAACTGATTTGTATGCAATTATTGGAAACGGGTAAATAAATTTCCAGCATTAAAAATAGCATTTTTAAGGATAAAGCTTACATAAATTTTTAATACTAAGAATATACATGCACCTTCCCCCATCCCTCAATTTCACAACAGTTTTTTTCCGTTTCTTTTTTTCTTTCTTTCTTTCCTTTTATTTTTTTGATGGAAAATATTCACATGAAGTCAGGCTAAAAAAAAAAAAAAAAAAAAATAAATAAAAATAAATAAATAAATAAAAAAAAGAAAGAAAGTTATTTCCTTGGAATTTTACACCAGTACTCAGATAATTTACTTTTCCCCACAAGCAGAAGAGTGGGAGATGAAATGCAGTTCTTACAGCAATATCGGCGTCTATTACATTGTTACTATATAAACATGATTAAATATTGAAAAATGTTTCTTCAAACAAGCAACAACTACAAAAAAAAAAAAAAAATGCTTTAACAAATGAATATTCTATAATGTCAGTGCAATAGGAAAATGAAAATTTCCTTTAAATTAAAAGTCATTTGCGAATTTCCGATTGGGTAAATTTTTCCGTTTACATACCCGACTGCATATACTAAAGCATTACAACATGATTAAAAGAGAAAAATTTACTATGATGACTTCAAGTTTTTTTCCTTTCACGTTTCAATATTTTTGATTCCTTTTCCCCTTATTCTATCGTTGCTTCGTCTGGACAATGACGAGCACAGTCTAAGCTTACTTGAGATACTGTATTAAATTAAAAATACTTACAACAACATTCGAAATATTTTACGAAAACATATATTTATGAAGAACTATTTACAAAATTCAAGCAGAGGCAGACGATTTTTTCTACTACTAACAATAACACCAAATAAAATAATTTAGAGGGAAATCACTCTCATTACCTCACATCCAATGTTAGCCAATCTGAAATCAATTTGTCTCTCTCTTGCTCCTAGCATATATATCTTACGTCAAGCAGCCTGCAAAGTTCTAGAAAACAATGCGTATGTTGGGCTCAGAATCTTTAAATGCCTTACTTTCTTGTCTGAGTGGAGATAGTAATATTTTCTTGCCAAATTTTTCACAGGCAACCGATTTTGTCGATAAGTCTCTTGTATGAAAATTTTAAACAAAATAAATGAAATCTTTAAAACCTGTTCTGTGCGCACGCAGAGCAAATTCAGGAGAAACAACCTCCAGTTTTGCTTAAATAGCTCTTAAACGGGTGAATGATCTTCGTTCAACACTATGTCAGTTACTGTTGTTGATTACATTAATCCATTTTAAGATGAAAAATATAGAACACTGTACACGAAGAAAAAAAGGGAAAATTCCATGTTTTATTAAACCCCTTGTTTGCTACATTGCAACTTCTGAAAGTTACCTAAATCCCATAATAGTAAACACGTTTTATATTAACAGTACTGGACGACACATTCGCAGAATTAGATTTTTCATACCTAAAAAGTCCTTTAAAATATAAAGCTCATTACAAACTAATAGAAGTAAATGATTCGCTACAACCAATTAATAATAATTTCGAATGCTGAATGTTAAACTGCATATTACTCACATTAATTCATATGTCTAATTCTAAATGGTTCCTTCATTTGCAATGCTTTAAAACAATGTACGTCTATATTCAAAAATAAACAGAAAAATGCAACGTTGTTTGGTCAAGATTTGCAATGAAAACTACACATATTCGGCGCTCTGGTAAAAGTCATAAAGTATTTTCGATATAGGCAATTAAAAATTTGGATCTGTTTAAAAAATACCAAAAATCAATTCAACTTCATTAATATAGTAGGTTTACAAATAGCTATGTGTCTGGTTTATGCCTAAAGTTAATTAATCAGAGTTTCCAATTAGTGGCAAAGGTTCATTGGAAAGCATACAGAGTTGGTGAGTCTTGCTGCCAACTGTCGGCATTCAGGTAAAAGTCAACCAGTCCACTCAACAATTTGCTACATATTCTTCTATGTGGTTCTTCTATACAGGGTAATGTATGGACGCTGAGTGGACCTAGTTACTTTTACCTGGACGAAAAACATGTATATAGGACTTAGTGAAGTCTGGATATCTTTGTTTACTGGACACGGAAAGTCAATGGGCTTAGTGCGTTTTGTTAGACTATTAACATTTAACTGCTGTGTCACAAACGGTCTGCTGTCACGCTCATTGCGAATAAGGTAGACTAATAATAAGTTTTATTTATAAACTTATTTAGAGGATAGATTCCTGGTCAATCCATTTGAAGTTATTTTTTTTCGTAGATATATATTTTTTACAAGTCGTACTTAAAGTATCCTCAACCTCTTTTGCCGGAATTTCCGAATATGCTTTGTGTTCACTTTCAACAATACGATCCGAAAGCTATAAGTCCGAGACATATTTCATACGTAGGTCGTTTTTTAGTAAGCTTTGTCTCGGTTTAAATTTTTTTCCGCTTAAATTACGTCATATCTGAAATTGGTTTTCAGCTTCTCCGTTTAAAACAATAGCACATACAAAAATGAATTTCTGAAATATATAAACTGTGTCATTCAATGAGAATTTTTACCGAACATCCAAAAACTTTCTTCCTAAGCATAACCCTTTTAAAGTTCTGTTAGAGTACACGTAAAAATCAGTTCAACTTTTTTTCCCTTACAAAAAGTTCCTTCACTGTTGTACGGTTCTTTTTCTCTAAGGGGGTATTCTCGTGTAGAGGCATGAATTTCGCCCGGTTTTTGAAGAGCGTACAAAGGAAACAAAAAATAATTTTAGTATCCATATTTTATCATTTGTTTATTAATGTATTATTATTATATACAAAAATTAACCAAAAAAAATAAATAAATAAAATTGACAAAGTTATGAGTAGTCAAAGTGGTGGATGCAAAAAAAAAAAGGGTGTCATGGCGTGCATTATTCCAACCCTCCTGGTGACCTGAAAAATAAAAATCAGACGGATTCTTAATTATTATGGATGCAGCTATCGTATAAACTTTGGAAAAGTTAAAAAAAAAAAAAATACAAAATGGCGGCTGTTTGAAAAAAAAAATTCTTTTTTGCATATTTTCTTAACAATTCCGAATTTTTAAAAATACTAAATGAAAAGTTACAGTTTTGGGAAAGATTCACACGATAAAGGGATGTATAAAGAACATCCTCTCCAAATTTGAAGTAAATCGGTTCCTTAGAACTCGAGATATCCTTACCGCCAGCTCGAAAAAAGTAGTTTCGAGAAAAACGCGTTCAAAGTTTTGAGACACTTTTTCGGCAATTTTACTTATAGAATGATACAGAATACTTACATATTTTTAATCGGCGATTCCTGCTCCATATAAGAAACCTTCCTCTACTTCAAAATGCTCATTCTCCGATGTTCTCTGGTTAAGACGAGCAGTTCTATCCACCTTTAACGCCTCTGAAGTCCGGAGTTCCGAGCCCTCAATACGCGCTTTGTCCCGTCTCGCTGCAAAAGCATTAGCTTCTGGGGCAATCGTGATTCCCATAACATCTGAGATTTTTAATATGGGTATAAAACCTTCATTAAAAATACTAACTGCGAAGGTTGGTACGAAGGTTTTCTCAAAACTAACTTAAAATAAAACTAAACGGAGAATATTTCAACAAAACAAGTTTCTATGTCCTTCAATTAAATATAGATTTAAAAGGGATACTATACAATAAAGATTTTATAAGGGATATTCAACCGTGGGACTCGGGGACGCCTACCGTCTTTTGTTGACTTGTGGCGGTTGGACCGTAACCGATGCCACGCCACTAAAACGGCTATAACTCATGAAATAATAGGAATTTTAAAAAATAATTTTAATGGCATATTCTTGAATGTCTAAACTTTGTAAATATGAAAAAACATTTTTTTTTCGATTTTTTAAAATTCTACACTAAAATACCCCCTTAAATAGACTATTTCCTTTTCAAAAATCGTAATTTGAAACGAAAACGAGGCATGATTACTTATTTATTTCGTTTTCAAATTCTTAGGAAATATTGAGACTGAAAATATACAACAAAATGTACGTCGATCCATTTAAACTAGTTTTATACTGAATTTCAAAGCATTAAAGTGAAGTTCCTGAAAATACTCTTACCTTCTTCAAAAGAGTTTTTCATTGAAAAATCAAACTGTAGACAGAGCTTTTAGCGAAAATATATCCCTGTACATTAGGAAAAATGTGTTCCACTAATAGCTTAATAATACATTTTGGGATTTGTATTATTTATCATTTGAAATAGAATCCTGAATTTATTTCTTGTTAAAAATAATTTTCCAAAGCTTTTAAAATCTTGTAACTTTTTCGGAGTATGTACACAAATAAGTAAGTGCCTACGGGATGTAACGAAATAAGTTTTAAAGATCTATAATGGCTATTTATAGGAGTTTTACTTACATAGTTGTTGTGTGGGTATATAAAATTTTATTTATTTTATTATTGAAAATGTTTAAAGATAACTCAGAACATGGGCACATGACGGGAGGGGACGAATGAGACCAGTCACCCCTGCAAAGTCAACCTAATAATTTTCAACAAGTCCACTCAGTTGTTTATTATTACAAATAGCAAAAAAAGAGCTATAAATAAAATTATTGTACGAAATATAACTCTCTTAGGCATAACCAGGGATTAGAAGTCATATTAAGATGACTGATGCTTGAGCCGCAGTTAGAGTGTGGCTCAGAAAGACCCTATGCGGCGCTGGCGAGCCAAATAAAGAAAAAAATTTAGTTGTTTAAGCTAGGGATGGAGATCAGGACCGCTTCCATATAAATTCTACGCTGTGGTAACACAATTAATGCATTTTATCTCGTATATTTTTAATGAAAACATTTGTTTTCGGGTGCGTTCTCATCTATCAAATGCTATGAAAACAAATTCACGATAGGTTCTCAATGTTCCAGTAAAAGCTGGAAACAAACTGTAGATCTACTGTAACGCGATGTCTACTTAGTCGACGTAAGTCCACGTTCAGTTAAAAACTTTTCATAATAGTAGATTTTTAACAAAGGTTAATAACACATGTTGCATTAAATGGAAATAAAATAATTGCACATGGAGTTTAAATCCCTACCGTCAGTGTGGCAGTTAATGCTTCAGTACCGAATTATCATTATTTTTTAATAATTGGCGAATATTCTGTTTTTGGATTCTCTGTATGTGAGAAAAGTAAAATGTTGAAAATTTTATAGCTGATAGGCATTCTTGTTATAATTTTAAAGTGCTTGACAAAAATATCTTGGACAGCAGTTTTTGACAGATGCATTTGCATTCATAAATTCCCTATTTTTCGCAGATAAAAAGAGGTTCCCTCTAACTCCGAAATTGGTGTCTGCAATTTTATATTGGTATTTGTGCTTTTGCAATGTTTTTTTTTTTTGTTTTTAATTTTTTGTTTTCCCACAAAAAGTAAACTTTTTACCTTTTAGTCACAGTGTCTTACGTGTTATTAGGAACTTAAGAAATAAGAAAATGCATAGTAGATGATATTAGTAAGAAGCTGGTTCAGGGATAAACGAGGCTATTTTACCATAACCAATGGAGATTTTCTAACATCAGCTAAATTTCTCTCGCGGTTGACTTAAATTGCACACAAATACATTTTTCAGTTAAAATGGATTTTCGTTTTTAGGCTACTATTTTTCTGTATTTGCGAATTAGTGGAAGTAATTGCACATAAAACAGACATGAGACAAAAGTCACCTTTTTTTTTAATACAGGTAGTAAATATCAGAGTTAAGCACAACAAAATTAATTTTTGGTGTGCTTAACACACCTTAATTCCTACTTTAAAAATCGTGAAGGAATTTTAGTTTAAGAAATAAAATTTTGAGTTATGTCAAAACATGCCTTGAAAACCATGTCAAATTTTTCATTTCTGTCACTGCATGTATTTATACAATAATTCAAAATATTAATTTCATAGCCTGAAATTCTTCCACTTATTTTAAAGTAGGCATGCAGATGTGTAAGATTACCAAAATGTATTTAGTTATGTTATTATTTAGTACCTGAAACAAAACGAAAAAAAAACTCACACACATGACGAAAACATATGTAATTAACCCATAGCGGTGTCATGATTGGATAATTTAAGGAAACTACGTCTTTTGGGTTATTTTCAAGAGCGAAAAGTAGGCCTTTTTCGTTTATTTGTTTAACCTCCAATTATAATAATAATAAAGAAAAGGAAATATTTTTTAGATATTGTATAAATGTTGTGCTTTCGGACTGCAGACAATGGTGAAAAAAAAAGTTGTACGATCATTCTTAAGTACAAAATAAATAAAATGTGTTTGTCTTCAGACTTCGCGAAATCTTCTGAGAAAATATTTTTCCAAAAAATATTTTCACAAGAAGTCAAGAATATCCCATATTGAACAAACGCAGGCAAATAAGGAGCCATCATTTGAGTCTGCCAACAAGAAGATGAATTTTTCTTTTCAGACAGCGAATAACATCCGAAAATGATCTGAATTTTTATTCACGTTTCTGTAACCATGGTGATGCTCTTCGGAAGATGCTGCCTTCCTATTTGCTGTTGGCCTAAACGTCATTGCTACGTAAGCGATCACGACGCCTATCGCTGAACGTTTCAGGAAGAGCAAGCACAAGTTGAAGAATATCAACAGTTAAGTTTCAGTTGTCCATTTGGCATTACACTGGAAAGTTGCTTTTATAAATTGATGCACAGAACTATATAAGTTTTAGAATGGTGTTTGAAGTTCGGATTTTATTTCCTATCGATGTGAGTTTTTGAATTTATGCTCAACTTTAAATATTAATAATACTTTTTATCTGATAAATGTTCTGAAAAGTTTCTTTTGCATTTCTTGATTATTGCAATTATATTTTATATTCTTTGAACATTATACTGCAGGTTCATGCGGCCTAGAATCAAAATTCTAGACTTCAGTTAGAGAAATTTTCATGATTTATCACTGTTATTTTTAGTTCGAGTTTTAGAGCTTTATTGAATTTTCTTTCCTTAATTTTTAATGAAATATTTGTGAAATAACAAAAATATATTCGCCGACATGATTTTTTCATTTTGTTAAATTAATTATTATTTCAGACATATTTCTATGGTATACTTTCTGAATTAATTATATATTTGATTACGGAAAATAGATAAGAGGAGCAGAGCAAAACTAAATATTCGGCAAATGTAGATCATGTAGAAACAGAGCAAATGTAAATATACGGCAAATTTAGATCATGTAGAAACAGAGCCAGACTAAATGTGCGGCAAATGTAGATCAGGTAGAAACAGAGCAAAACTAAATCTCCGGCAACGTAGATCATGTAGAAATAGAGCAAAACCAAATAATTTACTAATACAGTAAAACTCCTCTATAGTGGACAGCAACGGAACAAAAATATTTGTCCGTAATAGAGAGTTGTCAGCAAATTTTTTTTTTTTTTTTAAGCTCAATGGTTTGCTGCCAGGAATTAAAAATTGTCTGCGTTTGAGGGGAGTCCGTTTGGAGAAGTTTAACTTCAGTATTTAGTTTTGATACAAACAAATATACCTGTCTTAAATTCAAGTTGGTATTTATATGCATACGTATATTAGTGTTGTCATAACTGAGTTGAGAAAAGAATTGCTAAGTCAATAATTGTGATAAAAGTTTACTTTCTTTTTTATTTAAGTAATAATTTTTCAGCTGTTTATTTATTCATTTATTGTGTAACCTTATTTATCAAAAAAGAATATTTTAAAATTAAAAGATGCATATTAGATTTTTTTTCTTTAAATAATCATGATCAGTTCATTATTAATTACCGAATGTTATAAATAGGAAAAATTTCAGATGATTTTTTCTTACACATCAATGCGAAGCAATTATTATTAATAATAATTTTATGATATGATGTTAGTTCTCTTGTTAAACTGGTAAAATTGTGTTTCGTGTAACGTACTGTGCATATGCGATGCACTCTAATTTAGTTACTAGTTAGTACATAGGAGATCCAATTGTTCGATCGTTGTCCTTTTAGCTAGCTTTCATCATCATTTGTAACTTGAAATTATTATCGTTTATTACTAGTGAAATCGAAATTATAACCTCTAAAAGTAATGACATTTTATTTCTGAATGAACTATATATATTACATTGCTCGAACTAAAATGTATTACTTGCCGTTAAAAAATTATATGCATAACAAGGTAAGTTGGGCATCTTTTTCTCTTCGTGTTTCTTTAATAGTTTTATATTGGTTAAGAATGTAAAATCATGCAGAAGAGAATTGATACTAAACGAAACATATGTAACAAGTGTAAGAATAAATAAAACATATTGGGTGTATTTTTTGTTTCAAAATATTTTAAGAACTGAAAACAGCCTTTCTATTTCAATTCATAATTTTTCGTGCATTCTTTCTTATGCGTTATTTAAGTATAACAAATAATTTTTAAACGCGTAAATTTTATACTTTTTCATTACAATGATATCACATTCATAACTCTTATTTTTTTTAATAATGTTCTGTAGCAACGAAGTCATTTCCTAATGTATATTATCGGATTTGTTGGTTTTATTACAACCTAAGTTTTCTCAAATATGCACTGTATCCCTATATTATCCGGAGGGTCGGAAGAAACAAGGTACTTAAAAAGTAAATCAATACATCTCATAAACTAAACATGTCGGCAGGTAGACAGTACCTGCCGTGGTGGTAAGACTCTGGCCTCGTACTCCCAAGTTCGCAGGATCGAACCTGGACCAAGTCGGTGGATATTCAAGATGCAGAAATTCTTCAGCGCCCATGTCGTATGATTATGATGCATGTTAAAGATCCCTTGAGTATCTGTTTGGCTTGGATACTCTCTCGGCTAAATTAAATTTCTGCTGCCGTTTCGCATCATTTAGAGCTCAAGTGTCGCCATCTAGGGGGAGAATGAGCGTTTAAGTTGTCAAGTGGCAATGGCATCCGCCGATGCCGGTTTCCTGGGAATGGACTAGGTTAGCTTAATTTTCCAGTAAGTAAAAATGAAGTTTCTTAAGAAAAGCGTAATTTCTCTTACACATCCATTTTTTAAATGAGTTAAATTTTAATAAACAGAAAAGAAAACTTTATATTTCTAAGAATAACAGACGAAGCTTCTGTCTGAACTTAGATCTTTAATTTATTTAAATAGGTGATAATTTCAGAATTTAAAATAGTAGTTTTTTTTCTAATACTGGAGTTCCAGAGTCATTGTAACGCCACTGTATTTCTTCCATGATACATAAAAAGCCTTACTGGATTAAAAAAAAAAAAAGCATTTGTACGTTAAAAAAATGAGTTATAATTGGTATTTTGCCATAATTATCATTTTCAGCGTCAAACTATGAGGTATATGCTTAATTACTACAGCTACTCATTTTTTAGTGAGCATTACTTTCAAAAGGTATTTGCTGTTTTTGTTTGAACTACACGCTTTGATGTTACTAATCGCATGCTCGTTAGACACATTTATTTCATGATTACAGTTAATGCTTTTCATATTTTGTTGAAGAATATACGAGACATATGCGATCTAGCTTTACTCATGATTTGTTTGTTTCTCACTTTGCTCCCATAGAAATACCCTACTTTGCTTTAAACGTGCCACATTTTTATTATGCATTTTCCACTGTCCTAGGAAGTCCTGAATTGTAACGAAAAAAACACTCGCTGCTCAGTACCGCCCATTTTCAATGCATGCAGTTTTGATTTCACGCTAAGTTTCGAGTTTAAAGTACAGCAGATTCTCGATTATCCGAGGTAATGTGGACCGAGGGTACCTCGGATAATCGAAAACTCGGATAAGACAGACTCTGTCCAAATCTAGACGGAAACGTGGGTAAACTGGTAAAACGCATGAAAGTGTCGTCAAAGAGGTGAAAAAGGCAGTTACTGCACATATTATGAAATGAAAAAAATGACGTTACATACATTCAAATGTGTAATGATACATACATACAGACGTAGCGTGCATGTTCCAAATTAAAAAAGTTATTTCTTGAAGTACGTAAGAGTTTTCTGTTTGGCAAGGGCACCATTTTCCCTCAAAAAAAAAAAAAAAAAAAAAAGCTCGCGTTAAAGGCGCTTTTTAGCCTACTTTCCCGTAAAAGTAAAAAAAAAAAATAATAAAGCATGAAAGAAGGCTTAATGTATCGTGAAAATATCGTTAAAAATCAAGAAAAGTCAAAAATAAGTGAAGTAATTAAATAAAGATTGAAAAATAAAAAATTTGAAAGTAGGGTATTGAGATGGGGAAAAAGTGTGTCTGTCGGTCTGTCTGTCTGTCGGTCTGTCTGTCTGTCGGTCTGTCGGTCTGTCTGTCTGTCTGTCGGTCTGTCCCCCCCTAATAACTTTTGAACGAATTGTCCGATTGGAAAAATTCTTTTTGCATTCGAAAGATTTCGGCGAGGACATCTAATTTCCATATTTTACTTTTTGATTTGAACAATTTTTTGTCCAATTTTGAACAGTTCAAAAAATTTTAACATTAGCGCCTATGGGCGAAAATGAAGCAAATTATGTAAAATTTGGGTACAAGATCCAAGTTCCCATGAACAAGCTCACTGGAAGAAGTTCTTGGCGTGAAATATTGATTTGAACAATTTTTGTTCATTTTTGAACAGTTAAAAAAAAATTAACATACCGCCTACGGGGAAATTTCAATCCTATATAATTCCTGATCTAACGGACCGATTTGCTTGGAACAAACTTTATCGGAAAGCTCTTATGACGTAGAACATGTACAAATAGAAAGTACATCCAGAACTAAGGAGCCTATTTTCCTATGAAATTTTTAGTTCGGGATTTTCAAGAATATTTTTGAATCAATGAATGATTAAATGAATAAGCAAAAGAATGAATGAATAAATGAGTGACTAAATACATGAATGACTTAATAAATGAATGATTGAATGTCTATTAACCGTTTAAAAAGGTATATTTGAACCAATTAAGAACTAAAACTAAACGAGAAAGACAGAGAGAGAGAGAGATAGCTAGATTATAAATTTGAATTCGGTGTATACGGGGAAGTAGGCTCGTATAGTTCTAGACGGAACTTCTTGTTTTAAAGATTTATGTACCTCGGTTAAACCGGAACTCGGTTAGTCGGGGCTCGGATAACCGCTGCTCTACTGTAAAAATACGAAGAAAGCTTGTGAATAATGGCAAAGCAAATACAACTCATTTACGTTTTATTTGGTGCTCACAGGCACAATCACCGTAGTGGGCTACACTGCGCAAGACGAAATTTGTCTCGTGATGTTTTGTAGGATAGACTCGGGGAAAACTTCCTTCCTAAAGGACTTCTAAGATTAGCTGCCCCACACCAGAACAATTGATGAGTGTTCTAAGAAAATGCGTCTCTTCCCTCCACGTTTTTTAAAGTAGGGACTTCAGCACCGAGACACTTCCGGTTCCAAACTAAACGTGTTACCGCTGAACCAAGAACTATTCATATTAAAAATTGAAAATATACGTTGCAAAGTAGAACAATATATCAATAACGTTGTACACAGTTAATAAACGTTTTTTTTTTTTTATTTATTTTTTTTTTGAGTTGCCGTACACAATTAAGACTTTAACGATATTGTCAAACACAAATTTATTTTAGCTACACTATTCCTGTTTTCTGACTGATTGAAAGAGACCACCTTGTGGTGAATCGGAGTATCGCAAAATAAATTTAACAAGTATTCTAATGCAAGGATTTTACGCTATGTCATTAATACTCACATTATGATACTCACATTTATGAGAACCTGCTCATAAATGCAGGATTTTCAGATCGTGAACTATATTTATGCCTTTACTGCTTTACAATTTAATTTATGCTGCGATATAAACCTAATAAAATTTTAAATATCTGAGCTACATTCGAGTTGAAGTGTTGAAAAGTCATGAGATGTCATTTAAATGACAAGTTTATAAACTTGCAATCCTCAAAACAGAAAAGTTACTGGCTGTTTATTTCTCAATAAGAAGGATTGTATATTCGAATAAAATGTGCAAGTGGCCCACTCGATTAAATAAAACTCTTTATGCATTAATTTTGAAGTTTATAATCAAGCTTTTTAGATGTTTCAACTGTTCGTTGAAAGATTCATTAAATGAACGTTAAGTAAAAAAGAACATTCTGTATTTTATTCCGAAACCTTCAAAACTCAAACATCGCTAATGAGAAAGATAATGAACTCTTGATTTCCTAATTATCAGCTTTGCAGAGCTTTGTGTCAAAATATGACGCATCTGTGTAATTAATTGAAGCCTGAAACTCATATCTGTAATGAGTTTCGAAATTAGAGACTTCCCCACTGCTCTTAAATTATGAAGAAAAATACATTCCCGATTAAAATAAATATATATATTTTTTGATAATAACCTTTGATTTTGGGATGTGGATTGGATATAATGAAATAAATAACGTAGAGTTTTATTTCACAGTTGTATAGACAAAGTAAATATCATGATTTTAGTTGACTAAGCTGATTTAAGCTGTCTGTACAAGCGTTCAAATCAAATTCCATAGGAAGTAGAGTTGTTCTTAGATAATAAATTGCCAGATCTTACCCCTTATTTGTTTTTTTTTGTACTAACAAGAAACTCGGTGAAGTTTTGAAAAAAAAAGAAAAACAAATGCTTCAGATTAACACGTCACTAAGAGAGAAAGTACTACATTCCTGAATTCTTCCCACTAAAAGGCTTTCTCGTTTTACTTTGTTTTTGGAGCAATTATTTATATGTAAGGTTTAGCTAATATGAAGCCCTAGGGTAGCTACAATGGCTCAACAAGTAAAAACGAATTCTAAGGGATTTTAATCAAAAATAAAATGTTATTAATATATCTGTAGACACTTTTTAGTTCCCATCATTTTTTACGACTTGCAATAAATACTATTTTGGCTCTTCATCTTACTTTAGAATATTGTATCATCCTTCAACAACTCTAACATCGTATTTACCATTTCCTTTAGCAACTGTAAGATTCATTATTCTAATACAGCATTGTCGTCTTCCGGAGTTGTCGTTTCTCGTGATGAACGCTTATTAGGGTGACTACACACGAGGGTGGAGTGAACGCTATTGGGGGAAAAAAATGGAATTTTAAATTGGCAGGGGGTAGAAAAAGTGCCTTTGTGGTTCAAATTAACGCATACAAAATTTCAGTGCGGAATTTTAATATTAAGATGCGCCCCAAGCCACTTGAAATATTTAGCATTGCGTTGAAATGATGGCAATGTGCTGCTTCAACTAAAGCGAAATATTTTTTGTGCTAAACGATATCAAATAAAATTTATTGCCATGGAAATGACACAAGTTACTTATTATTTCACTCAAAGAACAAACTTTCTTAATCGCAATTAAATTACGAATACTATGACTTGCAAAAAATATTTTCTGAAATTTTTTTAAAGCACGTAGTGAACATGAAAATTTAGGCGCACACCAAATGAACACAAATTATACTGAATATTCACTCTTTGTGTTGAACTGAATTATAATATTTCTGGAGGAAAGCTTAGCAAGAATAAATCCATGTTTCTGCTTTTCACCACAAACACGTTCTGAAGCCTCAGTTACAAGACGAACACATTGCTTTGTTCCTTGAGAGTGGAAGGGGAACTTTGGAAGTTCAACTTGGACTTCATCTGTACGTGAATTAATCCAATTCTGAATGTCTTCTGTGGAGAGGTTTTTAATAACAGGTGGTTCACATATTACTCCATTATGCCAACTTAGTATGTCTGTGTATTCTGCTCAATCTAGGTTTAGAGGAGGAAGTTTTGAGTTGAAATTTTCTGCTCTCTTGCTGATAGTATTAGTTTCAGTATTTGTGTTTTAATATGTCTCCTGTAATCCTTGAGCATAGAAAGCAGAAGATTTTCGGAATAAGCATAAAAAATATTTCTTCTTAGAACTGGGTCTTATTTCTTTTAAATTGGGATCCAAGTAGCTGGAATAGGATATAAGTTTCCAAAAATTGCGTGCCCCACCTTGATCACAATGTGGGTTTTCTTAAATTAGAAACCACACTGGAGCTTATACTCTCCTTATATATGTTGCTAGTGTCCCGATGTTTTTGGAAGGAATTTCTGTTGCTCCATACAATCGAAGGATTCTACTTGCAGTTGTTAGCTATCTGGAATGTACTATTGGCCCAGGTTTGCGATTCGTCAAGTCATCGGAACAGTTGAATTCTGAAAAAGCGTCACAAATATCCCTGAGGTACATTTGGTCTGTACTGAGCTCCATATCAGCACTTAAGTGCGGAAAACACTCGACAGCAATTTTTAAAGAAGGAACCACGGCAAGTTCTTCCCATTTATGAAGCGCGTTTCCTATTTCGCCTGTTAGTGCTTTTGAGCTGGACGTTTTACCGTCAATTTTCTGCAGAAGATGTCATAGTGGCAGTTCATTGATATGTAACAAGCAAATTAACCATTGTAATGGCCGACCAAGTTTTATCTCCAACAAACGAATAGCTCCGCTCATTGTGCCAAATAATGTTTGCTCCTTCCCATGCGACAACTAACAATAATTACCTAAAATAAGGATAACAAGTTGACTTGAAAGCAGGCGTGGTGTCGACTATTACCATTTGAAGTTACAGCTTATATTACGATGAAAAAAAGCAAAATTTTTATCCAAGAATTACTTTAAACACAATTTTAACTATTCACATAAACTGCGATGAAAATTATCAATAAAATATACATAAAATTATTTTACATGCAGTTTTCACAATTTAAAATTAACAGCTCAATGATCACTAAGAACATATGAAGTGCATCTACTGATAACTGAAGATATTCTATTTCGGCCTTGAGTTTTTATTTTGCTTAAAGGGAAAGCATGTTGTTGACTATCTCCGTTGTATTAACTATCACCTTTACAAGTCTGACGCACTATCATGAGAAGTTTCGTCAGACTGATTCTGACGCGGAAAGTTGCTTTGTTTTTTGAATTTTTGCACGAAAAACTAAAGAAATATTTAGACAATCTGAACATTGAAATATTTGTTACTTAGAACATAACGCAAAAAATATAATATAGTTTTCTTATTATTACTGTTGACGAGAACGAAAATCCACGTAATGTATTTGTTTCGACAAACTTTGGTTGGGTTGGACGCATCTTAACTTTGTCCAAACTAAATAAAATTTTACACACGTTCATTTGGACCTATAGGGCATCTTTTCCGCACCCTGCCGATTAAAAATTCCAAAAAAATTTTTTTCACTCCACCCTACTACACACGCTCCAACATTTTTGCGCAAGCATGCTTGCACAAACATGTTTGTGCAAGCAAACTTAAGCGTGTGCAGGAGAATTTTGCATAAGCGCGATCAACGATACTTGTGCAAACATCGTGTGTATGAACATTTTTTTCACACATATATTTTTGCAAGAATGCTTGTGAAGTATAGCAGAGCGTGTGCAGTCGCCCGTAGGCAGAAATCGTATTACCAAAAAACCCCGAAAAAAAAATTGCCAGCTGTCCTCCTCCCGAAATTATTCCCGCTACGACGTTGCCCGTGATAAATACCTATATTCACGAAACATATATTCCCGCAACTCTCTCTCTCCCCCACCCCTAAAAATCGTTACTTAAGGGCTAAAAAAGAAATAGTTCCCTTTCCCAAGAAAAAAATGCGTATTTTATTTTGCTTATGAGAAATACGTGTATACCTTCCCCTGAGGAATATATTTCTCTCTATTTTATTGATTTTATTGTAAAAACGTGCTCCCGCGACGGTGTTGTAAGCCTATATACCTACGCAGACCGTATTCCAGCAGTCCCTCCTAAGCCCAAAAAAAATATTGCAGTACTAACAGCTTAAATGAAACCCTGTTTTTCCGCAAAAATAAGCTATTGATTTAATTAAAGTAAAGGTTTTCCCAATACGTTATTATTTATTGACTTTACATATAGCACACACATTTAAACAAATTTTACTTTATTTCATAATAAGTATACGTAGATATAATGATGATCATGATTTTTAGCTTTTTATACTGAAATTTTCTACTGAAAAATTTATTCCTTGGAAATAATTTTACATGTGTGGTTAAAAAATTGCTTGTAGAGAATTGCCAGAATTTAAAGTGATAAAAAAAGGGATAACTGCTATTGGCTGAAAGATGCAAACGATATCACAACCATTGAATGAGGAGAAGAAGAGGAGGGAAAAAAACCCTAACTTCATCGCTTGCTCAAGAAATATATCTTACTAAAGGTAATAATAAAAGTAAGCAAAATGAAGGAGTGAATAAATAGGATGAATAAATAAACGTGTGTGGAGACTACTGACAACACAATTTTAGAAGTTATAAATGTGTGCGACATAGTGCAAACTGTCTCAACCCCTCATTGCGTGATATGCGGTAAAAGCATGTTAATCCTAATATAAAGAGTAGGGGGAAATATGTAATATACATGAGCCGGTTCAATGCACAAATTGATTAGCTCCACTTGGTGAAAATGCTACTTAGGGATTTATCGTTCAGCATTGGTGATCAAAAATCGCTAGCAGGGACTTATACAGCATTTTCACCAAGTGAAGTCGATCGATTTGGTCATTGAAAGGCAAAAGTATAAGTAGTGCTCTTACACTGTTAAAAATTCCCATAAAAATAGTAAAATAACCATTTATTTGATTGTTATTTTACCATATTTAATTACAACAGTTGAATAACCATTAAAAAGATGGTACTCAAACCGTTGATTGTGAAAAAAATCGTTTATTCTCTGTTTATCCTAAAGAACGTTTAACTAACCGTAAGTTTCGAGCGCTCAATAAGGATTGGGCGTCCATCTTGGTTGCGAAACCTTACCTGTCGTAAGTTGTTGTTAAAATATGAATAAAGATTTATCAGCTCAAATATGCATGTGTATATAAAAAAAGAAGAAGAAAAAAGTGGCTTAAGCAGTGGTTACTAAATAGAAATACATACACACGTAAATCAAACATTGGAGACATCAGATTCCCGAACTGTTTGCGAATGAGCGAATACATAATTTGAGCTGCTGAAGCTTGTTTGTATTTTAATTTTTGCAGCAAATAAAATGATTCGTCAATATACAGTAAATTTAGACCAAAAAGGACTTTGGATCCAATCAAAAACCGAAATCTCAATTTTAAGGCAGTTTGCCTGTTGGAAAATATGATTTACTGATAAAAAACGGCCGCTTTACGTGGTGTAGATGGCCAAATGACTAGATTGACTAAGGTTGGCCGAATGACTAAGGTTGGTATACCATACACCCGGGTTCGATTCCCGATCGCTTCGTTTACGGTATCTGCGGCTCGAAGATTCTACGCCTCGAAATTGTTCAAAGTCTAAAAATTTTGTTTTGAAGCCATTTTTAAATGGTTATAACACCGTAAACTTTTGTACTTACGGCTTTTTAACCAAGCTGATTGGATATGGTTTAGATCCCGTAAAGATAGAAAAATGTTCCAAACCGTAAATTTAACGGAGAATTAGATGGACAGACTGCTGCCGGTGATTTAACCGTAATTTCAGGATGAAATTTCTAGCAGTGTAATATTCTATATTTCACATGCATACTTTCTTTTTAAGGTCATTTTTCAATACTTCAATTTTTACCAAATGTGGAAGACTTCAGATTTAATGGTGAGAAAATAAAAATAAATAAATATGGGCAATACTTGTATGGATAATTTCTCATTTTTTAAACGTGCTTTATTTTGGTCACACAAAAACGTTTTTGTACGTAAAATGAAAGAAGTAACTCTAGAAAAAATTTAATCCGATTTCTTTTCCTGGGGAGTTATTCGGTGCAATCCGAAGATGGTCCAGTCATATCAGGTTAATTACAGTATAACTCCGTGGACAACATATATTTATCTACGTGTGGATTATACTGTTTTGGTACTTAAAGTAAAAATATTATGAAGATATTTTAGTCACGAGCGAATTATGCCCATTTTGGATTATTCGGCACAAACATACTAGTAAATGTGAGCTTAGTCACGTGCGATTTATGTCTGGCTGTGTATTTTTGGCATAACAGGAGTTTCTGATTACATGCCACTGAGGTTTATTAAGACAAAAATCTCACGAAAATCTTTTCCATTGTTGCTTTTACGGATAGTTAAGATGGATTAGGGAGCTGAAAGGGGAGGAAAATTGAATAACATGTTGAGAACTTCTGATGAGATTGGATTTTCTTTAAGTACCAGTGTTTATTGACTTAATGGTAGCTCATAATTTCATGATAAAATCTGATCTTGCGGGGTTTTTTTTTAAAATTAGGGTTTGCTTTTGGAGCGAGTTCCTCATTCTTTCTACGATTCATTCTTTCTAGTAAAAATGTTTTTCTTAGCGAGCTTCGTAGAATATCAAGAGGCATGATTTTCCTAGTTTTTATCAGGGATGAACATCGACACCCTCACAAATATAAGGGAACATGAGGCAAAGTGAAATCGCAAAATATTTACTTTGTTTTCAAGGCCACCTATTTAATAGCAATTTAACTATGTTACATAACATGAAGTTGATTCCAGTCAAAAAATGGTCAACTCAAGTTAATACAAGCTATAAGTTAACCCGAGTCAATTTCAAAATTTGATGCTCATGTTGTAATATTTCGTGTTAAGTCAAAAACATTTTTTGCTATTATATAATGATGAAATTCCTGTTAGTAATATTTAAGTATTAATTAAGACTTATTGATGTCCAGTGCAGTGTTAATTAATTTTATGTTAGAATTGTTTTGATTTCAAATGTTTAGTACAATTTGTCTTGTGCAAATGGGGAAAAGTGAAATATTTTATTTCGCTTTGTCCCTACTTCAAACATCAGACAACTAAATTTATCGTTCATTTATTCATTCATTCAATTATTAGTTCCCTTATTTGTTCATTTATTAAGTAGATTTTTGATTCATTCGTTTAATTAATCAATATTTTTTACGTTAATTAATTAATTAATTCATTCAGTCGCTCGTTTTATCAGTATTTCATTCATGTAGTTGTTCATGTTTAATAAAAAGTATTTTTGACCCTCTGTACTCGTAAATATGAATCATTATATGTTATTTGGACTGTTCATCGTTACTGCTTTGAACGAATACAACAAATGTGCTGAAACAAATGCCAAACATTTATATGTTTCGTTAGATGTTTAGATGTTTACTGATACTATTTAAGGAATAACTATACTACAGCTGAATTTTCAACAGACTCATCAACATGCATCTTATGCAAGAGGGCACTTGTCAAATTATGTCACTTACTTGGGTGATCAAGCCGAAAAATTTCACGAGTCCATGTTCTACTCGGTATAGAAATTCATCAGATAAAATGTGCCTCATTAATTTTCATTCTCCCGGCACAAGATCATTAAAGAAGACTGTAAACTACGTCCGAAACTTTCAAGTGATTGATGCGTTGTAGACTCTGCAAGAAAAAAGGCGACGGTTTTAGAATAGTTCCAGGAACTGAAAAAAGAAATTTTTAAATCAATAAATTAATAGTGTTGTATGACTCGGATTCTTTATAGAACACTAATTAAAGAATACTTGTACTTTCATTAAAAATACATTTGCTATAATTTCTTAGAAGTGCACTAATGTAGAATGTACCTCTAAAACGTAACAGGCGTTTTATTTTTAAAATATGTGTGTATGAGTAGCCTGCATTTTCGCATACGCATCTTATATATTATATATATATATATATATATAATTTTTTTCCCCCTTGCGTGACTGTTTCTTTTACCATACGGTAATTGCTTCAAAAAAGCAGTTAGATTTTGTACAGAAAAAGTAGTTCAACATTATTTGTTAGCTAGACGTGATTGGAAATAGCAAAGATTTGAAAATTTATATAGGAGACACAATAAAAGTGCTCACGGAAAATTAACATGTATGTGAGTAAGGTAAAATTTAAATAAGGAAAAATTTGAAGTAAAAAATGCCGGGCAATCAGAAATATTGGGATACCGAAGCGGTTGTTTTCCGACAATACTGTAGTCGAAATAAAATTTCACGTTAAATTAAAGCACAAATGAGCATTAAAACGCAGACATATGTTTCGGGATTGCTTGGAATCCCTTTTTCAATGCGACAGGGAGCTTCTAAGATGCCCCTCCTTTAAAGAAAATTTCGTTTTAATGCTCATTTGTGCTTTAATTTAACGTGAAATTTTATTTCTATTACTTTGCACAAAGTTTAATGATTACAATACTGTAGTCATCCAAGGTAACTTTGAACCATAACGAGCATTTTTGAACTACGTAATTAGCATATTTGACTTTTAAAAAAAACTACATGGTATAGTGCTGCATTCAGCTGGCTAGTTATAAAACCAATTTTCTGCTCTCAATTTCACGAAATAAGTTTGTAACACTGTACACAGATAATTGAACATTACAGTAGTACAATCTCTGAAGTCACTGCTTCTAAGCTATTTTTCAATGCTGGTTTGAAGTTGTTGAAACCCTTGCAATTGTTTCATTTCTTGAAGTTGTTCTATGCACTATCATAAATTATAGAAATCCTGTGATGTTGTGATCAAAACTATTTCGAAAATTAATTTTTCTGGGTCAAAGTTTCACCAACTATAATACTTTTTTAAAACAATACTTTTTAAAATCACTTTTCTGACGTGGTTCAAAGTGACCCTGAATACAAGGATCACCTATAGGGGAAGAAAGAAAAGAGTAATAGCAAATAAGTAGAAGAAGTTTAAATTTTATAACGAGCAACATTTTAAGGCATCCTCTAAATGCTTGAAGATGAATAATACAGAATATACGAAGGATCAGTGGACTTAAACATTCCGTATTAATCGTGTTCAAACCCTACTGATTATGGATAAATGGGCTCTAGTTGCTTCCCAATTATCTCTGAGCTAAATCCAAAAATATTATTCATACTTCTTAAAATTGAAATATATTGAGCTCATAAGCTTCTATTTATGTTTACTGTGTAATAATATTATGTTGTACAATTGTGGTGGTTATAACATTAAGTAATTATAGTAATCGTATTTCTCCGTTATATACTAATGCATAAAACAAAGTTCATCCAAGGAATTGAAGAAAATTTTCTATAATAAAGCTAAACGAAGTATGAGTCTTAAAATATGGATAAAATATTTGGTCCTTTTCAATGAAATATTATCGCCTTTTAGAAACTTGAAAAACCCAAATCCCTATCCTCTTTCCCTTCGGTCTTGCGACCGACGATCAAACCCCTTGGCTACGCACGGCCTTGAATCGTATTTTGTAAATTAAACTATATTAAATTATTCAGAAAATAGCTATTATATACTAATATATTATTCCATCAGAGTAACATTTCAGAAGAATAAGAAACACATAGTATTTATAAAATGAAAATAGCTTAAACTACATCCATTTTGGCATCATAATTTCATCCTTAATATCTTCAATCATAATTTCGTAATATTAAAATAATTACTCGTGCTTTTGCAGTTGAGTAATTTTCCTGCAGAAAAATCACCTTTTTTTAATGGGAACATTAAAATAACTTATAATACATCTTTTCTAAAGAAAGAAGATATTCAATTTTTTTTTTCAAATGATAAAACCGTAGTTCATATTGTTAATCGGTTTATATAATTCAATCCACAATGTCGCAAAAATTTAACTAATTTGTTTGTACTACTTATCAGATCGTGTTTTTGTGGAAATTTAAATATTAAACTCATACAAACAAATTTTTTTGAGGAAATTTAAATAATTGATACGAAAATGCTTAAAAACAGATATATATATATTTTTCAAAGCACAATCAGTCCCATTTGAATTATAATAGAAAATAATTCGCATACGAGAGTAATAATAAGATTAAATCCCGCTGTCCGTAAATTCTTTTTCCCTTAGTCATTTTTTGAGATTCACCTCCAAAAAAACTGGTTTCCAATTTAATCATGATCGCTCTAAATTATCTGCCCCATTACGTAAAAGTGTATTTGGGCGAAAATACTGCCACGGCGAACCCGATTGTAATTTAATACTGTTACAATGGGACTTCAAATTGTCTTCCAAAAATATAGTTTTGAGCCTATATATTGAAGGTGAAGGAAAGCGAGGCATAACCTTAAAAGATAAAAAATGTGTATCAGTCGATTTGATTATCATCCAATTTTTCATTGATGCCATCGATTTTTTTTCAAGAATGTTCCATGTACAGACAAACAAAAAGTACATCTTAACTCCACTTTCAGAAAAGGGAACAAATTTTCTCCGTTCAATTCATTCAAAAGGAAAGTCAATATGATGGATGTTTGCAATAGAATATCGCATTTTATCGAATCCGTATGTGATAACATAAACTTCAACTGATGTTAAAGGGATTCCATTAATTCATTTTTAACTCTCTGTAGCAGTGACTTTGGCAACATACCGTTAGACAGCTGTTTTTTTTTTGTATATATTTCTCTTTTTTAATAAAAATAATTTTAAATCCTGAAATATGTGTATTTTAATTTTATGTAATTTGGTTTAAAAAACAAATAAATTTGAAATTATGAGCTCGATACTCCGTTTTTTTAAAATGTTCTTGCCTATATTATTTCTCTTGCCTTTTCTTATCTCACTAGCTGAAATAGTGCTATGGTTTTAATTTGTATGGGATTTACCATTTTTAATATTTCAGCTTATTTTTCTTTTCTTATGGAGTTGCTGAATTGGCTTTCGCCAATTGCAGACCTAGTGCGTACTCAGAGATTGGTTCCAACTCTTTTACCGGGACCACAATGAGTGTGGTACCATCGCCGCATGAGAATTTTGACTTCCAATTTCTTCACCTGAAAAGTGAAGACCTGGACTCTGTTGATGCGAAATTGAGTAGAAATTTAATTTAGCCGAGAATGTACAAGGCAAATAATTGACTCAAGGAATCTTTTACATGCCGCATAATCATATGGCATGGGCACAAACGATTTTCTGCATCTTGAAAACCCACCGACACTGCCAGGCTTGATCCCATGACCTAGGGCGTACGAGTCTCTTACCCCGATGCCACCGTACCGGTTAATTTTTTAGCTTAATTTAATTAAAAAAATTCCAGTAAAAAGGAATCAGTCTTCCATATCCTATACTAATAGTCCCCAAAAAGTCTTTATTAAAAATTAAAAAAAACAACAACAATAAAATAAATGTTTTGTTTTGTTTTGTAATTATTTCGAGTCCAAAAAAATGAAATAAATCCGGGTTTATGAGTGATAGAGGGAGGAAATTCGAGTTAAACAATATTCCACTTAACGTCCAATTTCGACATTCTTGATGTGGCAGGAAAATTGTTATTGACTATGATTGTGAATTTCAGTTTAATTTAACGCCCACAGTCATTAATACCACGATTATTAATTTTTGCTGACAAACAGTTTGATAATACATCCTCAAAATATATGGGAAGATCGTTAGTGATGATGCCTTAGGATGTTTAATTTTTAGCATGAAGCAATCAATGTTTCATTTTAAGATAAAGCGTTTGACGTCACATAAAAATCACATTTTTCCAAGCAGGTGATTTACGTCCTGAAGTTGGTTGATGTAAAAGATATATACGTCAAATTTCAAGAAGATTAGATAATATTTATATTAATCACTCTTATCTCAAACTATCGAAATTTATAATACTAGACTTTGCATAGCAGTCGAAATTCGATCGTAATTCTTTTAATTATTTCAACTTCAGCCTTAAGTGTTTAAACAACTTTTAGATATTTTAGCTTCTCTGTTTAAAAACAATTTATTTGTTTAAAAATTTCAATCAGCGTTAATCTTTCCTCAGTACAACTGATAGACCACCGAGTTAGTTATTTAACTTAATGCATTTGTAACACATATTATACATAAATTTTATCTTTTCCTTTAGAAAATACATATTTACAATGCCACCGTATTATTATTGAATAAGTAAGAAAAACAAATATTAACTTTCAATTTAATTAAGAGTTTAAAATGCTAATACAAACTTAAAAAAAAAAACCGAAGCTTTGATTCTAAGCAAAAAACCGCATCACCGCACTTATTATCTAACTTTATATTATATTAGACATTGTTAGTTTCAAATTGTATGTTAAAAATGTATTGAGCATTGTACAAATATTGTAGATTGTAGATGTAAGAAGTAGTGTGAAAGTATGACAAATATAGACATCTAAAAAAAGGCTTCGAATCTACGTCGAAAGTAGGAGGGGGAAAAATTACTTAATTGTCCGATTTTTTTTCCTTGATAACACTAAAAACTGATCAATAGCTACTTAAAAAAATTAAGAAAATTGGCTGACAAACAGAGGAGGAAAGATTATAAAGTGCTTTGTATCAATGGGTGTCTCATGGTAAAAGCAATTAAAAAGTTAAGAAAAAAACATTTTAGAGTTTGATATAACTCAACAAAAATGGAAAAGAATGAAACAGGTTGCTCATATTTTTAGACTCGTATATGTTCTTCTTTGGCGTAAGTTAATTTGAAGGTGCTGGGACAAATGCATGCTAGTCAAAATCCAAACGTTAAAAAAATGTTCTCACTACTGTTAAGAGATACTTTTGATATCAATCAGAAACAAATGTAAGATTATCTTCTTTTTTTTTTTGGCTGATAAGGAAAATATGACTAAAACTTTAGAATGAAACCTGCAAAAAGATAAGTAAAGATACGATTAGAGAGTAAAATCCTAGTTTTTAATGAAAATACCTTATCCATTTCGTTATTAATGAAATAAAGAAGTTCGTTGAAATAACTGATCGGGGTCCACGACGTGTACTGTACTGGAATACTTCTCTACGCAGCCAGGTGAACGCGCTTAAAGAGGACAATAATCCCACAAAGTGAAAGAAATTATTAGGGTTTTGACGGTCCCTTTTGCAAAAATCGAGTTAAGTTGCTTTAATGACAATTTTAAGAATCATTGTGTATGTTTGTAATTTATGTTTTTAGGATATAGTTAATATAATTTTACTGGTCATTGACCTTCTGGGTGAATTTGCGGTTTACTAGGAAATAGTTTAATTTCGATTACCTTTTTATCAGACAAGCTAAATCTAATGGTAACAATAAACAACAAACCTGCAAAAATTTTCTTTTTTTTCAAAAAAAAAATCCGAAAGAAAAAAAGCATACAAATCATATATATTTAATGAAGAATAAGTTCTTAAGACTTAAGTTTTATTTGTATCAAAGTCTTGCAACAAAAACTCATCATCATCATTAATATTAGTTCTCAGGTGAAAAAAAAAAAAAAAATGGGCATTCGAATTATTAACGAAAAATGAATATTTTTTAGCGTTACTCAAAAAACATTTTACGGGCATAATATTTTGCTTAATTGAACATAAAAAACAGTTAAATGGCAAATTTTTGTAATGTTTAACAATTTTAAAAATAATTTTCAATTTTCGTACTGAATCATTCCATTTTCTATGATTCATATTTTAGTATGAGAAAAGCAGGAGAGGAACTCAATAAAAATTCTGCACAAAGAAAACACTCAACGAAGAATTCCCCTTCTTCTTATAGTTTATTTAACTAAGAGTAGAAGGTAATAATGCAGTCAATTTCTTTGGTAAACTTTCAGTTTTAGGCAATCAAATTTTCCTGTAAGAAAGATGCATTATTTACTGAGTTAAATAAGGGGAAGAGCAATGGCGCAGTTTGGACGTTCTTTAAAACTTTTATTACTTTAACTGAAATGAAGAAAAGATAGCACATTGGACTCAAACGTACAAGGTAGTGAAAAAAAGATTTTAAAATATTTATTTCAGAACTAAACTCTTTAAAAAACTATTTTTCGTTTATTAGAAACAAGGAAATAAGCAGAAATATATTTTGATCTCGCTTTATCTAAAATTAAGTTGCGCACGACGAAATAAAGAATAAATAACTTTCGCTCGTGATATGGGTTAAGGGGTTTAAGGTAAATGAAGGGTATGACATCTCCCAAGAACGCATTTTTCAGGAGACAGAAAATAGTACTGTGTTTTGAAAGTTTGGAGAACGTTGTGGATCTGATCTTTTACAATTTCATCTTGGTAGGTGATAGCAATATAAGATAATTTAGTGATAACGATTTTTCACTTATTATGACGTAAAAATTAATACAATAGAGTCGCGAAAGCTAGGTCCAATGGGGATCGAAGGTTGGCCGACTTTGAGAATGCCAGGTTATTGGGAGCGGGGCTTCAAAAGAAATTAGTACGAGTGTATCATCAGAAAATGCCGTACTTGTATGTACTGTTCGCTTCAGAATACAACAGAGAATAAACTGTTTAAATACTCGTTAACAAAGAAAGATTACGTAATTTCTGAAGGTTTAGAGCTTTTATCACTTGAAAATGAAAATTTAGTGTGCAATAGTTTTCATTTTTAACAAGGACTACAGGTAAGCAAACCAGACAAACCAGACCTCAGAAAAAAACTTTATAAAGTCATTTAGCTGTCTATAGTGAAACTTCACCAGCCGATTTAATAACTGACGACGAAATGAGCAATTCTATCAAAATGTAGCCGAATTATCTGGACTGCCGGGTTATCGAGTGCTGAGTTTTCGGGAGTCTACTGTAAATTAAAAGAGAGAGTTGTTCGCTTTTCAAAATAGAGATATTACCTTTTCGAAATAAACGATTCTATCAAAAGGGGGATTTGATTCCAATGAATTTCATTGGCAAGAACTATTGATGTTGGAAATGTACAAGAAAGCTGTTTTATTATTTTTATTTTAAGGACAACTTGAAAATCTCAGGTGTTAAATTAGAGTATCACGCCGAACAGAAGTATTTCAGAAAGTTAACTTTAAAAATCAGAAAATTTTCCATCAACCCATTCTTGTTGAATTACTGTACAGTGTAATTTTTTTTTAAATTTTTCTAATACAACGTAGAATAAATGAAAAAAAAAAAAACATTAAGCATTGCTCTGAGCGCTCACACATCGAAATATTTTTTTTATTTTAAAAAAATAGTGCAACACATTTTTCATTGTTTGAGAAATAGTTCTATGAATAGTTCTAAACATAAAAGTAAACATTTTAAGATTACCATTTGTTTAGAAAATGTTTGTTCCACGAGTCAACTCCTTTTGTTATTCAAATAAATAGGATTTCCTTTCTGTTTACTTTTATTATATTCTTCGGCTGTTTTTCATTGCTTTTTTCTTCGTTCTGTTTTTCTATGTCAGCGAATTCAAAGGAAAGCAAATTCTATAAATCGCGTTTGTCTTTTGGTTAGAAGAGTTACTTTTAACGAAAAAAAAATTTTTATACTGAATTTTGGAACATTTCGCTGAAAAATAACTAAGAGAAACACAAGAATAAACAACTAAAGTAAGTGTTTGAAATTTCAGAATGTTCTTTTTAAAATAAGTTTATAAAGGTAAGTATAAATACACACACATAAACTGAAATTCTAATTTATACATTTCAAACATTTTGTACTAGTTTTAACAAAGGATGAACTTTTTTACTATATTGTTTTTGAAGTATAATGATATTTGCTTCTTGAATCTCAACCAGTATTTAAGTGTTTTTGAAAAATTTAAGGAACTGAACTAAACAACAAAGATATTTTAGAATTGCTGAGCCAATTTCAGTACTTTTGTTAATTCCATCTCTCTACAGCAAAAAATTGAAATCTTTAATAGGAATTCTGAACGAATAAAAATCTGGAGAGAATAAATATCCGCTATCCCGCTTCTTTAATTTTTTTCTTTGTAAAGCTTCATTTTGCTACACTTGCAGGCGCAGTAGTGTTATTAGCCTCTAATTCGACTGAAAAATCATGCATCTATCTGTTCATTTGATAAAACTTAAGATTTTTGATAGTGCAAAGAAGAACAGCCGGGATGCCTAACCAAATCTTTCCGCAATCACCCTTGTTGTTACTATTGCATCTTTTGAGACACTAGTAAATCATCGTAATTATGACAATCTCTTGTTGCCAGAATTTCTTGACAAGAAGTTATAGGGCGTTGCAATATTGTTAAGCCTGGTAATTCCTATTTGGTGCAAGATTTTTACAAGCAACCACGTTATTATATACAGGAAAAATCAAACTTCCGTTGATAAAATTGTTTTTCGAAGAAAAGAGGGGAAGAAAAAAGTATCCCGAAGACTTCTGTTTACACTTGGCAATTAAAACGTTGCATCAGGAATAAAAATGGCAACCAATCGTTTTCATGTTATTTACACCATCCTCTATCAAAAACATTACATGTAAAATAGATGGGTGAAATTTTCAAACATATACACACAAAAGTTACAGCAACCACAATTAAGGGTGGTTGCGGCAAGATTTGGTTAGGGAAATCTGCAGTACTTTATCGCATTCATGATTATCTTATGTAAGGTAATAATAATTTGATGTTTTAACAAATAAACAGATGAGTGCATAATTTTGCAACCGGATCTATCGTTTGAGGTGATATCACTAACGAACTGACCTCTACATTCGTACTTTCGCCACGATGATCTTCATAATCCTTAAGAATCCAAAACCACATCACCTTGAACAATGTGTTCGTTAATTCTATTAGATTATTTCTATGAACGACAAAATAGAACAAAGTTTGCATTCGTTAACGGCCCATGGAAAGCAGAATGAACACTGCCTCGTATGGAATTCTTCAAGAGTGTGTACAGTTGTAGACCCAGGAACGACATTTTTTAATTGTGTATAGTCCCCGTTGTGCCTGAAATTCCAATTACAGGTGTTGATGTTCCTACTTTAAGAAGAACCTTTGCGATTGAAACTTTTTTTAAACCGAAGTCTTATACAGTGTTTGTCTGTTTTGGCTATTATCTTCCTTTGTTTTTATGTATATTTTTGAGTGTACCATTTCACATTGTTTTGATATTGTATGATTGATTTTGGTACTTTTTTACAGTGTTGCACGGTTTCTCATTGTTGTCTCATGTCATATAGCGCTTAATGCATACTCTTAAAGTTTTGCATTCTACTGTGATTTAGTGTTTTACAATAACCTGTATTTTTTATTTTATTTTATTTTATTTTTTTTAATGGTTTTCATAAATTTGCGGTTGGTCGAGCTCTCCCGGAACCCCATTTGCTCCCGAGGGCTTGCACTCGGGGGCATCTAAAAATACGATAGGCCAGAAAATGGCAGGTGCGGGGGGTTTCTGGGTGCACTAGCACTATATCATTATTATTTCTTTAAAATAATAAAAAGTAATGAACATTTTCTCGGTAATTTTGCATTACAGTGTTTCGTTGTATAACTGAATATTTCATAAATTGAAATGCGTTCAAGACTTTTTCTCTTTTTATAATTTTCATCTTTCTTTTGGTGGTAAATTTTTGAACAGCGCTAAACTTGTTAATAAAACTACCTTGAAGTGGAAAAACCAAGAAATCAAGCAGGAGTTTCAAAACAATTTATTAAATATTTCTATCTCCTCAGATAATTATTTTGTAAATTTAAAAAATATACTTCCCAATTGACACAAAAGCCATTATTCCAAAGAAGAAAAATCGCCTCATTAATTTTCATATCCAAGTCACAAGATCATTACAGAGGATTTTCAACCACGTCGTCGACTTTGAAATGATTGATGTGATAACATAGGGTACTAAAAAAAGAGGATAATGGGGAAAGTTGCAGTATCCTTGTTTAAATTAAGAAACGAAGAACGAGCCAAAGATTTTGGCCATTAAAAGAGAATTGTGGCAACAGTATGCGTCATGACCAAAGTGCTGAGTGCACTATGTTCAAAAATATGTATAATACGGAAATATTAATTTTTTGTTTACTAGTATGAAAGATATAAAATGAAAGAAACTTTTCCTACAAATCTTCATTAAAACGCTTAGGTCTTTTCCATAAAATTACCTTTAATTTCATTTAAACAGCTTTATTCATTATAAATATTCGTTGTAAGTTGCAAATAAATAGTTAATTGTGAAAATTTTTGTTATAAATGACAATTTAGGTTAAAATAAAAATTCTGCCATTGTGATCTGGTTTGTGATTTGGTTTTATTCCTTGAAGCATACTTAACCTTAATTGTTAGAAAAGTACAATTACGCTTTGATAATAATGATGCATAAAAAGGAAATTAAAAACAAAATTTTTGATCATGAAATCACACAACTCAAACTTCATAGTTAGAGTTACATAATGTTTTACTAAATGGAAATTTTAAACTTGACTATAACTACATGTTAAAATCACTAGCAATTTACTGTATTCTTCAGAAAAAAAATGACTTTTGCTCTAAAACAGAATTATACTGAACGGGCTAGATTATTAAAATATTTTTCTTGAGTAAATTAATTTATTGCTAAATGCAGCGAGAATTTTCTCAATTTACTCATTTGTGGTACTATTAAATGGGTTTTAACAATAAATATCAGACAGAATTTCAAAAACGGAATTAATTGATCAAGGAGAGAGTTTTTATCTTACTCTTAAGCTTTTAATTTCTTGTTAACCTTATCATGAATTTTCAATATATTCATTAGTTGTAATATTAAATGGGTTCTAACAATGAATATAAAACAACGTTTGTCAAAAAGCAGAATTATTCATTTAAGGACATAGATTTTATATTATTCTCGAGAAAGTTTAATACCCTATTAAATGTAGCATGTACTTCCACACTTTCTTCAGTGGCTGTAGTATTAAATGAGCTCTAACAATGAATATAAATATGACTTTTGATGAAAAAGAGAGTCTTTCCTTCAGGGATAAAGCTTTTATCTCGATTCTCGAACGAATGAACCTAAAAAGTAGTAATTTTCTACACAACGCCAGTGCAGGTGGTTGGAAGGCTTAGAAAGAATAGGGGGAGGAAGTCCTCTGTAGAGAAAAGTTCTAATACTTAAACATTTGTCGTGTTGTGTCCAGCGAGCGCAACGAGCACTTAGATTAGCGAGCAGGGAGCAGAGCAACAAGCTCGTAGGTAGGCGAGCCGAGAGCACACAGAAAAAAGAAGGAACGCTATAAAACTTACAATACTTTAAACTTTTACAATATGGCAAAAATATCTAGTTAAAGCAGCCTAATGAAATTTAACAACTAAAATGTAGCTAGACATTAAATATGAATTCATGAAAAACGCCTACACAGAGAATGGTCAATATCTCTCGCGCTAAAACCACAAAAAGAAAATATTTTTTTGATTTCGTTATCATGAAATTATTCTTTATGTGATCACATGGAATATTCTAATTCGTTATTTGCTTGTTGCTACACAATTAATTTCCATTCTTGAACTTACTCTTTTCCCAGAAGCTTACCTACTGCTAAAAAGTAATTACAATTTAACTACGCTTGGTTTAATTTTTCCGCTTAATTACGTGAAAGAGTACTGGAGAGGAAATAGCATAAGATCGAAACTAATTAGTACATAGAAATGATCTTAAATGTGATAAACACTAAAGTAAACAGCCAAATTCTTTGATCGAAAGCGAAGCTTTCGTATTAAATAAAACTATTTGAAAAGATGCCATGATTCCTTAATACATTTGAAGATTCCTTAAATTATTCTTTCGTCCTCCTCATATGAAAGATTCCTTAAATACCTTTTGCTGTAACTGGTATTATTAAAATCCACCTGTCTTGTATCAAAACGTATTTGAATTTTGCCATTTTTTTAGATTTAAATTCTAAAAGAATTAAAAACTACGGGAAACGCCAAGAATGACATTTCATAGATTATTCGCAAAAATGGACAAATTTGAGCTAAGAAGAAAATTTTAACCCTTTCAGGCGTCCCGTATACTTTTATTTTGAGTTAAATTTTATTTTCAGTATATATTTTAAATATATATAGTATAAAGATTAATTACAAGCAAAAATCTTTCAATTTGAACCTATTTTCTGTCCTAAATTTTAAATGTTTAGCAGCGGGTCCACTACACCAGAAAAATCATAACTTTTTAATTTATGGCTAAAAAAGCTTGAAATTTTGTGTGGTTGATATTGGATACGTTACAAAACTATACCAGAAAAGGGAGAAAAGAAATATGGCGCATTCTTCAAAATTTCGTCTGAAAGGGGTAACTTGGGAAAATTTGTAATAACTTAAAATTATTAACTTGTGAAACGTTTTATTTTCCAATAATTATATTTAGGCGAGCTAGGATATAGGCAGCCCATTGTATATTATATTATTCATTACCATTATTATTCGACAAAGCTTTCCCACTTGCCATAAATCATTAGCCAAAGCTTTCATGCTATTATAAACGTTTTAATTAACAGTAGCTTACTCGACTTTCTATATTACACGACATAGTAATGTTAGACAATTGTGCAACGTAAAGACATGGACATTTTATCTGAACTGATAAAAGCTAAATGTTAATTCTACGAGAGATGGACATAACAGACATTCGTTTCTTGTTTCATTCCAGGTACAAAATATTAAAATAACTTAATAAATGTCGGTGTGCTTAGACATCTTCATACCCACTGTACAAATATTGGAAGAGTGTTATTAGGCTAAGAAAGGAAATTTTGAAGTCAAAATATGCTGTGACAGACGTATCCATTTTTTTCATACCTGTCACGGTATATTTTTCTATAATAATTCAAAGTATTTATTTTCTAGACTAAAAAACTTCCAGTAGTTCAAAAATATGTACGCACACCAAAATGTATTAAGTTATTTTTAATATTTTGTACTTGAGATTAATTAGAAATGTCGCGGCAGACATGGCAGAAGATTCACGGACTTGCCCAAATTGCTTGTAGTACTGAAAATTACAATTATTTAATGCTTATATAGAGATGAAGTTGGGCAAATATGGAACTGGCGGGGAACATGGAATACTCCAGTTAAATAACTTGAGCTTGTGTGGCACTGCTATTCAACGATATCCAATCGAAACGTATTAGAGGGGCCCTCCAGTGCCCAGAGGTAGCAGTCGCATATGCTTTGAGGCAAATGACGCTTGAGCATTAGTGAGTCTTATTTAATTATAATCTAAAACGTTTGGTATTCCATATTACAAATTTCCTCTACAGTTCTTCATTATGAAGTCATTATACTTATTTTGATGTACTGAAAAAATCTACATTTAGAATGTGTATAGTAACTTAGGCCTTCACGGCCGGCGTCCATATCAAACATAATATTCTCCGTGCTTATAGGCCGTGGTCCAACCAAGATGTTTCAGGCTGACGTTTCGCCTGACATGTTTCAGGCTTCTTCAGAGTGAAAATTTTAAGACTAAGAGTGATAATTAAGATACAGTTTTTCACTCTGAAGAAACCTGAAACATCTCAGCCGAAACGTCAGCCAGAAACATCTTGGTTGGTCCACGGCCTATAAGCCCGGAAAATATTCTGTTTGGTATTTAGAATGTGGTTAGAAAATATTCCTTCTTTAGTCAACTTATAATAAGGGCCCCCAACAAGCTATTAATGTGTCAGAAACTCCTAACTTACACTAGCATATCGCTCTTGTATGATAAAAGTAATATCAATTTGGGAATTTTTTTTATCTTTAAACAACTTAGTGGTATCTTGCACCACCAAATAATGATGCCAATTGACTCGCTATACAAGATGCTGCTAAAATTTATTATTTTGGCTTAAAATATGCGATTAATCTTCAAAAGATAATGAAACACTATCTTTTGTATGCATCAAATCGGCAATACTTTGTTTTTGGCGCAACATGTCACCAAATTCTTTAGAGTGTTACCGGGTTCGAATATAGGGCCCAAGATGGAAGCATCACGTGGGTTTTCACTTGATGAGGGGACGCTGAGTGCATGTAGGCCATCAAGTGCAGACACAAGTAAAACAAAATTTGGATAACAAAAACTTCACTAAGCAAATCTTTATAGTGCATTTCATTTAATAACAACTTCTACTTGAATCAATATCAACCGAGGAATGCTTTTTTTTCTTCATAAATAAAAGTACTCGTTGTTTAGTTTCATTTTTGTCATAAGTTACATTTCTTTGTTCTTCAAAATTTCTTTTATCTTTGAAGTTTCATTCTTAAGGTTATCGTGAAGTCACCATAGAAGAAACAAAATGTCATCATCATTTAAATAGAGTAAACAGAGGAAATAACGATACGCAATAAAGAATTTGGATAATGAAGCGATGTTGTCATTTGCAACTCAAAATTACTCTGTGAAATGTACTGTGATTAAAGAGAAAGTCCATTACTAGAAAATGACGCATTGAGTGAAAGAAATACGTAAACTAAAGAAAGCGCTCGTGTGTGAGTGTTAAATGAGAGCGAGAAAATAGTAAAAATTATAAACTGCGAAAATTTGAGAAAATGAACAAAACTTGAAAATCCGATAACAGTATTAAGTGTGACGAACTGAGACGTTGTGTATGTATATACTTGTGTGTATGTGTACATATATGTATGAGAGAACTGCAAAAACTACCGATTGTAAGAAGGAAAAAAGCGATAAAATATGAACAATCGATAAGTATCTCAGAATGCTGATATGACATGTGAATTGAAAAAAGTTTTCGTGTGTGTGTGAGAGAGAGCTAGATAAAGAAAAGGAGAGAAGAAGAATTGAGAGAGAGGGAAGGGGAGAGAAGAGGAAGAGAAAGAAGGAAGAGATAAGAGGACGAGAGAGAGAGAGAGATGGGAGGGAAAGAGGAGAGAAGAGGAAGAGAGAGAGAGAAAGGGAGTGAAGGAGGAGAGGAGAAAGAGAGAAAGAGAGTGAAGGAGGTGAGAAGAGGAAGAGATGAGAGAGAAGGAAGGGAGGGAAGGAGGAGAGAAGGAGAAAAAAGGAAGAGAAAGGAGGAAGAGAGAGAGAGAGAATTTTTCATAAACTTATAAGAGTTAATTTTTTGACGGTTTATGAATGTGCAATTTTGACGAACAAATACGTGACATTTATTCCTTTTAAAACTTTAACGGTCGGATAATTTTCATTATGAAATAGACATGATTGTACATTCTTATCGCATACATTCTAAATCAGTTTTTCAATGAATGTAATTTCATACCTGTGGATTTTGTATCAACTGCGGAGACTGCAAAATTTAGTCCTTACATATTGATGAAGAAACTTAGTATCTACATTAAAGGGGCAGTAAAGAAAACGTATGTATGGCTAAAAATATGGTTTAATTTTAAAATTACATAAATGAGTTACTAGAAAATAGAATTTTTATCAACTGGTAGTAAGGAAGTTTAACTTGAAAAGCGCGTGATTGGAAATTGCAGTTTAGAATGGAGTGATAACATAAAAAAAACTTCTCTTAGATGGCGTTTGCCAAAAACAATGGGAACTTTTCACTACTGTTTGTTTCTTCCTTGAGTTTTGGCTGGCTACATTTAACTAATTTATAACTCTACTAGCTGCATCCCCCGCAGAAAATCTGCGGATTTAACCATTTTAAATTATTGAGAAATTAACCATTTTAAATTGTAAAAAAACACTTTAAATTCCAAAGGCTTAAGAAAACATCGCTTGGTATAGACAAACTAAGGTGTTGCCACTCCAAACAACCGAAAATTAAAAATTTAGTTAAGAACGAAAATACTTTTTAAGAAATAGAAATAAATTTGTTAAAGCCCTGTAAGTTACGATAGTAAATACAAATATTATGTTACTTTTCCATGCTAATCATTAAACAAATTTATGAAGATAGTTTTGCCATAGTTTGCTTTTTGCATGATGCCAGTATCGTACCGCAAAATTGAATCGTAACTGGTCCACGCTAAGTGAAATATATATATATATATATATATATATATATTATCCTTAGAAGAGCTTTGCTTTTTCTTTTTTGCTGAAGAAATCAAATATTTTAAAGTAAAGCTGATCCGAATTAATAAGTTCGTACTGTATTTTTTTGTTACTTATACTTAAGAATAATGGTATTAAGCACTTACTGATAAAATTCATTTAATAGTGAGCAGATCGAATTGCTATCAGAACTATTTCGTTTTAGCAAATTAATCCTTAAGCTCTTTAATGTGATCTGCACAGCTAGCGATCTTTTAAAATGTTGCAAAGAAGGCGGAATCTGCAGCGAGAATCTCGGAGTGCCCTAATATGATTAAGCAAATTGATATCGGAAATAATTGCTTCTCTGGTGTAAAAGAAACAAATACTTTTAGCTTAATTTGCAGAAACAAACACTGTAATAGATATTTGTTTCAAGCTTATTAGCTAAATGCGTTACGAGACTAAAGCTTTTCGGATGCATCCCTGCAAGCTTTTCATTTGAGATTGATTCAAGCGCAATCTGTTTGGGATTAGGTTAGTTGTTAATGGAGGTTTACTTTCAAAGGGAGGTTAAATCCTTCTTATTTTCTCAAGCGTAGCATTTAAGAAGCCATTTGGTAAAGAACCATTTGAAAGAACAGCTGAGATTTGTGAACAAAAAATGCAGAGTTAGACCTTAAGAACGTTGTTTTACCTTGGACAATAGATTCGATTTTCTTAGTATATGCAATGCGTGTATTAAATATCCAATGCAGAAATAATAATGTAATGCCTATTTGTCGTAAAGCTATTAATTAAAAAACATTTTTGCAACTGTTATAAAATCGCATCTGCATAGGAATTTTGAAAAAATTGAAATAATTTTTAATGTTTAATAATTAATGTTAAAAATTATTTTAATATTTTTGAATTAGTGTCATGCTTGAACGATTTTGAAACATTGAAACGATTTTTACATTGCAGCTCTCTTTTAGAACAATTTTTGAGCAAATTTTACTGAGTAGATCCAACAGTGAAGATTTACATTCTTAGAATTCCAACCCTAAGGTTGCATCTACGGCATCTAATTATTGAATGTAAAAATGAAAAAGAAGAAGTTTTAGCGCATACTGTAGTTGGTCATGTTTCTCATTTAATTGATTAGAATGATCACAAAATATGTGGATTTGCTACTGTATTACCTTATATGTATACATAGCCATTTTATGCAAGTTAATTTTGAGCATGATTTTTAATAATAATTTAATAGTTTATTTATTACGTACAATTCAATTCGTTTTTCATTATAGGAATGGATAGCGTAAATCCTCTTTCGCATATTTATAAAATTACAACATAGACTTCAACGTACGTTATAAATTTCAAGAAAAATATCGTAAGTTAGAAACGTATGAATGATATACATTAGTATTTCAACGAAAATAGTTAATATATATATTTTTTATTCTTATTTTCTACGTAAAATTTTAAGCTAACAATAGCATTCAAAATTACGGTTACTCAAAAGGTTTTGCTAGTTCATAAAAAGTTCGTTAAAATAGTTATAAAATGTGATATGATACATTACAATGAATCTTTGATTTTATTCCAAAGATTACAACAATCAACAGGTATTTTATGTTACATTACAAAAAACAACAAGATGACTTACGATTACCAAAAAAAAAAAAAAAAAAAACATGCTTGTGAGGTGTTTATTTTTGTTATTTTTAAATAACAATAAATTATCTTATACCATATTATTAATACAAAAATGCCTCCCACGGTCGATTGCAGAAAACAATTTGTAATTTGCTCTTTATTTCATTGTCCGAAGACTCATTTCCTATTTTAAAGAGTAACTTTTCAATATTTATTGAAAAGAACAAGAGTAGCATGTCTTTTGTTGTATTCGAAAGAGCAATAATATGTGTTGAACTATAATGAGTTTCGTTTCACATTGTAATTAGCAATGCGGATTCATATGTTTTGTTCAATAACACAATACGGGAAATTACTTGATATTTTAAAGTATATTTAAGTAAATTAAGTTATATTCAAAAAAGTAAGAACGTGTTTTAAATTGTATTAAAAGGAAATGAACTGTAATAATAATAAGGAATAGGTAAATAAAATAGAAACAAATAAATAAGAAAGTATTATGCTATTCCAAAAAATTTCAACGAATTATATTACAAAGTAGAAGAATGTTTTACGCGATATTCCTAAAGGAAGTAAAAAATATTAATTCATAGTGTAAAGTACAAGACGCCTAAAGCTACATTATGAAGAGCAAAATTTATATATATATATATATATATATATATATATAAATCAAATAAGAATGTCTGATGGGATGGATGGCGTTACAGTCAGATCAGATAGATTCTGCTGGACTACCAATTTTCATCTTCATTTTGTTGAACAAATTCTGATTGTAACACAGTAGAATTCTAAATGGTTATTTCACTTTTACAATCTGATTAGGAAAATATAGTTTCATTATTCGAATCAGATCCTAGAAACACAGCTCAACGATTATTAACTGATTTACCGACTAAACTAAAGTTACGAAAACCAAAAGCACCTTTTTGTAAATATATTATAGTTCATGATAAAGACGCACACAAACTCCTAAAAATTAAAGTTTAAACTATTCATATTTTTTAATAAAGTAATTTTAATTAACCACGAAGATATGATCAACTCCTCTTCAGCACAGTTTAAAGCTCGCTTGATGAAGTAAAAAAATCATAAATATCTACCACGAGGGATGAATTTTTATAAAATACTTCCTCGGTGCGGTGTTAAAGTATGTTATTATCGCGTCGAGTTTGATGGATTATCCAACTTTTGGCTGGTATCACATTTCGCTATCCTTCTTTGACGTCGATGACAAATGACTGTCGTCTGGGAAAAATTTGATACCCACCATTTGCCACGCTTGCTGTATTGAAATTGAATGGCGACGGAGTTTGGATTAGACCAATGTTTCACCAGAGGTCCTAACCCATAAGTCAGATAGGGATGACCAATTCCTTATAAATGAAATCCGCTGTGGGGAAGTCAGCGTCATATCAAGGATTCTGAAACCTTGATGCGTTTCTTAAAAGATGGCAGTTAAGAAACTTCATGTAATGAATAGAACATGCACACTCAAAAATCATTACAATTGTGCACTGAAGATGCTTAAAATATGCACTAATAATTTTTTAGAAAAACACTGTCACATCTGAATAAAAATTAATGACTGGCAATCTCAGCGTTTGCATTTTTAAGGCTATATTAAATCAGTTATTTACACAGAAAATGGTATGAACATAAATTATTTTCATCGCAATAAATCACAATATGTCGTTCAAGATTTTCTGTAGTTGGAAATTGCATTTTCTGATTTAGTACCATTTGTAAAGGTAAAAATGTGATTTAAACTAACTATTTTATTGAGTAGCATTTAAAATGTATGTAACTTTCTCCTGAGAACTACTCGTAAGAAGGGCTCTTGCCCTCCAGGTTTAGAAAGTTACCGATCTTTTGCAATTTAAAATGTCTTTTGTTTCTTTTCGAAAATGTAGTTGCCATTTTTGTATAATTCTCTCTCTCTCTTCTTTCCAGAGGTAGTACAACAAATTACATATATTTGTAGTCGAATCTCTTTCATAATCAAAAATCAAACGTCATGAATATACCTTTGTTGTTTCCTATTTTAAGCTATCTATACGCGAAAACCCGAATAGTTATTCTAAAAATAGAGTTATAATTTTGCAAATCAAAAAACTCCGTCACTCAGTACTTGTTTTTAATATTTCTTAAAATAAATAAATAAAAAAGCCTAAAAGCAAGTAACGAACATTATTATATAAATTCATTTTTAAAATTTGCGGTGTTTATGCAATCATATACATTAATGCCTTAAGGAGCAAAAATATGCAATTACGTGTGCACGTATACATTTGAATGTAGTCGTAGCTCTTGTAATAAATAAATATGCAGTTTAATATTGTACTTCCATTTAATGAAATTGCATATTACATTGAAGCGTTCGGTTAAATGCAAGACCATTAAGAAAGGATTGCGTCTATTTTCAGTTTTAGAGTTAGTTTTATCACTGATATCATTACAGATTGATAAATAACTCCAACTTCCCAACTTTAACCCTCTCGTGCATGGAAACCTCATATGAGGTTACCAAGAAAAAATAAATAAATAAATATTATTTCAACTTATTTTAATCCACAGTTGTAGAATAGTCCAGCATAATGATCAAGTAAACTTTTTAAAAGCAGCAAAAGATGGCTGCACGAGCTGAACAATTCAATTTTAGGACTTAAAAATAGCCATTTTGTTTCAGCACTGTAAGTCAAAAAGCGATACTTGTAGAAGGACTCGTTCTGCACTTACTTTGAAAATATCGAGTAAGTAAAATTATTTCCTTTTTTTCTGAATCATTTTGATTAAAATAGGTATAAAATTGTCGTATATTAGCAATTTTCTGATTAATTAAGGCTTTTTCTATTGAGAACCTCAAATGAGGTTACCATGTAGTTGTGGTAGCTAACAACTTCGGCTGCATGCAAACCTCATTTGAGGCTACCAGTACTGTGATTACCATCAATGCTTAGTCCTACAAAGGCACTATTTTCTAAATCAATGGTACTTTAAATATATAATTATAATAATAAATCATTGTTTATTGTCATACTTTTTGCAATTCATAAACATTGATTGTATGATTAATTATTTCACATTATTATTTATGTTTTGGTAGGTCATTTTTAAAAATTATACTTATAAATTATCACAAATACTTTCTTTTAGCCTTTGCACATTCTATGATGAATGATAGGTTGAGATATAAATATGGCAGACCAAAAAAACGGGTTCTGTCTCAAAAGGAAATGGAAGTAATTATGGATCAACCTTCTGATTCTGAAGATGATCTTTATGACAATGATGCTGAGATTGATTGCTTTCCAATTCAGAATAATGTGAGAGAGTCATCAAGTGATGGACAAAGATCTGAAACTGTAACAACAGAATCAGATAGTGATGAGGCTGGTAGTGACAAAAAAAAAAAAAAAAATTCAACTCTGCTACGAAAGCTGAAAAGAAAAAAAAGTTTGTAAAAAGAAACAGACGTTGGAGGGCTAACAAAGATAATGATTTCTCAAAAGAACCACCAGAATTTAAACCTGAAAAAGAAAAACAATTTTTTGGATAAACTCTTTTGGATTATTTTTACAGGCTGATTCCCGACTCTTACTTGGAAGAAATGTGCTTCCAAAGTAATTTATATGGAACGCAGAATGGGAAAGAAAATTTAAAAATTTCTCTTAGTGAAATGAAAGTGTTTCTCGGTATAAATTTAGTAATGACATATGTGAGGTACGCTAGACTTCGTCAGTATTGGAGTACGGTCGGAGACTTACGGCTAGGCATAGTAGCAAACTACATGTCTATAAGCAGATTTGAAACAATTAAACGTTATCTTCACTTTCAGGATAACACTAAGATCCCCGTAGATAACAAAGACCGCCTGATACGGTTGCGGCCTTTTTTAGATCTTCTACATAAAACTTTTCATGAAGCGAGAACTCCAGAAGAATCTCAATCAGTTGATGAAATAATGGTACCATTTAAAGGTCGTTCCAACCTAAAGCAGTATATAAAATCGAAACCCAAGCCATGGGGATTCAAAATATGGGTTCGTGCTGGAGTTTCTGGTTATGTTTATTGTTTTGAAATATTTCAAGGAGCAAATGGTAGTAGAAGTCCCCCATCTAAAGAATATGGTGCAGCTGGTGATGTAGTTTTGCAATTGAGCCATGATTTATCTGGGAGAAATCATAAATTGTACTGCGATAACTTATTTACTTCTATTCCCCTTATTGAAGAACTGAAAAAATCAAAAAATTTACTTTGTTGGTACAATTCGAGCCAATAGAATGCTAGGCGCAGATGAAAAGTTGAAGGATGCTAAATCTCTTCTGAAAGAAGGAAGGGGGTCAGTATCTGTGACTTCTTCTGGGGAAAATATAACTGTGACTCGATGGGTTGATAAAAGCATTGTGCATGTAGTTTCATCATTTGCTGGAGTGCAACCGATGGACAAAGCAAAGCGTTTTTCTCAGACAACCAAATCATTGATCGACATAGCAAGGCCAAATGCAGTACGCATTTACAATCTTCATATGGGAGGTGTCGATTTAATGGATTCCCTTGTGGCACTATATCGTCATTCTCAAAGAAATAAACGGTGGTATATGAGAATATTTTTTCATATGCTGAATGTTGCAGTAGTCAATGCTTGGCTACTTTGGAGAAAAGACGGAAAGGAAAAACATGATTTGCTAGAATTTAAAAGCAGCATAGCATCAAGCCTCATTTACACAGGGAGCTCAATGATACCAAAGAAAAAAGGTAGGCCGAGTAACAGTCCTTCTTCTACCTTCGAGTCGACGATAAAAAAAAGAAAATTATCAAATGTCGCAAAAGAGTTGCGGTTTGATAATGGTAACCACTACCCGAAGAAATCAGAAGGAAAATTTGCCTTAAAATGCAAGAATGGAAGCTGCAAAAGCAAAACGCGATACACTTGTGGCCGCTGTGATGTTTATTTATACCCTGAATGCTTTGAAGAGTTTCACGAAAAATAATTTTTTTCTTGAAGTGTACCCTTTGTTGCATATAAGCCTCATTTGAGATTGTGCCTGTAATTTCTTTAAAATTAAAAAAAAGAATAATTCTAATTTATTTCCTGTTTTCTGATTAATTCAAAGCTAAATTGTAAGTTTAAATATTTTTTTTGATAATTAGTTAATAATGCATGCATGAGAGGGTTAAATAGGGCAATTAACATCATCAAAGTACAAGTTGCTAATTATTGCACACACGTGTTTTGGGGCTACAAGGAATCTAATGCGAAAACATTTTAACATCAAGACTTTTATTTGAAAGAATTGTTAACTGTAAACAATAGCACATTTTCCTCCAAAATTTTCGTGAACATTTACTGACCTCATTTCATATTGTTCAAGCAATCATATATAGGACTTACCGAACGACTCAACCTTAAATCCTAATTATTTATTTTTCAAAAACAATAGTTTCCTTGGAGAAATGAGAGAAATGGTTCAGCATCAGTCGTGCATTACACAATAAAAGATTGTGGGCAAATTGTCAAATTAACTACTTGAAAGAACGGCGATGATATTGATTAAACGAGCCCTACTATTCGGTGAGAACCTATTTCTCTTATTATCGATCGAGGGAAACAATCGGAAACTTCAAGTTCTTGTAGTTAAGTGTTTTACCGTCTGAAAGATTGTGTCTTATCTTGTATTTTGTACTTGCTGAATTTTATCATTTGGAAATATTCTATTGTGCATTTTAATAAATTGGTTTTTGTTTTTATTTTCGTATTTGTTCACTTTTGTTTTTTAAAGCACTAACAGTTAGTTATCTTTTCAATCGCTATTGAGCATCAACTTTTGTCACAACGAATTTGAATTCAAGTGATTTTCAGACATTTATTCATAACTATCAATATGGCGATAAGCAAAGACAAAACAGTTAAGAACTATTTTCTCCTCTGTTTTTCAAGCGATTTTCCTACTTTTTTTGTTTAGTAGCTATTGACGAGTTTTAGTGATATCAACTAAAAAATATTGGAAACAGTTCATTATTAGTTAATTATTTCCCCTTTTGTTTTGTCAGGCAAGCCTCATTTATATTGTAATGTTATATTGCTTCAGATAGCAGATGGCAAAATGTCTTCGTTCAGTAAATTATTGGGCACTAAATATAAAACAAATAATTCTATATATAAATAGGCAAAGACAAAATAGTTAAGAACCATTTTCTCCTCTGTCTTTCAACCGATTTTCTTACTTTTTTTGTTTAGTAGCTATTGATGGAGCTTTAGTGATATCAATTTAAAAATATTCAGAACAGTAATGGAAACAGTAATTATTACTTAATTATTTCCCCTTTTGTTTTGTCAGGTAAGTCTCATTTATAATTGTAATGTTATATTGCTATAAGTAGCCGCGAGCAGAGTTGTTTGTATTATTTTCTGTAACAAACATGACAGTTATTCAACTTAAAAATTATCTAGATAACTTATAATTCAGATTAACTTATAAAACATTTTTTTTAATTTTTACAATCATAATTTTCTTTTTCTTTTTTTTACAATCACACTAAAAGGAAGAGCTTAAAATCATTTAAAATGTCTGCATTGAGTAAAACACCATCATGTGTGTGAAATAATGGTAATAAATCAATAAACACTTTTCGGGACTAAAGCACACTGCGCATCTTTCCGATTAGGAAGCATGATAATAAGTTCAGTAGAAATGTAAACGTTTTCTAAATGAACGATAAAATAATACGGTCCTCAAATTGTCACGGACTTTCGCTGGGGATGAAGTATTTTCGTTTGTTATGAGGAAAAGCTAAAGACGAAGAGAATTTAGAAGATGCAAAGGGAAATGTATTGCTTGCGGAAGAGTATTTAATGAGTATGGTGAGAAAATTGTGTGCATTTAAAAGGATATTTAATGAAAGTAAACGGAAATTCTGTGCATCGCGAAAGAATTATAGCTGAAAGAATATATATATTCTAACGAATACAGCATTATGAATATACTTTCGAGAAATGAAATTAAAAATGAAAGCAAACTAAGTGGAAAAATATTAACGTAAGATGAGATAAAGGGGCAAGAAATTTAACAAAGGTTAAAACAAGGTTAATCATCAAATATTTTAGCTTACTCTTTAAAGATTTATTTACATGATATGTATATACATTTTTTAAAAAGAATTTGGCAATAGCATTCCTTTGCTTTTATTTTTCAATCACGTCGGCTTAATGAAAAATAGGTAGTAAAAACACCTACTTTAAAAACTATAGCGACTTAAATGCAGTTTTAGCATGCATTTTAAATAGATACAGTCTAATGATTTAATACAAGCAAAAAGCTTTTAATTAAAAGCTTTTTTTGTTATAACATTTAAATGCTTGCCATCGTGTCCGCCATACTTCCTGATTTATGATCGAAAAAGCTTGAAATTTTACACGATTGATATTGGAGAAGTTATGAAGCTATTCAATAAAGGCTGGGGGGGGGGGGGGATAACCCGCTTTTTTTCAAAATTTCAAGTTCAGAGACATTAGTATTACTGTTAACACGAGATTTACCAGACCAGTCGTTTTGACTGCTTCGAAACTTCCATTTTTCATAATTTGTTACTAATTATTGTGCAACTTTCAATTGCATTGGCTTTTCCTTATACACGGTAAGTAGGACAAGTTAATGTGACTGAAAGTTTTATCATAATTAGTCGCAACTTCGTGTAAAATGAAAGTATAAAAAGGTGTGAAAACGGCCTGGTAAATATAGTGTTAAACACAGTTTCTGCAGTCGGGTCAAAATTATGAACGAAGCACGATATCCTTAGATAAAGGGGTAGATTCAACTGAAACGCGTTCTATCAAATCCAAAATAATCGAATTTTCAACTCGAATTCGATCATTTTCAAACTGATAGAATATTGCCATTCAACTTGTTTCCTGGACTTCGATCAAAACGCGTAGGGTTGCCATCGAATGATTTCCTGGCTCGGCGTATCGTCACATGACCAGAACTTTAAGCTGAACCAATAAAAAAATTGAATGAGAAAGCTAAGCTATTTTAACTAACATTATCTGTTGATGTTTTGTTTATTGTTTTGGTTTGATCCGTTTGTTTCGCTATGCTGTTCCCTGTGTTGTGCCGATTGTTTATCTAGAATGAGTAATGAAACAAATATATTAGTAGATATTATCAAAAAAAAAACCTCGGGACCAAATGAGGGGGGAGGGGGAGATCGTAACATCGACAAGTGCCTTTGTCACTCTGGCAATTTTCCACCATACTGATGATTATAATATGTAGTGAATATTCCTGAGGTAATAAATAGTTTGCATTCTTACGGAATTGTATGTTCCTAAAGGATAATCTGTACCTTTCTTTGCTTATTAAATGCTTTCAATTCTATTTCATATTTCCTCCCAGTAGTCAGTTTTTACGAATGGCAAATAGCAGCAGGCTAGAAAATAACTTTATCACACATTTAGAATAATTTTATTAAAAAAAATGTAAGCTATTAAAACATAGGCAAAGAAAAAAAATACGCCTGCAGACGATTTAATGACTTTATGTTTTTTCAATGACAAATTCACATTGTTTTCCTTTTTTCTTGTCTTTTTTAGCCTGACGTTTTGTGTGCCAGTAGTTCCTTCCTGCTTATCGCATAAAAATAAAAATGTTTCTCGATCTAAGCGATATTGTTGCATAAACTTCTGTTCGCTCAAATTTTAATGGATTGCTTCGGATTTGCAAATATCATGAAACTCTTTGCATTCTGCGACTTCTGATCGCCAAAATGGCAGCTATTACCGTAAAAAAATCAATCGAATCGTAAAAATGATCGAATGAAAGCAATCGTGTTGGTCACATGGTTAAAAATGATCGCCACGTTTCAGTTGAATCGGAATTGTATGATTTTGATCGAAGCATTCGATTGAAAACTGCAAAATGATCGAAAAGCGTTTCAATTGAATCCGTGCCTAATATGTCGTAAACAATTTTGAAAACTGCTTTTGAAATTTTTCGTCACTCATTAGTTGGGCGTTTTCAAAAGTCATTTGAATAGAAAACCCGAACATGCTAATTTTCTAAGCAGTCAATGGATAAAAACTAGGTTATTGATTAATACACATTCCTTGGGAAATTTCATGACCGTAAAGTTGGATTTGAACCGAATGTGATGGCAACAAAAATTCTATCATACATTTCCGCACTGCTATCAACATTTCGTCTTTACACAAAGCGCACTGGCGAAATATCTTTCGGTACGACGGTTATTTTGTTGCTGTTGCTTCGGTGTGAAGCCAATGCAGACAATGTATGCGTATGCATACATTTTCTACATGACACATAACTTAAAATATAAATTTAAATGTGCCACATATACTTTTTTTTATTATTTGCGCGTACGAGGGAAAAATATTTTTTACTGATAATTTTACTGCAAAACGTGCCCATGGAAGGAAAATTTTGAATGTAAAAATACATCAATAAATGTGGGAGGGAAGTAAGAAAGCGAAGAACACCATACAGCTTCTACGACATTTCTATACACTCTTAGATTTACCTTAGCAACAAATGACTAACCTGAATATGAAAAAAATAAAGAAAGAAAGGAAAAACATCTCACTTTTTGCAATATTTATACCCGACACTTCTGGGCATTTAAAAATGCAATGCTCGTGCTTCTGTATTAAAAGATTTTCAGGAACTCCGATGTTCTTCGAAGAAGAAAAGTATGTACGAATATAAAATGTAAATTAGATTCTGAAAATGTATCTAAAGTATATTTCTGCTAGTTTTTTTTTGCTGCAATATTTCTTATTCCTACATTTGTTTAAGTCAGTACGTTGTAGGACTAAACTTTTGAATATTGGAAGGACAGGTTTTCTCATATAGATACACATGCTGACATGCATGAAAAAGCATCAAAATTTGATATTAATCATATTCGTTGCATTTTACACTGATAAGGTATTTTATTTGTTATTATAAATTTGGATTTTAAAAAGAGTTTTTATAAGATATGTTACTTATTTTTAAATCGTAAACTTTTTTTAGTGAATTACTTATAAAATTTATGATATTCGTATTATTTTACTTTTCATAAAATTGAAAGATTTATGAGAAGACAATTTAAGTTCTATTTTTGATACTGTGCTTAAGACGTTAAATTAATTAACTTTTTTTTTCAGGAACCTGTTCTATCTATGACCAAGCACAGAATCGAAGTGGGCAGTGAAGCTTCTCCATAATCTTATTGTCGTATGGAAGATGAATGCCCTTTTGTAGCTTAATTTAAATGGAATCTCATGTAAGTACAGAGACTCTTATTAGATTATTTTATGATTTATGCTTTTAGGTAATTCCTAGTAACTTGAAGAATTAATGAAGGTTAAAAATTGCGCATAGTGATTGTTATATATTTATACATATATACTATCTGCCCCCACACGGCGTTGCCCGCGCTGAATTTTAAAACCTTCGCCTACTTGCTAAGAGTATAAAAAATGTCGTCTGCTACGATGTTCTTGATGAGAATGTAAAAAAACGTCGTCTGACGCGCTGTTCTAGCAAAGAATATAAAAAGCGTCTCATGCGGCGCTGTCCTAGCTAAGAGTATAAAAAATATCGCCTGCCGCATGAAGCATGTAGAGCTTGAAACGTCGTCTGTCTACTTGTAAAAAAAAATAATAGACATGGAAAACTTGGGAACAATTCCGTCAGTAGGGTCAGATTTGTCACCAAAGGTTAATTGAAACTCAGATTGTAGCACGGCGTTATTTTTCATTTGGAATGAGTCTTGGCGATGATCTTAGACTGATTGCAAGAATGCAATTGCAATATCCAGGCCAGATTAAACTCGAGTCCGTTTTCGAACCCTTCGCAAAATTCAAATTAATTAAAACGGATCCTTCACAAAATTCAAATCAATCAAAACGGACCCTTCACAAAATTCAAATCAATCAAACGGGAACCTTCACAAAATTCAAATCAAACAAACCGGAACCTTCACAAAATTCCAAGCTTCCAAATCGTACTTTTCACACCAATATTTATTATAAAAGCGGCAAATAATAAAATTTTTCATCACTATATGTTTAAATATTCAATTTTCACAAAAATCTCTTTAAAATTTACAAACCGAATCCTGTTAAAAAAAGCTGGATCGACTCCTGATATCATATTAATTTTATTTTCCGGTCATGTTGAACTGTTGTTCGCTAACAGAAAAATAAGTTTCATAATAAAATGATGCTTCTCTAGCGGTACCCGCATGATTATGCACGCGTTAAGCGTTTAGTAAACGTCGTCGGCGGCTTAGTCTATGCAAAGATGCGTAAAAAACGTCGGCATTGCCAGCATTAAGAGATTAAAAAAACGTCGTTTGACTATAATTAAATGATGCTGTAAACCATACCTAAAAAACGTATGCACAATTTCGTTAGTATGTTCCGATTAATAGCCAATGACTGATTAAAAAAGTCTAATTGTAGCGTGTCGTCATTCGCTACGTTATTTGAAATCTAGAATAAACCATACGCATTCCTTTTCCTGACGATACTTATTTGAATGTTATTGCTAAATCAAGTAAATCGTTAAATCGGAGAGACAAAACTTTCATCAAGATCAATCTCCAATTTAAATCCTATTGCTAATTTGAGAAAAACTTTAAATCAAAGATATGCTCTATTATTGTTTTTCCACTGATGACATTTGTAACTGATATCTCTCTATTTTGAAAAATGAGTTTTATATTGAAATTGAGTTAACACTATTCCCCCGGAGCTGAGGAAGCTGCTAATTATTATTTTGGGATCAAGGAAACCCTTAAGAAGTCGAAAAAAAAAACTTATAACTGGTGTCCTTATTGACTTAGAAACTTTGAGCAAATTTCATTTTGCGCAGAAAAATCAGCGCTTTTACTTGATATATTATATTAATATGTGCAACGTTCTTTCACCACCATATTGGGGAATTTATGTGGAAATCTGGGTAAAATTGGAATAAAAAATTAACTACCCATCGGATTTTTTTCTAACCTAGCCTATGTCCTAAGTCGGAATAAATCCAGCAAAATGAAAAAAAAAATTCTTCAAATTCGGTTGTGTAGTTTCGGAGTTCATTGCGGTCAAACACTCTGACAGGGAATTCATACATTTATAAATAATATACAGTAAAGTTTATAATAATTTAACTTTGTGCTGGTAAACAGTATTAGAAATATAATTTCACGTTAATTTAAGAACATACACCATTTTTTTAAACTTATAAACAAGAGAAATTAAAAAGAAGTTCATGAAAAAAAAAAAAAACGCACGTTGAGTGTTACTTAAGTCATGGCTGCCTGCGATCATATAGCGGCTGTCCAAAGGGGGGAAAAAGTGCGTGCAAGCAGAACTTACATTTTCTGCCACTTCAGTCAATTGGCGCTGTTAGCATGTACTTAAAAGCGATGATTTAATGGTCTAACCATAGCAATATCATCGTGTTAAAGGCTTGAATTTCGAGACAGATAGACATTTAAGTGTTCAGGGCAAAAATAACTATCAAAATACGTTGCAGGGTTATGTATTTGCCATAAAACATTTTTAATACAGAGGAAAAAAAAAAAAAGATCGTTTTTTTGGTAGTAACACATGCAGACTTTAAAGCTGCTCGTTAAGATACAACTTTTCTTACATACGTATACTTTTATATATAATGAACACAGAGAAAATTTTCTTCGCAATTGGCTGATCATATTATGCTTTGAGATTAATTTTTATTTTGAACGACAATAATTGCGCATAATTTTATGAAATACATTTATCTTCTCATATTGTGTAGCACAATTAAATTGGCTAGCAGGTTTTTGCAAGCAGGTTATTGAATAGTCTTTAAATGGTTATTAGTTACTAATTTATTAAGCAATTTTCAATATATTCATATTAATACTAATAAATAACAGCAGTTAAAAGAAAAATGACATAGGTTATGATTAATAAAGTTATTTTAAATATATGTGTTAATTGAATTATTTCAATTCAGTTTATTGTAAATTTAATTATTTCAGGAAAGTGGAACAGTTAGGTTGTGCAGTGACGTAACAAATAAAGATGAGTTGAACAATTATGTAATTAAGTAAATGATTAATGCAACAATTTTTTATTGTTATTGGCAGACTAATAGCATAATACCAATAACTAATATTGCATTGTATAGTATAGATGACTTCAATTAACTTCAACAGATGGATTATCATATAAGAGTGGCGACTTTTTTTTTTTTTGCTGGTCTCACCTAAAGCAATTACACTAGTTAAATATTTAGAATAAAATCTTAAAATATTAAGTAAGAAAGGTCAAAGATTATGCCTTTGTAAAATAAAACGCTTCAATAAAATAAACAATCAAGGGGAAATATTTTCAAATACTATTACAATTAAGTACAATAAATGAGAAATTAAAAATAATTACTTAAAGCGCTTCATTATATGCAGTTAGGAGTTATCAAGATTATTTTTAAAACTTGTAACTGACAATACATGGGTGCCAACCCCCTAAGCAAGATGGTGCATATTAATAGGTGCGAAGTCCCCAAAAAAGACAACCCTCCAAAAGGGCTAAAACTCCATGAAAGCATGCCTCCCTGTCCAGGGGGTGTAAAAATTTCATAAAAAAATTTAATGGCACAGTCTACGGGATGAGCTTCCCTCGCGGACACCCCTGGAAAAGAGCAATTTTTCTTTAAATTTCCCTTTAAACATTTTTATTTAGATGACATACTCCTTCATAGCAAAGCAATGAGTATTCCCAGTCGGGGGGGGGGGGGGGGGGGAGGCTTTCCCACCAAAAGCTTTCGGATTCTCTGATTTTCTGCAACCTGATTTTCCTTAAATCCTTTCTTAAATTAATTTTTCCCCACTTTTAAATTAGAAATCAGAAGTATGCTTTAGGGGTGATTCATAAATGATGTCAAGCTTCGAGGGGGGAGGGGGGTTCGTGGAATTGGGACAAGGGGAGGCAGGGGGTAATAAGAAGTGTGACATCAGGCGTATACAACTTAGCGTGACATGTGACAAAGGGGGGAAGGGGGTCCGTTGAATTGTGACATTTTGTGACAAAGGGGGGAGGGGGTTAAATATATCGGAAAAGAGCGTGACATCATTTATGAGCGGTCCCTTAGATAGTTTATTTACTTTTCTATGTTTTAAGACTCTATGATGTAAAAAATGGGTGTACTCATGAACGCGTGGAGAATTAACAACAAATCTTAGTGGGAAGTAGACCTTCCTTTTAGATATTTCAATTGTAACCCCTGTTCACGTAGCGCGAATTTAATTTTAAAAAGGTAAGTAAAAGGTAATTACTAGATTTATAATATAGATTCTCTCTCACTCATTCCACTTTTAACTTTATCATTCTATACAAGCATAAGAAATTCAAACTTCTCAGAACAAAAAAAAAAATATTCAAAAGTATAATCTAGACATAATATGAAGTTCAAAGTTTACTTTTAAGTGGATAAAACTTAATGAGCGGACCAACGTTTTTATAGCGCAAGTTGCAAAAAGTATTCCATACACATACATGTTTTGGAATTAAAAGGAACCCCTTTATCAATGCGTAAAGATTTGATCTAAAAAATGTAAGTAATCCAAGTGAGTGTAAATCACTCGAATTACTTGCATCCAGATGCATACAACTCTATTCATTGATAAAAGGATTCCTCTTGTCCCGAAATATGTTTTCGAAGTTTGGGCTATAATGAGGTTTGTTTTCTTATTAATAATCTGAAGTACAAATAAATGAAACCAATGCATTAAGAAATAAAACCAGTAAAGTTTGAGACATAAGGGGAAATGCAAAGGTCAGCCTTCACTGGTTAAAAATATCATCTAAAGCAGGGGTCTCCAAACTTTCCAGCCTTAGGGCCATATTGATTACCCTACAACATAATTATTCAACATAAAAATAGATTACTTCAGTAAACTTAATTTAATTTGCTATAAAAAATAAATATTTTTCTCTAGAAGGAGTTTTCTTTCAAGTATGCTAGCTCTCCGCGGGCCGGACAAAAATCTGTCCGCGGGCCGGATGTGGCCCTCGGGCCGTAGTTTGGAGACCCCTGATCTAAAGCATCAATTCTATTGCATAATACATCAATTTCTAGTTGTAGATTAATTGAATAGGTGACATGGAGTGAAAACACAATTAAAATATATGCATATAAACCAAACGCGAATTTAGTAAATCCTTAAAATTATAAAATTTATGCATTCACAAATTTAATGCTTAGAAAAAACACTGAATTGCTTTCTGTCGTTTTGATTTCATTTGCGATGAAAAATTTCTTTAAAATAAATATATATATGTTAGACACAATTAAACAGCGGGAGACATATTTCCGATCAGTAATGCATAAACTAAAAATTTACCAAAAAGAAATCTTCATGATGCATGCTGCAAAATCGACAAAAACAATGCTTTCGTAATGTACTTCCATACAAAACTAGTACATGCTTGCAGCGCACCAGTGAGGAAAAAAATAACTATCGTTTGAACGCTTATTCCTTTGTTCTGGCGCCGCGTCTGGACAGCCGCTATATGATTGCAGGCAGCCATGCTCGAGTTCGTCTGGCTAAGTGTTAGAAATACTCCTACTCACAGTTTCATCTACAGGCAGGGTGCACTTCAAGATCATTTTGGTACTTATTAAGTAAAAAAGATTCAATTAAAAAATTTAAAATCCCATAATTTATGCTTCTTAGTTAGTTAAAACTGATGCCAGTTAAGTATTGTCAAATTAATTTATTGACAACATTTATCCGCTGTTAAAAAATTATTCTATCATATTTAGTTTAAGATACTTCGCATGTTTTTTCAAATTATTCCCAAATGAACCCATTTATATGCTTAACATGTGATTTGTAAAAGGTAACATTACCAATCAGATGGATGTAATGTACACAATGCGTTATCTCTCATTAGTACCACATACGCCAACTCGCCCTTTTCGGTAGGAGAGATTGCACAGAGCATTTTTCAACTCATTCGTTTCTACAAAAAATTGTAAGTGTGTGCACAGTTACTCAAGGTTCAACTTACTGAAAACGTTTAATTAAAAAGTATTTTGCAATACTCGCGTCACCATGAAAATATCAGGAACAATAATGAAAATTCAACCTTTTACATTGGGAAAACAAACTGTAAAAATGAGTGTATATAATAGACGTGAAAAAGAATAAACTTATGAATTCAACTAGACAGTATGTTGTTGTTATTGTACAACTACCTGGAGTCACGGTGCGTTCACACTTCTCCCTTCCCGCCTAAAATTCAAGTGCACCATTTATCCGACTGCGCCATCTCTCCATTATTCATAAAATAATTTTTTGTTCAATTTCTGTATTTATAATTTTTTTAGTAATTACTTTTCCAGAAGATTTAAAAAAATATCTTTTGTTATTCATATCAGTTATCTTAAAGCTAACAATTGACTTTTTTCGAAAGTGAAAAAATGACGCGAATAATGCTTGTCAAACTAAACTTGTGTTCACTGAGGCATTTTTTGTTCGTACTTTATTTTTCATTTTGGTGAAATTTGGCATTAAAATTGAATTATTCATTAAATTTTCCCATTTTTCATTCAAAAAATTCGAAACAGTTTTAGATAAGGAAACCTAAAATTTCGGAGCCTCAAAACATGGAGAGGGGGGGAGGATGTCAAAGATATTTTTAAAATATGAATAGGACAATACATTATATAATAAAAATATTTATTTTGTAAGTTAAGTTTTGATAATGAATGTAGTTATAATGCGTATTAAACAACAAGTTTACGTTAAAAGTCATTATTGAAAGTATTAGACAGTATCATCTTGATTTTTTTAAAAATTCCTATTTGTTCTAACAATGTCTTACATTATAATTACTTACGACATTTTACTGAGAAATGTAACAAGTAACATTTGATGCTTATCATTACGATAGTTTAAAAGTTTTTATGGCGAGCAATATATTCAGAATATTTTTAAATACAAACAGTTCCATTAAATTCATTCTTATAAATTTTGATAATTATGGACCAATACCGCATCCAATGATTTCCTTTTTACCAGAGTTTAGTGAATCAGTACACCAACGAATTTATTTATCGCGGCATTTTGCGAAAGAACAGGTAACCTTCGATTTAACAATATTCAATTTTATGATTTCCTCAAATTTGAGATAGTTTTAAAATTTCTGAATGGGCTTTAAGACGTTCCTCGATTTAACGATATACTTAATTTAACGATAGCATTTACCAATTATTAAACCATTGACAATCCCTGAATCAGGGTTATACTACCCTGTATATGTCTATCTATCTATGCTTTTGTGACGATACCGATATATATTTTATTTTATAGGAATGGGCACAAAAGAAGAATGGGAAGATAATGTAGTAATCATCGCATCTGACATTTTCGGTTTATCAATTATACAAACAATTCAGATGAAATAAGGAATATTTAGCTGCATTATAAAGAGAAGAGAAACATTTTACACGCACTTCTTTTAAATGAGTTGGACTGGAAAATGACAATATGGTGTGTTTTATGGATTCGTAAGATAACAGTAGATAAATGAATTTATTTCGAAAAACGTCATCAGCCTAAAGTAAAAAAATGAATGTGTCTAACCTAACTATTCCACCAAACTACATATCTGATTTGGATTGGGAATGCTACTACGCCTCAAACGAAAGTGACTCCAATATGACAGGTTGTATGTTCAATAATGCTGATGATTTTGGTGGTCACAAAGACCCTGCTTACTACTCTCTGAAATACCAAATAGTAGGCACTCTCTTTCAAGGAATAGTGCTGATGGTTGGAATACTTGGCAACATAATGGTAGTAATTGTGGTTACCCGTACTCGAAGCATGCATACGCCAACAAACTGTTACTTAGTCAGTCTGTCCATTGCCGATTTTATGACCCTGCTGGCTTCTGTACCAAACGAAATACTTGCCTACTATCTGCTGGGGGACGAGTGGATATGGGGAAGGGTTGGATGTGCCCTCTTCATATATCTGCAATATCTGGGCATCAATGTATCATCGTTATCCATAACAGCTTTCACAGTGGAGCGATATATCGCGATTTGCCACCCGATGCGGGCTCAGATAGTTTGCACAGTGAGTCGAGCGAAGAAGATCATTGTGGGAGCGTGGATATTTGCCTGTCTCTATTGTTCCCCCTGGCTGTTTCTGACCACGATAAAACCATTAGAATACAAAGGCATGGAAGTTCGAGAAACATGTACTTTTGCATTGTCCCGGGAAAACTATTTGGGTTTCTTCTTCACAGATTTGGTTCTGTTCTACATTTTACCGCTGCTACTGTCGATGGTGTTGTACGGGCTGATTGCAAGGGTTCTCTTTTCGAGAGATATACAGAAGTCTGGATCGGATGGAAATGCTAATGGAATGGTTTGTCCACACGAATCTAAGAAGTCTTGTTCTAATAATGGAACTAGTGCCAGAGCACAAGTAAGTAGACAGTTATTTTAATGGATTATCTTGCAGAAATGCATGGGAAATATAATCTGTGTTTCGTTTTAATAGATACTTTTCCCGTTGTGTTAGGGTTAAAAATGAGCATTTTACTTGTATTTTATGTAGTTTTTGTTTGAAAAAAAAATCATTTCCTTTGTCATGATTTGATGCAGTACTTATTTTTAAAATTTTCGCAAAAGGAAAAAAATTCCCTTGTGTGATAAAAACTTTTAGACGAAAATTTTCAGTTAGTACAACTGCTGATCTTTCCGAAACGAAAGGTTGAACAAATAAATAAATAAAAAAATTTAAAACATGATGGACGAATGTGGTGTTTCCAATGGTAGTGACATTAAATTGGCCTTACATTTTGCTGCTTAAATATTTATCAATGTCAGTTTCCTTTCAAATAAAAGTTTTCTCAATTGAAAAAAAAAGTTTCAATCACTATTTTTGCTTTTCACACTTTTAGAAATTCAGAGGATTGATAGTGGGGCTTGATAGATGCCACGGACCGTGCTAAGTACATTGAAAAAGGTTTTTGTTTGCCAACATAAAATATTTTTCTATAAAAGTAATATTAAATTATGTCATTGCGTAAAAGTTTCGGTGAAATCTTTATTTCTGATTATGCAAAGTCTTTAGTTCAAGAAAATGATTTTTTAAACTATTCGAAGAAGTTTCGTTACTTAATGGAAAAGCGTATATAAGAACAAATGCAAACGATAAAAATTCAAAACTATTTCCCAAGTGAGGGCGATGATTTAAATGCACTAATTGACTCAAGATGTTTCTTACCATTGTTAAAATGTAGCAGCCAGTAATTGTGGAAATTTCGGAAAGAAGGGAATATTTTCATTCGCTTAATGTGTTTACTGAAAACAATTCCTTAATGGCATAATTCTATTTTATCGCTGGAAGCATTTCTGAACGTTTCACATTTTCATCTCCCGGCTTTAATGAATACAATTAATTGTACATAATTTCGGCAAAAGATTCTTACTATCATCAAAAAAGCTGAATAAACTGAGATGACCTTCAGAAAATTTATGTCAGGGATTAAAACGCATTTCCATTAATAATTTGCTGGGCTCTTCTAAAATTATATTTTTCCAGAAGCTTCCAAATGATAACGGGAGAATGTGGGGCAACGCGAAATGTTAAAATATTTATTCTGTTTATAGCGCAACCTATTTGATAACATTTTGCATATGCTATTTGACATGTTGTTGATTTCAGTCAAAGCATAATAGCCTCTAAAGATCAAGGCGCATTATAATACAAGCTTTCAAAATTAGATATTAACATTAAAATTTTCATTTTTATGTAAAAAATACTAACTAAAAGGAAAAATAATGTTTTAACTGAAGTTATATCATAAAATACAAAGTTCTCTTTTTAGGTACTCATATTTTCAAAAGAAATTTCCAATTTGTTTATTTTGAAAAAAGCGTAATTTTTCTTAACTATTTCACTTTGCACTACATTTTGCTACTTAAAATGTAACCATTATTCTCCAGTGGTTTCATTCAGTGTACGTAAACATGGAACTTAATATTCAGTATTCATTCATAGCTATGTAATTAAAACTAATGCCAAATAATGTATGGATAGTTACCAAAAAGTATACGGGTTTAACTATCTTATATGGCTTAAAACTAGTTTTAGTATCGTTATATGCGTTTTTGTTGACATAACTTTACACGTAACATTAATATCAAATTCTAATGGCTTTTAATCCTAATTTCAAGGATCAGAATCAGATTACGCCGTTTTTATCTTAAAATACTTTCCAGCTCCACTGACACAACCAGTATTTCATCCTGGGCGGTAGGGGAGGGATTGGTGCAAAAAAGTGTGTATATTAGCATACTTTAATCGGTAATAGTACTTAAAAATAAGAGAAAACTAATTCTGGTTCGGGGGGGTGGGGGGTGATCACTAAAATCGCGCTCCTTGAAGAGCTCCACTCTTTGGAATTGTTGAAAATAATGCAAGAAGGTTTTCAAAGAAATTCTTTACCGACGTTAGATTTATTTTCCGAAAAAAAAAATCAGTGATATACACAAACTACATTACCGCAAAGCTAAATTTTCAGCTATTAACCCTTTAAAGCACAAGTTTTTTTTTTTTGAAAAACTGGAAAAAAATGATCGAGTTGATCGAGAAAATGAGTATATAGGTATAGTATAAATTGTTTTTATCAATTTCAGTTGTAGGGGTGAATAGAGAGGAGGTTAGGTAAAAGTTATATAAAAAAGTATTATACAAACAAAGTGCAAACGGATCTAAGACGGTCATTAGCAATAAAATAACGCGAGATACAAGATCGCCCGTGTGAGACACGGGAATGTACAAATTTGCTGGGCACATTCGCCCGTGTCTGACACGGGCGAAATGCATTAAGGAGTTAAAACGGGAAAGCAGAGTGAAATAATTTAAATTTGATCCCATTCAAAAGACAATTATATTGACAAATAAAAAAACAAAACATCTTTACTGACAAGACTGCATTCGATTTAGTATTCTTCTGTTAATTCTGTCGGTCATCCCAAACTTTTAAGGATAAGCACTTAAAAATCTTCCCGAATATTTTCGCGAATACCATTTGAAGGATTACACAACCACGCACACGAACAACTTCATTGTCTTGGTGTAAAAAATTACGATCCAACTTTTAAACTTACTTTAAACTCTTTCAAATGCTTCAAACCTTTTAAACTTTACCTCACACTCCAATAATCAAGATCACATTCCTGCATAAGAGAAGGAAACATTTTTTTATGTAAGCTTTTTTTAAGAATCATGAATGTTCACTACGTCATGCGTCATTGCGTAATTCTTTTTAGGGTTTATATAGATACTAATCACTTGATAATGATGATACTTAATCACTGATAAATAGATCCTAGCTCAATGCTGTAGCTAAAATAAATTTCACTTTGGGTTTAACATTTCCAAAATTCGTGAGTCATATTTTTGGCTAAAGAAACTTGAGTTCATACTACTAAAGTTCTTAACTCATAAAACCCTTCAGCTTAAAAGAAAGATTAGTGTTATTGTTTACATATTAACTCATTTTATAGATAAAATTTCGCAAGACACACTTTTAGAATCTGATTTTGATGTAGTCTGATGCTTTTTATTTCTAAAGAAATGATTTTGTTCTTCTTAGATTTTTGATTTTCAGAAATAACATTTTTATCATAGCTGGTGAGCATTTATTAATTTATATCATAGTATACTGTATTCTATATTTATTGTGACTTGTAGCTGAGGAATTCGTTTTCTGTGGTTGACGTTCTTCTTTAATATTTCAATTTTATAAAACCTTTTTGTAAGTTTTCTAAAATCGCAGATTAATTCCATATGTAACAGACATGGCAAAACGCAAATTTCATGTTTCACTTGAGGCACTAAAATGAAACACGAGGTGAGGTACTTAAGGTGAGTCGTGTTGCATTAAAATAATTTAATGTATTCTAGTTCGCTTACACATCTTAACGCCTAATATGAAAATAGTGGGAGAATTTCAGTCTCAGAAATAAAATGTTTATTCCTTAAATGGTGTGCGTTAATTCGTTAGTTTTATTTTATGTTATTTTATTTATTTGTTTATTGTGATTTGTAGAGCTGAGAAATTCTGTAGCTGTGGTTGAAGTCGTCCTTTAATGCTGCAATTTTCTAAAAATGTTTTGTAATTTTTTAAGAAACACAGATTATTTCCATATGTGAAAGACTGACAAAATGTAAATTTCGTGTTTCACTTGAGGCACTAAAATGGAACACGAGGTGAGGTACTTAAGGTAAGTCGTGTTGCATTAAAATAATTTAATGAATTCTAGTTCGCTTACACATCTTAACGCCTAATATGAAAATGGTAGGAGAATTATAGTTTCAAAATGTTTAAGAATTAGGTAAAAACATACCGTGACAGACATATCCAATTTTTTGCCATGACTGTTACGCCTTGTGTTTAAGTAATAATTCAAAATATTTATTTTTATGACTAAAATTCTTCCACTGTATTTATAGTATTCATACAATTGTGTGAACGCGCTAAAATTTATTAAGTTATTTTAATATTTAGTATGAGACAAAAAAAGTGTCATGACAAAAACATAAGGTTTAACATTAAAGAAAATCAGACTATCCTCTTTTAAAATGTGACAAACAGTTTGCTGTGGCACTTCAAATTTCTTAAAATGTTGTACACTGAGATGTTTTCTAGACAAAAGATCATCAAAAATATAATTTTCCACTCCAAATTCGACAAAGAAAATTTTGGTGTTCATGACAACCGGTCATTTGGATATGTCAAAAAAAATCCATTCAACTTTACAAATAAAAAAAAATAGATAAACAACATGTTATAAAACCAAATGAAGTAAACTAAACGCAAAAGATTTTAAACATTTACAGTTATCAACAGAATTCATAGGGGAATCCAATGCTTGTTCCGAATCAATCCTACTGTACACATCATACTAGGAGACAATAAAGTGCCGCTAGCTCCAGTGTCAAATACAATACTGGAAGAAATTTAAATACATAAATGTCGAGAGTTTGGTTTCGTATATTTAACATAACAGGTTTTCTTTTAACTGGTAGCTATTATTTAATGAATGATGACAAATCAAATTAAATAACAAATTTAATAACATACTTCTTTTTACTCCAATATCAATGGAATAAAAGGAAGAAAAAAATAGAAAAGAACTTTAAGAAAAACTAATCAGAAATTAGTGTAAAATTCAATGTAAGAATTTCAGCCGTAAAGTGTTTTGAAAAAATCTGATGCACAAAAAATGTCAGAATATTTAATTGAAAACAGATGTCATTATGGTGTTCGAAAACTTATAATAAATAACTCTATAGGAAAACAGAAGAAATAATCCTTCGTACCAACCTGCTTGATCGTATAACTTTCTAGTATAAAATAAAATTCTGCATAGTCCTGAGCGTTGCAGTTTTGAAATAAAGCACTAAGCATTCAATAAGTGACAAGTATTGGAGAATAACTTTGGGAAAACCAGAAGACGCTATTGATTAAAAATGTGATATTTTTATATTTAACGAATACAAGACTAAATTCTGACGTGCAATGAAATGATCTTTACGTGTAGTATATCTAATCTGGAATAAAAGGTTCAAAATTCTCATGGGAAATTGCGAAACAGACATTATAGGATAAAATTAGTTGCTTTTAGTTGAGGAAAATGTATAAAAGGTAGTTTTTTCCCCGCTCATCTTTTTAGAAACTTTTTCGTGTACCCCCTCCCCCGCGCTTTGCTTGTTTTTGTATTTCACGACATCTTTTATTCATTCGTTTCTTTTATTTTGGGCGCGTTTTGTTCGCCGAAAACGACTTAGAACCAGTTCGATACAACTATAAAATTTGAAACAGAAAAATACCTGAAATCAGCGTTTAACGATTGTACACTTCTGTAGAAGAAAAAAAATATATGTATGTATATATATATATATATATATATATATCTAACATGACGGTGGGGTGAAAATCAAACAGATCGAAAACAGTCTCTTTTCTTCAAGTCTTTAATTTAACCAGAAATGACAATATAACTACAATTTTGTTATTCAGTATAGACATTAAACAATCCTTTCTTGACATTTTGACGTACGTTGAAGTTTGCATCAAGACGGAAACAAGAAAGAATATTTTTTTCAAAAACAACAGCTTAAAAATATTCTTTTGCTTGGTTCCTACATTTTTAGTAACATCTTTTACTTTCACATTACTTACAATGTCAAAATTCCTTTCATTGTGCAAAAGAAAAACATCAAGCATTCGGCTTCAACTCGTTCTTTTGTCCAATTTTATTTGAGAGATTTTGAAAAAGATATTTTTCAATTTTCCCCAACTCTAAGACATGTCACTTCACATTACATGTCAATATCTGTTACCAAAACATTTTTTTTTTATTGCGATTTTTTACTTTCAGAAACTCTGTACACACACGTTGTGAATATTTAAAAAAAACATTATTAAAATATTTTCCTGTATGCAGAAAACTTATAACACGTCAGGTTCTTTAATGTAAAATTGTTTTTAAACAAATATTTTTTTAAATGGGACTGCGTAAGGTCACTAACCTCTGCAGACCTAGTGCCTTCCCCAGGAAGCAGCATCCATTCTTTCAAGTAGCACCATTTGAGAATTTTGACGATCAGTTTCGCCCTAGATGGCGCCACCTGAGATCTAAGTGATGAGGAATTCCACTAGGAATTTAATTTAGCCGAGAGTATCCAAGCCAAATGTCTACTCAAGGGATCTTTGGGGTCTACTCAAGGGATGGGCGCAGACGATTTTCTGCATCTCGAAAATCCACCGACACTCACGCTCGATCCTATGACCTGGGGCGTACGAGCCCCGCGCCTTACCACGACGCCACCTTGTCGACTTTAAACAAATATAGTGAAGAACGTTTTTACACTGCCAAAGAGCTGTTGCCATCAATGTCAGAGTGAAAGTAAAATTAATATTGATATCTACTTCATTAATTCACATAATCAGAAAATCCATTCGTTCAAGCTAATTACAGTAAGTTATTGCGTTGAATTCTAAATTCCTTTAAAGCGCCAAATTCATTCTAAAATGCTTTTTTATTTACGTTACTAGTTACGTTTTTATTTTAATTAACCAGAAAAACTTTCAGTCATATGTTTATAGATATTTCAGTCAGTATCAAACATAAAAGAAACTGTTTTGATGGATGTTACGTGCAATTTGTTTCTATTAAAATGGTAACCGAGAAGATGAACCAAATGTTTAAGCTGATGGTTCTTGTACTGTAAGAAAACCAAACTAGCTCATGTTACCTTGCATCTCGGCCTCTTTTAAAAGCATTTTCTAGACTATCCACTGTTCAGTCAGGGATCTAAAATCCTGACTTTCAAGGAACTTAAGCCAGAATCAAGTCTGTCGTGAAAAGGGACAGTATTAAAAACTCATAATAAGTTCTTTACTGATCCATTCTGAAAAAGGAGCAAGTTGTCGCATTCTGTTTTAGTTTAGTAGATTAGACGAAAACATATCTTTTTCTACGGAACTATTATCAAGGTCTCTAAGACGGTTCTCAAGATCTTCCTTGCAAAAAATGCCGGAGTTGTTTCCTTCCCCAACTATCAATACTCCTCATTAAGAGCATAAGTTAACACTAATCGCTTTAGAGCTTCTATACGGAAGGATTTAGTTTTCTTTCAGCAATTTTAGAAATAAACTTCCACTCCAGTGCAAATAGTGGTTAGCTACAACATTTCTCTTCTTAATCTCAGTGTCAACATTATTATTTCATTTAATTTTAGATCACAAGCAAGTAATTTTATTTACAAATTCATGTTAGCCTGTTTTTGCCAGTTTTTACGTGTTGATTTTATCTTATTTGATTTAAGATTCACCAACCTAGTTTTCACATGTGCTCTATTCAGGACCTTAGTTCAGAAGCCAGGGCTCGATGAAATTTTTAGCGGGTTGTTTTCATAGGGTTTGGCCGATTTCGGAGGGAAGGGGTGATCGTCTCTTGGTGGGGGGAGTCTCTGTAGCTTTTCAGGGGGTGCGCCATCCCTCGGAGGGGTATGAGCAATGGGTACCCCTGCAGGAGCACAAAACGAAGAGAATCAAAGTGCCTCAACCTTTTTGTAAAAAGGAAATAACGACGATTGCAATATGCAAGTAATGCTTACATTGTTCTTGCATTTGTAGCTAGAAACAAACCACAATTTTTTTCAATTTTTGTATTTCTAGGTAGTAAAGATGTTGGCTGTAGTTGTGGCTGTGTTCGCTACGCTGTGGCTTCCATATCGAGTTCTGGTTGTGTATAATTCACTCGCCAAGCATCGTTACATGGAGCTGTGGTTTCTGATGTTTTGCAAGACGATGATTTTTATCAACAGCGCCATTAATCCCATCCTTTATAATGTTATGTCCATTAAGGTAAATGTTTTTGCCAATTGAAATTAGAATATTTTATATTCTGTGTTAATTTCTGTATAGTGGCCTGAATTCTAAAGCAATAAATAACCAGTGAAATGAATTAATATAGTTATAATCATAGGATATCACAGTTAGTTGCACGCTCTCCAAATGTGGCCCTTAAATAAGTGAAATGTCGCCACTTAACTCTAAAAAACTTGTTAAAATATTGATAGTGTACTATTCGCGGCCCGTGAGAAAGCTATTTTCGTTGTTTTTAAACAAAAGCATTAGATTATTTTACTTTTTACATCTTTTAATAACGATGTAACACACAGAGATATAAAACAAATCAATTTTTAGAAACCGGACTTATAATTTGTAGGTAAAAGAACAGGTTTATAAAGAAAAATTGCAATGAAAGTTGCAAACGTGTTCTTCAAAATTAGAAGACTTTTCTTCAGTGCATACGAAGGCAATATGGGAAAATGTGTTTTCTTTTCTACTGTTGTTTTCTTTTTAAGATGAAGGAAGGAAATCTCTCATTTTGTAAGAACGTGTCGGAGATTATTACGTAACAACGCGGTGACTCGTGGACCATAAATTATGCACTTGTTTCAGAAGCCACATGGCTGAAATCTTCGTGTTAAAAACGTTGCTTTTTAAAGCGAAGTGGTATTTGCCGCAATGTTCTCTAAAACACGCTTAATCCAATGTGGTCTTATTATCAGAGACACATGAGGATACCCCCCCCCCCCCACTTTTAGACGTCTCCCTAATAACGAGGTATTTAGATATTTTTTGGACAGAAATAATGCATAATTTAGTTACAGTGGAACACTAGACAAAATAATTTCAGAGCCGTCATCAATCCGTGCGCTGATAGATCCACACCCAAAAGAATAAGGTGAATTTTTCAAATGAAAAAAATCCTTTCTTTTTATTTGTTCGCTTTTTTGAAAAATATATGAACATGTAACTTATGTATAGTTAAAATTATATTTCATTATAGAGTCACAGAAGTCCAAATTTTTTCAACCACTAAGTAACAGAGTAAAAACACAAACTTATTTAGGGCTTTATTACATCTTTCTTTTTTGCCTGACATAATTTTACCATTTTCCACAATAACACTGAATGTAATTAACCAGTATAAGCGCCTCTCAGTCAGCTCTTATAATAACATTCCGTCATTAAATAACGAATTTTAAGATGCTTCACACTAAAACAGCTCCAATCATTCTCTTTATGCTTACTGTTAAACGTATAATAAAGCTTGCATTGTCAAAGGTATTTGTATCAATTTCAGTTTCGTAGAGCATTTAAAAGAATGCTGTCCTGCGGTAAGACCGAGAAAAAATTCAAGGGACCATATATCAGCGTGGCTGGATCCGTCGTACGACGACAGCACCAGACTGTGACATCACAAATCACGTCATGCACCGTGGAACAACTTCAGCAGTTACTGTGATTCTTTCGGACACTAATAATTATGTGTGTTATATTTGCATTCCAGTAGTTTCCAGAAAATATATGTTGTAATGTGTGGAAACTGACGTTTTAACTGCACATTTTTCAGTGTTTCGTTTCATAAATACAAAATAACTAATTTGTTATGATTATTGTTTTGAGGACCATTCTGTTTGTACCAAAAAATGTGCGATATTCCGTTCCGCAATTAAATCTTTTTCAGATATTTTTAAAAACATTGCAAAACTTGAATGCCATCAAGGAGTGTTTAACTAACATTGTAACTAGTTATTTTACCATTATCATTTTCTTTTCTCAATGTGATTTGAAACGTTTTATCCCACAAGAAAAGAAACAAGCAAAATGACTGCACAATATTCTTATATATTTAATAGTGCAGCTTTCGTAACACCCTTTTGGCTCTCTTTTGCAGATGATCATTAAAAGAATCATATGATTTTTAATAGCCATAACGCCATCTTGTTTGTGATCCCAGAGTTTGGCCCAAAGCCAATATTTTGGGTGGCAAATATTCATACTTGGTGTTTTGTTGGGTATTTTGTCATTTCGGTGTAGTTTGACAATTTTTGCTTGTAAAAACAGCTGTATGGGTTCCTTTAATGCCAAAAACGTAATGAAGTTGCAGCGAAAAATTAATATGCGCTGCGAAAAGTAAGTAGATTTTACTGAGACCATTCAGCTAACCATAAAAACTAGTTCATTTCTTTGGGAGAAAATATAAATTTAATTGAATAACGTCCGTTTCGAAAATTTTGATCATTTGAAATTAAAAATTGTATATAAATAATGTATCTTATTAGTTGTATACAAAGAAACATTGAGGGGTTGGAAAAATAAGATATTTTTATAGAATTTTTATCACATTTACGTAAAATACATTCTAAAAATGAAATATTACCATAGTTATTGAGGAGCTATGATCACTATACAAAATATTGCTGCGATCCAAAAATTGATTTACATTTTAAAGATAAATTATACTATAGGGAGCTATAGTTTTTCTACTGTGTGATAGACAAGATTGACCAAAAATTAATATAAAAAATAAACTTAAAGAAAATATCTCGCTCATTCATGTTCATTTGTGTAATAAACTAAAATACATTTTTTGCGAAAACATGACCATTAAAGTATCCTTTTAATGAAATTTTTTTGACCTTTTTAATTTTGTTTCCTGTTAGAATTTTTTTGATATTTCAAATCTTGCAAAACGAAGAAAAGAAATTTAAATAAATATTTGAATTCAAAAGAAAATCTCAAATAATCATCGAGTTTTTTTCATAGGAAAAAGTTAAAAAACAATAAGAATTTCACTGGTGAAGAACGCAATGAAAAGAGATAACTTGAAAATGTATATACATGGGAAATAGTTAAGCATGTTATTTATTTATCGCCGAAATGTAATAACTAACACAATGGCAAGTTCAGAACTTAGAAGTAATCAGAAGTTGAGCTGCATTAAAATTTCGACGCCAGCATGGCAGCTTTATGCTATAATTGAAGTTAAATTTCTTCTCAGCGACTGATCAATTGTTTTGTTGATGCAAAAAAGAGATATACTGCTATGTTAGTGGCATTTGATTAGCTGAAAGTATTATGTATTACTGCGGGCAGACGAAAATTAAATTCAAAACAGAATAAAAGTTGGAAAGAATTGTTCTCAATATAGATTGAAGACCTTTCTTATTTACTTCGGTCAGCGGCTTCATCTTCCGACGGCTTTGGATGACGGCACTGCTATTACCTCAAAAATTTCTTTTGCTGAACAGCAGAACTTGTTGGCACGGTGGTTACTAATGCCCTAGTTTGCTGCTGAAGTTGGTAGATTTTCGAGATGCAAGAAATTGACAGTGTTCATGTCGTACGAATGAGCGGCATGTTACGGATACCTTGAGTATCTATTTGGCTCGGATTTGCTCGACTAAATTCAAATCCTACTGCAAAATTTTGCATCGAAAGGGCGCTGGCGTCGCTGTCTAGCGGGAAAACTGGGCGTCAAAGTTCTCAAGCGGCAATAGTACTACACTGAAATCGGTGTTGCTGAATCTTTTAGTTGCCAATTCTTGGGGAATTCCTTATGACTGCTATGGCGTAGGCCCAGATGCAGTCATGTTAGAGAGAAGGGTGGAAAAGCGCATAAAAATTTTACTCCACTAAAAAAGGGTTAAAAAAACTGACACAGTCAAAGCCAGGTTTAAATAGATGGTTGAAAGTTCATCAAGATACATAAACACTCATAATAAGTTTTTAGAAACCCAAGATCTAAAACGTTGTAAACAATCTGATCTTTACTAAGATCTTTATTTTCTCCACTGCTTTTAGAGTTATTCATCCAAGTATTCAATATGTGACTATTTCATGTGATTTCCGAAAAGGCACATGTCAATTTTTCTTGTATGATCATGTCTCACATAAAGAGCATTGATTTGTTTTGTGTAATTACAAACGAGCTTTGTGCTGAGCTAAGAAAGATTATTGTACATTGTACCTCATATTCGTTACTATATGTTGTGAAAATAATGTATGTTTTATTTTACTGTAAAGCTATTTAAATAAACGGATATTAATGTGAATATCAATGTATTATGTGTGCTTGAGTTATTTGTTGCTGTTATATCTATATCACTAGGTAAAGATAAACTTTTTTTATCTGGAACATTGCCTTTTTAAGAATCATCTAAAGCGGTGATTGCAAAGAGCACACGCGGCACGGCGCGCGCGCGCGCCGCAAATAGGGGACCAACCAGGTTGGACCCCAGCGCATCAGGTTGTCACCAATATTTGAGCATAAAAGACCTAATACACTTCAGACATGCTTTACTTTTGTACCTACATAGTATGGCATTGGTCGTGGTTGCCTAGTGGTTTGGTTGTAGGATTCGCAACCGAAGGTGGGGGTTCGACACCCGAACCGACGGCAGTTCCGAGGGTAACGGGGCGTGCAGAATTTCCCTTCCCATCACTCTCAGGTCAAAAAAGGAAGGTAGCGTATTTGTGGTGGCTCCATCTGGTGTCATCGAAATACATATTAGGGCTAAGTCGTACTGCCACTGTTGAGGTGCTCATTAAAAATAGAAGGCGCTCCCTTATCTGCCTAAATTCCTGGTCGCTCTGTTAGCTGAGCTTGAATATAAAAGTGACACTTGCAACAACAACAACCTACACAGCACTCCTTTATTTAATAAGCACATTGCTTCCACTGGAGGTGGTGGAGAATGCCACAATAATGAGCCCCGATCGAGAATGAGGCCGGGATCAACTAAATGAGATTGGAAATTAATTTTTTTAACTACTTTTAGCTAAATTTAGGGATTACCAGCCCTTTTGCAGGCAATTCTTCTTGTAACTTCTTTTAAAGTAATTGTCTTGCGTTGGTGTCAATGTTAAGTGACTCACGATAGGATGACCTTAGCAATAAATAACGTGTACGGAGTTAATTTATTTCATTCTCATAAGCTTCATGAGTGAATAGCATGAAATAATTATTTTAGTTTTACTTCAGAAGCAATTAACAGCAACAGCTTTTCGAAACCTCCAGCACCCCTAAATCTTTACCAGAATATCGGACCTGTAAGCAGTGTTTCATAACTCAACAGTTCCTGCGGCTGTTTTCCAGAGTAAGAAACTTTACTTAACTGTGCTGTGTCGGTCATAGCGTCATTTGGTAAATCCAAAAAAAGAAAAAACAAGAACGCACTAAATTACTTTTACAAAAAAGAATCATAGTGACAAGGGGGGGGGGGGACTTTTTACGGAGAACTCACTGGGTGAAACTAAATCTAACATGTTCGGTGCTCATCTAGTAGGAAAGACAAGTAATATGCTAGCTCCATCCCCACACAGGAAGATTCTTTTTTTTTTCTGGTGAACTCAAATTCTACTCAAAATACTAGAACATTCGCATTGGGTTTTATGCATTTCTTTTTTTCCTTGTTCTGTAACAAGTGTATAGTAATTCTCTCTCTCAAAAAAAGGCTTGTCGTTTACCACCAAAAACCACTGAGATAAAAACCAAAATACAAGAGCGTACATTGTATGTGAGATAATAACTTCTGCAAAATTATACCTAGAAACTAGATATGCGATGATCCCTGTATTTATTAGGGACCACACGTATTCAATAACAAGGCATCGGAAGCTGGATAACAGCTAAAGAAGGGATATTTCAACATTATTATCCGTTTCCATAGCAACCAGAAGGATGGATGAAACTGGATATCCCCTCTGTTGCACCGGAAAAAACGGAGTTACATTAATATCTGAGTAGATATGGGGCATTGCAGTAGCTTCGATTTAATACCAGAAAGTGCAAATATCGATGATGAAGTGGGAAGAACAGAATGCTAAGGCCTCTTTGGGAATAAATAAAAATAAACGAGATTCCCCTCAGATACATTGTCTTTGCTGATTGCTTTTTAAAGGAAGGATGTGGCCTGAGTTAATAAAAATAAACACAGAGAAATGCGGGTGGTGGTTTTCATTTAATTTCAATCTTGGAAAAAAGAAAAGAATCGTTGGTAGAATCGATGGTATTGTGTTATTTAAAATTTATTCTACCAAGGATGCATTCGTTCATAAATTCGGAAATCTTAAAAATAAGTGAATTCGTGATTCCCAGTATCAAAATAAAACTCAAATAAAAATTGCTGCAGATAGAAAATGATTTGCTTTCAATTTTATGTGTTATGTAGGCTTCCTATTTTTCTTTCTACAAGACTTTAGCACGTGGTTTTCGTAAATAATAAAATATGCTCAAATCGTAGCGCAGAATTCGTAATTATAAATTTAAGCACGTTTTACAATTGACATTATGCATAAGGAACTAGTCTTTACATATATTGGAAAGTTCTGCGTGTGATTACAACAAGCAAAGATTTTTTTAAAAAGGCAACTGATTCTGAATTCCTCAAACTCTCGACCAGTCATAGATTGATTCCAAAACTTTGTTACCCATTACAAAAATGGAGTAAAAATTGCAATTATTGCAGATGAAGAACGATGAAATTCCAATCGCGATAAGAGTTAACAATTATTAAATATTTTAAAAGTTCATCCATAATTTGAATTTTTAATTTCTAAATGGAAAAATATTGCAAATTATGTATAGATATATGAAAAGCACAAACAATGCATTTTGGAAGACATTTAACATCCCCATGGATAGTTAGGGATACTAGTCCTTCTATCCATTTTATCACTATATATTTTGTTCATTCAAGTTTTGTTTGATATATTATAAATTGTTCACAAAATGTACAATTTATAATATATCAAACAAAATCGTCGACATTTTGACATTTTTCAAACTACACCCTCCGTGGAATTACATACTAGGATTTTTGGAAAGAATGTTTCGTTCTTTTACAACAGATCAATCAAGTGTTTAAAAAATGCAATTACAAAGGCGATTCTATTTTCAGAACAATGAAATGTTAGTTATATCTTTGCAAATTCGCTCACAAGGGAGAATATTTTAATAGCTCAAATTACATAAACACTAAATAAACTTTCAGGACTACACTCTTAGAAATGGAGCTCGCGCTTTTGACGATTCTTCAATCGTCAAGAAAATTTCGTCATTTACAACGACTTTCCTCTTGCGATCACGTGACTTAAAAAAGTTACTTCACAAATTTCGCCAATTTGACGAAAGGTTTACTTGGAGCATTTTTTATGAAGCCATTTCGTCAAATACGACGAAAGTTTCGTGAGATTTGAGCATGCGTTTCTGAGAGTGTAATTATATTGAATGAGGATGGTAACGTTTACCTCCAAATGAATGGTTTCCAATGTAAAATATGTCCAGTCATTTTAAAATTCAATATACATATAATATTACCCAGAAATAATTTTGATGAAAGGCTCAGACGAACAAATCGTAGATTTAAACAATGTTATTGGTTTTTGAAGATTAAGGAAATCCGTTAATGAGAGTTGATTTAAATGCTACTTACTCTGTATTTCTTGTAAAAGTTCCAACTTCGAAGGAATCAAGTCTCAACTGGCAACAATTAGATGTCGTAATGCAGTTTTAATATACTACAAACTATTTGAAGATCCACTATGTTTATATTTACATTGCTCCAAAAGTCGCCTAAAATTAAAGCCCTGTTTAGTTTTAACATTTAAATACCAATGAAAATTGAGAAAAATAAATACTAAAAACAAGTCTCAAGAGCAAATGAATTTACCGCTAAATTTTATTCTTTAATGTGTACTTTTTAATCATACACTCACAGGCATAAAGTTTTACCTTGCGGGGTTACTTTACTGTTAGAAAAATTGATAAGACTAAAGACTTACAAAACGCTCACAAACACACATACCACTCTGATATGTTTAGTACTAAGATAATAAGCAAAGGGTGAAGTAAAAGAGAAATGTAAATACATATAATTAATCAATTTATAATTTTGGAAATTTAAGCAATATTTAATTTAAGCATTTTTCCAGATAATAAAAAGTTATAAAGTATTTATTTAAATATTACTTTCCAAATTTAACTTAAGAAATATTATCAATGTCTAGGCATCCTTATACGAATTCCGAAACAATATATTCATCTTCACGCTAGGTACGTGTCTAGTTTGAATATTGCAAAACACAACTGTTAGTTATATACATATTATAAAATACCTGCTTGACGTTTGTTTCTCCTTTATATAAACCTATCTAATATTATAATCTTTACAATTACATAATTTCATTTTTATTCTTCATTATATAAGTATTCAATGTTATTCTTCAGTATTGTGGGGAAAATTTCCTCTGTTCTAAATGAAATTATTGATCATTATCTGACAAATGCATTTTCTAGCACTGTTGTTTTGAATTAATATGGAGCGGTTGATTCAAATAAAGTTCATTAATTATCAAATCGTAAGCAGCGAGCAGCGACATTATGATTTATTGATCAATTGCTCCTTGGCGAAGGCCTCCGCAATTATGCAAAAATGTTCTGGTGTTTACACTGGAGAGACATGCCAGCTGTTTCCATTAGATTAATTAACCAGAAATTATATAGAGCAAATGACATTTAGCAATCACCTGGTTAAGCAAGAGTTTGGAATTTATTTATAATGACCTACAGGATAAGTGGGACTCACAGCATAAGTACAATGTTAAGTTTCAAGTTATTAAGAATTTAAAGCCACGCTCACAATATTATACAAATAATCTTAACTTAATAAAAATTCTTCTATGTTTTTGAAACTGATTCTGATTGCAATAAAAGGCCGTTCAAAATATTTTTGCATATAAAATAGTCAATACTGGATGGGCAATTTAATCATTGTAATATGCCACTGAATACAAAAATAGATTTGACACATAATATTGGGAAAATATCCTGCTAGAAAATAATATTTTGGTTGTGATTTTTTGTGCAGACTTATGAAAATGTATGAAGTATTTTAAAAACAGCTAAAGGCAAACAATTTCTCATGCCTCAAAAAATGTTTAAAGAAGTAAAGAGCAGTAATGATAAAAATAGTAAAGAATAAGTTTTAAAAAACTTCCTGTAAATAATAACAACCATCGACGCTTATGCACAAATTGAATCGTTTGTTTCGAAAAGGTAACATCTCCGTTTTATTAAAGAAAGAACTCTCAGTATTAATTTATTAGTTTTTATGGCATAATTAAACAAAAATCGTTTCAATTTACCAATATTGCATTGCTATTACCTACTTAAATAAATTAGTAAAAGATCAGACACATAAATTTTTCTAACTTTTCCTTTAGCCATTTTTTTCTATCTCCTGAAACAAATTTTGTTTTTAAGAGTTGCTACCTTTTCGAAATGAACGATTCAATTTAACTAGATAATAGAAAAGTTTTACTTTAAAACACAGAAATTGCTCTTATTTATATCTCCTTATCATTACATTTTAAAATGAAAGAAGAAAAGTAATTTAAAATCGTGAGCACTACCAGCTAGTTTTAAATTTGTGAAACAAACTACTGTCATCCCTGTATTAATAAACTTAATAACTTTAAAAATATTTTATGTGATGCAGAAAAATCCAGAATTTACACCCGTATTAAACGTAAAAACGTGGAAGGGTTTTTTACTTTTTATCCATATTATCGAACGCACGTTAATTGTTAAAAAACAATTAAATAAATAACATAAAAAAAAAAAAAAAAATAGAATCGAATTTCAGAAAAAATCGACTTTTTCCAACATATTAGGTGTTTACTAAAAACAAAATCCATTAGTCATCTAAATACTTGTTTTCTGGCAACGCATAAAATGCTTTACACGCTATACGTTATTATTTGACCCCTCTTATGTAATGGTGTCGAGGGATTTATCAGTAAAGAATATATCCAATAACTATCTTTACCATCGTATTAAATTTAATTGAGACCAAAAAATTGCGCGGCCCTTGTTTACTTGCTTAACAGCGAGCAGGATTTGAGGGAATACCCATTACTTATCCTTATATTAATCTAAAGTATTTGGGTGACCGAGCTTTGCTCGGAGAATTTTTCTTTTTTTAAATTATATATATATCTCTACTAATAATAAAGCAGTAAGTATGTGTGTGTGTGTGTGTGTGTGTGTGTGTCTGTCTGTGTACGGCGTAGGGCCCAGCCGTCCAGCGGATTTTCATGAAATTTGGCACGAAATTAGTTTGGAACATGGGGGTGTGCACCTCGGAGAGTTTTTTCTGAAATTCGAATTTGTTCTTCTTTTATTCCAATTTATAGCCGAAGGTTTCATACAATAGTCATTTTCTATGGGAAGAAATTATCGCATCGTTTCGAGCTTGATACCGTTGAAAAGCGCGTGAAAAACTACCTCCGAGAGAGTTTTGCTCTGCGTGCGGAAATTCGAAGCCTCCAAATTAACTAGAAAAGAAGTTATAATCATTTTTCTCTGCAATTCGAAATTATTTTTTCACGGTAATTAACTTTAATTTTAATTGTTGCCATGCCCGACTGACTATTAATCCTTTTTCCTTTTAACGAATTAAAATTTATTGCTTGCGGTTTTTAGCCTACTTTCCCGTAAAAGTAAAAAAAAAATAATAATAAAGCATGAAAGAAGGCTTAATGTATCGTGAAAATATCGTTAAAAATCAAGAAAAGTCAAAAATAAGTTAAGTAATTAAATAAAGATTGAAAAATAAAAAATTTGAAAGTAGGGTTTTGAGATGGGGAAAAAGTGTGTCTGTCGGTCTGTCGGTCTGTCTGTCGGTCTGTCCCCCCCTAATAACTTTTGAACGAATTGTCCGATTCAAAAAATTCTTTTTGCATTCGAAAGATCTCGGCGAGGACATCTAATTTCCATATTTTACTTTTTGATTTGAACAATTTTTTGTTCAATTTTGAACAGTTCAAAAAGTTTTAACATTAGCGCCTATGGGCGAAAATGAAGCAAATTATGTACAATTTGGGTACAAGATCCAAGTTCCCATGAACAAGCTCACTGGAAGAAGTTCTTGGCGTGAAATATTGATTTGAACAATTTTTGTTCATTTTTGAACAGTTCAAAAAAAATTAACATACCGCCTACGGGGAAATTTCAATCCTATATAATTCCTGATCTAAAGGACCGATTTGCTTGGAACAAACTTTATCGGAAAGCTCTTATGACGTAGAACATGTACAAATAGAAAGTACATCCAGAACTAAGGAGCCTATTTTCCTATGAAATTTTTTGATCGGGATTTTCAAGAATATTTTTGAATCAATGAATGATTAAATGAATAAGCAAAATAATGAATGAATAAATGAGTGACTAAATACATGAATGACTTAATAAATGAATGATTGAATGTCTATTAACCGTTGAAAAAGGTATATTTGAACCAATTAAGAACTAAAACTAAACGAGAAAAACAGAGAGAGAGAGATAGCTAGATTATAAATTTGAATTCGGTGTATACGGGGAAGTAGGCTCGTATAGTTCTAGACGGAACTTCTTGTTAGCATTTTGAGAAGCAGCCGATTTTTAATTTATTTATTTCTTTTTTTTGGATTTTGATATTATTTTTTTAAAACGTATTAAAATTTATTTCCTGCGTCTCACAGGCGATTGATAGCTTTGTTTTAATTTCCTTATTTTGACATGTATTTTACGGGACTATTTTCCATACTGCACATGGGTTTTTAAAAGAAATGTTATCCTTTATAGCGATTTTTGTTATTCCAGCTTATTATTACTATTTATACTTTCATTTATTTACTTTTTTTTTCTCCAGTGAATTAGCACATATGTTATTTTCCTATTTGAGCTCGGATGAAAGGTTTATTCCGCTTTCAAATCTTTGCTTGCTGCTGTTTGTTTCTGCAGGCTACAAAATTTCGTCTTTCTGTTTTAAGCCGGGTCCAGACGCTACGTTTTGCACAACCTTTTTTCTGCGCAGTTCAACACATTGCAGATAAAACGTTGCGTGTAGATTGTAAAAGTGCGCAGTTTTGAGTCCGGTGCGAAGACTGTACAGTTGCAGCGATAACTGAGCTAGAAAGCATATGTCTTTGAACTGTGCAGACAAATCGGCACATGTAGACGGTAGCACCCCTTTCCGATTCATTTTGTTTCTCAGTTTCAATTCGTCAGGCGACAATGGCGGCTTTCGGCAATGTTCTCGGGAGTTTCTCACAAAATTTATTGCATTATGCGAAAGTTTCCCACGCATTTGGCGTGTAAAATCCAAGGAGTATAGTGACAAGGATAAAAAGGGGGAGGCTTATGAGAGTTTAATGGAAAAAATCAAAGACATTGATGCAACCGCAAACAGAGAAACATTTGTAAATAATTAATTCTTTGAGAAGTGTTTACCAGAAATAATTGGCAAAAGTTAATAAATCGATTCGATCTGGGGTTAGAGACGAAATTTACAAGCCATCTCTCTGGTACTTTGATTTGTTACATTTCCTAAATGATCAGGAGACACCAAGGCAGTCTAGGAATACCATGGATGAAAATAAAGAGATTGCAGCTGTCGAACCACCAGAACAGGCAACAAAAACATATTTATTTTATGTAATCATTTGACCACTTTGAACGCCGGGTTCTTCTGAGACGTTCCAGTCTTTTTTTTTTTAACATGACACCATGTCATAATTGACCAGAGTAGTACCTCCTTCATGACGATATCGCACAAAACTGAGTGAAATAAACAGATATCTCTGCACTATGTAGACGCATAAAAAACTGCAACGTTTTAATTTAGTCTTAAGACTGCGCAGACAAAAGGTTGTACAAAACGTAGCGTCTGGATCCGGCTTTGTCAATAAATAATAGATAAAAATTAATTGTACTAAAAATTTATTAATTAAAACTATTCTAATTTATTATAATCTTCCTTTTTGTGTGGGTACTTGAGCAAAACAAACAAAATGCGTTTTTTTTTTAAATATTTTCTTTTATTTCGTTTCTTTCTTTCCTTTTTCCTTTTTATTGTGTGTGTTTTGTAAAAAAAATGCCTTAATGTGTAGGATCTCCTACACCCTAATCTTTAATTATATGGAATGCTATACATTTTAATAAAATAACATAATTTGCACCTAAAAAAGTTATCACTATATACACAATGGCAAACCGACTGGTCTTTTCATTTTTTAACACCGGCATAGCCGTGCGGGTACCGCTAGTATATATATATATATATAATCAAAAGTTAATAAAGTGAATCTAACTGTGAAAAGGCGCACGAGGCAGCACACTTAAACAGTTGCTAAATATATTTAAGAAGTAGAGAATACATATATATAAAATTAGTGGGTATGTGAAAAAACAACAAATATAAAAGGCTGAACGTGGGAAATCACAAATATAAACATTCAAAAATGAAAAAGGAGCCTGCCTCTTCATCAGTGGGAGGGAGCAGGAAGCGTATATAACGAAATATTGGCATTGCATCTTTCTGAGAAATCCTAGCATAGCATGTGAGAAAATGTTTTTTTTTATAACTAAAAAAATATAAGGCTGGGAGTTGCATAAAAAAGTTTTCATAAATATTATCACAGGTCATTATCACATGTCAACTATACAGGTATTTTAAAATCTGCAATAACAAATGTAACTTGGATAAAAATGTTTTTACCTTCTCTGCAATCCTATTTTACTTTAATAATTATTCGCTGAATTTTATTAATTTTTACATTAAGTCGTTTAAAACTTTGGCGTAGCGTCAAGCAGTTGCTATATAACCATAACGGAACCTCATTGGCACACATGGGATGAAGATTCCTGGCTAAAGTCCATCATTTGGAACGCCAGTTTTTGGATGTTGTGTTGGTCTATGAGCGAGATCGGGAAGTCAAGGTCAGCCACATGGACACGGACGGACTTGGCCATCACATGGCGTAATTTTTTTTTCTCGGCTAGATGTTGATGTCTTCCTTTTCTGGTCCTGCCATGGGAGGTGAGTAGATTTAGAAGCTATATTTTAATCGTATTGCTTTGCAGGTCTGGGTGGGGAAATTTCGGCTATAGCATGTTGTTTTTTCTATTTTTACATTTTGACTCCGTCAATATCACGTAAACTCGAAACTTCTTTTAATAATAAAAAAATTGTTGTTCTTTTTATAACTGGATAAATTATTTTGATTATTCAAATTATTTTGTTTATTCACTTTGCTTGCAACTCCCAGCCTTATATTTTTTTAGTTATAAAATTTTTTTTTTCTCACATGCTATGCTGGGATTTCTCAGAAACCTGCAATGCCAATATTTCGTTATATACGCTTCCTGCTCCCTCCCACTGATGAAGAGGCAGGCTCTTTTTCATTCTTGAATGTTTATATTTGCGATTTTTTATTTAATTGTTTTATATTTAATTGTTGTTTTTTCACATACCCACTAATTTTATATATATATATTCTCTATTTCTTAAATATATATATATATACATTTACGATGAAGATACTTATTCAAGTAAATTTTTTAAATTAGTGTTTACTAAATATACATTTTCATGCCGGTTATTAGACCTGTTACCGAGATAAGAGGATACGATACATATATATATATGTCTATATATATATATATCTATCTTTTATATATATATATATATATATATATATATATATATACGAGGTAAATCTAAAAAGTTCGGTGAATGGTCTCATAAGTAGGTATTCAAAGTTTGATAGAAGCACGCGTGCCTGTGTAGACACGCACGGACATGTCTGGACCTAACCTCTGTCGGTACTAGCGCAAAGCTTCTAGTGCAGTGCTTATTGCATTCAGTGTAATTGAGTGACCCGAGTAGTATGCGTCATGGAGCAACGACACAACATTAAGTTCTGCTTTAAATTGGGTAAAACGCCGACAGAAACCCATGAGATGTTGGTGCAGGTGTACGGGCAGGATGCTGTGAGTAGGAAATGCGTGTATGATTGATTTGTACGCTTCCGCGCTGGTAAAGAATCTGTGGAGGACGAACCACGTTCAGGCCGGCCATCCACAAGCAGGACACCAGAAAACACTGAACGTGTGCGAGAGATGCTAACAAAAGATCGGCGATTGACTCTGCGATTAATAGCAGAAGAATTGGGTATTAGCAAAGACACAGTAGGGACCATCATCCATGAAGAATTGGGCAAACGCAAGTTTTGTTCACGATTTGTGCCGCACATGCTAACAGATGATCAAAAAGCAAGACGTTTTGAGATGTGTGGCGATTTCATCGACATGTGTGACAGGAATCCTACCTTTCTGAGTTCCATTGTTACAGGAGACGAGTCTTGGTGTTATCAGTACGACCCCGAAACGAAAAGACAATCGGTGGGATGGCGATCACCTTCTTCCCCGCGACAATTAAAATGCCGTGCGGTAAATCCAAAGTTAAGACCATGTTAATCACATTTTTCGACAAAGAAGGAATCATCCATAAGGAATTCGTTCCTGCTGGCCAAACGGTGAATGTCGCATTCTACTTGGAGGTTCTCAAACATTTGTTAAAGCGCATCCGGCGAGTTAGGCCACAGATGTATCAGACCGGAAATTGGGTGTTACTGCACGGCAATGCACCATCGCATACCAGCATCATGGTACGACAATTTTTGACTCAGAGTGGCGTGACAGTTTTGTAACATCCACTGTACTCTCCAGATCTGGCGCTTGCTGATTTTTTTTGTTTCCACGCCTTAAGACTGTCCTAAAGGGATCACAGTTTGTGGACGTCCAGGAAGTTCAGAAGCAAGTGACGGCTATTATGAGAACGATTCCACATCAAGACTTCTCCAATAGTTTTCAAGCGTTATACGAACGTTGTCAGAAGTGTGTTGTGGCTGGTGGAGAGTATTTTGAAGGTCAATAAATGTACTTACAATTAACATTCTGTTTTTATGTTAATATCATACCATTCACCAAACTTTTTAGAGACACCTCGTATATATCTATATATATATATATATATAATAGATGCATATAAATGCGTCAACATCATCATCATCATTTCAGCCGTAAGAGGTCTACTGCTGGACACAGGACTCTCCCATAGTCACTCACCTGAGGCGACTCTGAGTTGCTTGCATATAAATATTTATTTATTTATACGAGCCATTTAAAGGTTAATATTTTGCGAAGTGATATGAATAGAAGCAATTTACCTATGATTCTTCCTATTCCGATCAATCGATATAAGGTTGGATACCTATTTAGACAATGCACTTTGCATTACATATATTGAATATGAATATTTTACAATGTTGTTGTTGTCGAGTCCTCACACGTGGTGAGGAAGAGTGGGTACGCTGCTCCTGAGTCTAATGGGGCCCTTATAGGCAGGAGTCCAATTTCCGTCCTTTTGAAAGGTCTCTTCATTGTTGAACCAGCTCCCAGATGGGAGACCGTCACCTGGGATTGGCACCCCCAGAGGTATCGTTTCACTTGGACGACATTGGAGCCGCGACCTATTTAACTTGCACCAGCTCCCTTTAGCGTACACGGACACCACAGCAACCAGCCGCGAGAGGTTGTCACCCTCCCAAACACTGACCTAAGTCGATGTTGTTTTACTTTCGGTATTCTGCGGGAGCTGAGCTTCTACCAATTGGTCCACTGCGGGACAATATTTTGCAATCCTACCTACATATGAACTTTAAACTACACGTAAGTTCATAAAATGCTACAAACAATATGCCACAGATAAAAGCCGATGATCTTTACAAATTCGTAAGTTTGACATTGAGATGTGTGTACTGTCATGGCAAAGGAACAGCTTTAGTAATGGGACCATTATAAAACTTTTTTTTTCAATGGGTTTCCTAGGCATTTTAAATTGCACAAATGGTAAAAACAACAAATTTCAATCATCAAAAGGTAAAATAAAAATTAAGTGTTGCCACTCAATGTATTGCAATCTCAATTAAAATATCTATAGCGGATGATGTTTGTTCATTGTTACAAGTACCTCAATAGCGTTATTAAAAAAATTGTTTTTTTTTGTTTAAAATCGCGTTTTTTTTTCGGGAAAGACACCTATATAGTTGAACTTAAAAAAACAAAACCTGACCTAAATCCAAAATTTGAACCAAATCGTTAGAGCTGTTTCCGAGAACGTAAAATATATATAAATATACAAAAATTGCTCGTTTCAATATAGTACCTGGGTGACCGAGCTTCGCTCGGCCGGTATTTTTTTTCTCTCGAAGAAGATACTTATTTAGAAAATTTGAAAAGCTAGAGTGTTTTCCAACTATAAATTTTCATGCCGAAATTTAGAGCTGTTGACCTTCAGATGCATGCACTGTCATGGCAAAGAAACGTCTTTAGTATAGGGACCGGTTGGCAATTTATTTTGGTTGGCGACGAAAGATGCCGCGAAAATAGTGATACGTCCAGAACTTACGAAATATATAAGTAACTAAAGTTCCACACATAAGCACAAAACAACTAATTGCAATTGTAACCAACAATTTCCTTTTCAACCAAAAATATCGCTAACGGGCTCGTACACTAAAGTTGTACCCAAGAACGGAATATAGAACAATAGGTACATGCATATGTACTTCCTTTGCCAGATTGTTCACTATAACGATTCTTGCCTTCATCATATTTTTACTTAAACTTGTCACAATAAGTCTTACAGCATTTCATAGACCTTCTGATACATTCAAATTACGCGCAGGATTACTAAAGCTTTTTTTTTTTTTTGCAATGGGTTCCCTTGGGATTTTAAATTTCACAAATGGTAACAACAACAAATTTCAATCATCAAGAGGTACATTAAAAATAAGTGTTGCCACTCAGTGTATTGCTTTCTCATTTGAAATAAAATATCTATAGCGGATGATGTTTGCCCAATGTTACAAGTACCTCAATTGCGTTATTAATAAATTTTTGGTGTAAAATCGCGTTTTTTCGGGGAAGACACCTACATAGGTAAACTTAAAAATCAAAACCCGATTTAAATACAAAATTTGGTTCAAGTCGTTAGAGCCGTTTTCGGGAATTCAAAATATATAAATATACAAGAATCGCTCGTTTAAATATATAATATAAGATTTAAAGTTTATTAATTGAATTTGGCAGACTTCGTTCTTTCCTGACCACTGCAATTCTTTGAACATTACGAATGTTAGAATAACCCAAAGAATAAAGACTTTTGCTGATTAAGTTTTGGCACATACTTCTGCTTTTACACTTAAAATTACTGGTTTTATGCATAACAAACTAGGGCATGGGGAAATTTGGGAGGTTAATGATGCCGAAATGCTTACGATAAAAAGATTGTTAAAACATACTAGATAAGTAATAGAATCGACCATAAAAGAAGAAAGTTTTATGTATTTTGTTTACTTGAAATTCTGAATTATCAAAATTTCAGTGTTCTAAGCATCCTGGAAGGTTTTTGGAAACATCAGACATACATTGTATGATATCTAAAGGAAAAAAAGAATCTCTCAGAGGGCGGTTGTAATTAAAATTACCCAATTTATGCCAGATTAGACCTATTTTTAATAGCTTACGTCGCTGACACTTGGTACACAAGCTCAGAAATAAGAAACCAAAAGTTCGAAATTTTACCTCCAGGTGAGGCATTCTTTCTTTTTTATCAGTCGCAAATATCATCGCCAAGTTGTTGCAATTGAGAGCAATTCTTTGAGCTATTGTTGAACATGCTCTAACACTCTTTGATCATGTGGTTGATAGAAATGAATGGTCCACTGCAAAAACGACCTAAGTTACATACTACTTTTTGAAACTTGCTTTATATTTTAATCAATTGTTTTATAACATAAATGTTAATTTTAACTATACGAGCCTACTTTTCCGTAACACCCAAATTCAAATTTATAATACATATATTTATAATATATATAATTATAATACATATATTTATAATACATATATTTATAATACATAATTTATATTCATTTATAATACATAATTTATAAAGTTCATCAAGTAGTATGTGATTTAGGTAGTTTTCCCAGTGGACCCTTTAAATGGAATGCATAGCAAACAAATTTTGTGTTTATCATCTTTGACCTACTTATACAAATCTGACCTTTTTTTTGTTATAACGTATTTCTTTTTTTCCTTGACCCGTATAATATATATGAAGCTCCATGACATAACATAACAAGCTCTTGGCAGGTCTAACAGGGGTACCTTTAACTACAAACACCCTACATTGAATGACCCCTTCCTTTATCATATGTACTTTCTAAAAATGAAAAGCTTCTCACTTTTCAGTTTTTTTCCTCTACACTCTCAAAACTAGAATCCTCATTTTCGACGATTCTTCAAACATTAAGAAAATTTCGTCATTTACAACGATTCTTTCCTCGCGCGATCACGTGACTTAAAATAGTTACTACACAAATTTCGCCAATTTGACGAAAGATTTACTTGGAGCATTTCTCACGAAGCCATTCCGTCAAATACGACGAAAGTTTCGTGAGATTCGAGTATGCGTTTGTGAGAATGTACTGAAAACATTAAATTTGAGATTACAAACGGAATACAATCTTTGAGAGAAATTGATTGAATCTCTTGACGTAGTGTTGAATATTTTAACTATTATTTTCTTATTACAGATGTTTTCCCCATGGCCAATGACATGCACCAAGCTCCATTGACATGTTTCTAACATAACAAGCGCCCTTCACACATACGTTCTTAACCGCGCCACTGAGTGCCGCAATAATGTACATGCATTATGTGTCGCAATAATGCACCACATTCTTAACCGCGTGCAAGAACGCGTTCAGATGCGGGGCGGCGTTCATTGAAATCCCACACAGAGTGACGTATGGAAATTCAGAGACTACAACGTTCCACGTTCCAAGCTAGCATTCACAACACAATAAAATGTAATCCATTAAAGAAAAATCATTAGTAAATGAATTTCAATAGTATATACATATTACACACACCTTTTTGAGATTTCAGAAGCAAAACCGAGCAAAAGGCATTTTTATTGCAGGAGCAACAGCCTGCAGAATTGCCCAGTCACCCCACTTTGATGAGCGGTTAATAACGCGTACGTAAAATGTATAATTTCTAGGTGCGCGCATCTGAGTGTCATTCTTAACCGCGTTCTTGAGCGCTCCAAAATTGCATTTACAAACACACTCTTGAACGCGGATCTGAAGAGCTCGTCGTCTGGAGCGCTGTTAAGAACGTGTGTGTAAAGGACGCTTAACTTAATTTGAGAATCACTTCTTCATTTGTGATAAGAATCTATCAGATGCGAAAAGTTTCTGCCAACACTTATCTGTTGTTATTGTTTCTTGAGGCTCTACATTCATAATAAGTTACTACTAAAATTCAATCAACGTTTTTGTAAAAAAAAAAAAATATATTATTATAATTTTGATATTTCAATACCTATAGAAATTCACTAGCTTTTGGAAAAAAAAGCCCATAAGTCAAAAATTGGCATTTTTTTTTTATGCGATTATTTTACTCAATGATATCCTACTTTGAGAAAAACTATATTAGTTACAAACCACTTTTAACCCCAAACGCTAGTGAATTATTCCCGTTATCAAAAAGTTCGCGGAGTTAAAATGTGAGAAGCTGCGTTGGGAAAACAGAATGACTGCCTTAAATTTTACGCCAACTTGGAGATAAAAGAAACTGTTTTGATGGATGTTACGTGCAATTTGTTTCTATTAAAATGGTAACCGAGAAGATGAACCAAATGTTTAAGCTGATGGTTCTTGTACTGTAAGAAAACCAAACTAGCTCATGTTACCTTGCATCTCGGCCTCTTTTAAAAGCATTTTCTAGACTATCCTCTGTTCAGTCATGGATCTAAGGTCCTGACTTTCAAGGAACTTAAGCCAGAATCAAGTCTGTCGTGAAAAGGGACAGTATTAAAAACTCATAATGAGTTCTTTACTGATCCATTCTGAAAAAGGAGCAAGTTGTCGCATTCTGTTTTAGTTTAGTAGATTAGACGAAAACGTATCTTTTTCTACGGAACTATTATCAAGGTCTCTACGACGGTTCTCAAGATCTTCCCTGCAAAAAATGCCGGAGTCGTTTCCTTCCCCAACTATCTATACTCCTCATTAAGAGCATAAGTTAACACTAATCGCTTTAGAGCTTCTATACGGAAGGATTAGTTTTGTTTCAGCAATTTTAGAAATAAACTTCCACTCCAGTGCAAATAGTGGTTAGCTACAACATTTCTCTTCTTAATCTCAGTGTCAACATTATTATTTCATTTAATTTTAGATCACAAGCAAGTAATTTTATTTACAAATTCATGTTAGCCTGTTTTTGCCAGTTTTTACGTGTTGATTTTATCTTATTTGATTTAAGATTCACCAACCTAGTTTTCACATGTGCTCTATTCAGGACCTTAGTTCAGAAGCCAGGGCTCGATGAAATTTTTAGCGGGTTGTTTTCATAGGGTTTGGCCGATTTCGGAGGGAAGGGGTGATCGTCTCTTGGTGGGGGGAGTCTCTGTAGCTTTTCAGGGGGTGCGCCATCTCTCGGAGGGGTATGAGCAATGGGTACCCCTGCAGGAGCACAAAACGAAGAGAATCAAAGTGCCTCAACCTTTTTGTAAAAAGGAAATAACGACGATTGCAATATGCAAGTAATGCTTACATTGTTCTTGCATTTGTAGCTAGAAACAAACCACAATTTTTTTCAATTTTTGTATTTCTAGGTAGTAAAGATGTTGGCTGTAGTTGTGGCTGTGTTCGCTACGCTGTGGCTTCCATATCGAGTTCTGGTTGTGTATAATTCACTCGCCAAGCATCGTTACATGGAGCTGTGGTTTCTGATGTTTTGCAAGACGATGATTTTTATCAACAGCGCCATTAATCCCATCCTTTATAATGTTATGTCCATTAAGGTAAATGTTTTTGCCAATTGAAATTAGAATATTTTATATTCTGTGTTAATTTCTGTATAGTGGCCTGAATTCTAAAGCAATAAATAACCAGTGAAATGAATTAATATAGTTATAATCATAGGATATCACAGTTAGTTGCACGCTCTCCAAATGTGGCCCTTAAATAAGTGAAATGTCGCCACTTAACTCTAAAAAACTTGTTAAAATATTGATAGTGTACTATTCGCGGCCCGTGAGAAAGCTATTTTCGTTGTTTTTAAACAAAAGCATTAGATTATTTTACTTTTTACATCTTTTAATAACGATGTAACACACAGAGATATAAAACAAATCAATTTTTAGAAACCGGACTTATAATTTGTAGGTAAAAGAACAGGTTTATAAAGAAAAATTGCAATGAAAGTTGCAAACGTGTTCTTCAAAATTAGAAGACTTTTCTTCAGTGCATACGAAGGCAATATGGGAAAATGTGTTTTCTTTTCTACTGTTGTTTTCTTTTTAAGATGAAGGAAGGAAATCTCTCATTTTGTAAGAACGTGTCGGAGATTATTACGTAACAACGCGGTGACTCGTGGACCATAAATTATGCACTTGTTTCAGAAGCCACATGGCTGAAATCTTCGTGTTAAAAACGTTGCTTTTTAAAGCGAAGTGGTATTTGCCGCAATGTTCTCTAAAACACGCTTAATCCAATGTGGTCTTATTATCAGAGACACATGAGGATACCCCCCCCCCCCACTTTTAGACGTCTCCCTAATAACGAGGTATTTAGATATTTTTTGGACAGAAATAATGCATAATTTAGTTACAGTGGAACACTAGACAAAATAATTTCAGAGCCGTCATCAATCCGTGCGCTGATAGATCCACACCCAAAAGAATAAGGTGAATTTTTCAAATGAAAAAAATCCTTTCTTTTTATTTGTTCGCTTTTTTGAAAAATATATGAACATGTAACTTATGTATAGTTAAAATTATATTTCATTATAGAGTCACAGAAGTCCAAATTTTTTCAACCACTAAGTAACAGAGTAAAAACACAAACTTATTTAGGGCTTTATTACATCTTTCTTTTTTGCCTGACATAATTTTACCATTTTCCACAATAACACTGAATGTAATTAACCAGTATAAGCGCCTCTCAGTCAGCTCTTATAATAACATTCCGTCATTAAATAACGAATTTTAAGATGCTTCACACTAAAACAGCTCCAATCATTCTCTTTATGCTTACTGTTAAACGTATAATAAAGCTTGCATTGTCAAAGGTATTTGTATCAATTTCAGTTTCGTAGAGCATTTAAAAGAATGCTGTCCTGCGGTAAGACCGAGAAAAAATTCAAGGGACCATATATCAGCGTGGCTGGATCCGTCGTACGACGACAGCACCAGACTGTGACATCACAAATCACGTCATGCACCGTGGAACAACTTCAGCAGTTACTGTGATTCTTTCGGACACTAATAATTATGTGTGTTATATTTGCATTCCAGTAGTTTCCAGAAAATATATGTTGTAATGTGTGGAAACTGACGTTTTAACTGCACATTTTTCAGTGTTTCGTTTCATAAATACAAAATAACTAATTTGTTATGATTATTGTTTTGAGGACCATTCTGTTTGTACCAAAAAATGTGCGATATTCCGTTCCGCAATTAAATCTTTTTCAGATATTTTTAAAAACATTGCAAAACTTGAATGCCATCAAGGAGTGTTTAACTAACATTGTAACTAGTTATTTTACCATTATCATTTTCTTTTCTCAATGTGATTTGAAACGTTTTATCCCACAAGAAAAGAAACAAGCAAAATGACTGCACAATATTCTTATATATTTAATAGTGCAGCTTTCGTAACACCCTTTTGGCTCTCTTTTGCAGATGATCATTAAAAGAATCATATGATTTTTAATAGCCATAACGCCATCTTGTTTGTGATCCCAGAGTTTGGCCCAAAGCCAATATTTTGGGTGGCAAATATTCATACTTGGTGTTTTGTTGGGTATTTTGTCATTTCGGTGTAGTTTGACAATTTTTGCTTGTAAAAACAGCTGTATGGGTTCCTTTAATGCCAAAAACGTAATGAAGTTGCAGCGAAAAATTAATATGCGCTGCGAAAAGTAAGTAGATTTTACTGAGACCATTCAGCTAACCATAAAAACTAGTTCATTTCTTTGGGAGAAAATATAAATTTAATTGAATAACGTCCGTTTCGAAAATTTTGATCATTTGAAATTAAAAATTGTATATAAATAATGTATCTTATTAGTTGTATACAAAGAAACATTGAGGGGTTGGAAAAATAAGATATTTTTATAGAATTTTTATCACATTTACGTAAAATACATTCTAAAAATGAAATATTACCATAGTTATTGAGGAGCTATGATCACTATACAAAATATTGCTGCGATCCAAAAACCCAACCACGCTCAAGAACGCGAGTAAAACCGTGTCCCAATAATATACCACATTCTTAACTGCGTGCAAGAACGCGTTCAGATGCGGGGCGTTCATTGAAGTCCTCTACAGAGTGGCGGATGGAATTTCAGAGACTACAGCCTTCCACGTTCCAAGCTAGCACTCACAACACAATAAAATGTAATCCATTAAAGAAAAGGCATTAGTAAATGAATTACAATAATATACACATAATACACACACCACTTTGTGATTTCTCACAAAATCGAGCAAAGGGCATTTTTATTGCTGAAGCAACAACCTGCAGAATTGTCCAAGCATCCCACTTTGATGCGCGGTTAAGAACGCGTATGTAAAATGTATCGTTTTCTGGTGCACGATCATGAGCGCGCATCTGAGTGTCATTCTTAACCGCGTTCTTGAGCGTCCTGAAATTGTATTTACAAGCACACTCTTGAATGCGGATCTGAATGGCTCGCCGTCTGGAACGCTGTTAAGAACACGTGCGTAAAAGGCGCTTAAGTCTAAACAGGGTAGCTTTAATTCAAATCACCTTGTTTTTGATGACTCCTTTTATTATCTGTCTTTCTAAAAATAGGACGCTTCTCACTGCTCAGCTTTTTTTCCTTCTTAACTTAAAACATTAAATGTGAGATTACAAACAGAAACTGCTTGATAGAATTTTCTGATAATTATCATCAAAGGCATTGTTACTTTTCGCTGCCATTAGCCTCAGTTTACACTGCTAGCGGTTTCGCTAGCTCTAATACGTCCGTTTACATCTTTTCCAAAAATCCTACTAATATTTCCTTAATATTCGCATAAACAGCAATTATGCTTAAACACCGGAATATATGGAACACCCTCCGGCATACATTTTCCGACATTTTGAGAAAGAATTTCGTTTTAATTTCTGTAAGTAAGGATATGTTTTATGAATATTCTCTAAAACAAACGTAAAAATGCAAGCGAAACTCTCGAATAATTTTTCGCATACATTTTGCAATTAGTTTATTTTGCCATCAGGTCTAATGTATTTGACAGTTTGGAACTATTTTCTAAAGTAAATCTCGCTTTCACTTAGGAATGAAATTTCCGTTTTGAAATCATTCATTAAAAGGCCTCTAAAAGTTTTACGCAAATTAGAACATTCGATGATTTTTACTAAACGCTTTTGAACAGCCTAACAAGATGAAATTCAAAATTTCCTTTTACGCTTATCCAAAACAGAAAATTCTACTGTATTTCAGTGCTCTTTGCATCCTGGAAGGTTTTTGGAAAAATCAGACATAAATTGAATGATATTTAAATGTCTACTTTTATATTCAAATTTTCTTTCCTCAAAATTTCATTATTTTCAAGAATAAAAAAATTATTATTCACGACAGCTATGCACAAAAAATATTTTACTTTCCGTAAATGTACTTATTGTACTACTTACTCACATTTAAATTGCTTTACTGCCTGAGTTTCAAAGTGTTAAAAAATGTTTTCCACAACTTTTGTAAATTAAAGTTATTAACGACAAAACTTACTTACTTCGTATCAAAAATAAATATATAAATAAATAAATAATCAGTGCCACTGGTGTATGTAACTTATTACTTTAAAGTATATTATAACTTTAAGCTTTATTAAGAATTGTGGTAAAAATATAAGGATAAAGAGTAAAAGTTTCCCAAAATAATGAAATTTTGTTATTTTAATCAAATCGTTATATTATCAAAGTTAATTTTCATTTAGAAAATATATGCTTTATAATTTTCAAAGAAAGGTTAAAACAAATAAAAGAACAAAAGCAAAGAAAATATAAAATTCAAAGAAAGATTTTAAAATAATAAATAAATATGATAATTGACATGACAGTTCAACGAAGATAAATTATGCTTAACTTTTGGTTAGTAAAATTGTGAAAAATCAATTATTAAGGTAAATAATAAGATTTAAGTTTATTGCTTTCAAATTATAAGTTAGCATTGCAAAGAAACCCTTAACTTTAACTTTTGATTTAACACGGAAAGACAACTTTTATTGTTCTAAAAATGCATTCATGACATAATGCATGCACATGATCTCAATACCCCCTTGTTTTTCATTATTTTTCTTTCACAATGCTATCAGTGTGATTACAGATAAATCCTTCGCGATCACGACAAACAACTTTTAAAAACCATCTTTTATCTGTAATAAACACTATTTCACTCATATAACGAAAACTGATGTGCATAAATAACGGTCATAAATAATGTAGAGTGCTTAAAACATAAATATATTTTGAAAGAAATAACATTCACTGTTCATGATTATGCCAAAGTATAAGGTATTCGTGTAGACTTGTTAAGTACATTAAAATATGTTGCATTTTAAAATTCGTTCACTGATCTCATGTGCTGATTGCATAAAAGTACCTGATAAATTCTTTGCATAGGCCACGATTCAGCTTAAGAATGAATTATCTGTGGAATTCCGATAACATATTATTATTTTAATTAACATGTTAATTTTTTAAAGACCCCTCATTTAGGGCTCTTTTAGAATTTGCTTTAAGACTTTTAACTGTCAAATATCTATCTACACACTAAAACATTTTCATCGAAAACCTTGTCAAACGTTTTAGGATTATTACCAAATTAAGTTTTCAGAATTAGTCTAAAAGGCTGCGTGGATTATGCACACTGTAGCAAAAATTACTAAGAGACCCTATTATTAAATAAAATAGGCAAACTTCATAATGACTTCAAAATGTCCCTCATAAAAATATTTTCTGTTTTAAGATTAAATGCAAAATACTAACTTATTTTACTGCAGAAATATTTTCTTGGACCATTAATAAATACGAATAAAATAAGTTTTGCAAAGCCCTTGTTTTCGTATCGACAAAGACTAACTTCCGACTCTATACTGTAAAGCATAAACTACAAAAAATAGTCCTCCTCCTATTACGATTACACGCAATTTGAAAACTGTCGCATCTTCAACGATAGTTTAACAAAATAAGCAAATAAATGGATTATTTTTATTTACTTGCAGAAAATATGCATATTAATCTCTTTTAGTATATCTTCTAACTTAAGGATTGGTGGGAGTATTTCTGTAAAGCGCATTCAACTAAAAAGAATGTAGACGGTTTTATAGTGGTTTTACCTTACAATCAAGAAATAAACAGAGCAAATTATGGAAAAAGATCATATTATTAAAAATTGAATCGATGCTTGAAAGAAAATAAAGAAAAAAAAGGTAAGTGCGTATTAAAAGTTGAATTATTTTTTTATGAACGATTTTTCAAAAAGACAGCTGCAAATGGCTAAATTTACACGGTACATGAAAAAAGAACGGAACATAGCTATTATGTGGGGCTTCAGAAAATTGCAAAGTGATAATTTTATGTTCAGAATTTTTTTTTTGGGAGGGGGGGGGGGAGAGAAGAAGTAGGGGAGAAGCTTAATAGGAGTGGAGGCGCTATTAGTGTCCTTCACATTCAATTTTTATAGTTATCCATTAAATATATGTTGCGGAAACACTTTTTTAAAATATTGAATAGGCTCATTTAGTATGACTGTCTAAAAGATGTAAACTAATGAGGTATTTATAGTATTGCTTTTGTTTCTTGCGGATAATACTGAAGTAGCAAAAGGGTAAGATGATCACTACTGCAATCAGCGTAAGCACTTCGCTTAACGTTCTATTGGTATATTGCGTGACTTTGACATTTCTTTGGTATATTGCGTGACTTTACTCCGACTTGACATGCATTGAGCGATAGTTCTGTCAAATGTTTCAGTCATTTTGGTGAATAATAGGTAAGACCATCACATTAGAGAAGGGTTCTAGCGAGCGATGTAAAATTCTCGGCAACATTTGGAAGACTATTTAATCTCAGGAAGAATGCTTTAGAATATTCTCCAAACATCCAAACATTTGGCTGCCATGACATAACAACATTACACACTTTAGATGCGAATAAGAAACCCCAAATTAAATAACCTAATGAAATTTACAAAATATAACTTTAGCGTATTAATTTTCAAAAAGCTGTTTTTAGGATTTTTTTTTTTTTGAAGAAAAAGTAGTTATTTAACATCATTAATCTTTTACATTCTTTGAAGTACAATCAGAATTGCTCTTAATTGGGGTTAAGCGTTCGAAACTGTTCGCAAAAATAACATAAATTTTTCTTGGTAACAATTCTGGGATAGTAATGATTAAACTTTGTGCAAAGTAATAGAAATAAAATTTCACGTTAAATTAAAGCACAAATGAGCATTAAAACGCAGACATATGTTTCGGGATCGCTTGGAATCCCTTTTTCAATGCGACAGGGAGCTTCTAGATGCAAAACATCCAAATGAAGCAGACAGAACAACAAAAACAAAGCTTATATAGCCTAAGAATTAACTGTAAACCAATGAGAATAAAGGCAGTGTGAAGTGGAAGTAGAAGTAGTATTAAAGGCACCAATAAGAGAGCAACAAACGAATGTAGTTGGAAGTACAGAAAGTAAAAAGGAATATCAATAAAAACAAAGAAAAAGACAACAGCGTGCATAATAATGTGAAAATACATGAAAATTGCAAAAAAATAAAATAAAATACAAAGAATAAAATGGAAATAAAATAAGTACAGAAAATACCAAAACAAAAAGCAAAACAAAGTACACATGCAAAAGAGGGGGAGGGGGGGAGAGAAAAAAAAAAAAAAATTGGAAAACTAACAAGAAAACCAAGAAAGAACAACAAATTAAAGGAACTTATGCCAGACCTGTGAAAAATAAGGAGTTGAGGAAGAATCATTAACCAAATTGGAACTATTCCTGTTAATATGATAAGCTTCCCAAAAGTCAAGTTCTAAAGGGGAAGAACATTTTTGAATAATTTTCCCAGAATTGAAATCAAAAGAGTGGTTGGAATTCCAACAATGTTGAGCAATGCTAGACTTATTCAGCTCTTGCTTACGTACATAACCTTTATGCTCATTTAACCGAATTTTCAGAGTACGTTTTGTCTGTCCAATGTAAGAAAGGCCGCAACGGCAACTAATTTGGTAAATACCCCAAGTATTAAGTTGATCAACAGGATCTTTAAAAGAAGAGAAGGAAAGTTTGTTGCTAGGAGCAAAAACAACTTGAAATTGAAACCTTTTTAGGATTTTAGCAATACGAAAACTTACAGACTTTTGGGAAGCTTATCATATTAACAGGAATAGTTCCAATTTGGTTAATGATTCTTCCTCAACTCCTTATTTTTCACAGGTCTGGCATAAGTTCCTTTAATTTGTTGTTCTTTCTTGGTTTTCTTGTTAGTTTTCCAATTTTTTTTTTCTCTCCCCCCCTCCCCCTCTTTTGCATGTGTACTTTGTTTTGCTTTTTGTTTTGGTATTTTCTGTACTTATTTTATTTCCATTTTATTCTTTGTATTTTATTTTATTTTTTTGCAATTTTCATGTATTTTCACATTATTATGCACGCTGTTGTCTTTTTCTTTGTTTTTATTGATATTCCTTTTTACTTTCTGTACTTCCAACTACATTCGTTTGTTGCTCTCTTATTGGTGCCTTTAATACTACTTCTACTTCCACTTCACACTGCCTTTATTCTCATTGGTTTACAGTTAATTCTTAGGCTATATAAGCTTTGTTTTTGTTGTTCTGTCTGCTTCATTTGGATGTTTTGCATCTAGAAGCTCCCTGTCGCATTGAAAAAGGGATTCCAAGCGATCCCGAAACATATGTCTGCGTTTTAATGCTCATTTGTGCTTTAATTTAACGTGAAATTTTATTTCAATTCTGGGATGTTTAGTTGAAAGTCTGCAGTAATATTCTCTCTCTCTCTCTCTGTATATATATATTTGAATATATATTATATATTCAAATTAAAACTAATCATATTTAATAAAAATTCATTTTTTGACAATTATTGGTAATAATTGTAATTGTAGGATAATTTCCGAAGGATGTTTTTGAAATAAACATTTAAGTTGTTTTCTGTTTTATATACATCTTAGAAAATAATTTAAAAATAGCTTTAATTCATAAGCTATTATTTAACTGAACAAATTTTTTTACATAGTTTAGAGCAAATTATCCGAAATGAAATTATTACAGGGGTAAAAAAAAAAACTCAAAAACATTGTTATTTACATGGGTTGACAATAATAATAAAACATTTTTCTTAAAAACATTAATGATGTTCATAAAATTTTTATATTTCCTTTGAGAAAAAAGAATACTTTCGGTTTTTTTCCAAATTAAAAGTTCAGAAGAATATTCTAGAATATTCCCGTTCTCCAAGAATGTTGTTATAAAAAATATTCTGAATAAGAAATTTATTCCAAGTCTTAAAGATTAAAGTTCAACAGAAGACGTTGCATATGAATGTGTCGTTTGTTTTCGTAGTAATTAATCAATATTATGGCGGAAAAAGTACTGCTTACCTTAGAACTATGGATTGTAACGAATAGTGATTTGGCCGAATACCGAATATTCGGCTGCCGAATATTAAACTTTCTAGAAAATTGTTGTAATAGAAAGTATTTGTCAAATTTAAAATTATTCACGAAGTCCAAACACACATTACTTACATTCAATGATGTATGATTAAATTCTGTTTGTTAAGAATTTAAAACTATTTGAAATAATTTTTTCTCTATTGTTTTGAATGTAATAAAACTAAGAATTTCACCCACAATGCAATAGAAATAAAGGTTTTATGGTAGTAAGCATTAGTATTATTTTATTAATTATTTAATTCAAATAAAAGAACTACCATTGCTTAGTGAACTTTCACCTTGCTCAAAACTTTTTTATGAACATATTTTAAAAGTTATAAAAGTTTTTATTTTATGGGATTTTTTACATACCTATTTTTAAAAGATCTATTAAAATGTAATACACTTAAATGGAATATATTTTTATTTTCAAAAACCCCAATAACTTATGCTATCTAAATATTCATGATATTTTCTAGATTTTTCACAAATAGGGCTCTAGGCTTTTCACATTTCTCTCTTATCCTATATTCACAATAAATCAGTCTACCCAAACAAAGTCTGACTTCCACTTTGTTAATAATAACAAAATAAATTTCTCATATTCTCCATCATAATTAACTATTGCCAACTTTTGGGAGCAAATGCTAAATATAAAATACAATATTACAACTTTAAAATATGTTTTTGCTCAGTCAAGTCTAAACCAAGGTTTTAAAAAAGTAGTTTTTTCTAAACTGTTTTTATTTAGTAATACTATATACTAATGCATTCTTTTGCAATAACAATAACACAATTTTGAATGTTTAAAATCTACTAATTTCTTAATTTTTTTACATTTCTACTTTGGCCGAATAGTCCATCAATATTCGGCCAGGCCGAATATGACCTTACCCAGTATTCGGCCAAGCCGAATATTCGGCTAGGTGATGAAATGACTATTCGGCCAAAGGGCCGAATATCGAATAGTGGCCGAATATTCGCTACATCCCTAATTAGGACACAGCAGTAAAGAAGTTTAAGACACCGTCGAAAAGACACCGTGAAATTAAGGAATTTCATCTTACAACTAGTTAAATAACCATGAATCTTTCAAAAGTTCCACGTTCTAGGCACAAATCATAGTTTAAAACTCTGCATTTTAACAACAAACAACTCGTAAAGGTTCATACCAGAGAAAAAAGAAGCTATATTAAATGATAATTCCACGAGGCATAGAGGATTTGTTTAAGGAAAATTTCTTGCTTGTCTTATAGGAAATAACCAGAAAAGTCGCCTTTTATTGCGAGAAAATACTGGCGAAACATAGACAAAATGAAGTGTAAACTGGTATAGAAATATTGAAAAATAATTGTTGTAATATTAAATTTAATCTATAATCATCTGCTATAAACTATTAAACGAATTTTTAAATCCGCTTCTTTTACACAAAAATGTATTTTAAATCCTTTCATACATTTCGAGACTTATAAAATCCTTACGTCAGGTTGAAAGTTAATTGGGTAATTACTACGCACTTTAGGGTATTCAAAATAATTGTTTACGTCTAGATGCAAAATTAATGACCACATTAGATGAACTTTTATTTCTTTTATGAAGCAATTACTTATGAAATAATGGAGTTTAGAAAGTAAATAACATTCCGAAAGGAAAGACCATGTTATCCGCTAATGTTATTTAGTTTAAATTAGGTTATTCTGTTTTACAATTTCCATTATAACTGTTAGAACTTGGGTATGAAATACTTTAGTGAAAATTTTTCAATGCAGAACATTAATAATACTCTTATAATTTTCTCTGCATAGTTTTTACAGTTCTTCTATAATTTTTCCTGGTTTACTCGGTGAGTTTTTGAATTCCGGTATCACTAATGGTTGCTTTCTTAAATAACAGGAGCTATCATTGAATGATAATAAAAACTGACTTTTAAAACATAATGCAATTATTTAGTTAGTAAATTTTGGAAGAATTTAAGAGGTTTACCAAAAAAACATTTCACTACTTACTCAAAAGCAGTGTCATAGTCAAGAAGATAACCTCCTAAATAAAAATTGCAACACATTTTAAGAAATTTTTAGTAAATATATTATAGTCTTAAGGAAGTTGTTTTGTGAGTTTTCTGAAGATTTTTGAATATGTCGAAAGTGAGTTGTAGTGAGACTTCAATGTTTTGTTGAGCGCCAGTCTAGTTGCCGTCACTCTCTCCGACTTTGAATGCAACTTAACTTTTGGAACATTCAATTGTTCTTGTGCAGTAGAGTCTCGTAAACTCGCTCTCAATAGCTGACAGTCCGTATAACTCGGCCACACCAAGGCAAGGCGAAAAATGTCTTCAGATATTTTTTCCACTGATTTCTTTAAGCCTTTTTCTGGCGGAATTTTGAAGAAAAAAAGCGCGTTTTTTTACCTCCTCGTTTTACTTTGAGATGTAGCAAAGTAACAAATCCAATGTCAATCACACAAAATATCAAGCTTTTTCGATCATAAATGAAAACGTTTTGATTTGTGCGGTATACCGGACAATTCTTCTCAAGCGGTGCGGGACATATCAGAGGAGAATTAAGATAATAGTACTTGTTTTAAGGCTTCTACTTTTAAAAAAAGTTTAAAAAAAAAAAAAAAACCGAGAATTACTTCTTAGAAAGCATAGAGAATATGATATAAGAAAAACAAATTATCTCACTTTTTTTAGATGTAAAACGAGAAATAAAATAAAGAAAAGAAAAAAATTCAAGAAAAAAACTTTTTTTCTGCTTTAAACTTTTTTAATTCCTTTTCATGCATAAATGTACATTACATTTCAAGCATCAAATGTTCGTTTGATAATGACATTTAGAGATACTACACCAAGTTTCAGTTTAGTTTTTATCATGATTTGGTGCGTGGTAACATTTATCATACCTCACATCATTCATCGCATTGATTTGTGCAAGCTGCTTTCATGCAATACAAGAGGAACTGGTGAAGTAGGAGATGCCCTGCCTGCTTTTTTTTCAAAGCATCATACATATTACAATCAGAGGCGTAGCTAGGGTTTTCAGCGCCCGGAGACAAGTGAAGATTTTGCGCCCCCCCCCCCTCGTGCCACTGGGGGCCTAGAGGCGTCCCTAAAGGACATTTTATACTTCCTAAATGATAAATAGCCCTAAGAAGCAGCCCTTTTAACTTTCATGCTTATTAGCGACCATTCACTTTTAAGGGAAAAATTGGGACATTGTGGATTTGCAAAATTATTTACCTGATTTCCCACGCACTCCTGTGCTACATTTGCTCATTCCCGATATGAATTGTGGTGCTCCCACTTTTTTGTCAAACATAGTCCCACCTCTCCAAATCAAATAATTTTCTTTTCGCATTTAAAAATAAAATAAATTTGCATTAATTTGGCGCCCCTTGATGCTGCGCCCGGGGACAGCTGTCCCTCCTTGCCCCTCTCTAGCTAAGCCTCTGATTAGAATAGAAAGTGCAACAAAGCTAAAATTTCTTTTTTTTGCTTCTAAAAGAAATTTATGATCCTTTATATCACCAAAGAAGCTATTTCAAATTGATCTTGAGCTATTGAAATTAGCTTCAAGCCAAGAAACTATTGCAAGTTGAAATCAGAGCTTTGAAGCACATCATATTTTCGAAGTTCTGATCTGAACATTAAGGCATAGAACCAGTGGCGTAGGGCGGGAGGGGGATGGTGGCTGTAACTCCCTACATGACGAATTAAAACTACATGCGTTCATGTGTATGTGTGTATATTTGTATATATGCATGTATGTGTTACAAGAGAAAACCCTCTCGTTGAAAAGCTTCGCGCTGCTCTATTGCATAGGACGACGTTTGAGACTGAATGTCTGGTAGAGCGGACATGATGCAAACATTGAATTTTTAGGACATGAATATGACATGATCGTAATAAATCCTTAGTGGCATTTAAGCCACAACAATATTAAAAAAAATAAAAGTGTTCTTACTACTAGATTTTAAATTTGGGCAGTGCGATCAAAAAAAGTAAGCAAATAAGTGCCATTGCCAATTTATTTGTCAAAAACTTTGAACAGCGATCATACATAAAGCTCTAAGTAAGTTAAACTAAACTTTGTGACCACTGCTAAAATATTGTTGATGTTGCGGCCGTTTAGAGTTTATATCCGGTATATTCGACGCTACGACTGAAAGGGTAAAGAAAAGTAGCCAGCTTTTGCTTAATCTACTAGTTGATTTTCGTTGTTGACAGCTTTACGCCTTCAGTTATTTTTGCGAGGTATGTCTTATCAGGTAAATTACTAAACACGGCTGTGCATTTATTAATTTTCATGTAGTAAAGGTATTCACAAAGTAAGTAAGTACCATGCCTCTTTCAAGTAAATTTTTTTTTCGTTTAAGAATATTTAGGCTGTTTAACTCTCGTTATGTTCTCAAGCAAACAATACCTACAAGTCCAATACTGTATTTTCTGAAGGGAACCACTCGCACATATTCTGTTTAAATCCCATATACTATAACCCGGAATTTTCATAAACTCGATCACCCTCGGTCAACATTAGGCGAGTTTTCTGGACACTACTGCAATGCGTATTTAGTTCAAGCTTTCGTGCTCTACCCCGTAAATTTGCCTATTCCATCTGCATAGTGCACGATTCATAATCTGCAGAATGTATGCTGCCTGCATGGACTAAATGGAAATGTATTTCATCGGATTACATAATTTCTTGCCAATTTGTCACAACAGTGCATAAAGCGAACATCTGCTGTAAATCTCAACACTGAACAAAATGAATTTAGGGACCATTTGGTGCTTCGGTTGATTAATTTGGGCTTAAGGGGACTTGGCACCTTTTGACAATTTTTTTTATTTAATAACTTTTACCTATTTCATTTGTATATTATGAAGTGCTATTGTTCAACAAAATGATTTTCACGTGAAAAATCCAAATTCAACTAACGGAAAATTTTAAATTTTAATTTTTTAAAAATAATTTACCGATTTTAAATTTCATTCTTCTTCATTTCTTGATTTTTTTAACCAAATTTTTTAAAGTACTTATTATAGCATGGTTTACAATTTTAGGGGTGGGTTTCTCTATTAATTAATTAGTTTTTGAGAAAAAAGTTTTTAAAGTTACATCGATGGTAGCCTTTTGTTACATTTTCATTTAAAATTTTTTTTTTTTTTGCAGATATATAGCAAAATACATCCTTAATTTTATCCAGCTCATCCTATTGAACGCACATAAAAAACTTCAAGTTGCTACATGAGAATATGTAGAAGTTTCAGCATTTTAAGTACTACAATATTGCGAAAAATCACAAACCGAGAAAACGCAGTTTAAAGAATTCAAAACCCTACTAAAACATCAGAAATATTTGCATTCTCTTACTTCTTAACTACATTTACATTGGTTGTATTTCTTCAAAACTTCGCTCAAATATACTAGAAGAGTCAAATCACATCTTAAGCAAAAAATTAAAAATCGGTATTTTCATCGAGTTTCTACATTTGAAAGGTGCCAAGTCCCCTTAACCCTCTATAAATATATTGTCTGAATGAGTTTTGTAACCTTCGACATTTTCTTCTCTGCTACAAGTTTCACTCGTTGCGAAAACGAATTACGTCTGAGACTGACCTGCTGGACAATTGATTTGCTAATAGCATCAGAAGAGCTGATCTTTTATATTTGACATCCATTCACTATTGGACCAATTGACATCGAGTCTCTGCAAATGCTCCATGCTAAAAGTATTGTTTTATATTTTAATAAGCATAAGTGATTTATTTTCTGTAAAGACGTAAGCATGAAACTCCAATTATTCAATCACTCGTTGGTCCACAGTAAGGAAAACGTCATTTGAAATATTTCACAAACTAGCCAATTTCCAAACGAAAATTCAACAACATATTCTCAATGTAATAGAGAGAAAAACACGAAACGTTGACCACATATTCTCAATGTATTGGAGGGAAAAAATACATGATGACCTATACATAAAAAACGGAATGCATTGTTCGTTGGATATGGAAATAATAATAATATTTATTTTACATTGCTGGTCTTACTATGAACAAATCCGATGATAGTTATGACCACTCAAAATTTATAACTGACTGCAAATGAAGAATTTTTCGATTGTAATCCCAACATGGCTTAGCCTATGTTCATGGTTAAAACCAATTTCTGATGTATGACCAGAACCGTAATAAAAGCTTCGAGCATTAACTCAAAAGCTTTTCTGGTCAGAATAACTTTTATTTACACTTCTGTTTCGTACTACGTTTAGTAAATTGAATTAATTCAGAATTCAATGGAAAAATAGAATTAAGAGCATTTTTAATCGAAACAGTATTTAAAAATGTCGCCGATCATGAAGTCTCTTTTTTAAACCAAATGTGTCAGTGGGAAATTATTTTAACGCAGAGACTTCCCCTACAGTCATTTGTAATGCGTACTCATGATTATTTTTAACTGGAAAGTTGAAAATATAATCGTAATTGGTATTAGATAATGTTTGTGATGCATGATTTTAAATTTGAAACGTGATCATCGATTGCTATGTTGGGGCAGTGAATTTGAACATCCCCAAGGATTTGGGTCGATACATCCTATTTAATTACTTAATTGGTACTGTCTGAAGTTTTGATTAATTAACTTTAGTTTAATTTTATAGTTTAGTTCTCTCCTGTCATTTGCAGTGTTATTTTGTTACTCTTTATATTAGATAGTAGGTAAAATGACATTTTAGTGCGTAATTAAGTGTTATTTAATTTACTTATTTTGTTGGTGATTGTTATAATTACCAAGTTCTTTGTTCGTTGAAGAATTGGAGATTCTTTTTTTTTAAATGTCATATACTATACAAACTATTGTTTATGTGATTTAGAACTTATAAGTGGGATTATATAAAAACGCCAATGATAAAGGCAACGCAGTTTTAATTAAAGCCTGTATAATTAAAAATAGGCGGATGATAAATGAAAAAACTGAATTTGAAAGTTAGGAACGCAATTTTGTATAAAGGCAATGTTGTTGCACATAGTCAAAAAATCGACAGCGGAAATGAGATGTTTGGAAACATCAGGTGGAGTGCCAGAATTTTAAAAAATGTAAAATAATATGTTAAATGTACGATAAAAACAACTTTATTAAAGCAAATTTGCAAAAGTACTGCAAGCACGTGTTTTGAGTCTACAGGGAAATACTTTTCAACATTAAAAAAGTTTGAACCTCCTGTGTTTATAAACCGTTACAGTGGAGCTTCATAGTTACTTATACTAGTAGAATTTTTATGCTATTCTCTTGCTGGCCTTCTGGTGTACCGAAAGCATTAGTTTTTCTCATTTATTTATTTTCTCTTATTAATTTTATTGAAGTTTATACTTACTTCATAACATTATCTTTTTATGAGTATAATCAATAGTCGAAAACATACTTTCAATTTATTATTCATTTTTTTAAAAATTCATTATTTTTATAGACCCCTTTTACTAAAATTTTTAAAAGCCATTTCGGTTATTTTGAATTTCCTATTACAAAACTGAACTGGTGCTATAAAATGTACGCTTTCCCCAAAAAAACAGAAATAGTTTTATAGCTTTATCTCCCAAAAACAAGAGAAAATCTTTCCCATTTGAGAGAAAACTTCTCAGAACATTTCTTGAGGTTTAGCAAGAAAAGTAAAGAGGCATTTCAAGGATAGATGCCGAGCAATTTAGCCATCTTGAGAAGAGAGCTATGTTAGCTTCAAAGCGAAAGAAATTCTATAGATTTATTTGCTCTTATTTCCGTTAGGAAATATCAATATTTGAAAGGTAAAAGTGCAGACACTGCATTATTTTTCTTTGTGCTGGTAAAAGTTTGTCAGTTGATAAGACATTAGGATTAAAAATTTCTATTAAAAAAATGATGTAACTGTGACGAGTATTTTATGCAATACAATTCAAAGACATTTTACTCTTCCTTTGAAAGCTTTATTATATAATAATTATATTATTTACAGAATAATAAAAATCTTTCGAATGAGTAAACTCTAATAAGAATTGCACTACTACTTCAAATTTCGTTCTTTTATCTTGTTGTTGTTGTTGTTGTCGTGTCCTCGCACATTGCGAAGAAGAGTGGGTACGCTGCTCCTGAGTCTAACGGGGCCCTTATAGGCAGGAGTCCGATTTCCGCCCCTTTGTAGGTCTCTTAATTTTTGAACCAGCTCCCAGATGAGAGACCGGCACCTGAGATTGGCACCCCAGAGGTATCGTTTCACTTGGAGGACATTGGAGCTTATTTAACTTGCACCAGCTCCCTTTAGCGTACACGGACACCACAGCAACCAGCCGCGAGAGGTTGTCACCCTCCCAAACACTGACCTAAGTCGATGTTGCTTCATTTTCGGAGCTCAACGGGAACCGAGCTTCTACCGACTGGTCCACTGCGGGATCTTTTATCTTGTAGTTTTACTTTTTGAAATATCATTTAAACCATTGACTATCACCTATATACATATTATCCAGAGGGAAAAAGATCAAAGGGTTTTGCTTGAATCATATGTGTATCTAAATATGAATTAAGATACACTTATGATTCAAGCAAAGTGTTGTAACAACTAATATTTTCGAACTAGCATAGCAAAGCTTGATTAGGAAGCTTTGGATAATAGATTAACATACAAACATATTACTTTTCAATGATTACATATGTTAAGCGTTAACGAGATGTGTATGTCCCGGTAAAAAAGTATGAAAAGGTTAAATATTAAATTATATATGCTTGATTAATGCAAAGTTAGGTTAACAACTAATATTTTCAAGCGATGGAAGCAAGCTTGATACTAGAAATCTTTGGATTATAGAATAACGGCTAGCAATATTATTTTTGAATGACTACTTGATATTTTCAAGTTCCAATATGTTTAGATCCTTTTCCTCCCCCTTTCTTTATCGATTCTGCTAAAAACTTTAACATGGTGGGAGGGATGTGTCAGTCGGTTTGAAATCAATCCCTGCCTTCTGCTCTTCTTTATAGTACTTTATTCGTGATTTGCAAACATTCAAATTTAAGGAACAATCTCATAAGCACCCCTTTTCTCCTCTCGCACACTGAAAGAAAATTTGATGCGCGCCTTTCGCAAAGTTAAAACTGAAACTACCCGTCGCTACTGTTGCAATAAACTGCTATTCTGAAAGCTGTAAAATAATTAGCAACTTTCTAATAATTCTTTCTTACCGAGTCGGATGTGTTTCTGTTACCGACATCAATAGTGTAACTTTGCGAAAGGCGCACATCAATTTTTCTTTCAGTGTGCGAGAGCAGAAGAGGGTGTTTATGAGATTGTTCCTTAAATTTATATTTTTACAGATCACGAATAAAATACTGTTAAGCGCAGAAGGCAGGGATTGATATCAAACCGACTCACACATCCCTCCCACCATGTTAACCTTTTTGGTAGAATCGATAAAGAAAGGGGAAGGGAGGGAATCAAAACATATTGGATCTTGAATAGATCAAGTAGTCATTAAAAATAATATTGCTAGCCGTTATTCCATAATGCAAAGATTTCTAGAATCAAGCTTTGCTACCATAGCTTGAAAATATTAGTTATTTTCATTGTTTAAGATTCCCATCGAGGTGGAAGATGTTTTAATCTGCTAGTTATCTTACTTTTGAGTAGTATCTTTATTGGGAAGATGAACATTTGTTTAAGAAAAAAACGAAAAAAAAAAAAAAAAAACTTTTTAACAACATATTGTAAGTACTCCCACCGATATTTTCATTTTAAAAGTGGTTATTTCTGCAACCAAACTTATCACTGCAGTGTTCATTCATAAAATATCTATCAGTCTTGCGAAATAAGCTCAAGTACAGATAACATCTTCTAAAGTAATTTTCCTTTCAAATTCTTTCTCCCTACAAACAGAACTATTTCTATAGATTTGTATTTCATTGAAGAGAAACTTTTGCAAAAATTGTGAAATTCTTAGAGATTCCTGTTATGAAAAATGTATGAGTGCACTTACATTAATTTCGAAACAGTTTAAATTTAATTTACGACACCCTTTTACGATTCTAGCGTATCACTGATGTAAAATTTTGTGTCGAAAACGATTAAATTTACGTTCTCATGCTCATATTTTGTATTTCGATTGGAAATTTGTGAATGAATAAATCTTGGAAAGGAGGGAAAAATTTACCGGGGAATTCAAACGATTATTTTAAAAGTAATATTAACGAGACATATAGTTAATCATTCAAAATTTACATTAAATCTTCACGTACCAAAAAACCTAATGTATAAATAATTTTTAAATGGTATTTCATTTATCGGCCTTATTCTAACATTTCGTTAGGCACTGCTATAAATAGTTATTTCGCTATTTTAAGGGCACTTTTCGCTAAAACTACTAGTTAATATTATTTTAAAAATTTATTGTAAAAGTTTTAGCTTAATAATTTTAATTTAAATAGAAATTATAATGATTGTTTTAAGGAGTAAATTTACTTACAAAGTAAAATGAAGGGGAAACTTAAAAAATGGGTTAAGAAAATGTATTGCCTGCCTTTAGAAACCCTCGACTGAAGTTGAATGGATCAACGCCCAGGTGTTGCTGCGAAAAACATCCATTAATGCATTAAAACTATACATGTCCGATTCTATTGCACCAAAGTGCGAATTTTTTTCGCATTGAAAAAATTTCTTGTAGCCCCTGTGTGCAATATTATAAGGAATATGATCAAAAATTTTGAAAACATTTTTTATAAATTCTTTTTCCTGTACGTTTTCCCTTTATTCTTCCTTTCTCATGTTCCTGGCCTCTGATTGGTTTTCTTCATTCCTTGTCTTTGTTCCTATTGGTAAATCTCTAGTTCTACCCAATTTGGTATTAATGGCGGCTGTGTTTCTGGTTGTTGCCTGTTCACTCAGAACTTTCTTGTTGTGTGTTCAGCAGTTTTCTTTCCTGCACTGACGAAGTGACTCAATTATAGCCTCGAAATAGCTATTTGCATCAATGATTTGACAATTTGTGCTTTATTTACGTTGCTTTTCCCTTGTACTCATATTTGAGCACCAAGCTTTTTGGTAATTTGACATAATTCTGGCTTTTACGGGCTTTTTATCATCTATTTTTTTCTTCTTCTGTTCATTCTTATTATGTCTGAAATTAACAGGTTTAGTACTGTGACTCAATTTATCATCGCCGCGAAATAGCTATTTGCATCAATGATTTGACAATTTGTGCTTTATTTACGTTGCTTTTCCCTCGTACTCATATTTGAGCACCAAGCTTTTTGGTAATTTGACATAATTCTGGCTTTTACGGGCTTTTGATCATCTATTTTTTTCTTCTTCTGTTCATTCTTATTATGTCTGAAATTAACAGGTTTAGTACTGTGACTCAATTTATCATAGCCTCGAAATAGCTATGTGCATCAATGATTTGACAATTTGTGCTTTATTTACGTTGCTTTTCCCTTGTACTCCTATTTTAGCACAAAGCTTTTTGGTAATTTGACATAATTTTTTACGGGCTTTTGATCATCTATTTTTTTCTTCTTCTGTTCATTCTTATTATGTCTGAAATTAACAGGTTTAGTACTGTGACTCAATTTATCACAGCCTCGAAATAGCTATTCGCATCAATGATTTGACAATTTGTGCTTTATTTACGTTGCTTTTCCCATGTACTCATATTTTAGCACAAAGCTTTTTGGTAATTTGACATAATTCTATCTTTTACGGGCTTTTGATCATCTATTTTTTTCTTCTTCTGTTCATTCTTATTATGTCTGAAATTAACAGGTTTAGTACTACTGAAGAAGTATAGATTTTTGGATCATTTGAGGTAGCCAGGAGAAAAGAGATGTAAGTGTCAAAATTGAAAATTTGGAGGTAATTAGTAAATTAGTACAAGTGATAGCGAACGCAGCATTTTATATTGTGACAAGAGATGTTAGTGATAGCTCTGACAGGTGATCCGCCCCAATCTGATTTAGGAAAAAAAGTACATTAAAGGCTCCATAAGATCCAAACTTTGAACGCATTTTACTCCGAAGTGTTTTTGGGTCACTTACATCCCTCTGCTTCTCACTACCTTATTTGTTTTTTCTTTGCAGGTGCAAACATTTGAGACGGATTCCGAAGTTTATTCCTTTGACTTATAACTTTTCATTTTCCCCAAAAATCAACAACGTGCTTTTTCGATCCAAATTGCTTCCTTTAAGAGCGTTGATTCATTAAACTGGTAGAAAAATTGCTGCTTGTAAAAAATGAATTATTTTCTTTGTGTATCAGACTTTCGAATTCGGTCTCTAATTTTGACTCAATTGATAGAAAGAGTTGGGAATAGAGTTCATCAATCTTTTTTTACTACTGCTCGTCAGAAAACGTTTGAATCGCTCTGCATTGATAACGCGGATGAAACTCTTGATGTTTTGTCGAATGTGAATCGGAATGTTGTAATTAATCTTTCATATAAACCTCTGAACTCAGATAATCTCAATGCTCTCAAACTGAAAAGCTACTTTGCTTGTTCTACAAAACTTTCATTTTTTAGGTTGGTTGCTCTAATTGAGAAAACCTTTAGATTATTTTTAAGATCAAGATTTTTAAGAGCAAGGGTTGTGCTTTTTGTTAGGAATAGGCGTTTACAAGATATGCTGCTTTTGAACTGTAGATATTTTAATATTATTTAGTGAAAAATGAAAAATAAATTGTGATGTCTTAGGTTCAAGATTAACAGGGTGAATAGGAACACATTTGGTTTTTTGTTTGACAAAAAGAGCAAATGGAAGAAACTATAGTGGAATCTTAAAAAGTTCCATCTTCCTGACACATTTGCTCCTGCAGACTTCTTTGTCGTTCAAGTGTTTCAGAAAAACTCGTACCGACTTTATGTGGCCAAAGTCTTGTATCATGAAGACAACGGGTATGTGGAAATATTTTTGAAACGGGAAAATCGCATACCCGAAAATTTCTCCTAACAGAAGATGCCATGATAAAAGTTCAAACAAATGACAACATCCAAACATTGACTCGTTTCAAACTAACGAGAACAACGTCAGTGTATTGAATTTGTATTAAATTTTGCGTAGAGCCTTTATTGTCAGTTTCTGGTACTTTTGATAAAGGTTTGAATCGAAAGAGTAAACTTTAACACACATTCCGATTTCCCTCTCTCTGCGAAGTAAATCGGGATACCATTAAAAATTGATTTAAAAATCTAAAAACTATCTAAAATGCAGAGGCGTAGCTAGGGTTTTCAGCGCCCGGGGACAACTGAAGATTTTGCAAATCCCTGGAGGCCTAGGGGCGCCCCTAAAGGGAATTAAAAAAACTTTTATTCTTCCTAAATGATAAATAGCTCTAAAAAGCAACCCTTTAACTTTCATTTTTATTAGCGACCATTCACTTCTAAGGGAAAAATGGGACACTGGCTTCGTAAAATTATTTGTCTGATTTCCCACGCACTCCTGTTCTACATTGGTCATTCCCGATATGGTTTGCGGTGCTCCCACGTATTTGTCGAACATAATCACACCTCTTCAGTTCAAATAATTTTCTTTTCACATTTAAAAATAAAATAAATTAACATCAATTTGGCGCCCCTTGACGCTGCGCCCAGGGACAGCTGTCATTCCTTGCGCCCACCCAGCTACGCCTCTGCTAAAATGTTTAGTTTTTGTTCAAAACTGTAAGAACGACTCGACGCAAAAGTTATATTTCATTGAACCAGAGATCGGGTAACTGCGCTCGCGACCCGCATGGGGCTCTTCGGTTAATTGACAGCAGGTCTAAAGAAAAATGGAACATAATCTTTCGATTAAATTATGCACTGTAGTGAATTGATTAACCAATGAATTAAATTATGGAATTTTAACCATGGCTCCTACGAAAAAAGAGTTACGGCTCTGTTTTGGCGAAATTACACAAATGTACTTCAAAATCTAAATGCCTTGCAACTGCGAGCGTGAAACATCTATTCACACCCACGAATTCAGGATTGCCTGTGTACTGAAGAACAACACAATTCAAGCGTTTTATGAACATATATGCAATTGGCAGTTAAAAGAACTGGTAGACATGTTAAACAAATAATAATAATAATAGTAATAATGATAATAAGTCAGTTTGTTTCTAGATGGCGCAAGAGAAATAAGTTTAAAGCAAAATTATTTCCGTTCTGTCAAATTGAAGACAGTTCGTCTGCTACGAAATAAATAATTTTCTTTTTATTCTCCTTTTTAGAACTGTCTTTTTCGTGGTTGATGATAGAAAAAATAATATAGGAAACAAAAATATATTTTTCGGATATTCATGAGATTTGTTTCAACTTTTAAAAATTGCTGAAATAAAATCGGGAAATTTATGATGCGGGAAGTAAAATGCTACTTTGATAATTAGTTGTTCCAATAAAAGAAAACGTTAACGGAAAAATTATACTTTAAATTTAGTCTATCAAAATGCCAAAATTTGTTTACATTGCGTACTTCTATGCTTCAAATACATTGCATACATTTTGTGCGTCACTTAAATGTCAAATAACATCAATTACATAATATACTCAAAGACAAGGGTAAATGCACAAATAACAAAAGTTTCGAACACGCGTTTCGGAGTCATAAGGAGCCCCTTGTGGAATGCAAAGAAAAAAGGTTACAGCGTTTGCGTATGTACATAATTCCTTTGTCAAACAATTTAATGTATGGCAGAAAGGTGAACATCGTAAACATTTTATTTTTATTGACTACAAATTTATTAGAAATGAAAAACTGTTATGTTGACTTTTATTGATTTTACTTTTTGCACTAAGAATTAAACTGAAAATCAAACGTGGGAGCACAATAGCAATGAAAATTTCATACTCGTGTTTCGGGATAGCAAGGAAACACTATCTAAACGAAAAGACTTTTTTTTTTTTTCAGGAATGTCTTTCCTTCTGAAAGCTCAAATATTTTCGCTTTGATAAAAGACTCGTTCGGTTTTGACCCTGCAATATGTGCCAGCAATTTCTATTTTCATTTTGTGCTTCTAACATTGATTTTCATATTGAATATTTCAGCGCAAAGGGAACTCTTTGCTTTCCAGTGAATGAATCTTTGCGCAATTCCAAGATATGCGTCTTGATTATTAAGTTCAAATATTTGACATTAAACAATGCACGAACTTTAAGAACATAAAAATACGGAAAGAAAGCCGGGTACATTTGACTACAGCATGTTTTGAAATAGTTTGTATACCGAGGCAACAATTAATTTTATAATATTAAAAAATATAAGTCTTTCTTTCCGAGCTTATGAATGAAAACACATCTAAGAAAATCCTAAACGTTTTGCCTGCTTTTATCAGAGGTCTTTTTATCCGTTATATATATATATATATACATAAACTAAAGAAAACAAACAAGAAATTTCTCGTTTAAAGGATAAAAATAAACGTACGTTTCAAGTATGTTTCATCATTCTTAAATTTGCAAATACAGTGGATTACGCATTCTATGACTTTGAAACTAAATTATTCTGAACTAAATCTTATTAAAACCACCCACATTCATTAAACTTCTAAAACTTAAGCGAAGATATAAATGTATATACACATATGCATAATATTTCGAAGCTACGGTTTAAGTTAAAATATTATTCAGATTCCGAGTGATTATGACAATGTTGCATAGTAGCAAAAGATAAGGAATTTTCATTTTTCAAATGAATGCATTTCGCAATTATGTCTGAAAGACTGTCTGCGAAATACATATAGCAAGGAAGAAAATATTTGACATTTATTCTTCAGCTTCCTGCATGATTTGTCTAGGAATCATTCATAAAAACTGCTTTTTACATAAGAAAATAGTCTTTGTATAAAAAGGATATTCGGAATTTTTTTTTTTTAATGTGTTTTATCTCCTAATTAACTTTACTTGAGAATAGTTTAGGGGTGTGTCTAAGGGGAAAAAGATTATCTCGCAATACTTCTATTGTTTGATCAAGCGATCAATAGAAATAAACAGATGTAATAGATTCATGAACATAGAAATAGATAGAGACGTGTAGAAATAATTAGCCACATATAAAATAAATTTATAAATAGAGTGATAAAGGTATTAAAAAAAAAGAAAAACAACGTTAAAAGCGCTAATAGAAATATAAATTACAGATACATATTTAGGGGTTGCAAAGAAATATTTTTTCAATGCAAAAATGGTGCAAATCTCCTAAGAATGCAAATACATCCGGCAAAATTCAGTTGCCAGATGTCGGAAGCAATCAATTTTGTCCTGCGGGTGAGTCGTTTACAACAAAATCAAGATATACGATGTATCGCAGTGTACTGTAACGTCTTCTTGGCGACCGCATCCGGTCAGAAGGGGCATCCGGTCCTTTTTGCCTCGTTTCGACGCATCCACTTTCCTTCGGCGCTTTTTTATGTTATCTGCGTCGAGAAAACTTGATACTTCAAAATCCAGATGCTAAAGTTGACTCTTTCCGTCCGAATTTGGCCCCCGACCTCTGGCATCCGTTTTTAGCCCAAAATCTATTTCCGTTCCCAGGGTTGTGTGCCCGCCGACAAAAGGGGCGGCCACATCCCTCTCTCTATTTTATTTGAAAGGGGGCTGGCCGGTTTCCGGTAGTCGAGGCCAACGGACATGTGAGGAGGAGTAAGAAAATTCTGAGTTCATCGTTGACCACGAGAGCTGACGGACACAACTTCCGTCTCTCTCGACACTGTCTGCAAAACCCAAAAATCTGATGAAGCTGTAAATTCTGTAAATAAAATCTTGCTAAGTTTTACCATCGAAGTCATGTTTTACCACTCGGCATACACAAAAGTCTCCCCTACGTTACAGTACCAATGCGCAAAAATTTAATTGTGCATGTACTTAAATTGTAGATTATTGTTTAGCTGACAATAAGCCGTTTAATTGTAAATAAGCCTAAAAATATAATTAACAGTTTTACCATTAATAACGAGTAGGGAACCTCAATTATAACAACCTAGTTGCCTTACTAACGCAAAGATTTTTCCCCCTTTCGTTTATCTTCTTTGGGTTCGTGTAATAAAAAGAGCTGTTAGAATCAGAAGAAAACAATACTACATGTTTAACAATAATTTCTACTACACTGTAAAAAAAAAATCTCCTGAAAAAGTACGGCAGCAGAGTTTCCGGAAATATTCCGTTTCTTATAATATTTTCCCGAAATTCGACAGAAGTTCCAATTCTTTTTTCTCTGTTAATCCAAATCAGGTTGTGAAAATATATCAACCGTAAAACGGAACAGTTCCGTTCTCGTATTTTCAGGACGTGTTATTTCCGTTTTTGTAAGGAAAAACTATTGATTGAAGCACTACGGAAATCTTCTGTTAAAATCAGTCAAAAAATACTCTGAAAATTCAGGTTCTTTTAACAGTGTACAAACAAGTGCATTTAACAAGTGCATTTTTATTTAATTTGAAAAGTGAACTGAACGGAAGAACAACATATTTTCAAAGATTTGATTGTCCACGTGTAAGTTAAAGCAATGATAATACTTGTGATAATTTTTGTTTGGACATTTGAAGATTCTTTTAGGAGAGAAAATATAACAAGTGTGAGGTCAATCATCCGAGAAGCTATCAAATGCTGTTTGACTGTGCACTATATATGCGTATGTGTGATGCGCAGTGCTGTGATTACAACACTTTCATACAATTTGATGTATGTAGGGAGGTTTGAAATAATTGATATTTTTTGTAAGCTTTGAGTAAATGAATTGGGCAGATAAATAAATATTGAGTTTTGATCCTTAACTAGATTCAGTGACTGATTTTGGATCGTATTGTGCATCTCCTCTATGGATTGATGGGCATTACATTTTGATCAATCTCGTGTTACTTTATTTTATTTATTCATTCATTATCGTTTATTTTTTGTTACTTGTTCCAAACTCTTTGTTACTCCAAACTTTTGTTACTTGTTCCAAACTGCAATAAGATGGAGGACGAATTTCTCTTCCCCGTTTCGTGATCCAAATGGCTAATAGACTTTAAAAACTTTGCGTTTAGTTGCCACCATTTTTGGTGTTCCGGTAGTGTAAAGTTGAAAATTATTCATTTTTTGGTGCATTTTAAATTCTTTTAAGTGTCTGTCAAAAACAATACAAAAACCAGAATGTTTTTTTATCATATGATGTTCGTTAACTCCTCTACGTATCAAAAGTTCATGACGATTGCTCGTGTATCCTATTTTCATAGAAATAAGCAATCGTAATGAAATTTCGATACGTAACGGAGTTAAAAAATTTCATGTGCTAAGAAACTTTACACTGTCTATATTTGTTTAGACAGACACATAAAAAATTTAAGACATTTCAAAAAGGAATAATTTTCTACTTTACACCAACTGAACACGAAAAAGTGTGTTCAGTAACACCAAAAACGGTGGCAACTAAATGCAAAATATTTAGTGTAGCGTTCTACGTATAAGGTGCATTTTGTAAAAGCCGAATGGCAACATGAAAGAAGATGTTTTTAGTGAGGGGTTGTGTAAATCGAAGCTGTCGTTGTCGCTTATCACATTTGTGTTGTCCATTAAATGTTAATTTTGTAAGTGTGTTTCCTTTATTACAGCAAGTAAAATAGTAGCATTCTTAATAATCCCTTATATACGTAACTGAGAGCCTTTTGGTATGCTTTGGTTAATCTTGTTGTGTCAGGCATATCAGGCTGCGTATCGCTTTCTTGAATTTCAGATTAGCATACATGAATCTAACTTATCAAGTAAATATAGCTCGTGCACTTTTTTTGTTAGAAATAAGGCCTGTGTCAGTTTATCACATTCCAGATTCAGTCAAGAATGAGACATGAGCAGAACAGGATTGCGTCACAGAGCAATCAACAAATCATGGCCCTCGTAAAAAAATCATGATGGGGTGAATGACAGTGAATCACCACGTGTTTGGTTATACGCTAACGTGGTAATTAATTATGGTTCTAATCAATGACTTGAGGGAAGGCATCCTTGGTTTTAGTGTTGTTGAGAAAGGGGGAGGGATTTTTCTGCCGGTATCTACGACTAACGATTAACAAATTGTAACTGTATAAGTGACCTTAAAAGTAAGGGAAGGGGTAAAATAATGAAAATAAATTTTACCTGAAAGCATGTAAAACAGTTAATTTCATTCCCATTCCCGCTATCAACCACCAAACGTAAGTAGATCCAAAACACTGTAAAAAAAAATCATCTTTACACCGATATCTAATTGTACCGAAGTTGAGATAATTGGGAATTCGACGAACGTCGACAGAAATTGACGACGTTGTAAATCAGTAGTAATATTAAAAGTGTTTTTCACTGTCGTTATTGCTATTGAACACTGGAAATTCCACCCTTACAATCATTATTTATACCTTTAAAAAAACCTTAAAAATTTGTTCGTACAGAATTGAAAATACCTTATACACAAATCTCCCCAAATCCCCTTTTCACAGTACTTACTAAGTTTTTTTTATTCCCTCGGTTGACTAAAGCCCAGTCACTTCCGATTTCTTGACAGTTTTGAAGTATTCTTATCCTCTCATCATATAAGGTGGCTTTTACTACAAATTATTTTTATTACTTTAGTTCTTCAAAAGAAAAAAAAAACATCTGTTTTTTTACATTTCATTGTGCTTTCACTTTCTGTAAATTCAACGAAACTTTAATTTGTTCTTTATTTCAATATTTAAAGGATTGAAATTTCACTCTTATATTTACTACGTCTTCTTCTTTTCTTTATAAAGTATATCATTTCTTTTTTCGTTCCTTTTTCCTCCCATTTTCCTTTGCTACCTTAAAACTAGCATGTTAAAACTTTTGAACAAAGGATTTCCTTTCATCATTTACCTTTGGTTTTTGATGATCTTCAACTGAAACCCGTTAATAAAAAAATCAAAAGTTTTTTAACGCAACTGAAATACGGTTACCTCAAGTTTTACACCCTCTTAATCAACTTTGCAGGATTGATGAGGGAGGGAGGGAGTACGAATGCGGACTGATCAATTTTTTTTTTCTTTTTTTTAAAAATAAACCGTTATCATTTTACATGCGCATAATAACGTAAAAAAATATACTTACTTGTAATATTGATGAAATCTGTGTTAAAGAAGATAATAACGAACAGAGTTTTTACAGCCAAAAGAATTGAAGAAACAAGGTGAAAAATCATACTTATTTGCATAAATTACATAATTTGGGATTGATTGAACGAAGGTGCCGTGAGAAATGCATTTAGGTAAACCTAGAATAACGGCATCAGAGGTTGGAGTTTAAGAAAAATATTCTGTAGAAAGTTTAATGGAACATAAAAACCTCAGTACTCGTTGCATAGGAATTCTAGTATACAGTACTTGTAACGAAGAAAATTTTTCATTGTATAGAAAAGTATTCATGCCGAAAAATTGGTACTTAGAAAGTTTTATTGCACAAAAACCTCTGTGTTATATAGTGTTCAGCAAATGCTGAAGTTCATTGTAAAGTCATTTCCTCTCGTTCTAGAGGAAACACGTCCTACAGAAAAAGAGGTTTAATACACTCTCAGAAATAGAAAGCTCACTTTTGACGATTCTTCAATCGTCAAGAAAATTTCGTCATTTAGTACGATTCTTTCCTCGAGCGATCACGTGACTTAAAAAAGTTGCTACACAAATTTCGCCAATTCGACGAAAGGTTTACTCGGAGCATTTTTCACGAAGCCATTTCGTCAAATACGACGAAAGTTTCGTGAGGTTTCAGAATGCGTTTCTGAGAGTGTAGTATTCTTTGGCGTAAATGTTGTCCACATATATCTCATATAAATTTCAAATCTGAAAAAATTGAATCGTTATTTAAAAATAAAAAATATTATTCAGTTTTCCTTATTAACCCTCTGATTGCATATAACGCGATTTTCACTTGCAACGTAAATGTGGCAAAAGTTCTTCATTACTCGATTTTCAAGAGCATGAGCTTTTTATGTGAGTTTAAAATCTTATCCCGCTGTGTTTCATCGTCGAAACGTCAGTAATTCAATTTCTGAATTTACACTTTAATTAAGGTTTTATTCCAGAGACGACGTTAGTTACAAAAAGTTTCAGAATTTTGTGCCTAAAATTGATGCCTCAGAATATCTGTTCCTACGATTCAAAATAATAATTAAAAAATATCTTTCTTGCACAAATATATTTTTCTGATTAAACTCCAACACATATGTAGATTACGGATATGTAATTTAAAAAACATGCAGACTGTGAAGCGAATTCTCAAAAAAATAAATAAAAAGCAGTCAGAGGGTTAACTTATTGTAGCATAGTGTAGAATGTAGGTAACATACCGCTCCATAACTATTTTTGTAATTCCCTTCATGAGTAATAAAAATTTAGTTAATTGTTTTTATTTTATTTACATATTTATTCATTTATTTATTTTGCTGTTACCTCCCATTCGAAAAAAAAAATCAAGTTTATGAGTGAGAGAGGGCTAAAAAAACTATGGGTTGTAGCAAAAAATGAAATAAAATGAAATAAATATAAATAAATAGTTTAATTTTTTTTACTGACAACTTGAACACAGTTGTGAGGGTAGAATCATATTTTTTTGTCTGGTTTAAAAAAGAAATGTAGCAAAAGACTCGCTTATAATTTAGTCGAGCTTGATAAAGAGAAGGGGAAAAATACATTTAATATATTTTTCTAGGGAAAAAAAGGACAAATTAAATTTGTTTATGTTTGTTGATTCTAAGTAAGATAAGGGAAGATAAGTAAAGTAAAGGACAAAAAAGAAACACAATCCGTCTAAGCATGATAGTTAGTGTAAAAACACTTGAAAGCATGGATTTTACATAAAATAAATTGATTATACTCTTGAGAATAAAGTAATAGTATCAGGAACAGTTTTCCTTTAAAGTTACAGAGCTATATGACGTCAGCTGTCTAGAAGTAAAATTCAATTACTTACTTACAACTTAAAGAATCACAAACTAAAGGAATTTTGTTATACCACATGCACAGAAAACTTTACAGAATATACTAAATTTTACAACATACAGTAATTTCGACACAAAAAGTTTACTTTTTACACTAAATCTTGTAACTACTTTCGATATTCTACCTAAAAAATAACGTAAAGGAGTATTAAGCAGTGGAGAAAAAGTTATAATGATTTGTGAAAATAAAGCTTATTTCCTTATGCTATCATTAATTATATTTTACTGATCTTATTATTACAAAAAAACTGACTTCGAAATCATTATATAGATTTTTTCGAACAATCTATTAAATTATGAAATTTGATGCATCTATTCACTGATTTTTAATTAAAAACAGCTGAAAGCAAAATTTTGTATAATACGTTTTTCGATAAATGGAATTTACTTTAACAAAGTGCGTCATTAAAAAGAAGTTAAATTTTTTAATATAATCGAATAAGTATAATTGAAGTTCCTTCCTTATTTGAGCTAAAAAACATTTTCCCGACGAATTCCTATTCTCCTTTTCATTAAACATCGTAAGTTCCTCGGGGAATGCATTAATCAGTAAAGAAATTTTTTCATCAATTTTATTAATTCTTATAAAATTGAATATCGTAATTACAGAACAGTCAATGTGATCTAAAGGTGAGAAATTACGGCTTATTCTTTAGTCTTTAACGACAGATGTTCCTCCCATCCAGTTGAGGATATTTCGGTTGCCTACAGGCGTGTTGTCTTTTCACGTGTATGTTTCCTCGGGCAGTGTTGCAATTTGAGCCTGCTTTAATGGCGAACCGGGAAATGTTAGCATATAGTATAATTCATGATGGTCAGCCCTAGAGCACGTAAACAAGTTTTAATTGAAGGATTCAAAGTTTGCTTTGTGTTTTAATCGAGATATACCAGATTGAGTATATTCAATTAAATACGAATAAATAAACACAAGCACGACATTTAGTACTATATATGAAACATCATATATATTATTTCTCAAGGCCTTTTTTTGTCGGTAAGCCATAACTTCTTTAATTCTTCATCAAATTTCATGAATGAGGCATCATTTTGAAGCTTTATTTAACCGCTACACCAGAAAAATATACAATTATATGTACCGTTTCTCTTAAATTTGAAATTTAAAATAATTTAAGAAGAGGTCCTCTAATGGATGCCATATTGGTGTCGTGTATGTTGACTAGAGGCCGAGTTCCCGAACGGTTAGAGCGCAAGGTTGCTATACCCGACACCCGTGGTTCGAGACCCGCGTTTCGTTTACGTTTTCTCCAATTAATTGTTTTGCTGGACCGTCGATTTTTGATAAACTAAATATAAAAAGGGCTCTTTTATATTTTATTTTTGTGTTTTTATTTTCATGCAGTAAATTAAAAAATTTACTCTAAGAATATATTTTTTAAATATATATTTTAGGTAATGGAGCGTTTTCGTTAGTGTACTTTAATGCAATGAATACTACTAATAAAAATAATTATCATTATTATTGTGATTATTTTATTATTTTGAATATCTAAATAATAGTGGGGGAAAATTATAACAGCTATTTGTACTGATGTGTTCAATTACATGTCTTCTTTTGTACCAAAACCCTTTTGGCTTTTTCTATTCTTCATAATGGCCATTCTCCCAAATTAATGCGGAATTCCGCATGGATCGACTAGTTAAGGTTTAAAAGAGAAATGCCTAAACATAGTAATAAGTTTCATTCTCAAAGTAGGCCACAGAACATGCCCTCATACTCGTATATAGGGTAACTTATTTTTCTAGAAATAAAATTTCATGTTAAATTAAAGCACAAATGAGCATTAAAACGCAGACTTATGTTTCGGGATTGCTTGGAATTCCTTTTTCAATGCGACAGGGAGCTTCTAGATGCAAAACATCCAAATGAAGCAAACAAAACAACAAAAACACAGTTTATATAGCCTAAGAATTAACTGTAAACCAATGAGAATAAAGGCAGTGTGAAGTGGAAGTAGAAGTAGTAGGAAAGGCACCAATAAGAGAACAACAAACGAATACAGTTGGAAGTACAGGAAGTAAAAAGGAATATCAATAAAAACAAAGCAAAAAAGAAGACAACAGCATGCATAATAATGTGAAAATACATGAAAATTGCAAAATAATAAAATAAAATACAAAGAATAGAATGGAAATAAAATAAGTACAGAAAATACCAAAACAAAAAGCAAAACGAAGTACATATGTAAAAGACGGGGAGGGGGGGGGGAGAGAAAAAAATTGACACAAAAAAGGAAAACTAACAAGAAAACCAAGAAAGAACAACAAATTAAAGGAACTTATGCCAGACCTGTGAAAAATAAGGAGTTGAGGAAGAATCATTAACCAAATTAGAACTATTCCTGTTAATATGATAAGCTTCCCAAAAGTCAAGCTCTAATGGGGAAGAACATTTTTGAATAATTTTCCCAGAATTGAAATCAAAAGAGTGGTTGGAATTCCAACAATGTTGAGCAATGCTAGACTTATTTAGCTGTTGCTTTCGTACATAACCTTTATGCTCCTTTAACCGAATTTTCAGAGCACGTTTTGTCTGTCCAATGTAAGAAAGGCCGCAACGGCAACTAATTTGGTAAATACCCCAAGTATTAAGTTGATCGACAGGATCTTTAAGAGAAGAGAAGGAAAGTTTGTTGCTAGGAGCAAAAACAACTTGAAATTGAAACCTTTTTAGGATTTTAGCAATACGAAAACTGACAGAATGAAAGAACGGTAACACAACCAAATGCTTTCTAGAAACCACTTGATTGGGACCAGAAGTTTTTTTAGAAAGTTTGTTATGAATAGAATCAATTAAAGAGTGATAAAATCTTCTATCAACAGCTACAGCTTTCAGATAGTTGAGTTCAATCTTGAGAAGCTCAGGAGAAGAGCAAATATTAATAGCACGATGGACAAGAGCATTAAAACCCGAATATTTTTGGTTGGGAGGATGAGACGATAGTCTGTGAGGAGGTAAAGAAACAGCGAAAGGTTTACGATAGACAGAAGTAGTGAAACCAGACTCACTCCTAGAAATCAAAACATCAAGAAACGCGAGGCTACTATTAAGTTCTTTCTCACAAAAAAACTGGATATTCGGATCAATGGAGTTCATAATCGAAAGAGCATCATCAATACCTAACAAGTTACTGTCTGTTAGGACAAAACAATCATCCACATAACGAACATAAAATTGAAATTGCAATTTTTGGAATAGTTTTTCCTCAAAATAGTGCATATAGAAATCACTTAAAATAGGACTAAGAGGACTTCCCATGGCCAGGCCATCTACCATAGCATAGAATTTACCATTAAATACAAAAGTGCTCTGTTGCAAGCACACACGTGTAAGAAAAACTAATTCCTCAATTCCCACTGAAGTAAAATGGAATTCAGAAAGCCTTTTCCTGAGGCAAGTCAAAGCGCCATCAACAGGAACATTAGTAAACAAAGAATTAACATCAAAAGAGGCCATAACCGAATTATTCGGAACGAAGTTATGAAGTTTCTTAACAAAATGGGTGGAATTTTTAACAGTGAAAACATTCCGACTCCTAAGTGGAGAAAACACAGAAACTAAATACTTGGAAAGTTTATATGAAGCAGTGCCAATATTGGAAACAATTGGTCTGAAAGGAATACCTGCCTTGTGTACCTTCGGTAAAGCATAGAAACGCGCACAATTAGCAACAGAAGGAATTACAGACCGTTTAGCAATCAAAGGAATAGAATGAACAGACTTAACAGCAGAAGAAATAGCTTTTAACTCCTTGTCGCTAGGATCTTTATAAATTTCAGAATAAGGACCAGAAGTAATTAAATCATCAGTTTTTTTCAACATAAGATGATTTATTAAGAACAACAATCTGACCACCCTTGTCAGCTTTGGTAATGACCAAATCAGAATTTGAAACTAAATTATTGACACAGCGTTTCACAGAATGGGTAAAACAATATTAGGAACTTTTGAATTGAAATCAACATTGGAAGCAATAAGATGCCGAAACGACTCTTTTTGAGTGGAAGTTAAGGCACTAAATTTGAAAGCTTTTTCAACCGGAGCAATAAGTTCAGAAAAAGAAGGCTTTTTAGCCAAAGCAAAATTGTTAGTACATTTCAAAGCATTAATTTCATTACTATTCAAAGGAAATTTCGAAAGATTTACAACTGCATTCCTATTAACAAGAGGCAAATCAGCCGGAACAGGAACATTTGAATCGTTACACAACTTGGTAAATTTCTTATTTAAAGTAATTTTGTGACTGTCCAACAATGGGCATATTTGTGATCAACTCATTACTATTTAAGTTCAAAGTTTTAACGGCTCACACTCATTTTCCTAATGCAGTCGAACCTTGCTATAGCGAACCCGGGATATAACGATCCCCGGTTGAAACAAACCTTCCAAATGGTACCAACGGAAACCCTATTTCATTAATGCATTTTCAAACGTTTATAACGATCACCAAAAGTTAGAAAATCAGCTATAGCAATCCAAAATTTTAAGTCTTTGATACGATTTGTTTCAGCAACATTTCTTGACATTTGTGTTCTAGTCCAGTCAAACACTATTCTTTACAATGGTGTATATATAAACCAAAAGTTTACAGCCGTAAATTTTTAAAATTTGTTTGTTTGTTATTAAAAACCGAATTTCAAGTAAATATTCTATTCCTCTACAAATTCTACAGTGGTTATTGAGACTACAGTGGTTATTGACTTCTACAGTGGTTATTGAGAGAATTATGTTTAATATATAGAAGTATCTTAGTCAGTTAACACACTTTTTTGCAAAATCGGATGTAGCGAACTCTAGGTTATAGCGATCTCCAAAGTCGGTCCATTGAGGGTTCGTTATAGCGGAGTTTGACTGTATTACGACAATGAATGGAAAATTAAGTAAAATCCTTAATGTTTCATCGAACCGTTTTGAAAATGAATATTTTATAAAATAAATATTTTATTGAAATACTGTATATAAAATGTCACGTCAGGAAATTCAGTTGTACTTAGTTCTAGACACAGGATTTTCAGAGGTGACTTGTATAAATAAGAGCTGATTGCTGATTCCTGTTAGAGCAATGTATCAAAGCTTGTTTGGCGTAGAAATGAACGGTTATTAGAGAAGTTTATGCGCAAAATATCCAACACAGAGATCTGAAATTTTAGAACAAAATGATCCCCAAAGACACAGTTATCAAAGTTCTGGACATTTCCCAGGATAGCACTAACTAGATAAAGATATCCTCCAACTATGCAAAACTCTTATTCTTTACACACAAGTGTTTTTTTTTTTCTTCAGATGATGTCCGTAACACGCATAATAAGTAGCATGAATGAAGTCTTTAGGATTATAAAATATGTTCAGCTTAATGTCTACAAATTAAAAGACGTGTTATTGTTTTAAGCATTACCTGTTGAACCAAGGTCATAACCTCATTTTTTAGAAGACTCGGGCATAATAGATCTGGAGTTCAGTGCTGTTCTTATGCAGCCCATCTCTCGACTTAGATCTGTTTACTTTAAGCGAAGCCTCCTTCGCTAATTTCACGCATCGTTCGACAGCTTGCGTAAAATCACTTGTACGTAAAGAATAAGCGTTTTGCCATAGTTGGAATATATCTTTATAATGGAGAATAAATTATTTTTCATACATAGTATAGTGAATTTTTTAACATTTTAGTTCTACAACAATGAAGGAAAAAAAAAGCACGCGAGCTACCTTTTTAAAAAATCACAAAGAATCAGTGAAACCTGTGCATTTTGCAAATATTCTGGCTCGTTACGAGATTCGATGATATTATCCGAATTCAATACATATATTTTCTTGTTATTTACTTATTAACCAATCGCAACCTTTCCGCACCACCACACTACTCATATGACATCATTACAGTAAATCAGTTTCACTGACCAAACGTATGGAAAAGCCACTCATATGACACTATTATTACAAAAAAGTTTCATTACATAATACGTTAATACAAATTTATAAATAATAAACTAACATGATAAGTAAATATATATGATAACAAATTTTAAAAAGCCTCCTGAATAAATAGTTACTTTCTGACAAACTTTTATAATTTCTAATTTTAAAGACTAATAGAAGCTGTTTCTTTGTTTTGTTAATTTGACTGCCATGTACTTTACTTTTAAAACACACTGTAATCGAGTCTCTAATAGCAAAGAGGTAGTCAGACTCCTAAAAAGCAGTACCGCAGTTGCCCGGGAATTCAATTTCTCGGGCTCTAAATCCGGCATTGCAGTCGCTGATTTGATAAAACTAGTATTGAATATCACCCATCCACTTGCCAGTGTTTTCCCCCTTTATCGCAAATGCCAGCAGCCACACATAGATGTTCTCCAGGAAGGTAACTTTCCCAAGGGGTGCTAAACTAAAAAAGAGAAAAAAATGGATTGGGGAATTAAAAAAAAAAAAAAAAAGCAAACCAGAGAACGAACTCTTTGAGGATCAGAAATTAACAAGAGTGTTATTAAAACCGTCCCCTTTCGTCTGATTTTAACCACGGAATGCGAAGAATCTTATCAAGCGTTTTGTGCCATGTGGCAACTAATGGCAATTTTAAAAGCGTCAGGCAATAAATGCAAAACACATATGAAGAAAGACAACCATGTCCTGAAATACTTATTTTACAAAAATGACAAAACCTTTATGCATGTACAAGCCTTGAACGTATGAAGGGGAATTTCGCTTTAGCGAGACGCTTGTACAAGCACCGTGTTGTTCTACTTGTAACCTGAAAATTAACTGGAAAAATGTTTTTTTCTTTTTTCTTTTTTTACAGTTGAAGATTTTGAAACATTTTGTATGCATTTGTCGACTTTTCGACGTACAACTGCTTTAGTTCACTAAATCAAAGGTCTGAAAACTGCGGCTCATTGTTTATTTGCATGGCACCATACAGAATAATTGAATTACATTATTTACATGAAATTCAAATCACATATGATGATGCACTAAGTTTTCAATACATTATAATTAAAACGTTTAGTAAATACATGGCACCTAAAAAGCAACCTAAGCCTTCAATGGTGAAGTCAGCCCTTCAGCTTGTAAACTTTTTCGACTACTGCATTAAAGAACTAAATTTTTTTTGTAATTCATCAAAATTTCATCGATTTAACAGTGCTGCAGGTGTAAAGCATGTGTTCACACCCACTTATTTATGAACACTCTACTCATCAATGGAAAGATGTAGTAAAATCAATTTTAATTATTTATTTGCAATTTGTAATTAAAAACAAACTGGTAGAAGAAATATTAAAACGAAAAATAAATAAATAATAATAAATAAGAAACAGTGAAAATGCTAACATAAGCTCAACATTTTTTTGAATTA